>CM076579.1:491798600-492398600 GCA_034641835.2 Pinus albicaulis | reverse complement strand
CCTCCACTAAGGCCCTTCCTTCAAGAAGGGTTAATCGTCTAGTATGATTCTTGAAGGTGTGTCATCTATTTGAAGGTACATAGGTATTTTTGTAATCATGTGCTTTCATTTAATGTTTTGGGCCATACTAAAATGGATCACAAGCCAAGATGGATGATTAGAAGCTCTTGACTGTACCCTAGTTCCATTATTTTACAATTAATCATGTGCTTTCATTTAATGTTTTAGGGCATACTAATATGGCTCACAGGCCAAGCTAGATGATTGATTGCTCCTAATTGTACCCTTGTTCCCATGCTTTACATATGAGATTATCATTTGCCCTTAGTCCAATGTGACCTCCCCTAAGGTCCTTCCTTCAAAAAAGGCACTGATAAAAGAGACGGGCCAAAGTATTGTGCCCAAGATAATCCATTCTTACCACATTCCATGTGTCCCTTATTCTCCACATCCATTCTTTGGGCCAATAGTCATTTTTCATTGGCACTAGCACCATTTGTCTTCATCTCGGAGTCAAGACCTGAAAATTTTCCCTGAGAGGTTGATACCACTACAATAAAGTTAAAAGCATACAAATCCACAACTAAAGAAAAAAATAAAATGCAAAAGATGGTTGGAACATAATAAGCATGTGTGCAAAAGCCTAGCATGAACTCTACGGCTCTGCCCTCATTAGCTATCACCCAATTCCTCGGCATATCATGCTCCATCATAAAGGAACTCTTGAATGTCCCAACACCGATCAGTAAGACATTGCTACATCTTTAAGGGGTATTAAAAAGGCATAAAGGAAGTTGGGTCTCTTAAGCTATGAAACAAGAAAGATAAATTATTAAAGTAAAAGGCGCACTAAAGGGGTGGAATAAACAAGCCTAGGAAACAAGTAACTCATGCCTTCACGATTTCTCCCACTTCTCATTATCATACTTAAAGAAGTTGGACTCCCCTTCAACTAGTGTCATGGCTATTGTCATCTTCCTTGAAGTCTTTCCCACTCCATCACCATCATTAACACATGCACATATGGATTTATCAGTCTACCTGTGAAAATATTTTTCCCCTAGGGGACTAGAAGTGCATATAAAGGGGTTGAAGGTGTAATCATCCCTAACAAAATGTTGTAACTTTCCTACAAATCCTAAGCTAGAAAAACATTGGAAAGCAAGGTTTGTGTTAACTATTTTTCTACCCCTAACATTGAATATAGTTTTCTATGATATTTAATGGTTTTTATCCCTAATGATGTTGATCTCACTTGATCTTGAGGGTATGTTTCAAATGGTTCATTACTCATGCATTAGATATCCTTTGAAGGATGACTTGACATTTATCTAGCACCATTCAGAGGACATTTATCCTATCATTCTTGAGAGCAAAGTTGGCCTTGCAACCCCAACATTTCCCCTCCCAAGATGAACATTAAGCTTTGAGGAGCCTCCACATGGTTGTACTCCCCTTGCTACACCTCCAAATGATGAAATGTTGGAGCAAAAAGCCAAGGTGTTGGCTCATTTGATGATGTGCCTAGATGGACCTGAGACGTCCCCAGGCTAGACTTGACCTTGTTTGATCGACATTGCTTTATTCCAAAGCCTAGATGATGATGGAAACCACTAAGATGAGTTGGGATGGCTAGCACATCATGCATAGATGTCAACGTTTGTGTCAGAGCTTTCCACATCATGCCCACATACCCTAAAAGGGTGGCATGAGCCTTCTTGGAGATGTCATGGTGGAGGAGATGGTATTTGGAGATGTACCCATGCACTTTGATGATTTCGTCAAAATGAGGAGCACTTATAGTCCACTTTACCACTTTCTTGATGGAGATTGTTCATTCTAGGAGGATGATGTCATGATGGATGGCATTTATTCACGCACGTGGGAAATTTTGATGTATTTATTATGTTTTAAAAATATCTAAAGGTCAACTTGTGACTTTTAGGCCTAATTGGACACTTAAACAAATTGTTGGGCTTTTACTTGTAAAATTATGAAGAGAGACTTGATTGCCCTCATATAAATAGAGGAAAGTCACTCTTCATTTGGATCGTCGCACATTCATCTCACTTCTCTCTCTCTCTTCAAGTGTGCACTAACTCCTTTGTAATTTTCTCTTAGAGGCAATGGATATTTAGTAGAGGTGAATTCTCTTGGAAGGGATATTTTTGCATGGAGAGACTTTTTTAAGACTAATGAAGTGATTCTTGTGGAAATTGTGTAATTTTATTGTTATTTTCTTCCATGTTGCATGTTATATTGCTAAGATTAGGGCTTCTACTTGTGTTATATTAAAAAGTGCAATATATTTCTTGAGATCTTTATTCTTTATGGTATGTAAAATTTATTGTGCAAGAACCCATCAAGGAAACTTGATTTATGCATCCCTTAAATCTCCCATATAGAGAAGTCACTAGGGTTTCTAAGACAGGATTCTTAGTCCTTCTCCCTCTTTATATAATTCCATCTCTCCTTGACCTTGCCATTATTGCCTCCATTACACAATTAAGAGAAGGCACTAGACTAGTTGATGGCGATCATCTTAATTTCTCCCTTTTTCCTCTTAATTCATGGTAATTAGGGTTAGGGCTAGCTTAAAACTGCATTTTATAACAATTTTAAGTCTAATTGTTGTTTCTCTATTAGTAGGTATTGTGTTTAATAAATATAAAAATACAATCTAGCATTATATTGCATATTTTAACCCCAAAATTAGGGTTGATGTCTAGGTAATGATTGCTGTCATATGCATTTTTTACATTAAAAATCCAATGTTTGCCCAACCCTGTTTGCCTCTTTGCTAGTCTTTTTCCCTTTGTCGATCTTATCATTTATAGGTTATTCTCAATTTGTCATAAGAGAGTGTATACCTTAAATCTGCATATCATAAAAATCCTTGGCTTATAGCAACTTCCTTTAAATCATAAAGGTCTTAGGAAAGTGTACTTAAACTTTTGCAACTCTTATCTCAATGTTTCGTACATACCTTTCCCTTCAATCGTTGGACCTTATATCACCCTTGAGCTTTCCTTTGTTCAATATCTTGTTGGTGATTTCTTTAAGGAAGTCTCCCTTGTGGGGATTTTTACCCACCACTTCATGGGTGATATCCCTAAGAGAATTTTTTCCTCCATGATGGACATCATCCGATAGCCCCTTGCAACCCTCAATTAGCTCGTTGTGTCATTTCTCCGCCAACTAAGCCAGCCATGTGGTCCCTCACCCATCTGTATTGATCGTATGTTTGAAGGTGGGCCTCCCAAACCTAAAGGTATGTCTTTTCATTTGGTAATTGAGTATTGGGTTTACTTATCATGGACACTTTTGGGCATGGATTGATGGGGGGATTCAGCAGAAAGAGTGGACTCAGCTTGTGCTTCTATCCCCTTGACCTCTTTTGGGTGTTACCAATGGATTTTAGTGTGAAATTTTCAAGACAAAATTATTACTGCAATGATTGGTTTATTTCTCCTATTTATGAGATAAGTTATTTACAAATGCTTCAGTAAATTTTGAAATAAACACAATTTGCAGATCTTCACTCTAATAAAAAGCATAAGAACATAAAATTACACAAGTATCACACTAGAAACAATCATATGAACATAGTGATTTTTAAACAATTGTCCTCGGAAAAACCCAATGTGGGAAAATTGGTGCAGCAGATGAGGGTTTTGTATTTATCTTAAGTAATGGAAAGTACCTTTACAAGGGTCCTGATGAGCAAAGTAAAATTAGCATACACATGGCCGAATTTTTTTGGAACCTTCAAAAGAATTTCAGACCCTCAGGGAGACCTCCTACACCCTTTGCGTCATCCAGCATGAGAGGTCTGCATAGTCTCTCCCTGGACTATGTAGCTCTGCGTGGAGGGGTTCTTGCTGTCAATCAGCTCACCCTTCCCTTCATCCTCTGGACTTTTGTTTCTTCGTTAACTTAATCATCCCTCCTTCTGCGTCTGCAAACCCACCTCTACAAACTCACCCATTGAAATCGAATTCTCTTGCTTCAAAATTGATTTCCTTCGGGTACTGAGAATGTCCCCGGCTTGATTTCCAAATGACCCTCAAGCCCCTTCTTATAGTCTTCTCGTTCATGAATCAACAGCTAATATTATATCGTTAATCAATGGCTCAGATTAAAAAATGACTTGATCTTCGTTTTCTAGAAGATTCACACTCTGCTTTATTAATACCCTTTAATTATTTAATATCCCTAAGTTGAGACTTAGGGTCTGCATTAAAAATAATTAATTATTTTAATAAAGTCATATCTGGGTGGAATTTCCACAAACGATTTATGGTTTCTCTGGATAATTGTTGTCCAAGCCTCTCCACCAAATATGAGTCTTGGAAAACTTCCCAATGCTATAAAATTCAACACTTCCTCTTAGCGAGGAAATTGTTCAAGCAAGATACCACTGGACTGCTCTGACTCTAAAACATTTGTTGCGTTGATGCTCTCCTGGTTGTTGCCCCTCATCTTTGCGTTGTTGCCTTCTATATTGTTGCCTGTGACACTATCTCTGCCACTCCATCATCTGTATTGCAGCTCCCTCTGTTTCTAGAGACAACCCTTCCCTCTAATGGAAAGGGTTCTTGACCATCCCCATCTTCTCTCTGAAGTAAGTGAACTTAATCTTACTCAAAGCCTTCATGAGGATATCTTCCACCTGTTCCCCTGTAGGAGTGTATCGCAATTGTACTACTCCCCTTTGGAAATAGTCCCTGATGAAGTGGCACCGAATGTCAATGTGTTTCGACCAGTCATGAAACACGGGATTTTCAGAGAGCTTAATGCAACTTTTATTATCATACATAATCTTAATCGGTTCCATCCTCTTCTTGAGCGGGTTCAGAAGTAACTTGCGGATTGCTGCCATATACTCTGCCTCGGCTGAACTTAGTGCTACGGACTTTTGTTTCCTGCTGCACTAGGAGCTCATTCCTAATCCGAGACTGAAACAGTACCCACTGGTACTTTTCCAATCCATTATGCTTCCAGCCCAATCTGCATCTGCGAACCCACTTAACTGGACCTCATTGCCCTTGGTGTACTTCAACCCATACTGGATGGTCCCCTCTAGATATCTGAGAACATGCTTGGCTACTGCCTAGTGAGCCCTCCTTGGTTCCACCATGAACTGATGAGGGTATTCACTGCATAACAGATGTATGGTCTAGTATTGACCAGATACATCAATGATCCGATGAGTTGCCTATACAAGGTGGGATCAGCCTCGTCATCTTCTGTTGTGTCTATCTCCTTCCAGTTAGTAATCATTGGCGTGGCCATGGGTTTACACTCTTCCATCTAAAATCTATTCAGGATTTATGTCATGTATCTTCCTTGCCCCAAGAAGATTTCCCCCTTCTGTTGCCAGACTTATAATCCAAGAAAATAGTGCATCTGACCCAGGACCTTCATGTCGAATTTTGTAGCCAAATTCTCATTGCAGTCCTTGTTGAGCTTGGATGATCCAGTGAGGAACAGATCATCCAAATATAGTACCAGAATTAACGGCTCATCCCCTACTCTTAAGTAGTAGAGGTTGTGGTTTGCATCCCCTGGGGGCTTGTTTTAAACCATATAAGGCTTTCTTAACCCTGCAAACATGAGTCTTCTACTCGTGTCTCAAAGCCCTCTGGCTATTATATGTTCACTTCCTCCTATATCACCTCGTTCAAGAACGTTATCTTGAAATCCATCTGGTGAATCTCCCATCCCATCTGCGCTGCCAGAGAGATGACGAATCTGATAGAAGTGTAGCGAGCTACAGGGGCAAAGGTTTCCTCATAATCAATGCCTTCGTTCTGTGCGTACCCCTTAACTACAAATATGGCCTTGAACTTCTCTATGTTGTCGTTTGCAGCATACTTAATCTTATAGATCCACCTGGATCCTACAACTGATATGTCATGTGGTCTAGTGACTACTTCCCAGACATCATTTGTCATGATGGAGCTGAACTCCACCATAGCATCCACCCACACTTGATGCTGAGTTGCTTCCCGAAAGCTGAAAGGTTCTTCAACCTAAGCTACCAGTGCCTGGTATCTATCTGGTTGCTTTTGTATCCTCTTCCCTTCTCTAGGGGCTCCGACAAATTATTCTGCATCCTTTAGAGTTTGTTAAAGTTCCCTGCTCGGTCTCCCATTGGTGGTGGGTGGTCTCACCTGCTCTCCTTCTAGTTCTTCTTCGGAGGAAATCTCCTCAGAATCCTTGTGCCTTGGAGAGGCACTTGACCCATCCTTTGTAGGTTGTTGTGGTTGTACTAGTAGATCCTCCTCAATCTGCGTATCTGTGGCCATTTCTCAAGATTTCCTGAAGGCTCTCTCCTCCTTGAATTTCACATCCCTCCTTACCACGATTTTCCTGCTCTCTGGAATATAGATGCGATATGCTTTCGTGTTTTCACTATAGCCCACAAGAAAACCCTTTTCTGCAATCTGATCCAACTTCTTCCTCTTTTCATCTGGAACGTGGCAGTACACCATGTTGCCAAATATCCTGATGTGGCTTACCTCAGGCTTGCTGCCTGTGAACACACTCTCGGGAGTCACCTTCCCCAAAGCTCTATGGGGAACTCTATTATGTACATATAATGTTGTATTGCAGGCCTCTACCCATAAGAATTTGGGCATATCTTGGTCGTACAACATTGCCCTTGCAGCTTCTATATGGTTCGGTTCTTCCTTTCTGCAACTCCATTTTGCTTTGGATTATATGAAGTTGACCATTCTCTCTTGATGCCTTCCCTTGCACAGAAAATTGTATAGTCCTTATTGATATATTCTCCACCGTTATCTGATCGCAACTTCTTGATCTTCTTTCCCGTTGAGTTTTCTACCAAGGCTTTGAATTCTTTGAACCAATCAAAGAATTCATCTTTGGGTTTCAAAATATAG
The DNA here is from genome assembly GCA_034641835.2 of Pinus albicaulis. Taxonomy (NCBI): domain Eukaryota; kingdom Viridiplantae; phylum Streptophyta; class Pinopsida; order Pinales; family Pinaceae; genus Pinus; species Pinus albicaulis. The sequence continues at coordinate 492,391,692 of CM076579.1, read as the reverse complement.
ATCCAAGTCTTCCTGGAATGATCATCAATGAAGGTAGCAAAATACTTTGCACCACTGAGAGAGGTTGTGGACATTGGACCGCAAATATCCGAGTGTATTAACTCCAATACACTCTTGGCCATGTTGTTGCTTCTTGGAAACGCTGCCTTAGCATACTTCCCTAGTGCGCAACCCCTGCAGACTTCATATTTCCTCGTGTTGAGTTCAAGAGCCCCTATGACAGTATTCTTGAGAATCCTCAAGGCTCCATGATGTAGATGCCACATCCTTTTGTGCTATAATTCATTCAGATCTCTGTCCTTTGTACTGCCAATCAGGGCCACCAGGGATTCAAGCTGGAGTTTATATAGCTTGTGACTCCTTACTCCAATTTGTGTCCTTTTGCTCTAGCTAGGATGTTTGACATACACCTTATCTTTAAAAAAGTATACGTCATAGCCCTTGTTCTGAAGTTGAGACACTAAGAGTAAATTCATCCCCAACCCTGATACATGCAGAACATTTGTGGCTTGAATCTTGTTGCCATCTTATGTTTGAAATGTTATGGTACCTCTCCCAATGGGGGTACATTTTTCCTTGTTTCCCATAGTTATCTGGAAATCCATTTGTTCTTCTTGGTAGCTCGAAAAACATTCTCGAAACCCTGTCATATGAGCAGATGCTCCACTGTCAATATACCGAACACTTGGAGCAGTTGTGTTCGACATACAAGATCGATCCTCCTCTAGTCTGGATGACAGCACTTTCATGTCGTGTTCCCTCTACATTTCTACATGCTCTGAAGTTGAGACACTAAGAGTAAATTCATCCCCAACCCTGGTACATGCAGAACATTTGTGTCTTGAATCTTGTTGCCATCTTATGTCTGAAATGTTATGGTACCTCTCCCAATGGGGGTACATTTTTCCTTGTTTCCCATAGTTACCTGGAAATCCATTTGTTCTTCTTGGTAGCTCGAAAAATATTCTCGAACCCCTGTCATATGAGCAGATGCTCCACTGTCAATATACCGAACACTTGGAGGAGTTGTGTTCGACATACAAGTAAGATCCTCCTCTAGTCTGGATGACAGCACTTTCATGTCGTGTTCCCTCTACATTTCTACGTGCTCTGGAGGACTGCATGAACCCTTCCGAATGGTGGATCTTTGGTCCATGGCAAATCCTCCCTTTCTGTCTTTAGCCTTTTGCTCTGATACCAGGTGAAATTTTCAAGACTAAAAATTATTACTGCAATGATTGGTTTATTTCTCCTACTTATGAGATAAGTTATTTACAGATGCTTCAGTAAATTCTGAAATAAACACATTTTGCATATTTTCACTCTAATCAAAACCATAAGAACAAAAAATTACACAAGTAGCACAATAGAAACAACCATATGAACACAGTTATTTTTGGACAATTGTCCCTGGAATAACCCAATGTTGGAAAACCAGTGCAGCAGATGAGGGTTTTGTATTTATCTTCAGTAATGGAAAGTACAATTAGAAGTCTCTTTATGAGCAAAGTAAAATTAGCATACACCTGGCTGAATTTTTCTGGAACCTTCAGAAGAATTTCAGACCATCGGGGTGACGACCTACACCCTTTGCGTCATCCAGCGTGAGAGATCTGCGCAGTCTCTCCCTAGACTGTGTAACTCTACGTGGAGGGGTTCTTGTTGTCGATCAGCTCACGCTTCCCTTCATCCTCTAGACTTTTGCTTCTCCGTTAACTGAATCCTCCCTCTTCTTGCTTCTGCAAACCCGCCTCTACAAACTTACCCACTGAAATCGAATTCTCTTGTTTCAAAATTGATTTCCTTCTGGTAATGAGAATGTCCCCGACTTGATTTCCAAATGACCCTCAAGCCCCTTCTTATAGTCTTCTCGCTGATGAATCAACGGCCAAGATTATATCGTTAATCAATGGCTCAGATTAAAAAATGATTTGATCTTTGTTTTCTAGAAGATTCACACTATGCTTTATTAATACCCTTAAATTATTTAATTTCCCTAAGTTTAAACTTAGGGTCTACATTAAAAATAATTAATTATTTTAAGAAAGTCATATCCGAGTGGAATTTCCACAAACAATTTACGAGTTCTTTGGATAACTGTTGTACAAGCCTCTCCACCAAATATGAGACTTGGAACACTTCCCGATGCTATAAAAATCAGCATTTAGTCCTGTGGGATCTCATTTACTAACCATTTGGTTTTAGGGTGGTACTACTTGGGAAACCCAGACTTTGGTTGTGTGGTTCCGCTCCCTTATCCACATATATTACTTCCCTTCCATTCACTATACCCCCATTCATCATCTCTCCCACCTAGGTCTGCATTGCCTCTTTGGGTCCACATACGGTTACCCTCCCCATTCTCTTGTCCCCACCTTGGGTCAGGCTTGGAACGATGCCTCGGAGGTTGAAGTGGCTAAAAAGAAAAGTAAAAGCATAAATGGCCACATTCAATAGGAAAATGTACCACAAAATGCAAAAGATGGTCGAGACAAACATAATTAGCACGTGGGAAAAAGCCAATACATGAGCTCTACCCCATACCCATGGTCATCACCCTGGTTCCATAAGCCCTAGATAAGTCTACTTTATCATTCAGAAACCCATGATTGTCCCAACCCCTAGAAGGCAATGAACTGCCCTACCAAAAAAAGGGGTGATCATTGTTATATCTTATACATCATGAAGTTTCCCTTAAGCCTTGAGCAGTCAATCAAAGAAAAAATATAAAAAGTAAAAGGCATATATAGAAGGGTGGAAAAATCAAGGTTGGGGCACCTCATGTAACACAATTGCTCTGTCCTACACATTATATATCCAAGTGTGGGCTTCCCATTTTCTAGCTACCCTTGTGCCCTGATATGTGACCCAAGGTTGCCCCTCTCATTCCCTATTCCATTTCACCTCTTTATCACATGTTGCCGCCATTTGAGGGATGTACCTTGGACATATTATTTCCTCTAAAGGTAGAAACCACCTAGTAAGGTACTATTTGGAGCTTGGAGACATTAGCACATGTCAAGGACCCATAATGGAAGGGCATGCCATTATGAAGTTTCCACTTGTTGTCCATGGTTTGTAAACACTTTTACCTGATTGTTTTAATGACTTGTTGTGTTAGAAGGCTAGGGGACGCATTGGATCTTATGTAGAATTTCAAATGGTGTCCATTAGGGTTTGGTCTCCCTATGCAAGGTCGTAACCTTTCAGAGGGCTACATTGGCACATATAGGGTGTGTGTAGAGAGTCATGGGCCTCCACAACAGTATATGGCACTCCATGGATCCCTAGAGATGTTCAGAGATTGCTAGAGATCCACCTCTTAGACGAAGAAGATGCATTTAATACACTATGTCTAGCTAGCCCCACAGGTGCACCACACACTTGGCAGGTGTCTCGGGACTTGTACGATGACATGGCTATATTCATTCCATCATCTGAGCCCTTGCATATGGTCTACAAGCATCTTTGACGCATGGAGACCCATGAGGTCATTGGTGTGCCCCCACACCCACTGGGAGCACCACAGGTTTATTATTTGGAGAATAAAGGGCCACCCCCTTGTCCATCACTTTTGAGGATTGTATTCATCGTTATGGCACTTATGGACCTCAAGCCTCTTGGAGGGCCCCACGACATGCATAGATTATTATTTGACCTCTTAATAGGTTATTATTTCATTTATGAGTTAGTTTGGTGGGCTTATCACCAAAAGTTAGTTAATTTTCACATTATTTTATTTTTAGGGGCTAATGTAGGCCCATTAGGTAATTCGAACTCCTAATTGGTATATAAATAGGAGTTGAATGGATTCATTTGTATCATCACTTGGATTTGGATCTCTCTCATTAGAGAACTTTGCATTTTTTCCTTGGTGGATATTTTTGGACGATGGATGAATTTTGATGTATGGATTATGTTCTTTTCTATCTTGGAGTTTCTTATATTGCAAAGGTGACGTTGGTTGGATATATTCTCTAACATGTAAGTGCAATTTTAACAATATTCCTCATTTTACTGCATACATTGGAACCTCGCTATTACTAGGGCTGATTGCCGCATGTGTTTAATGTGGAATTGTGTCTATTTAGCTTATTTCTATGTATGGGCCATGTTGGATGAATGAAATGTCCTAGAGATCTTGTTATCTTGATAAGCCTTCACCATTTGTAACGAAATATAAACGCTTTTATAGTCACTTTTTTCTCTTAGCCTTTAACATTGGACGAAGTTGACTTTTGGAGCCTCCTTGAGCAAGAAACAAAATCTGTCTTCACAATTCTCCTTGACTCCATATCCCCTGGTCCATCAAAGGGTGATCATTTTGACCCCATTTTTCACATTTTTCCTCCCTTTCCAAGGACTAGCCTCATTAGGTCACCTAGGGCATCAATTTCCTGGGAAACTGACCATATAAAAACTTCGATCTCCTAAGCTCTACTATGTTGGTGGGTCACCTAGGTCTCCTCCAAATTTGAAGGAAATTCTATGGTGGAATCTCGAGATATCCCAAGCTATAGGTCTAAGATCAATTTTTTCCCTGGTGTTCCCAAGGCTAATGCCTAATAGGATCAATTTGACATCTTTGGGTGAAAATTCTTGTTTGGTCGTTCCCCTCACCTTGGTCAAGTTACGAATAACATTGGTTGTTAAAATCCATCCCCTAACTTGGGCTAGGTCCACTTGGCCTCGTGTGGTCCCATTTTTTGCCAAAGACTATTTATCAAGGTTTACCCAAGAATCTAGTTCCCCAAGGGATTTTAGGGATTGGGAAACTTCTTTATAAGTCATATTCTTCTCCCTCAACCCTCAAATCCCCATCTCCTCTCCCTAGAAAATCAAGTCCCTTGATTAAAAAACAAGCAAGTTCCATTCTTCATCCTATCCTAGGGAAAGGGTCTAAGGGGTCACTTCTCATATATTTGTTGATATATCCTCTATATGTGGAATCCTAAAACATCGAGTCTCCTCCCATGGGTGAAAATTCGTAAAGAGCAGGGAGCCTTAGTTATGGTGACAATGGGCTAAGTCTTCATCGTTTCCGTTGACCTAGCAGTTGCCCTCATAGGAACCCCTTTAGGTCCCCTGCTGGTTTGAGTGGTAACAGGGATAATAACCACCACTAAATAGTTGGAGAGAGGCCACTAAGGTAACAGTCGTGGTTGATCTTTTGTTTCCATAAGACCTAGGATGCATGGTGAAGCTTTGCATTAGGTCTGCTAGATTTTGCAGTAACAAGCCCTACAACACTCTCTGTTAGTTGGACGGCCCAACCATGTCCACATAAACTGACAAACAAGACCAATAAGAATCTACCCATCAATCTTGTTGTCTTGTTTTGTTTGTCGCCATTGTATCTATCAAGGAACTAATGGTACATGTAAATTTTTAATTTTTTGGGTTTTCACGAACTAGCCTATGAGAAATTGTGGTTGAATTTAAATTGTATTGTGTATCAATTTTCCATATGAATGTATATATATATATATATATATATATATATATATATATATATATATATATATATATATATATATAATTTTAGTTTATATGTTCAAAATAACACTATATTTTTAAATTTCCACATTTGCTGACAATTTAAATTGTTGTTACACCACAATCATGCAAATCTATAATTAAATTGTATGATTTAATTTTGCTTTCGAAATGTTCCTTCTTGTTCTATTATTATTTTTTTTACTAGATCCTAACTGCAAAAAACAACGAATAGAGTGGTAGCTAGATTATGTAGAATTATTTTATTATTTTTACACGAGATCCTAACTGCAAAATACAACTAACATGGTGTTATCTAGATTTAAGTGAATATTTTTATTTTGCTATCCCAGAATTCATACTAACAAGGAACATTGCAGTAATCTGAATTATCGCAAGATACCTTTATACATTGTCAGTATAGATAGCATTGTTCTCACCATAGTATTTTCCGGTTAAGTTTTACAGCCTTTGTCAATACCCATTTGTTTATTATTAAAACCTTGATGCTTGTGGAAAATGGTTGACCAGAAGCCATCTGCCAAATACAGTATGCATACAATTGATCAGGATCAAATAAGGTCGTCATTTAGAAGGGAATCTGATTTTTCATCCCAGATTGCCAGTTACTCCAACTATTCATAGAAATGTAGTTTGTTTGAAGGTCTGCATGATCTGTCTGTGGCACAAAGTTTTGATGTGATCAAGAATTCTGAATCAAAGGATCACTGACACCACCGAGGCATAATGTTTGCAGAATTATATTTTCAAGAATCTAATACTAGAATTGTTGTGATACTTTATACATGGATTGCCAAATACTGGTCAAAAAAATACCGACATTCAATACTTCAAAAATGGAGTTAGGAAGGAGAAAAATTATAGGCTAGGTAATATTAATCCTCCAAAACATATCCAGATATTTTATACAAGAGGAGACTGATTCTTGCCTTCTTCAAAAAGATAATGCAAATGGCCCAGATCAGTGTCCAATCAAGGAAGAAAAGAAAATTGTTGTCGCAATATTTGATGACCCTGTCAAGAGAGAAAGAAACATACAAATCTCCGGAAACCTTTCCTGATAAGAACCTCACTCATAAGAAATAATCAACTGTTATCTGCTTTCCACGAAGGATTGATCTGCACAATCACATATACGTGAATGTAAAAACTGCAATATCTTCAGTGTCCAAATTTTCTAGGGAAGGATAATGATTACTAGGTAAAGACAAAGAACTATTTAGAGATTAAAGTTACAATATTAATCTGCCAACAATAAGGTTTTCCAATATTAGCAATAATCACTGCTACAGTAATACAGAAAGGAAATGAAAAAACAGGGCAACAGATGCAATGCTAAGATGAATAGAGATTCCAACATTCACAGCATTCAAAATGAAATCTATAGTTCTGTTCCTCAAAGGAAATATTACTTCTTGCCGCAGAAAGGATCTAACTTCCAAGCTATTGGATAGAAATGTAGCATGCTTTAGCATCATGAATTGATCTGTCGAGACCTTTATACTGAGGATGAGACTACCGTAAAATGTGTGGATTGCAACCTAGTGTAAAATTCCACAGGAAGATGTTTTATAGAAAAACACAAAAAACAGGATATGATTACAGCATCCTAATCAATTTGTCAGACATGTAAAAAGCATAAATCAGCAATCTCAATAAAGGAACACCTAGGAAACGAGAACAAGAGAAAAAGCCACAGATGGGCTCCCATTATCTGATAAATATCTGGACTCTTTCCATGAAAGACTTCAGTGCGAAACTTGATATTCAATAAGCCCATGACATAAAGCTGATCCCTAAAGAGATTAACAAATGGGGGAGATCCAAGAAACATAATAACCATTAAAGGAGGTTTCTGTAGGTTGATCCATATCTGGTTTATATTTCTGAAACAACAGAAAATTCAGATTTCTTTGGGATATCAAAAAAATGCTAAAGAAAAAGCACACCAATCGTACTCCCCGCATTCTTGGAAAAATTTTGGTCTGAACAAAGAATATCAGATGTGGCTTACAGAAGAATATTTCTAGAAGTTCTAATGTGAGAAGAAGAGGCTTGTGACAAAATTCTGTCAACAACAAAGAATCTTGCACTAAAATGTAGCTTTTAAAATGAATTTAAGTGATCATCAATATTAAACTATGAAACTCCTCTCGGGTAGATTTTGTAGATAGTGTAAAAGCTTCTCTAGTATATAGGAATAAGCTATAGTGCACAAGTTGATCACATTTCTCTTGACACACACGGATGAACTCTGACAAGTCATATTGACTTGGCTTTGAGTTTGACTTGAAACTAGACTGTTTCATTGGGTTTCATCCTGTTTACAGAGATCTGTGAATAATTTTTCTAGAACATTAGGATCACACCTTTGCATTGTTTTAAGTCCATGATTTAAATGACAACGCAACACCCGAATATAAAGAACCATAAAGGCACAAATTCTGAAGTCATAATAAATTCTAAAGGAATAAGTCATTTTTAAGAGCAAACCTGTGCAAGAGACGCTTGGCTGATACAGCTTCATGTAAAGTTGAAAATGTTATAGTAAATGCATCCCCCCTCTCTCTCTTCTTAACATCCTGTCACATAGAGATATTTGAGAGAAGATAAATCACCTAAATATAGCAGAGTCCATCTAATCCTTTACAGTTTGCATGAATGTACAAAATATAAGAACCACAGCACAATTCAAATGTGTGAAAATCCTTGTCCAGCAGTATTTTAAAAGAAAGCATCTTATAGTGCCACTGTACAACTGAGTGCACAAGACATGAATATATATAAGAGCAACATCGCAGATGTTGGTTCCCTTTCCAATATCCAAGTGTAACGTGCCTCTGCATGAAGTCTCATACAGAAAACACAAAAATAATTAGCTCTTTCTTGTTATTATATGTGATACAACTTACACTAGGAATTACAAAACTCTGTCTGTGCTTGGGGTTATGGAACCTTTTGTTGTCAATGGCCAACCATGGCATTAGGGACTATCTACCCTCAATTAGGATTTCAATCAAGCTTCATAAACTATCCAAGCTAGATTTCATTAGGAAACTTTACTGTAGCACTAAAACTTAATGCTTCAGCTGTACGAAAAAATTTGAACAATTGACAGCTAGAAGATGACTATGCTTTCATTATCAGATATTACTAATTCTAAAAATTATGAAAAAAAAAAACATAATTAGAAATGAAAAAGGTGTGCTAAAGGGAGCAACTCAGTCGTAAGTATTTTATTTTGTTAGACTGAATCCCTACACAATCACAAACTCCAAGACCACATTGATATGAATCGTTAATCCTTATATTTGATGAGGTATTGTCATGATCCATTGATGAGTTAGCAGTCAATGAGATCTAAATCTAGAATGTTCAAATGCAAGTCCTATATACTAAAAAATTATAAATTCATATCATGAGATCAATACAAGTAGTTGAGAATGGCTAAATCCTTCTCCACCAATTCTATTCTTGTCTTGCTTGTGCTCAATTTTTAACATGGTATTAGAGCTTGATAATATCATAGCTCTTTAGTCTTGAGAAAATAGCAGGTCCTTCATGGTAGTTTTCCATGAGAAGGAACAACAAAATGCAGATCTACACTGCCAATGGAAGATAAAGAGGTCAGAGTTATTCTCTTTTGTAATTGCTGGGTTTTCATCTATTATAAACTGTGATATGCTTTGTTTCAGCACTAGAAATATTGTTGTGTTGATCTGCCCTCTGATTTGCCACTCCATTCTGTTCAAAGCAAAGATGAATAGTTCATGTAGCATTAATAACGGAGTGCTGCAGAATTGAGGGATCCTTCATTCATTTGTGGTAATGCTGGCATCTGTGTTCAATTAGCCACCTTGTGAGTTTGTTAAAATTATGTATCAAGTGTGAAGCTATACATCCTAATCCTTAGATTTTCAAATCTGCATGGACATTTTCTACCGGGGTCTTTTTTAGCAGTTTCCAAAGTTTGCCAAAAACAAGGCATTTTTCTGGTTATATAACTGAGCACGTATCAAGAACCAACCCTACATAATTGTGGTTCTCTTTCCAAATGCTGGCAGACCAACTTCAAAATCCTTCTTCTGCAGCATTGATCGATCAATCAATAATCTTTGTGGGCATCTTCATTATACAGTGAAAATATTATTGTATGGAAGGATTCTGAAAAAGACTCTCAGAATTGATTTGCTCTCCTTCACCTTGGTCTTGATTTTTGCCAGCCTCATCAGCTCCATCTTAATTACCTCACCCCTGGAAGTAGCATGCCTCATGAGGGCACCTCTACAACTACGACATCCATGTATATAACTCTCTTTGGATATGCAACTAACCATACCTTTTAAGTATTTAATCAATCCCCATAATTTTACCTTTCTACTATCCAGTGCATGCACAGTTTGATATGGTCTCATTACCTTCAGACCAAGCTGCCTCACCACTCCATACACTCCATAAGGCATCACATTATTAGAAGCACTTGAATCTAACATGCAATTGCATAAGACCAAATCATTAACTAAAAAGAACACATAAAAAGGCATATCTTATAAAAAAATCCCCAATCTAACATGAGGATAATCCTCATCCACATTAACTAAATCATTCACCTCTGCTACCAGAATGAATCACTGCATGCATGACATCAAGAACATCTAATTGCAAACCATGCCATTGCATGATGTTTGTCCTCTACCTAGGAATTTCTACCAAATTAATCAGGAGGATAGGAATCTTTACTTCAACAATCCCTGTGTCGCATCAACCTATTAGTGGATCCACAAGGGAAATCGTAATGCATCCCATTTATTAAAAATTAGAAAGATAAAATGAAGATAATGGGAGGACAACATACAGGACTTGATTCACAATTCATTTATTGAAGACTCATTTTTCATTGCAACCTCAACCCTCTAGGATACCTTAAGAAAATAAGAATCTCAAATTTCTTCCTCCTTTACAATCTCAAACCTCTTTTCTAAGGCCACCATCATCTTCTACTCGTCAAGGGCTTTCCAACGATATCAATTTCATCAAATTCCGAGATCTAGGCACAAGGTTATGGCCCTCAAAAGATTCCACTACCTAAACCATGTTAGCATACTGTACCATTGACAGGGGCAATCTTGCCCACGTGTCACCATAGCATAGTGCCATGTCTACAATTCAAACACCTCATCATGCCATGTCATATCCAGAATCCAGATACAATTCCTTTTTCGATGTGACCTTTTCTAATTTTAGGAGATTCACCTCAATCTGGATAAAGCACTCAGTGAACAAGTCAACTATACAGAACAGGTCCAATAGTCCCCTTTCAAGAAAAAGATCGATTTTCCAATTTCCGCATTCACTTCACCTTCACCACGAGGAACGCCACCTAGCTTCCACCGCAACATTGTAAGGCCTCCATGCCACCTCAGCTCCATCAAAGTAGTCAACCTCTCGGTTATCCAGAACATCCAAATCTGAAAAACATAAAATGTTAATTTTAATAATCTTCTGGATTTTCGAACTCCATGTCACCCACCAACACAGCTACCACCACAGCCACCACATTGACTTCCTTGCACCTTAGTGCCATGTCAACATGCCACATCCTACTAACCTATCTCCTTTCCACATCAACATGTCACATCATCCTTCCATGCCATCAAATCATGCTAGCACCTACTTGCCTGTGCAATCTAGGGTTTGCCTATGTCAACTCCATATGATCCCCACATGCTTTGCCCTACTAGCATTCAAATTCGAGTTTTTACAAAAGGTGCAATTTAAAAAAGTTCTGAATTCCCCGACTTTTGAATCCTCAACATCCCACCTCTGGGTTTCACTCAAAGGTTTAACAAAGAAAACTCCCCAAATTTAGCATTTTTGGCAGCGAATTATGTGGTTTTTTACCGTCGGCAAGGTAGGTTGCGACCTCCATACATGTATCAGTATCCGGTTAATTTTCCAGCATTCATACCTTTTGAGTTTCCAACATCCTGAATCAAAACTTCTGCTAATCCATGGATTTACAAAATTCCCAGATTCCAAAATCCTCAAATATCTGAATTCTATCAAAGGATGGGAAAGAATCTTAGCAATCGACGAATAGGGCAAGTTGTCAAATTCTGTATCTTCTGGATATCCAGATTCAATCAAATGACAAGGAAGATTTCTAATAATCACAACAGAAAGGTGAATTGTCAGATTCCTCTCTTTAACCCCTTTTGTCTATTGACCCTCGATCATGGCCACCACCGACCCATATGACCAAGGGATAGGACTAAAACATCAAGCCTAAATAAACAGAGTTGAACTGTTATAGAATCCATATCCAGGCATAAATTTACTACAAAGAAGAATTTGATCTTTGTGAAGTAAAAGAATTTTCCAGAATTTAAAGTAATCCACCATATGAACAAAATAGTGGACACAAATTATTTGTAGCCTCAAAAATATTCAACTATTTCCAAAAAAGACACTGAGATACTACTCAAGTCCTTATTCCTAACTTCTTAAATTGAAATTGTCACACCATAACAAATGCACAACACTTAGATAATATTTCTAGTACATTTTTTCATTAACCATAAGCCAAGAAATCTTTGCAGTTGAATACAATTAAATAAGAAATTATAAGAAACAATATAACGTACTTATGTGGGACAAAGAAGATGTCCAACTAAACCGAGTAGACTGAGTGATTTCCACCCAACCATAGGTAATTCCCAATAGAACTCCACCCCCTAGCTAGGCTATGATACCACCAAGGTGAATTAACAAATGAGTTCTACATTCAGCTTATAAGGAATTCAACCAAGGTAATTTTCACTGCCGAGTTTGTAAAAGACAGCAATTATAGGTACCATATTACCTGCCTCTCTCAACACAAGGAGTGCTTCCTACTCTGCTTCTCAGTGCCTGAGAAGTCTCTCCTCGTGCTTTTAAACGAGGACATAGAAAGATCCAACTGATGTCACAAAAATTCTTGTTGATTTTCCTACTTTCCTAGCTCTTTCAACAACTATGTCTGCTTAATTTCAAGGCTAGTCTAATCTATATCATCTTGGCACCTTGTTTTCTACCTTGCTCCTCCCCAAAGCTCCTCCTTTTCTCTCTTTTCTACAGCCTCTTTCCCCCATCAAAATGTCCCATGCATCCCCACTAACAAGAAGTCCCCCCACTACTTATTTTTGTTCCAAGCATGTGGGGGAGACACCTTGCTAAAGTATAGGAGTGATGGCTTAACTCTAAAAAACGGTTTTCTCCACTACTCATAACTTAAATAAGGTGAATATGATAAGCTAGGATAGATAGAAGGAACGATAAAGAAATCCCTTAGAACCCCTTACCTTTCCCCACTTGTGGTATCATATCGCTTATATGCACTCGTGTTTGTTGGTCTTGGTCAAATCATTTTATTAAATATAGATGTCAAATTATTTACATTGTATACAATACCATGGTATATCTACCTCATGTGATCAGTATATCAGAAAAAATAAAATAGTAAAATACCCATGCATTGTTTAAAACAAATTTAATTACAAATTTTCCAAGGAAAAAATTTGGGATATTACGGAAACTAGAAGAGGTAATTGTGGGACTACCTCAACAACTTCTTGTTTACCTTAATTTTATTCTCAAAATTTCCAACTTGCTTGCCTTTTTCTACCAACATAAGTCTTTCACTGTGAAACAAAATGTTCATAATAGGCATAGTAATCTCATCAATAATTGGTAAATAATTCAAATTAATATTTTTCACCACCCCTCTTCTTACCATTGTGATGTGTTGATCCAATTCTAGAACCACTACTCTTTATTGTTCAAGCTCACTATACATCTTTATCCCACACCCAAAAAGAAAATTAGTGAATTTTGGCAAAGATTCCTCCAGATCAACATTGTTTTGTGCCACAAGTGAAAAGACTTTGCAAGAATCTTCTTAATGTGCAATATTACAAGGTCTACACCAAAACAAAGAGGTAATATAAACAAAATTTAATGCAGACGGGGTAGGAGGAACATCAACCATTTTTGCCTTGTCCTGAGAATTAAACCGCTTCTGCGGAGGTTCAACACAATCTGTGCGGACTCATTGAATTATTGTTGCTGATCGTAAACAAAAACAAATGTTGATATAAATGATCAATTTTATCATATGTTGAATTAGAACTGGAAGACACTATTTTCATTATTTTTTACCTTTGCCTCATGTCCGTTTGAATCAAACGTATTCTTACCAGAAGCAACCCATTCCTCTTTGTTACCGCTTGGATCTTCAATTTGCAAATTGGGTAAAGCAAAGAACTAATATAAGCTTCAAGGAGAACACCCTTGTTTTAGTGGTCCTAAAACACCTTTGATGGTTAAAACCCACTTGAATGATGCATATAAAATAGCATGGGTATATCAAAAGCAAGAGGGGGTAGTAACTCACTTTATGAAGGAGTTACTAAGCTTGTCGAAGTAAAAAACAAGATCTAGCAGAGGTTATGCAGGCAGGGGGAGTCGATTGACCATTTACATGAAGATATGCAAAGGCTTAGGGGGAGCAAGTTCATTGAAGAGCACCATGACAACGAGAGCAACATACCTATGAAGAACTATTATTGATGAAGAAAATATGATGAAGAGAAGCAGTTTGATAGGGGGAGTAGTTGGGCACCCCGTTTGCCATTGATGTCAAAGGGGGAGAGAATGTTGGAAGGGCAAGAATATTGCCATCAATGACAAAGGGGGAGATTGTTAGTCAAGGTTGTCATTGATGTCAATATGGCATTATTGGGATGGAAAATATTCTTTTGATGTCATAACCTCATGTATATTATGATGAGGTCCTTACTCATAATGACAAGCCGCTCTTGTTTGATAACGATGCCATTAATGAAGATGTCAAGCTATTAATGACGCCATTATGATGTCAAGCCACTAAGAAATAGTCTTGTCCTAGATGACAATTGATCATAATGATGTCCTTGAACTAACCATGAAGACATCACAACCTCATGTATCCTTGCTCTTGATGAAGAAGCCCTAGAAATCATGATGATGTCCTTACTCTTGATGAAGGACATTCTTATTGATGCTCACAGTGACTCTTGATGAAGAAGCTCTCCTTGTGATGATCTAGCCCTTGCTCTAACAAATTGATGAATGTTGCATATGGTTAATGACATATCACTGCACTATCTTGATGACATGGTGACATTGATGGCACACATGATGACATATATGGTGACATTACATTTGATGACATGGACAATAAAGGAATTGGAGATCACTTGATGATGAAAGACACAACAAGTGGAAACCTCACCTAAAAACACTTGGTGACATATGACAATGAAGAAGCCCTTGCTGTCCATCACCTTCTGCACTAATTAATGATCAGTCACTTAAAAAATGTTTTTCACTACCTTAGAGGCAGCCTCTCAATATGATTCCTATACCATCTTTTAGAGCATAATTTTGCCTTTCCAATGAGCCATTATTTGTCCCGAAACTCCTAGTAGTTTGTGAGATAATGAATTTTTAAGTTTAGAAAAATATATGTTTTATCTAGCCGACCTGAGTTAACACACATATGTCAGCTCTCATCTCCAACAGTGACGTCCTCTCTTTAAAGGACAAAATCTATATAAATAAGGTTTCAGAATTCATTTCCATGATTAATTTTCGGTCAAGAAATTTATATACAGCAAGGAACAGCACCAAGGAGAGGAGACACAAAAAGCTGAAAATAATTTTTGTTTGGGCTTAAAAGATCACACTAAACCGCATTGCAATTTCTGTGAGGACCCTAGTAACTATTGCAGTTTTTCTGAAGTTCAGACTCCACAGAACTCAGACCAGTGGACTCAGATTGGAGCAGCCTTTGTAGGCTCGAACTGTATAAATATTTGCAGCAGCTCGGATCTGTGGTAAGAGCACCTTGAAAGCTCGGGTTTAAGGTTCAAATTTATGGACAGAACTTACCATTAGTACCTCGGACTGAGATTGCTTTTTGCTGGACTGTGGCTATCTAAACTTGGACTGTGGCAAATTATTTTTCCTTGTTATTCAGATTATGGGAGATCTCTTAGCATCATAAATCTTCCACAGTGACAGCATTGGCAGGGGCTATACATTTGCAGTATGATGGATAATAGGCAGTAACAAGGAAAATTGAAGAGACCTATTAACAAGCATTGATAAAGTAAAACAGAGACAAGTGCACAGTGACGCAAAAGTGATTTTGGGAGTATTGAAGACAGTGAAGAATAAGCCAATAACATTTACATCATTTGGAGCACACCTTGAAGAAGAATACTTGAAGACTTGTGGGAGCTTTCATTGAAGAACTTGTGTGTTCACTTGAAAGGCAGTTGCTTTGAAGCATTATATTGAAGACACCTTTGAAGGACATTGTTTGCAGACATCTTGTTGAGAAGCTTTTGCTGACCTTGGAGAGTCATCTAGAAGCCTATTGGAGACCATGATGATGTGACTTGAAGAATTTGATTGGGTACCATGAAGGACAGCGGAGACACCTTCATGAGAAGAGATCAAGGTTGTCATTGATGAAGTAATGTGGAGACTAAGTGAGGGGAAAACTAAAGATTGTTAGGGCTCGTTGAAGAAGACATTGGGAGCCGTGAAGTATAACAAATATATCTTGACGAATTGAAGCTAGAGGTTGGAGCCTCATAGAGACAAGGTTGGTGCCTTGGAAGATAGGGTTGGAGCCCTAGAAGATAAGAGTCCTCAAGAGACCAGGTTGGAGCCTGTACCAAATATAGGGTTGAAGCCCTTAAAGTTGGTGCCTCAGAATTGACAAGGTTAGAGCCTTGGAAAGACCTAGTTGGTGCTTGGCACAATACAGGTTGGAGCTTGGAAGATTGGAGTCTTCATCTAGGGTTGGAGCCCTATACCATTATTGTACTTTACTTATTGTAAAGAATAAATTAATAAAAGTATCTATTCCATCATTGTTTATTTTGTGTTCTAAATATAAGTGATCTAACTGATAAAATTAACAATTGAAAAGAAATATTGATTCACCCCACTCTCAGTATTTCCAACAAAAGTAGACCAAGTACACTTTTAAATTATGAATTGGACTTTGCATTTATTATTAGAGAGCTCGACCCTCATGTGAAGGGTCCAAACTTTTGAAAATATAGCGATCAAGGTCTTTTGGCTTGTGCCTTAGCTAGTGAAGACCTTGAATTGTCCACATGAGTTAGACTTCAGTTAGGATGAGTTATTTCCAATTTACTGGAATAATCATCAAGTTAGCATGCGTAAAGTTGGAGCTTTAGTGAAGTGGAGTCTTCTTTTGTTTGACTACAGAACGAGGTGGCAGTGAGTAGTTTAGTTAGAGCGAGTTAGTCTCTATTGTTGATTGAAGAGAGAATGAGTTAACAACTCTAGTGATGATTGGAAGGAGAGCGAGTAACACTCTTAGTTAACTCACAATCAAAACTCGAGTTCTAAAATTGGAATTGGGACTCCTTGCATGTTCGAATTGGGCCTATAAAGGAAGGACGAAGGCACAAGCATTATTCATTGTTTTGTGCACAACGTTGTGAGACAAATTAGCTCACGAGTTTGTGGGAAGAGTCTTGTTTGTGAAGAGTGTAGAGAACTTGTTTCCTGAGAAATAGGAGGAACAAGTGCGCAAGTGTTTAGGAGTTGGTTGTGCGCATGGAGGAGGAACTAGAGTACTAAGAAATAGGGGCTGAAGTGCGCTAAGAAATAGGGCCCAAGTGCGCTAGAAAACGGGGTCAGAAATGCGCTAGAAAATAGGGCCTGAAGTGCACTAGGAAATAGGAGATTAGTGCAAGGAATAAGGCTTCCAAGTGCACAAAGAAGGGGGAGCATAATTGAAGCAAGACAATAGGGTTTGCTGAGCATGTCAAGGAGGCAGCAGAGGATTGGTTGTGAGCTAGAGGGTCGAGATCAAGCAGTGATCTAGGCTAGCCACTATCAACCATATCAGCTGAAATTTGTGAGTAAAGCAAAGTGCTTTCTCAAGTAAGACAATTTTCTCTATAATAGATTCAATTGTTCTAAGACAATCAATAAAATACCACATCAAGCAAGCAAGTTTTCCCTGTTGGGTTTCCTGATAAATAATGTGTACATGTGTTTTTATCTCTATGTTTTTATTCCGATGCTTATGAATTGTTAAGAAACTTTGTATCTTAGTGAAAGTAAACTAGTTTTTAGTTTTCAGTCATTCATCTAAGTAGTTGCAAAGTTTCATGGAAATTTAACACAAACTTAAGGGAGAGGTCTTATTAATAATTAACATTTAATCAAGGTTGCCCCATATATTAAACATGGCCCAACTTAAAAATAGACATTTAAGGCTCGTTTAAAAGGGAAAAAGGCCATTTATGGTGGAGTCGTTGTGTTGAAGTGGTGTAATAGTGTTTTGGAAGCTCTATAAGCAAGGGAAATTGCCTTGGGAGGAGCAACCTCCCTAGGAGAGCATCCACCTGACATTTAAATATCATTAAGCTGTAAAATTCAAAACCTAAGAGGAGGTGCACCCTAATTAGGTTTTCTCTAGGGTAGGAGACTATAAATAAATAGAGGCTCAATTGACAAAGGGGGTTGAAAGAAATGTGACTAGAAATTAAAGGACTAAGTTGAATATTTAACTAGAGTGAAGAAATCAAGTGCATTTCAATTCGAGGTTTATCATATTTTCTTGATAGTTTTATGGGTGAATTTGACAGTTGAAGTTACACTTACAATACTATTGTAATAATCTTTGAAGAAAGGCATATTTGCTCCAATAATAAGAAACAATGTTGAGATATAATGCTCCATATTGCTTGTTATCATTGTCCAATAAATAGATATTTCCTTTTTCATTATCGTTCTATGTATTGAATGGTTGTTGCTATCGTTTCTTGTGCATGGTTGCACGCCATCTACAAGTTGACTTGTATTTGTTGTGAGGTACACCTTTGGAAGGGCCCTCCATTTAATTATTGTGTACAAAGGAAAATCCATGTGGTTGGTTGGGACATATTACTAACAATGCAACTATGCATCCATCCATTCTATTAAAATGTGGCTAGGGGTAAAAGCAAGATCTTTACGTTGTACTATAAGAAATTACAATGTTGCTCCCTATTGTCGCTCAAATTGTACAGGCGAGATGAAACAATGATCATGTTAGGGTTTTTCACTTTGATCCCCGACCTCTCCATTCTAGTTGTCTCCCTATAGCAAGCTATGAGGGGTAGCCCCTATGAAATGTGAAGATGGAAGGACCCATTGCCAACCAACAAGTCTTGGAGACACAACAAATGGCCTAGCAACTTGATTAATTTTGCATGTTTAATTATTGCTCCATGTTGTTGCTCAAATTGTACAGGCAAGATGCAACAATGATCAAGTCAAGGGTTTGTCACTTTGAACCCGACCTCTCCATTCTATTGTCTCCCTATAGCAGCCTATGGAGGATAGTCCCTATGAAATGTGAAGATGGAAAGACCCATTGGCAACAAACAAGTCCGGGAAACACAATTAAATGGCCTAGCAACTTGGTTAATTTTGCATTTTTAATGATTAGATTAGATTATCTTGAAAAACCAGTGTCTTAATGGAGTCAAATACTTGCTTTACATTAATTATATACCAAGCCACTGGATGAACAATTGTTGCTTTAGGATGCTTCACTATCCTAATGAAATGCAACACCTAAAACTAAGTGAAATGCAAGATTTTGGTTTATTTTAGATTAGATGCCTAACTAGGTGAGTCCTTTCTGTTAGTTGTTTTGAAGCTAGTCTTTGGAGTAGGTTGTGGAGAGAAGCCCAGGGAAAGATAGAAATGGCTATATTAGCGATACCTGCCTTGGGAATCTAACCACCCAATGCCTTTGGCGCTGCAGACACCATGGCTCTAACGACTACAAAGTCACCGTGTTAACCACCAAAGAGGTTCTAGACTTTGCAAGCTAGATGAGAAAGGTGGCCCTAATGTCTTTCAACCAAGCTTATGCTTGGAGGTGAATTAATTAATGCAAGACTAAACCTAAGATGCAAATGCAAGATGAGAGATTACTTTTAGTGAGATTTGTTATATGTCTTAAGCACTTAGAGACAAATCACAACGATATTTAACTTAGAACAATGAAGTACTTAAGTCAATGTGTAATGACAATCTTCACTAAAAGAGAAAATGCTTAATAAAACAAGAGAGAAGGCACCAAAATGTTGTCAAGGCCAACATAGACAATTATAGACAATTGCTCATGAAATAACCATAAATACAATGCTTCTCTCAACAATGTTAGAATGCCAATTATCAATAGCGTGCTAATGTGTCAATTTGATACAAAAGATAGAGAGCTTAAACACAATTAGCAACCACAACAATAATCTTATTACGATTATGATTATCAATTGACTTGATTAGCAAAAATGTAAACTTAGATATGAAGCTCGATTGCAATACACAATATTAGTTACACTTGTCACGAAAGAAATTCCCACAAGAAATGCTTATTCCATATGACCATAAGAAACAATGTAACCAATTATTCAATTATCCACTTAGTGTGATAGAAATGGAAAGTAAATATATTATTTAGAACTAATGTCACAATGATGCCAGCTATCAATAAGAGAAATACAGCATTAAACCACAATGTTATTTCTTAGAGTAAGTTAGCCAACACATGTGCCAATTATGTTAATGCAAAAGATGATAAGACACCAATGAACCATTGACAAGCCCAATATCTTCAACAATGAATGTTCATGAACTAGATTTATTCCTTAGTTATTTTTTGAGCCTTTAATGCAATTGATTACTGCTGCAACCTTGTATTCAGGGTCTGCAATTTTATATCAGATCTACAAATTATTATATCAGCCCTCAGAAAATGATGCAATATGTTAAGAATAAGTTAGAAAATCAAAGCAAGAGACCTTCCAATGACTGCCAATTAGTTTTGTAACCACTAATAAGCTATAGATCATACTTTTAGCATTCAGATTAGACCTTAAAAGAGCATATATCAGATCTATATTAACTCATAAAATCAGTGATTCAGTCCTCCAAAAACCAACAAGGTGCTAAACAATTAATGCCAAATGAGCTCCAATGATTAGCTAGTGAAATTAAGCGATTGTTTAATCGTTTTTTGGTCACTTTTAATGTTTTTATTTAGTGTTATGGGCCTGAATAGATGGTTTTAGCAAAACAGAGAGGAAATTGAAGGATAGAGAAGCAAACCAAGAGGCTTAAGGGCCTAGTTGAGGACTAGAAGGCTTGGAGATGACTTCCACTTCCTGCAACCACAATGTTAGCAAGAAGAACCACTGAAACACAAGATGTTAGTCCACTAAATTAATGCAAAAAAATCAGAGATGACTGAATATGGGGCTAGGGCAAGGCTACAAGGCTAAGAAAACCACAACACTAGGGCTAGAAGAGGCAAAGGATGAAGCTAGAGGCCAAAGAAGGGCAAAGATGGAGGGAAAAGGGCCTAAAAAGATCTTGGGTAAGGGAAACAAGCCCACAAGGGCTGGCATCAAGCCCTGGAGGGTCGACACAAGGAAAGGGAAGGCCCCTAGAGGGGTCGCGGCACAAGGAAAGGCCCTTTAAGGCCTGCAGAAAGGGCAGAGGAGGGTCGAGGACCTAAAAAGGCAGCCCAGTGTTGCAGCTAAGCAAGAGAGGGAGGTTGAGGGGGTATGGAGCCCCTCTAAGGGCACAGAAAGCCCAAAAAAGGGTTGTGTCCTAGGGTTAAGGCCCTAAAAGGGGCTAAGAGAGCCTTTAGGGCTCACAACTAGAGCTAAAAGGCTAGCGGCTAGCTTGAGTAGGGGAAAAATGGGGACGACAAGGCTAGAGGGGAGGATGACTAGGCCTAAGAGGCCTGAAACAATTTCCAAAAACCTACAATCACAAATTTTCTCCACAAAAATGCTCAAAAAACACTTCTTTAGGGTCTCAAAAGTTGGACAAGTTCCCTCTTCAACTAGACGTTGAGTTGTTGGAAGCTAGGGAGGCTAGATCTTAACCTCAAGGGCCTAGATCAACCTTTCTTGCTTGAATGAATAGCTCAGAAATAATTTGTTGCTTCAAACCCTTGAGTTATCACCTGCACAAATGAATAAAAGAATTCCAAACCCCAAATATATACAAAATATTTCAAAACCCCAAATACCCAAGTGCTACAAAACAAAACAAGGGTTAGAAATATATTTACAATATTTACAAATTTAAAATACAAACTCTCGTCCACGGGGTCTTAGATAGACAGTGATCGGATGCTCTGTTAAGGCACTACTTGATGTGAATTCATCGGTTCAATTCCCTACCCTGATCGGGGTGATATATTGGACATTATGAAGATGCATTCCTACCAAGCTTACAAAAAAAAAAAAATTACAAACTCCCATTAGCAAATTAATTCATTTTTTAGCCCAAGATAAAATAACTTTTTTGAATTGCAATGGGTGAATTATTTTGAAAGATAAATTGACCAAAGCCCTTCTGAAAATTTATTCACCACAATGATAAAGCCCAAACAAAGTCGCCTCTTCCCCACGGTCTGTGAACTTGGAGCACAAAGGCTAGTGTACCTATAAATCTCTATAATTTCTCAGGACAAAGTTGTTATATCATATAGTGAATTGAATCACCTAAGATAACTAGTATCAATAGAATGTTCTTATCACCGACAAACGAAACAACAGTTTAAAAATTATTCAACACAAAATAGGATAAACACATAGCTAACACATACCACAGATTAGCAGATAGAAGAACACCATGAATTGAACCCCAAAGTCTTTCTATGATGATAAAAAAAAAGTTCCTAGCAGAGCAGTAGCTCAATACCAACATTACAAAATTTACTTCATCCAAAGATCATCATGTAAATCGAAGCTAAATAACTTCTTTATATAGAGAAAACCCCTCCAAGTGGAAAATGCCTGCTAGTTGGCTTGATCCTCGTCAAAATAATCTCAACCGTTGAAAATAGCTTGATCA
Source organism: Pinus albicaulis (assembly GCA_034641835.2). NCBI lineage: Eukaryota > Viridiplantae > Streptophyta > Pinopsida > Pinales > Pinaceae > Pinus > Pinus albicaulis. Next base: position 492,369,180 of record CM076579.1, on the reverse strand, counting down.
TCTTTTAATCTCCATTGTCGAATTTTTATTTTTGACGAAAAAATTGAATTTCTCTTAAAAATAATTTTTAATTAATCCAAAAATTAATATTTTGGATTAATTTCCTCAAAAAATTGACTTTGACTTAACCACTAAGGTCCAAGGGCTCAAATTTTCTTAAAATATCCATTTTTCCCTTGGCAGGGCACTCCCCTCCAAAATTTGACTTCTTTTGACACGTGAAATTTTTTAATATTCTCCACTTTGAGAGAAATTAATCTCTATAATTATTTTTGACTCAAAATTAATTAATTTACTAGCTTAGGATTTTAATTTAATTTAGCCGGAAAAATTAATTAATTGACTCTAGAGGGGATTTAATAATTGTACCACCCTCAAATATTTTAGCCATGGTGTCTGACTGCAATGGGCCATGCACTAAAATATGTATTACATCAGAATAATTACAAATTCAACCCTTGAAGGGGGGAAATACCTTTAGAAATAGACCCTCAATAATTTACCCAATTCTACGACACAATATGATCTAGTATAACCAAGTGCGTTTATAATAAAATAATTTAGCCAAGGTGTCTTACTGCGAGGAACCATGCACTAAAATTATTCCTAGACACACTTTTACAATAAACTCGATAAAAAGCTAAGACTCACCTAAGACCTTGTCAACGAATTCCACCCTAGCATTGGGGTTTAAGCTCGAAGAAAAACTTTGTCGATTAGGTGTGTTTATAAACACACATAATTCAGGGAAATTAAAAAACTTTCTAGGATGAAATTCTTTGCCAAAATCAGAGACTTACCTAGGTGTTGTTACATAATTAAATGGTCATACTAGCATCATTTACAATAAAACTTACAAAAATTGGGTTTACAATGACATACTTATGTTGGTTGATGACTTTGATTCTTGAAAAATTTTGTACACTGCTTCCTCAGACTGTTGACAAAATTGTGGATAACATCTGACTCCATATGGGGACACATTTCTTCACTGAAGGAATGTGAGAATCCAGAACCTTGTATCCAAGAAAACAAAAGTACATCAAATAGATATCCATTCAATAATCAAAATCATCATGTATATATAGAACATCTCCTAGTATAGGAAAAACTATTCTAACATATGAAACATAAAGATATAAAAGAAATCCTAAGGGAAAAGGGTTAGAGATACTATACGAAGGATGCCCCAAGGCATCAAATGTCTTCAACATAGTGCATACTGAGCATCTGCCGACTTTCAGGCAGTTTCGTGGGTTGCTTTTCTGATGTGCCATGTTGAATTTTGAAGATACTAGGATTTTGAATTATCCAAATATCGAGTTGTTCACGACCATCGGATGCATCAACCTCCTCCTTCTCTTCTTCTTTTTACTTTTGCTTCCGGTAGGCTGTGACGCTGATGATACGGCCAGTGCAGATTTTTTGCCTTGATGCTCGGATGAAAATTTTGAAGTATCTGTGACATGCCCAATTTTAGGTGACACATAAACCCCACAAGTAACGTGATTGACCTCAGTAGCCTAATCTTTCTCAATTTCTTTTCCAACCATGGCATATCCAGTTAACATGTTTCCAATGGGACAAGAGACCTCCTCGCATTGAGATGGGAATTTCTTTAGCGGACCGGGAGGCTTGTGAATTGTTAAAAGTTCTTTATGCTTGCCTTCTAGATCCTTTGGTCTAACGTCAAGCTCATGAACCTGTGGCTTTTCCATCATTTGCAGTTTACTCTGAAGAGTGATTCGTTTGGTCCTCATGACAGTCATTTCTTCGACATGTTTTGATTCCATAATTTCCATTTGTTGTATGCAATCAACCTCCATGGTTTTTATCATGTTCTATACCTTGTCCTCCATGGCACTCATTTCCTTAGCATGATCTAATTCCATGGTCTTTATTAATTTGTTAGGACTTTCTTGAATGAAACTCATCTCTTTCTCATGATTTGATTCCATCGTTTCCAACTCTTTAACATGATTTTCTTCTATAGCTAATAATCTGTTCAGGAGACCGACTTCCATGTCTTGCATACAGCTCATTTCTTTCTTATGAAATTCCTTTATGGTGATCAAATGATTTTTCATGGTGGCCATCTAAATGGAGCAATTAACCTCCACGATTTTTAGCTCCTCATCACGTTTTTCTTCTATGGCTAACAATTTGGTATGCATTAATCTCATTTCCTAGGTGTGATCTGCTATTAATCTCTTCATTGGGTTCCATGGTTTTCATCAACTATGCTTAACTGAATTACATGTCTTTAATCAATTGAGTCAATTCATTGATAAGTTGTTTATCATTTTCCCTTTGATCATTTGTCCCTGTTTCTCTGCTATCGAGGATTCTTCTTGCAATGGTACAAGTGGATTCATCATGAAAATGCCCACAAGGTCTACAATATGGCAAAAGATTGATGTGACGCATTTTCTTGAAATATTTCTATGATACTTGGGTCCTTTACAGGGTCACTTTCATCTTTCTTTATGTTGTAATTAGCACAAAATGAATCCTTTTGATCTCCATATCTATTTTTAAAAGCATTGACAATGTCTTGTAGAAAATCAAAATAGTTGTCAGGAAAATCATAAAACCAATCCTTAGCATCACCTTCCAAAGAAAGGACGAAAAGTTGCATCTTGATGTCTTCATGCTTAAAATGTGCAGAGCCACAAAACCTTAGCATACAATGAGTAAGCTTTATGATATGATGTTTAGAAGAAATTGCATTATTTTCCTTAAAAGAAGGTAAATTATCAATGGTCGAGTTTGGAATATCATGAGGATAGCCTTGAATGTTAGTAAAACAACAAGGGGTAGTAAACAAGTCATTCATGATGACTTGCTTAAGGGGAAAAGGAGCCAATGGATGTCAGAAAGAGATCCTTGTTCAAGAAGAACAAGAACTCTACAAGAGGCGAGCCTCTAGCAAAAATTCTTGCAAAAAATGTAAGAGGTGGAGTCGCCAATTGAACATAAATCTAATTCTAAAAAAAATTTTGAAGGAAAAAACTGAAAAGTTAGTCAAGAACCAGGAAGAGAAAAGCTCTACCCTCGGGTCAAGTAAAAGCAAGTGGATATCCAGGAGGGCTTCCTGTCTGAGAAAATGAATGCTTACTAGAATGTGGTTTGTTCAACCGAGCTCTTTGAGCCTTTTTAGGATCAGGAGTGGGGTTAACCAAGCTCCCAAGATTTCTTCTAGTATAAGCTCTTATGAATGGATGAATTAATGGAGTTGCCACCCAAATAGGAAACTAACCCAAATGTCCAGGTGCTAAAGGTGCAAATAGAAACCAATAGATATCAGTAACGGTGGACCCTGTGATGAGAAGATTGGTGAAAAGTCAAAGTGCAAGAAAATGTGTCGCTTGACAAGTGAAGAAGATGATCATGAGAAGATGAATAGAATGTCATGAGAATCAAGGATAGAAAAATACTATCCCCAGCAACAACACCATAATGTGGCATTGTCGGATTAAGGAATGATAAGAGATGATAAAAGAAAATATGTTGTGAGAACCAGTGATAGAAAAATCTATCCCAGGCAATGGCGCCAAAATGTTGTCACTCAAATTGTACAGGCAAGATGCAACAACGATCAAGGTAGGAGTTGTCACTCTAATCCCCGCCCTCTCCGTTCTAGCTACGCCACGCCCTAGGGCAGACAACTAGAATGGAGAGGGCAGGGATCAAAGTGACAACCCCCGCCCTGATCATTGTCGCATCTCACTTGTACAATTTGAGCAACAACAGTCCCTTCATGGTCCCTCTTGATTATTGATCTTGAATCCATTGCCCAACTAGGAAGACATTGGTATATTCTTTCACCTATTGTATCTCAAAGAAATACCAACAAATAATATTTTCTACAGTGTTCCTCATTGTGCCAAAGTAAAATCAGCCTACATGCTACAAGGCATTGTTGTGGTGACAACAGGAAATATTCCTAAGTGACCCTATGCTTGCACTTTTTAAAGGACTCTCCAAGGAACAAGCCAATATATAAGTAGTGGCCAAGACAACTACATTCTTTTCCCTTGGTATGAAATTAAAATCTACCTGAATGCACCATTATACATAACCAAAGCAAGAGACTCACTAGTCCTTCTCACCATGGGGGGTCTCTTGTATGCCTTCACAAATCATTGGTTGAACTCTCTTCACTATGTAATTTTCCCACTTATGAAGACCTATCAATTTTGCTAATGAGAAAGACAAATCTTTCTTCTATCCCCATATATTCAATTTTGCTAATGAGAAAGACAAATCTTTCTTCTATCCCCATATATTCCTTGAACTTGGTCGTGACAATATCCCAACTTGCAATGAAATTGTTTGGCAACCCTCTAAACCATATCCTAACATCTCTCTCGAAACATTGAAAAAAGAGTCTCATCTTTATATCCTCATGTGAAACATTAAAGTCAAGGAAATATGACAAAACTTCTAACTACTCTTTAATAGAGATTGCACTGTTACCATGACTGAACTTTTAGTAAAGAGCATCAACCATGTCATTGGGGTACCCAACAATAGCAACGCATATAATTGGGGCCATCTAAGCAAATTCTTTTGAATTGTTCAAGTATGGTTATACACTCTCATCTAGGTCTAAGCCTAGAGGATCCCTAGTGGGGTCACAAAGGGAATAAAAAAATTTACAATATAATATATTCACCACTATCATGGTAGCCTAATGATACCAAAACAACAGCTCCCTCTCAAGCAACAATGCCAAAATGTGATGCTCAAAACTAAAAGAGCTCCAAGGTAACTAGAGAAAATAAATGTTTACCTAATATAGTGTCACTACACTTCTAGTTAGTGCTTACTAACATGGGCAGATTCCTATGCAATCTAGGAATAGAATATGAACTTGGGAGACCACCAATTCTTCCAAACTACAAAATATACTTGTGTAAAAGTCAAACCTGAAACCTATGAAATTGGATTCGTTCCTCAGCCTCGTCGTGTCCCGAATCGGTCGAATCAAACACAATTCGGTGGGACATGTGTCCTCTAGCTCGTGTTCAATCGTGTCCCATCAGGACACCATCGTGTCCTGGTCGTGTCCCATCATAACACCATCATGTCCTGATCGTGTCTTGATTCTGGGACACCTGACCGGCTTTTATGAGTGCCACGCAGCCCATAAAGGGTCGTTTTGGCCTATTTCAACTTCACATTTCACTCTCTCTTGATGTGGGTTTGTTGTGGGTGTGTGGGAGCGAAGAGAACAGGGTGTGAAATAATTTTGGAGGCCATTCAAGCAACCTGTAAGTGCATTTTGTCTCTATTTTTTTTCATTTTTATTACAACAGTTTGCATGTGCATTTTTTTTACAAATTTGTGCATTTTTTCTTTATTTTTTTAGAGCATTCATGGCTCAATCAAGGGTAGTAGTGAAGAGGCAAAGGAAGGGGAAGAATGTCCCCATTGGAGATGCCCTTCCTGTTCCAATTTCATTAGGGTCTGCAAGTGTTCCCTCTAATGGAAGTGGGGCTACAACAACTGCTTTAAATGTTGAGGGAAGACAACCGCCTCAAGATAACAAATATCCCTTGTGGAAATATGTCACAAGAGCGCAAGGGCCAAGCAGCATAGGAGGAGGATGCAACAGAGGAGAGCAGTGGTGACCATGATGATGAGGATTGATGACTCATGAGCTACCTACTGCTTTGAGGCTTGTAGTTGTTTTGTATTTTCTATTTCTATTTGCCATTAGCATTTCTTCTACCTATGTAACACATTTTGATTTTGATGACTTAATAAGAAAACTGCAGTATCTTGTCTTTCTCTTATTGGATCATTAATGAATATGTCACACTTGTCTTTCTCTTATTGGATCATTAATGAATATGTCACAATTGCATTAGTATGCATAATGTTACTTTGTAAAAATTACATCTAGATGAAGATATATGTTTGAATCAATGAATTTGTATCGTGAATGAGAATTTGTGTAAGAAATATGTAATTTTTAATATATATATATATATATATATATATATATATATATATATATAACATGTCATGTTCTGAGGGGTCAACGTGTCTGTGTGCGACACTCGAATCCTTGTGTCCTCAATGTCACGTGTCCCTGTGCCAGATGACTTTGCCTAAAGCCCATTTGAGATTTAATCCAAATAGTATAATGTAGATTTACACCTAGTAATATAGTTTTGCCTTGGGAACCATCCAAATTTATTGTTAGAATACTTCAAAATTCAAATGAACTCTTCAAAGTGCATATTTGCATGTAAAAATATCAAAAACAACAAGGTTAAATCTGAAAAATAGTAATTGTGACCATAGTGCTTTAAATTCCATGGGTAATGGAGTAGAATATCAATTAAGCAGGAGTAGTTGTCAAAGTTAATTGATTTAGAAAATCATAGTAAAGAAGGCAAACAAATAGCCCCGAGGATTAGCTCAATTGGTCGAGTTCTCGTTGTTAAAAGCACCTTGCTAATGGGAGGTCACAGGGACAATTCTCCTTGACGTCCTTAGTGTTAGGCTCTACTAATAAATCGGCGGGATGTGATCCCTTCGGATGGATCTGCTCGGATATTTCCTCGAATAACCAAAAAAAAACAAATAGATCCAATAATTGTGATCTAGCCACCAAATAAGATATTTCCTTTATTCCAAAGCTGCAAGTACAAATTTTGGAGACATTGGCTTCATCTTCAAAGCACTCTAGAGGATGTCAAATTGCTTCCAATGGACCTTCTCTCACCAAGTTCAGGGATAAATTCACATGAACATGACGAGAGTGACAGGCTCTGCTAATAAATCAGCGGGATGTGATCCCTTCGGATGGATCTGCTCGGATATTTCCTCGAATAACCAAAAAAAAACAAATAGATCCAATAATTGTGATCTAGCCACCAAATAAGATATTTCCTTTATTCCAAAGCTGCAAGTACAATTTTTGGAGACATTGGCTTCATCTTCAAAGCACTCTAGAGGATGTCAAATTGCTTCCAATGGACCTTCTCTCACCAAGTTCATGGATAAATTCATATGAACATGACGAGAGTAACCTTGCATAATATGCAATGTCACATTCGGACCAAAAAATAGATTATGAAGATATCAAAACAAAGTAGCTACACTTCATGACAAATGCATCACTAAATCCATCAAAGGAAATGAAGGAATATACTAGTTATAGACAATATCTTAGAAGGTACACCATGCTACAAGCCCATGTTGAAAAGACTAAAGCACCTGACCTCTTAATGACCAAGGCACTAATGAAAGTGAAAGGCACCTCCATTTTTTAAAACATAGAAAGTATGGAAGAATTGTAAAGCACACTCAAGGTGTAAAAAGAATAGATGACTCACCATTCAATGACCTCTTTATTTAGTGGATGCCAATTTCGGCCCAAGATGGTTTTATCATTCAAAGACGCTCATTTATATAGTGTCTAAGCCATATCCCAAAGGAACTTATCCCCACACCTTAGGGACCACTCCCCTGGGGTACCTATATCCCAAAGTACTTCAGGATGGGTATGGGACATCCACTTTTAGTCAGGGATATCCTTGAGGGCACAGGAGGCATCCCTAACATCACTAGGAGGTCCCTTGCCAAAATCAAGGACATCCTAAGGACAACTAGGTGTATCCCACATTGTTGGGCTTGTTACAGTAAAATCAAGGACCTAATGCAAAGCCTCACTAGATGACCTAGACAATGTCCAACGCACTAGCGAGTTCCCATTGTACCTTAGCAATTGCTCCCCTTTCTTTAGTGAAGAACACAATACAACATAAGGGAGGCTTCCCTGGTGGGGCTTAGAGATCAAGTGACACAAGGATCTTACAACAAAAATCCACCAGATAAGGGTATGACAAATTAGAGTTTCCAATGCATGAAAGAGTAAGTTAAAGACTTGAATTCAAAGGACCTATGGATCAATCTAAATGCTAGGGTTAGCCTAAGGAGTCTCAAATAGGTTACTCGAACACATTCAATCAAGAAGAACTCAAAGCTACTATAAACTAGGGTTTTAGGCCAACATATTGTAGCAAATAATAGTTATAAGAATAGCAAATTTAGCCATTTAAAATGTGTAAAAATTATATGGATGATGGCCAAATTTAAGAGTAGCCAAGGACAAAATTACAACAAATTTTGATGGTGAATAAAGCATATAACAACAAACATGACTTGAACCCTGTATAACTTTGAATTAGCCTCTAATGCACTTTCAAACAAAACCTAACCCTAGGGCATACATCGACAAGTCATCAAATGCTACAAAACATGAGGCTTTGTTATAATTTAACCCATATTTACCATAAAATAAAAAGAAAAATGAGTTTAGGGTTTTAAAAGTAGGCCAAAAAAAGAGAAAGACTAGTGTCTTCTCAATCTAAGGCAAATGGAGTACAAGATACAAAATTTTCTAGGGTTTCTTTTAGAGTGATTCTAAATCCAAACAAAACTAGGGAAAATAAACTAGCATAGCCTATGCTTTACAATTTAGGTTCTTGATTTTCTAAATGATGAAAGGAAAGAAAAAGCTATCTTTATTCCTAAAATACTTAAGGAAGGGTTTAGTTCAACAAGGGATAATGAAGCAAATACTAAATAAACTAACTCGCCGCAAGAACATGCATCCTATGCAACATAAAACCAATATAAAGCAAATAAACTAATTTACTTCACTATGCAAATCCAAGATCCACCATAAGCATCCATGAAAAGATATCACATCACATCCCATCATCGACCAAAGAAAGTCACCCAACTAGGCCTCCATTGCACACTAGAGGAAAATTTCACTAAGGAAGAGATGTAATAGTCCAAGTGTGACAATGATCTAAGAGGAAATTGAGTCCCTTTATTTATATGAGGGTAACCAAGTCGCTTTTCCTCAAATTAGACTAAATGGCCCTAAAAATAACTAAATCCATGATACAAGGCAGATAGGTCACAAGTCGACCCCCAAAGATAACCAAATCAATGAAATAATATGAAAATAAGACTCAGATAACCCATGTGTGATTTTACTGTCCTCCAATGATGACATTATCATCCAAAATACATGTCTCTCCATCTAAATGAGATGGCACATCATAGCTTTCCAAAGCCCACATCATCCTCAAAATGCTCACATCATCGTCAAATGAGGCACTACGATGACATCATCAAGCTAGAGGACATGATGCCATCAAGGTGGAAAGTGCATCAACCCCCGCAAAGGGGTCCCATGTGATCAAAACCATCAATCACCACAAGAGAAATGCAACATCCATCAACAGGGTAAAATGCCAACCTAGGGGCGCCTTGTCATCCCAAGAATGCACCATCTCCCAACTCAACGTCCTAACATCAAAGATCAACAGCCAAGGTCCTAGGGGGTAGAGGATGGTCCCACTATTGGTGCTAAGTCCTCATCAATGCCAATGATCCCCAATGGGGCTCCAACATCCTCCATCAAGTATCATGTGCCTTCATGGAATGTAGTTTGGCACACTGTACAAAGCATTGGAGAAGCATCAATTATCCCTCAAGGGATCCTCACTGCACCTAAAAGAATCACCTAACGCATACTCAAGAAATCAAGTGAGATCAACATCATGGCTACAAGAACCATAAGAGCATCAATTTGGATCATATTCAATGTTAAAGCCATTAAAATACTTCACAAAAGTATCATCTTGAAATGTCCTACTAGCTTATGATTGTGCACAAGTTACCTCACTTAGGTATGGGAAGGTTATCACGTGACCTTAGTAAGTGCTTCCAACCCTAAGGGGTGGAACAATTCCTAGGCCGGCCATTTCAAATGATAGGTGTCAACAAAAGGTGTTGTGGCTTAGGGTTTACTTCATGAAAGTGGCATAGTCTTATAGTAGGTTATGCGATCAATTGTCCATGAGTAGCGTTGTGGAGGGAACACATAGCTGCTTGATTAACCTTCCCTCGCCTTTGTTTTTCTGAGCCCCTATATATGCCTTTTCTTTCTTGCTTTGATATGCCTTGTTTAACAAGCTTCACTATTTATCAAGTAACAATGATGATTTAATCCCCCTTTAATGATGGACAGTTTATCGCTTCATCGGGGTCGACATGTTTTATTAACGGTTCCCTTTACTTTCATAGGCGTCATATGCATGGATACTTTGGAGAAGTGGCTATATAAGAGGTGGTAGAGCTCAAGCTACAATTGCCTTTTGATCACTTTACATCCCTTGCCATTCTTTTGGATTTTGAGATTTGGCTCATGTTTTTTCTCTTTTTACAACTACATCAACCCCTTGTTCTCATAGGACAATACCAACAAGGAACAAGTACAAGTGACTAACAACAACCAATCAAAATATGGGATAAAGGACATCAAGAAAAGATGACAAGAATTAAGTATGAATAACATGGACCGCTACCATCATCGGAGACTCCATTTCTACCCCTCCTAGACAGTGAGTGAAAGACCCTAAGGAAGGTCACACTGGACTAGGGACACCTAATAACCACCAAGGTGAAACAAAGGAACAAATACACAATCAATAGCAGTCTATAATCCAATTTCAACCTATGATCCATGCTAAAGTGCCTTAAACATTAACTGAGAGCACTTAAATCCAAAAATGGTTAAACTACCTCACAATAGATGTGACCCACTTTCATTGGATGAGTACACTAGATCAATGAGTGCACTAATTAGAACAGATAAGAGACATTTGAGGTTGGCTATCTATGGATCACAATAGGGCTACTAACTAGCAAGTTGCAATGCAGCAAAAAAATTTCCTCCTAAGATTAGCCATGTATATGGATGGGTAACAAGGCCTCAAAGGGAAAAAAAATAGGTATGTAACAAAGATGTAGTTGGTTCGTTGTGCACAAATCATTGTGAGTTTTCACTAAATCATTGTGGCACAAATGAAGATAGTTCTAGTCAATTGGGGTTATCTCGAGTGGTTGGGCAGAATGGCTATCATCTTATCCACACAGGTTCAAATCCCTACTAGTGACATGATGAGCATTGTTGTAATGGCTTCGTGACTATGAATATTGTTGTATTGACTTCGCGCCTTGTGAACTCTTATGTGAGTATACTTGGGGGTTGGCCTAGTACCAGCAACCTCATTGTGGCTATCGAGCTGAGAGGCAGGTTGATTTCTTTCCTCTTAAAAAAAAATGAACATAGTTCTAGTGAGTTTGTTACACCCATAAGCAAATTATTGAATGTTTGGCCTTTGGAGCTTCAATTACAACCATTATCAAGCTTTGGAGACTATTTTATAGTGATTCAAAGTACTGTGATGGAGATTAGAAGTGGACAACCCATTTGAAAAATAATATATTTCAAGAATTTTGGCCATTTTTAGTTGTCCCTACCTCAATTTTATTAAATAGATTGTCATTTTAGTTTTTAGCTTTTACTACTATTATTAATGGAATCATGAAAGGTATGTGTGAAGTGTAATGTGTGTATTATGTTTGACGCATCATGCTTAAATTTTAGCTTTCTTTGCGGGGGAAAGGGGTAGTTTGAATATTTCTTGGATTTTATGTAAAATTTTTAATTTTTAAAATATTTGTTTGACATCCTTGAAAATCTAGGGGGAACATCCAATAGTCCAAGAAACTCCCTCCCCTAGTATAACCACCATCCCCCACTCTTTCCCCACTCCCTCATACCCCCTATGCCAAAAACTCGTACAACATAGGATCTAATATGTTACAGGAAGGATATAAAAACAATCAAAGACTTGTATGACTTATCCAAAAGGGAAGGGAAATATGTTTCATCTATCCAAGGCAAATGAGGTGCTTATTGACAAGACTAAAGAACTTTGATCACATGTCCTTCACTTCAAGCTTGGCCTATCTTGAAATAGGCAATAGTGGAGAGACTGACATTGGTAATAGGCCACACCCTTCACATGGTACAACCCTTCAATCATTATTGTTCATAATATGCATAAAAGTGCTTATACAAAATAGACCTTAAATGGCTCTTTAGTCAAATAGGATGGTTTATGTAGTATGGAAAATTCGTGTTCATGCCCACATTGACCCTCCTCAAACAACATCAAGATCTCCACAAGAATTTCCTTGGTAATAAACATCATCTAGCAATATTGGTAGAGAAGATAATTATTTTCAAAAATCCTCCTATGCTCATACTTTGTTGTAAAAAAAGGACATATCACCCAAAAGGTTAGAGTAGCATTCTATTGTGGAATTTCATAGAAGTGACCATTTGTGGCTTTCATACCTCACAGCTCCATGCATTCAAGCATCCACAAATTTTGGCCTCCAAGAAATCCAATCTCCGCTATCATCAACCTTCATGAAACCCAACCTCCACAAATTTCGGCCTCCATGAATTGTGACAACAATTTTGCAGTGGATCTATCACAACGGAAGTGGCATTGATTCTAGAATTAGCTATGAACCTGTGATATTAATGTAATAAGCATAAAAATACCTATATGAAATAGAGAAAAGATGTCTATAAAAGATAAGAATATTTTTGATAAAAACTAACAATGATAATATTATTGCAATTAGGATAATCCGAAGTATAAATATACCCTCTAAGAAGTATCGTTACAAAGGGTCGTGCCTTTTGACTATTTAGGCAACTTTAGATCATATTCAAAATAGGGTTATTAGTATTTATTGTTAAATTTCTAAACCTAACACCTAGCAATTAACCTAGCAAACTTTTTCAAATCTATTGAATAAAAGCACAACTAGGTTTTTAACAAAAACAAAAATATTCAGTGAAAGCACAACCAATCTCAATCACACATTGTAGAAAATCCACGAAATTTTGCAACTGCTAATATGAACAATTTGAAACTAATTACTTTTCATATAGACACAGAATTTCTCTACTTATTTTGCAATGGAATAGGAACGTAAATAAATACACAATCACACAACGCAATTTTTCTAGGGCACCCAATCGAGTAAACCCTCTGCTTGATTGAGAATTTTATTGATAGAAAAATGAGCAATAGATCTCTTACAACAATCTTGTTTCAATAAAGAATATAATGATCTCCCTGCTTGAACTAAGCTTGAAACAATCTGCAAGACCCTCAATCCCTATGTCTTCTTGCCTTGTCTGGATGAGCTCCGAAATCCTTGTGCAAATCCTGGAAATAGCCTCCTATTTCCTAGCACATTCCCAAGGCAATTCTTCCCTTTATCAACTCGCACAAGCCTCGTGCTTGACTCGCTCTCTCGCAAGCTCACACACATAATTCGTGCTCAAGAATGATTACAATTGTGCCTTCGTTCCTCCTTTTAAAACAATTTGAATGGATAAATCTGGCAAATTATATTTTAGGAAATCGAACTGTTAGTTGAAGAGTTAACAAAGGTTATCAAGTTGTCGTAACTCATCCTGCCTTAATTTAGAATTTAAGGCTCTCTTAGCTCATCCCTTCCCAAATTAACTCGCATTAGAAGACAATAACAATGATAATATTATTGCAATTAGGATAATCCGGAGTATAAATATACCCTCTAAGAGGTAACGTTACGAAGGGTCATGCCTTTTGACTATTTAGGCAACTTTAGATCATATTCAAAATAGGATTATTAGTATTTATTGTTAAATTTCAAAATAGGGTTATTAGTATTTATTGTTAAATTTCTAAACCTAGCACCTAGCAATTAACCTAGCAAACTTTTTCAAATCTATTGAATAAAAGCACAACTAGGTTTTTAACAAAAACAAAAATATTCAGTGAAAGTACAACCAATCTCAATCACACATTGTAGAAAATCCACGAGCTTTTGCAACTAATAATATGAACAATTTGAAACTAATTTCTTTTCATATAGACAGAATTTCTCTACTTAATTTGCAACGAAATAGGAACATAAATAAATACACAATCACACAACACAATTTTTCTAGGGCACCCAATCGAGTAAACCCTTTGCTTGATTGAGAATTTTATTGATAGAAAAATGAGCAATAGATCTCTTACAACAATCTTGTTTCAATAAAGAATATAATGATCTCCCTGCTTGAACTAAGCTTGAAACAATCTGCAAGACCCTCGATCCCTATGTCTTCTTGCCTTGTCTGGATGAGCTCTGAAATCCTTGTGCAAATTCTAGAAATAGCCTCCTATTTCCTAGCACATTCCCAAGGCAATTCTTCCCTTTATCAACTCAAACAAGCCTTGTGCTTGACTTGCTCTCTCGCAAGCTCACACACAAAATTCGTGCTCAAGAATGATTACAATTGTGCCTTCGTTCCTCCTTTTAAAACAATTTGAATGGATAAATCTGGCAAATTATATTTTAGGAAATCGAACTGTTGGTTGAAGAGTTAGCAAAGGTTATCAAGTTGTCGTAACTCATCCTGCCTTAATTTAGAATTTAACGCTCTCTTAGCTCATCCCTTCCCAAATTAACTCGCATTAGAAGACAACAACTGAGCCTTCCACATCTGCACTAGTCAAACTAGTTCATGCACACATCCTGACTTTTAGGAATTCGCCCTAAACTTTAGGAACTCATCCTAATTTTAAGGAATTAACTCCTAACTTATAGGAATTGGTTCCTAACTTATAGGAACTTGTGCTTGCTAAGGAAAACCCACTTATCGTCTCTTTGACTAAGGCACAAAACAAAGAAAGACCTTTCTCGCTATTATTTTCAACACAAGGTGCTTGCGAAAGAACCTCGTCCACCTGGATTTGTTTCCGACACTACCACATTCTTCGTTGTTGCAGTTGCTCCCTCTGAACTAGAACGCTTCCCTGCTTTCTTCTGTGGAACCCGATCTAAAGACATGTTCTTTCCCACCATGCACTGTGAGTCTATCACCTCAGTCATAAGTGCCATGTACCCCATGTACCTTTGTGGCTACTTCTTCTGGGTTAAGGTGGTACTGGGAGCATAGTATTAAAAACCGGTCAGGTTGAACCGGAAACCAATCAAACCAGCCAGTCAGGAACTTTGTCAGTAAAAAAACCCGATTACCTAGCCCATTTCGCAGATTTTCCCTGTCAAACTGGTGTTGACTGGCCGATTAAGGACGGAAACGGCTGGTTTAGGGATAAACCTGTCGATTTTGTCCTTAATTGGTCGGTCCGCTGGGACCCACGCACAGACTTTTGGGTGGTTTAGTGTTGTGTTGGTTTAGTGTTGTTTTGGGTGGTTTAGTGTTGTTTTGGAGCAGTGATCTTGGAGACTTGGAGTTGGAGTTGGAGCTATTTTGGAGATAGTTTGGAGCTGTCAGTAGAGTTGGCATCTTCAAGAGGAGGCTAAGGAAGCTAGTTTGCATTTCCAGGTAAGGATTTTCACTTGAAAAATCCCTCATTTCACTGTTGTCCATGTATTAATTTTTTTATGTGCTTAGCTATGCTATTACTATCATATCTCTAGTCCTATGCTATCAAATTTTGTATGTTTCAATGTGCATTTTGTTTCCTAAATTTAGCCTTGGTTTTCCATTTATCTTAGCAAAAAAAATTTAAATGGCTAATTTATTTCCAAATTTTAATTACTTCGAGTCAAGATGGCTCCAAAAGCCAAGGATAGTGCTTGGGCCCATTCTAATGTGGTTGATGGAAAGATAATATGCAAATTTTGTGAAAAAACTATTAGAGGTGGGGGTATTCTTAGATTGAAACAACACTTGGCTGGGATAAGAGGCCAAGTAAACCCATGTGATGCACCTAATGAAGGGATAGGACCTGTTAGGGCAGAATACCTTGCCAAGTTTGAAAAGTTTGAGACTAAGGCTAGGGAGAAGGCCATCCAAGATGAAATTTCAAGGAAGAGGGAATTAATAGAAGCCATGAAAGAGAGTGGGTATGGTGATTATGAGATTCAAGACTCCACTTCTATCCCTTCCACCAATGACCCCTTTCACTATGTTCCTCCTCTTGGCCAAAAATCAAAACCAACAAAGAGACCCAACATCCAGAGTTATTTCTCATCCACTGTTAATCCCACAGCCACTTCCTCCCAGCCAAGTCGTCAACCCACTTTGGATCAACATTGGAAAAAACAATGCAAAGAAACTTCTTATCAGTACATTGTTAGATGGTGGTATGATGCAAATATCCTATTTAATGTTGCTCGCTCACCTTATTACCAAGCTATGTGGGACTCTGTTTTAGCTGCAGGAAAGGGCTTCAAAGGCCCTAGTGTGCATGACTTGAGGGGATCTCTTTTGCAAAAAGAGATTTGTTTCATTGATGAGTATTTGGCTTACTATAGAGAGTCATGGCTCAAAACAGGTTGTTCCATCATGTCAGAAGATGAACTAATGGAAAGAACCACACTATCATTAACTTCCTTGTTTCTTGCCCTCAAGGAACAATGTTTTTGAGATCAGTTGATGCATCTGATAAGGTGAAGGATGCAACCCTTCTATTTGAGATTTTGGATGAGATTATTCAGGAAGTGGGGGAGCATAATGTTGTGCAGGGCATCACAGATAATGCCTCAAACTATGTTCTTGCTAGAAAGATGCTTGAGTCCAAATATAGGACCATATTTTGGACTGCATGTGCTGCACATTGCATAGACCTCATGCTTGAGGACATAGGCAAAGTGGAGAGGGTAAAAAACATTGTAGAGCGTGGCAAGTGCATTATAAAATACATTTACAACCACTCATGGGTATTGAACCTAATGAGGAAAAACGTTGGGGGCAAAGAGCTTGTTAGCCCTGCAATTACGAGATTTGCAACTCACTTCCTCACGTTGCAATGTCTCAATTCTCAAAATAAAAACCAGCATAAAATGTTTTCTTCTAATGATTGGACTGAATCTCGATGGGCTCATAGACAAGATGGAAAAAACACCAAAAAGAAAGTCTTTGACAATTATTTTTGGAGAAGGTCTTCAGAGCTTGTAAAAATTACTGAGCCCCTTGTTAAGGTGCTAAGGATGGTGGATGGGGAAAAGATGGCAATGGGATACATTTATGAGGCTATGGATCAAGCAAAGGAGCAAATACGAGCAGTTTACAAGGACAGGTTAGCTAAATATGGTCGTATATGGGAGATCATTGATAACAGATGGAACAATCAACTCCATCGTCCTATACATGCAGTTGGGTATTTTTTGAACCCAAAGTATCATTATAAAGCTCGGCTAGGAGATCTGTAGGATGGGGAGTTCAGAGCTAGATTGATTGATTGATTGGAGAGCATGGTCCCTATCCGTGCAGACCTGTTGGAAACACATAAACAACTTACTCTTTTCAATATGACAGCTAGTACCTTTGGAAAGAACGTGCAAAAAATGGAAAGAGATGTGAATCAACCAGGTAAGCAATTCCAATTTGTTTTTCTTTTCAAGTTAAATTGTTTGTAAATGAGTAATGAAATGAACTATGTTACTATTTAATGTCTTTTTATTTGCAGCACATTTGGCAGCCAATGTCCTCAAGCAAAAGTTTGCAATTAGAGCCCTCAGCCAAACTTGCAATGCTTCAGGTTGTGAGTGCAATTGGTCTATTTTTGAGCGCATACACACAAACAAGAGAAATTGTTTGGAATAGAAAAGGTTAAATGATCTTGTGTTCGTGCAATACAACCTTCGCTTGAGGCGGAGCCAAATGATGAACAAAACACCTGATCTAGATCCCATTGTGTTGGACAATATTGATCCAACATCAGAATGGGTGAAGGAGACTGGAGATCTAGTTTTGAGGCTGATTTTGATATGGATGCAAAATTAGCGGGGGATGAAACAGATTTGGTGGCGCCATCAGATGGAGAACCAGGATTGGTAGCCGCATCAAGGAAAGGCAAACAATCAATGGAAGGCACTAGTCATGCAACTCGAGTAACTCGTGCTTCCATTAGGTCCACTTCTATTGTTATTGGTGGCAGTGGTATTAAGGTTGCAGATGAGGCTAAGGCATCCTAAGACTCTGATCCAAATGATGTCTATGCAACTCCCGATGTTGATCCTGTGTCTAGTAGTGGTATTGAATTTGATGATTGATCATGTGTACATTGTAGAGTCTAGACTCTAGACTCTAGACTTGTAGTCTTCTACTAGGCCAGTGGCCTCATAGCTTGTAGCATTGTTTTTGGACTTTATGGGCCATTTGGAGCCTCATTGCTTATGTATTTTTCAATGATATGTATTGCACTCGGTGCCATTTTGATATATTCACCTTTACATGGTATATAAATTAGCAAACTTTGCATATTTTGTCTCTATTAGCTTGGAAGTTGGAATCATGGTTGCAAATCTTAAAAATAGTTTTTTTAATTAAAAATTAATTATTTAATGTATTTTTTTAAAAACCGGTTCGTTTAGACCTAGCCAGTAACGGTTTCACCGGTTCCAATCAGAAACCCAGTTCATTAGGTCCACTAGTTCCGGTTTTTAACACTATGACTGGGAGATCCAACTCTCTTCGAACTCTCCCCAAACAAATCCTCTACCCACTTGGCTCAAACTTCCCCTATACTGGGAATGTCATCGACTGGGTGGTTGCCTCCACTCGCCTTAGGCTATGCTCCTCATCATCCTGCAGGTTAGCCCAACTTCCAACTAGCTTTGACCAAAACTAAGATACAAGATGAAGCTCCATCTTGAAAGCTTTATCATGCTCTCGCTCAACCATCACTTCTCTATTCTTAGAACTCCCTGCCTAGATGTTCAAGGTTGCATCTGTCTCTACCTGCAACTTGTAGAGATTCTTTACCCTCACACCTATCTGCTTCTTACATCTAGAAGCTAAGTGTTGCAGGTACGCCTTACCTCTATTGAAGATGATATCATATCCCTTGTCCTCAAGGGTAGCTACCGAAATAAGATTTTGCATCAATCCTGAAACATAGAGAACATCTCTGAGATGAAGAGATTACTTGACTCCCTCTAAAAACTGACAGTACCAACTACTCATTCAAGTGATTAAAACTCTTCTTGTTCTCGGTCATGTGGAAGGATGCTCCTGAATCAATATACCATGTATTGTTATCTGTTGAGCTTTCCATGCAAGCAATCAATGAGAAAACTTTCTCAGACTGGGTAGAAAATACATCTACCTCCAATGATACAACAATATGATCCTTACTGGACTCCTTCCACTTAGGACACTTAGTGGCATAGTGTCCAAACTCATGGCAATGGAAGCACTTGATCTTGCTTGGATCCTTCTTCTTCCCCTTCTGACTAGACTCTGCCTCTCCTTGGTCCTTCTTGCCCATGGCCTTACCTGCAAGTGCAAAATTCTCCTCATCCTCGGTCCGAACTAATCTCACTTCTATCGTTCCTCTTCAGATATCTTCCTATATGCAATCAATCCAAAACCTTTCCCAATCAAGAAATTTGTCTCTCCCACCAACAGCATCTCGGAACCCTTTCCAAGACTTGTGAAGTCCATGTTGAAAAGTGTAACTAGGTCGATCTTCATATTGACTATGTAATTATGTATTCTATGTAAAGAAGAAGACAAAGATAATAAAATGTATTTTATAATTGCTTCATCTATTTCATGAGCAAGATTTTATTAGAGGTTAAATAGACTTCTTCTTGATGTCTATCTAGGATTTGTCTTCTTGATATAAATGTAATAAGTGTCATATATGAAGAATCTAGAAATGCTCCAAGACCAAGTCTAGAAACCGTGAAAGAATGGCTATTATTCATCTCTCATACAATGCTAATAGACAAGCCTAAATAATGTGTCAAGTTAGCCTTCAAACAGTGGGAGAAGTCGGACTAATAAACGGTCATGTCGGCTCCCAAATAGTCACACCGGTTCACCTAGTAAGGTCCGCTTATATATAGGGGTAAACAACTATAAATACCCCTGTAGCATTCGCAAAAAAGGACAGAAAAATTTGTGGATCTTTCTGTGGTTTTCTTCCGTGGAAAAAGTGCAGACTGTCCTGTAGAAAAAGTGCAGATTTCCTGAGGTCGTTTCAGAAGATAAAACGCAGATTTCCTGAGGTTGTTTTTAATGTGGAAAAAGTCGAAGTCGAGATTAAATCGGCAAGGGTTCAAAAGTTGAAAAACTCGATAAAATCAGGAATTTTTTGAAAAAGTCGGCAAAACTAAAAAAATACAAAAATATTCATTTTTGAAAAAAATCTTGATTTAAAAAATAAAAAATAAAAAATTATTAAAGAAACTATCTCACTCGAGATTTTTTTGAAAAAGTCGGCAAAAAGTCGGGACTTCAAGGATAAAATTGCGACTTTTTCAGGGATGAAAAAGTCGGCAAAAAGTCGGCCGATAAAGTCGGCTCCGGGAAAAATTTGGGATTTTTTCAAAAAGTCGGGACTTTTTGCCGACTTTTTCCACAGTGGTTGTTTTAGAAGATAAAAAGCAGATTTCCTAAGGCTGTTTCAGAAGATAAAATGTGGATTTCCTGAGGTTGTTTCAGAAGATAAAATGCGGATGTCTAAAGACTGGAACAAAGTTTAAATGCAGGTATATCACAGCAAGAAATTGTGGACTGTTTTGTAATAGAGATGCGGATTTTAGAAGGTATAAGAGGACGAAAATGAGTGCGGACTGCAAAGATCAAATACAGGGTTAAGTTGCGGATTTGTTTGAGATATCACAACACTTATTCTCGGATCTCATCTTAGGAAAATCTGCATTCACATCACTGGAGTATTGCATACCATTGCTATGTCACCAAGTTATGAAAAGAACTTGTATCATATGAAAAGTTAGAGGTAGTGAACAGAGTACGGATCTGTTTAAAAAGGACAAGGTGAAGAAGATTAAGTATCTAATTGTTGACTAAGTAATGAGAAGTAAAGACCAAGCTCTCTAGTACCAGTGCAGATCAGTGTAGAAGAAAATGGGTCAGTGTTGAAGACAAGCAAAGAAGTAATGACAACGTCTTGGAGGCATTCATAGGTCAAGGGTCTAAGTTTGGGTCATGGTACTTGTGATTTGAAGATCTATAAGAAGAATTTCTCATGGGTTTTCCTCTCCAAGAGGGAGAGGTTTTGCCCTGGCTCTAAGAGCCTAATTTTTGTGTCTCATGTCTTTCGATAATTGACTTGATGAAAGATTTAATAAGCTAAAGAAGGGAAGACATAAGTAACTCAATTAATCTCACAAGTAATTATCAAGAAGATAAATTTGAATTAATCTCCAGCCCTCCAAATTCTCAACATGGTATCAGAGCTAAGGTGCTAATCTCAAGGGCTGCTTGAGAAAGGAGACACTCCAGGAAGCGAAGATAAAAGTTAGGGTTGAAAAGTTTGCCATCAAAGATTCACATTCAAGACATTGTTAGAAGGAGGACTTCAACTTCTGAAGATATCCTTTACCATCAAGGATCCAAGAACACCTATATTGGAGATTTCTATCTTAGAAGAAGCTCCTAACTCCTTTGTCATCATCAAGGAAGCTACAAGCCACTCTACTCAAGTAAGTATCTATGACCTTACTTAAATACTGTCAAGATGACTTATTGTAAAGAAAGCAACAAACTGGTTGGATCATCAAACTTTAGCACATGGAACAATAGGACAGATTTGAATCTAATTGAAGACGAAGTTATGGACTACATCGATGGATCGACAATGGAACCACCAAAAGAAGACACTCCAGCTCATGCCAAGTACATGAAGGGAGAAATCAGAGCCCAGAGGATTCTCATAGAATCCATCAAGGACCCACTCATCCCCTATTTATCAAAACTAAAGTCTGCCAAAGAAATATATGAGAAACTAGTAGGGCTATTCTCTGTGAGTACTGCAAGAGAAGCAATCTCTGTGAGACAAGAACTATATAAAATGAAATTGCCAAGGGAAGAAGTAATCACCCCATACATTATGAGGATTTCTGAAATAAGAGATCAACTGCAGGAACTAGCAGAAGGAATGTTTGACACTGAGATGACTATAGTGGTGTTGAATGCTCTACCAGAGGAATGGGGAAACTTCACTTCAAGTTTATACGGGAAGAAAAAAGCCACTCCATTCCATGATTTATGGTCTCTATGTAAAATAGAGGAAACAAGACTAAAAGCCAGAGCTGATACAGGACCAAGTGAAGGGAATCAAGCCTTTGCAAGCACCTACAGGAAGAAAGGAAGATTCGGAAAATTTGTCCCTCGAAATCAAAGAAGGAATATGGACAACGTACGATGCTTTGGATGTAATGAACTTGGGCATTATTAAAGAGATTGTCCTAAATCTTACAAGGACAAGAGGAAAAGGGAAGAAGCCCATATCTCAGAAGTGAGGAAAGAACCAAATGCAAAGAAATCTAAGCAAGAAGAGGCAAGAGATATCTATTATGATTGAGATCATCTCCTCCTTTAAAGAGAATTTTGTTGGTTGTAAAATAGTACGATAGGAAGCAATGTATATTATAGCATCATGATAAAAGGCATGTTAGGAGCTCTTGGTGAATCAGCTTCGGGAAAACCTCTCTGATAACATTACTAATGGAAAGCAATCATCAAGATCAAGGGTCATCATGGAAACATAATTCTGGGATGTGAATACATATTTATGGAGCAGGCCAAGGGAATGAAGCTCTTCATTCTATAGAAATTGCTACAGGATGACTCGAGGGAAAAAGGTATGAGGTATGTATATATTTATATGCTGACATTGGATGTTGTAAATTCATGTCATATAGTTGCAGGTAATAAACTTCCATATTGAGAAGTATGATCTATGAAGAAGGATCTCTCAGTGCACTAATAGATGAAATCAACATAATATGTCCTCATGGAATATGAGGTGGTTGTACACGAATGAGAAACTGAAAATTTTGTAAGTTCCTGGGAATGAAGAATGTGCAGAAAGGAAGAGATCATGAAATGTAACCATCATCTGGAAGCCAAGAAGATGTGACTAGGAGATCTCCTGGGAGGATATGTAGACTCTGACAGAAGTCTGGTAAATAAGAAGACCCTTGACAAAATATATCATTAGGAGATGTGTCAATCTGAATAGAGGATGTTGATGCTTACAGGAAGATGTCATGGTGAAAGATCATCACTTAGGTAACTTTTGTTTTAAAAGGTTCATATGTATATGTTGATCTGGATGAATTTGTGCAGGGCTGCTAATCATGAGAAAGGATACATTATCCTTGGAGATGATTTGAAGTTAAGAAGCATGGCATAACAGTGGACCAGATGAGAAAGACTAATGAATCACTTTCTGATAGTGGACGTGACTCGTGACTGAAAGTGATGGATGATCTATGCCCTATGAAGCCAAAAGTTGAAGATTCCTCAATATCAAAATCCATGACTTCAAGGGGAGGAATTCTTCATGAGTAGCTGGGTTGTTGCAGCAGGACCCTAGCTGAGAGGGAGCCTGGTGGTAAGTTTCTTACTTGGAAGAAACATGAAGCATGTCCTCCCTATGTTAAGAGGGAGTGACATATGTGATTCTCTAATACATGTGTCATGCACTAGACCAAGACAAACAGTCGTAAGTCATAGTGAAGGCCAGAAACCGTGAAAGAATGGCTATTATTCAGCCCTCATACAACGCTGATAGACAAGCCTGAATAATGTGTCAAGTTAGCCTTCAAACAGCTGGAGAAATCGGCCTAATAAACAGTCATTTCAGCTCCCAAATAGTCACACTGGTTCACCTAGTAAGGTCGGCTTATATACAGGGGAAAACAACTATAAATACCCCTGTAGCCTTCGTAGAAAAGAACAAAAAATTTTGCAGATCTCTCTGTGGTTTTCTTCCATGGAAAAAGTGCAGACTGTCCTGTAGAAAAAGTGCAGATTTCCTGAGGCTGTTTCAGAAGATAAAATGCGGATTTCTTGAGGCTGTTTCAGAAGATAAAATGTGGATTTCCTGAGGCTGTTTCAGAAGATAAAATTCGGATTTCCTGAGGGTGTTTCAAAAGATAAAATGTAGATTTCCTTAAGATGTTTCAGAAGATAAAATGTGGATTTCCTGAGGTTGTTTCAGAAGATTAAATGTGGATGTCTAAAGACTGGAGCAGAGTTTAAATGCAGGTATATCACAACAAGAAATTGCGGATTGTTCTGTAATAGAGATGCGGATTTTAGAAGGTATAAGAGGACGGAAATGAGTGCGGACTGCAAAGATCAAATACAGGGCTAAGTTGCGGATTTGTTTGAGATATCACAACACTTGTTCTTGGATCTCATCTCAGGAAAATCTGCCTTCACATCACTGGAGTATTGCATACCATTGCTATGACACCAAGTTATGAAAAGAACTTGTATCATATGCAAAGTTAGAGGCAGTGAACAAAGTACGGATCTGTTTAAAAAAGGACAAGGTGAAGAAGATTAAGTATCTAATTGTTGACTAAGTAATGAGAAGTAGAGACCGAGCTCTCTAGTACCAGTGCAGACCAGTGTAGAAGAAAACGGGTCGTGTTGAAGGCAAGCAAAGAAGTAATGACAACGTCTTGGAGGCATTCATAGGTCTAGGGTCTAAGTCTGGGTCATGGTACTTGTCATTTGAAGATCTATAAGAAGAATTTCTCGAGGGTTTTCCTCTCCAAGAGGGAGAGGCTTTGCCCTGGCTCTAGGAGCCTAATTCTTGTGTCTCGTGTCTTTTGATAATTGACTTGATGAAAGATTTAATAAACTAACGAAGGGAAGACATAAGTAACTCAATTAATCTCACAAGTAATTATCAAAAAGAGAATTTTGAATTAATCTCCAACCCTCCAAATTCTCAACAGTCCAAGTAAGGCAAGACTCACAAGGTCATGATCAAATACAACTTCACCGACACCACCTAGTTCATCTTGAACCTGAGTGAACCTTGACAAATATGTGACAATGGGCTCATCTTGTTTCATCTGGATACTCCTTAGCTTCGCCTTAAGAGCAAGCTTCATGGTATCAATGGTACTCTGATATAACTTTAAGATGGCTTGATACATCTCATAATTTGTCTTCTTCTCATGGATATGAGGTACTATATGATCTCTGAAACCTTCTAGAATAATCCTCCTTGCCTTGATATCATTCTCATTATGTTGGGCCAATTGTTGGGGATTTTAAGGTGGCACTATCGCTTGCTTGATGAACTCTCCCACCCCATTATCTTCCAGCACTATCATGATCCTCCCTTTCCAAGAGATGAAGTTCAATGCTTCCTCTAAGCAATGATCAGCTCTCAGTCCTTGACATGCCATTCTTCCTACTTAGAGAGCTCTCCAACACTTGCCCACTAACAACCTTGTAATCCTTCATAAGAAGTTGTACATAGGGCTCAAATAATTTTTCCTCTCCTATCAATCTTGTAGTTCTTCACAAGGACCAAACTTAGGGTTGAATAGGGAAACTACTAACAGCCCTCCAACTTGTACATAAGTTTCCCACAAAACTGTCCCAAACCTGGACAATCAACCTAGCAAAAAACACCTTCTTAGAAGAAGATTTACCATACCTAAGACATTAACTTCTGCCCCAAATCTTTGGTCCTGTGCATGCACTCAAAACTGCAAATTTTCAGCCCTCTGGTTAGGGTTGACAGTGGCACTATAGAACAGCGGTAACTCAGTCTTGAATTACCCAAAAAAAACTTTGCTCCTTCTCTCCTAACAGACCTTTATTTGTGTGTTGCCCTTTGAGCTCACTCGACCCTTATTCCAGCTCCCTTTTAGCCTTGCAGCCATACCAAAACAAAGCTATAGGAGTAGGCCTATCCTTGAGAGAATTAACCCACAAAACTATGCACGGAACTGTCCAGAACTCGTCCTTCAGCCCTCTTCCTCAACTCGGCCTAGTCCAATCACAAGAGAGACACCAAAACAAACTCCTCAACTTCGGCTAAACTCCTTGAGGTTGTGGCTGATCAGATCTCCTTCTCCTTGGACGTGTTGCACTTGTGATATATTGGTCCTTATTTTGATCCATGCTCTGATACAATGTAGAAAATCCACGAAATTCTGCAACTGCTATTATGAACAATATGAAACTAATTTCTTTTCATATAGACATAGAATTTCTCTACTTATTTTGCATCAGAATAGGAATAGAAATATGTTAATATTTGTAGCTTGGGAGGTACTCCAAACCCTAGGCTAGAGAGTTGTGAAGAAATTCACTTCATAAGGTCACTTGTGGGCTAAGAACCCAAGCTTGGGGTTTTGTACCCAAAGGAATGGGGCCAAAACAATGAAGATATTTGGACTCTTGGTACTTAGAGAATGTAGGACATCCTTAAAGGAGCAATGAGCCATTCAAAGCACCAAGAGATGCCTTGTAGAAATGGAGAAATTAATTTTGTATTTAAGTGTGGGCAAATGTGGTATAAGATGATGGGTCGGCTTGACTTAAAGAAGGCCCAAGGATGGGCTAGTCGTTGCCACATGAACACATATAAATATGAATGAGGAGAGAACTCATTCTCACCATCCTAAGCGCAACTCGTCTAAGGTGAAGAAGCTCTGAAATCAAGTCACAGCCTCTAGGTGTCTACCTAAAGTTAAAGAGTTGTTTCGATGGTTCTTTCATGGTTGGGCTAGGCCGAGCTCAAGAAGAAGGTTAGTGGACTAATTCCGAGCAGGATTGTGCATGTTTTAAAGTGGTTTCTCTCTTATGAACAGGTCGCAGACTCTGAGCATTTTTGGGAAGGAGGTCGAACTCTTGAAGCTTGGATTTGGAGGGTCTTTAGGCTCAACAAAGAGTTAGAATAAGGGTAGAGTTATCACGGAAGACAACAAGGGTAGAAGGCTTCTAGAAGAAGGCCAAGCGAAGGTTTTGGGAGGCAGATTGAGGAAAAGGGTTGTAGCAATTATTACAGCAACCCTAACTAGGGCCAAAATTGCAGACCTTAGTTCATGCACAGATTGAGAATTAGTGGGCAGAATATGACATCCCAAGTATGATGATTCTCCTTTCATGACAGATGTTTGGTTGCCAATGGATGGGCAGTCCTAGTTTAGGACAGAAGTGGAACAATCAAAAGAACAATTTGTAGGAGGGTTCTAGTGACATGTTCCATGCCCTAAATACAGTCACTTAAGAGGACTTTAAGGGTTGTTAGAAGTGGCAGAAAGGAGAAGCTCAGGATTGATCTTTGAAGGACGAAAAGAGGTCAAGGCAGTTGCTTGACAAGCCCTAGATTGCGTGTTAGAGAAGGAAATCTACAATAGAAGTACGCAGCCTTCCATGCCTTAAGTGTGTCTTCATCGGACAGCAAAACAAGGCACTAGCCTAGACTCCAGTACCATGGAAAAACAACATGGTACCAGAGCTACTTTGACAGGTTGGTGAATCGAACTGTGCACAACAAAGCGGTTCAGAGAGAGCTGAGATTGTCTACATCATGGAGTAGGGGGTTCAGCTGAAGACATGGAGAAGTGGTCATGACTGGCTTAGCAACGAGATAGGTTGAGATTTATGGTGGAATGGTGGTGAGCCTGGTGAACAACAGTTTGTTGTAGAGCATGCTGTTGATAATGGACTTCCTATGACTTGCTATGGATCATTGGGGCAGCTCAAGGATTGCTTTGGCATGGACGAAATTGGCATGATCGAGATTGCTTCATGTGATGGATAGGATGTTGGCAGGCTAATTTCTTCATTGGATCGTGATATTACATATCCAATGATTGGAGGATGTGAACGAGTTGTGTTTGATCCAAGAGGACGAGTGCTTGCAGGACTGGGTTGCGGTGATGATGGTTCGTGTTCGACCGCAGCTCGGACTGTCCTTGTAGGACACAAGATCAGTAGCAGGTTGAGCCAGTGGAGATCGTGTAGACTTAGAGGGAGTCTAGCTTTAGAGGGAGCACCCCTATGGAAGTGCTGAGGTCTTTAAGTTCAACGAGATGAGGCAAAGGCACTACCGAGATAGCGTGTTTCATTCTACAGAGTATGTTGCAATGATGGATGTCAAAAGGGCTAGTGTCATCGGTGATGATGATGGAGACTTCCTAGTGTTGGAAGTACCTCCCTCGCTAAGAGGGAGTGTTGTTATTTTTAACTTGGGTGGTATTCCAAAACCCGCGCTAGAGGGTTGTGGAGGAATTGGCTTCATAAGGTCACTTGTAGGCTAAGAACCCAAGCTTGGGGTTTTGTACCCAAAGGAGTGGGGCCAAAACCATAAAGAGATTTGGACACTTGGCACTTTGAGAATGTAGGGCATCCGTAAAGGAGCAAGGAGCCATTCAAAGCACCAAGAGATGCCTTATAGAAATGGAGAAATTAATTTTTTATTTATGTGTGGGCAAATGTGGCACAAGATGAAGGGTCAGTTGGACTTAAAGAAGGCCCAAGGATAGGCTAGTCGTTGCCACATGAACTCATATAAATATGAATGAGGAGAGACCTCATTCTCACCATCCTAAGTGCAACTGGTCTAAGGTGAAGGAGCTTTGAAATCTGGCCATAGCCTCTAGGTGTCTACCTGAAGTTTAAGAGGAGTTGTTTTGACGGTCCTTTCATGGTTGGGCTAGACCAAGTTGAGGAAGAAGGTTGGTGGACTAATTCTGGGCAGGATCGTGCATGTTTTGGAGGGGTTTCTCTCTTATGAACAAGTTACAGACTAAGCATTTCTAGGAAGGAGTTCAAGCTCCTGAAGCTTGGATTTGGAGGTTCGCTAGGCTCAACAAAGAGCTAGAACAGGGGTCGAGTTGTCACTGAAGGCAGCAAGGGTAAGAGGCTTGTAGAAGAAGGCCAAGCGAAGGTTTTGGGAGGCAAGATTTGAGGGTTGTAGCAGCTACTACAACAACCCAAATTAGGTCCGAAATTGCAGACCCTAGTTCATGCAAAGATTCAGAATTAGTTGGCAAATTATGACATCCCAGGTATGATGATTCTCCTTCCGTAATAGATGTTTGGTTGCTAGTGGATGGGCAATCCTAGTTTAAAACATGAGTGTGACAATCAAAAGAACAATTTGTCAGATTGTAGTGACATGTACCATGCCATGAGTACAATCACTTAAGGACTTGAAGGGCTATTAGAAGTAGCAGAAAGGAGATGCTTAGGATTGGTATTTGAATGACAAAAGGAGTTCAAGAGAGTTGTTTTACAAGCCTTAGATTGTGTGTTAAAGAATGACATCTACAATAGAAGTGGGCATCCCTCCACGCCCTAAGTGTGTCATCATCGAGCAACATAGGAAGGCACTAGTGGGAAGAAGTCCCTAAGAGTTGTGTCCTTGAAGGACTGAGTAGCAACTAGTGGGCAATAAGTCCCAAAGGAGTTGAGCAGCAGCAGTGCGCACTCTAGAGTTGTTCACAAACGGAGTTGTGAACAACTCGCAAGAAGACCCTATGTGTTGATGCATTGATGGGCAAATAGTCAATTAGAGGGCAGATTGGAGTTGTGTTCAGTGACCTAGAGGAGTTGGTACATTGATAGAAGCAGAGAGGTGTTGTTGTCGATCGGGAGCCAAAGGACCAAGTAAGTGTGTTCAGGGTATGACTGAGAGGAGCTGAGAGAGCACACTACATCATCCAGAGAGTCAGTGTATCTTGTTCGGGCAGTTTTGTTGTCATAGTGGTTGACACAAAGTCCCAGTTGTAGTCTTGTATCAGTGGATGTATGAGGGCCATTATCCCTAGTACGGGAGCCCTAGATAGTTGTATTATAGTTTGTTAATATAACAAAGATGGGTTGTTAAAATTTGTAAAATGTTGTTTATTTTTGTGCACATGTTGGTTTACTGTTGTTTATATTCCGTTGTGCAAACCAATTTGTTGTGGTATTTGGATTGGTAGCATCAGTGATTTACCCTAACCTAGGCTCTAGTACTGTGGAAAAAAAACTAAATAAATACACAATCACACAACACCATTTTTCTAAGGAACCCAACTGGGAATAGTTGAAAACCTTTCGCTTGATTGAGAATTTTATTGATAGAAGAATGAGCAATAGATCTTGTTGACCACTCTGTGTCAACGACCCCATAGCAGTACACTGCTTTTTTCGCAAAATGGATCTATCATATTCGAGTGTTCGTGCCATTCAGATTTCATCATCAATCGATAGTTTGTAAAAGATGTAAACCCATTCTGCATGTTTATAATGTAAATGGTCTTAGTAAGACAATCATGCATGTAACAACCTAAGTAAGCCTAGTATTTTGGTGACGATTTCTATCCTAGGAGGTTTTTCGTTTCACTGATTCATCTGTGTCTCTAGACACAAATGATCGGCAAATTTTTTCTCTCCAACCTCACCCCAAAGCTAGGATGGATTTTGTCATCAAGATATTAATTGAATCCTAGTATTTTTTTATCGAGTCTCTGTAAAGTGATTTGGGAATAATTCTAGCTATTTGGTTAGATTATTTTATTACAAGTCACTTACTCTACTAGATCACATTTTGTGTCGCAAAAATGGGTAGATCTTGAGGGTTTATAACAAAAGGGTGTTCCCCTTTCATGTATTAAATTGTAATATCTTGAAGTAAAAAATATTTAGTGCATGGTCCCTCATAATTAGACACCATGGCTAAATATTAGAGGTTTGGAAAAATTATTAATCCCCTCACGAGTCAATTAATTAAATTTTCTGGCTAAAATAAATTAAAAAATACTAAGGCAAAAATTTAATTAATTTGGGTCCTAGAAAAAATTAAATTCTCCAACATTTAAAATTCGTGGGTTTTAAAGTTTTAATTTTTGGAGGTCCCAGGCCAAGGGAATATTGAAAACTTCAAGATATTTTGAACCCTTGGACCATAGTAGTTAAGTCAAAGTCAATTTTTTGAGGCAATTAACTCAAAATAATCATTTTTGAGTTAATTAAAAAGAAATTAAAAGTGAAATTCGAATTTCCTCAAAAAGTATCTTTATTTCAATGGTGATCATTAAAATATCATTTGATCTTCATCAACAGTTGAGATTGCTTTGACGGGGATCAAGCCAACTAGAATTTATCTATAAATTAGAGGTCTATTTCCATTATTTTCATCTGATGATTGAATCGTGTACTTGCTCTGAAAATCTCTTGTAACTTTTTTCTAGTTAATAAAACGCAAAGACTTTGGGGTTTCAAACCGTTGTGTTCATTTTTCAGATTTATTTGGTAATATTGTTTTTAATACTATGTTGTTTTTATTTGCATTTGTTGATTAATAGCCTTTAAAGATTGATTTGTGCACAAGTATCTTGCACAGATTTCTGGGTTTTTAAAATATCATTTTGGTTTGATGGAATTAGTAGGTAGCTCTATTTCTTGATGATCTTATGATTATTTTGAATATCTATTAATCTAACAATCAGATCTAAGTGTGCAGAAGTTATTATTCAAGATCTAACTGGGCGTCTAGGGAAATCCTCAGTTGGATCAACTGACTCTCAGATTACAGAATCTAAAAAAACCCATTGTTTTTTAATTTCTGAAATCATCTTACAAAATATTTTAATTGCAAAGTTTTTCTTGGGCTTGTGCCTCTTTAAAATTTCCAATTTATTTCTAAATTTATGCAAAATTGTTTAAATCTGGCTAATAGAGGTGTTAAATTTGGACAACTAGGTCCAAACTCCATGTTATGATGCTCAGATTAAGAGGCTAATATTTTTGTTGGATTCCTCTTTCGGAGAGGTGTAAAATCCATATCTAATATGTCTTAATCCGATGAGCAGAACATTTATTTTGAATTTATTATTCATAATAAATTATATGTGCAAGTCGGCCTTAAGGTTTCACACCCCCAGTAGATGTGTCACACACCCCAATGATGGATATAAATACAGGCAAAGTTGGAGAGCATTTCACGACAACTCAACACACATCTTCTTCTCTCATCTGATGTAGTACGAGCTCCTTAGAGGACAAGTTCAGCCCACACATGTGAAGAAAAGAAGGACGAATCTGTACGGCTGAGCTGAAGGACGAATTGCTGCAGCTAGGGTTTTGCTGGAAGTTTGACCAGCGTTGACTTTGGTCAACGCATGGTCCGAAAGGGCTGAAACTTGTTGGGAAGTTCGATTTTGAGAGGCCGTACACTTTGGCACTGAAATCGAGGTCAAAGGGTTGACCAACGTTCTTTGCGCGTTGACTTCTAGCCCCACACCCTGCGATCGGCCTTTCTGGCGTGATGGGCTTTTACTGGAGTTGGCTGGGGTCTGACTCTGTTCTCCAGGCTGGAGATGTTGCTTTAT
Organism: Pinus albicaulis; assembly: GCA_034641835.2. Lineage (NCBI taxonomy): Eukaryota > Viridiplantae > Streptophyta > Pinopsida > Pinales > Pinaceae > Pinus > Pinus albicaulis. Next base: position 492,337,152 of record CM076579.1, on the reverse strand, counting down.
TCTGGTGTGCCGGCCAGAGACACTGCCCAGTGTGTATCTGTCTGACCGTAAGTAACGCACCATCACATTTTTTTCTGTTTCTGGTTTGTCTTCTAGAAGATCCACTTATATGTTCTATCAGCATTTTACTTAACTATTTGTGTGATTGCTGTAAGAAAAGTAAAGTTGCTTCAAGCATAGAACATCTACAAAAATTTACAAGAGGGCTTTGATCTGCAGATCTACGATATATGTAGAATATTATTGTAGATCTGTAAATATCAAATTTCTAACTCTTTGGGGTTTTGGAATTTTGTTTTTTTTAATGCTTGTAAACATTCTTTACACTTGATAGATTGGAGGTTTCTATGGTATAGATTTTCGAATACAAAACTCGGAATATCCACAGTCATAATTCTTTACACTTGTTTTTAATTCACAAAAAAAAAAAAAAAAAAAAAAAAAAGGATTTCAAAATTGTAAATATTTATGAATAATATCTTGTAAACATTTTTAAATATATTTTGAAAATTCTTGTAAAGCTTTGTGAATAATTATATCTGGAACATTTTTTATTTTATTATTTATTTATTTATTTTAAAGCCTTTGTAAATACAAATTTTGTAAATGTTTTCTTTCAAATTTTAATAACTATAAATATTTTGAATTTTCCCTTTTTAGATTTGGTAAATAACCGTGGATATATATATTGCATATTCTCCTACTTTCTATATGTTTGTGAGGCCTTTCTTCTTTAGAGAGCGTGGAAAAAATTCTTTCTTTTTGCAGGGTGCTGAATAGGAAGCAACGCTCAGCTCATACCCAGCGGAGACAGCTAGGGCTCGAGGCCTTACACTATACCATCCCAGAACTCAAATTTTTTTGAAGCTGCTAGCATATTCATCATTTTTTACCTAGTTGCAGGCCATTCTGAAGCTAACTTTGGAGGGCCGCAAGTCTTTTTCCAGATCAAAAGTTTGCAGGGATTTAAAGCTCTTCTTGGACATTAAAATCAATTTCAAATTTTATTTTATTTTTGGATGGCCGCAAGCAAATATGGAGAAATACTACAAAGGATTTGATCTTTCATTGATATATTTTAACCCTTGAAATCTGTTTAGAAGAAAAGGATCAAAATTTGTTTTTAATGGGTTTATCCTAGGGATTTAGGGTTTAAGTTTAACAATAATTTCATAGGAAAAATACATTCCCTGGTTTGATTTGAAGTTTCAGATTTTCCGCAGGAGTGGGTTTTTATTAAGAGTTTTGGGCATCAAAAGTTCGATTTTTATTTCCTCAGTATTTGTGGCAATTTTCTCTATGAAAGCTGCAAGCCATCAAGGGTTGCTCACGTCGAAAATCAAAGGGTTTCAAGTCTAATTTTCAAATAAATTTTCTGAACCTAGCTTGAATGAATTGAAGATTTTATGTTGTGTGATTTCTAGCAGTGAGCTTGAGGGCTTATTCTTCCCCCTGCAAATACATAATTTTAGACCCTAAGAATAAAATTTTGAAGAGGCCGCAAACAATTCTGAGTATTATCTTGCTGAGGCTACAAACATAAAAAAACAATTTGTTGAAAGCTAAGCTGTAGCAGAGGATTTTCCTCTCTTAGGCCGAGAAGGATGAAGGCAAATTTTTAAGGGAGAAACCGTGAGCTTAAAATTTCTTTCATTCATCCATTCAAAGAGGATTCTCACAAAACTTTTGGCATAAGCTTATTTGATAATTTCTACAGAGCCGTTGGGGTTTTCATGCCAATCAAGGGCATCAAAAAAGATTTGATCTGGAATCTGGGGCCCTAATACCCTCAGTGAGATTTCTCTAGGGCAGCCTCTAAGCCCTTCGACCCATCTCACTGCAAAATCAAATTCTGGGCAGCAAGATTTTCAGGGTATGGTGCAGTTTCTTTATAACTAAATTGTACTGCTAATTTGCTGAGGTATTCACTTTTGCGTTTAATAACTTGAGGAATGGGTTTGTAGCAGATTTACTTATCATCTTGGTTCACTGTTTCTCAAAGACTATCTCTTGGTTCTGTAGGAGACATATATCACTGGTATCAAGCACATTTTGCAACAGAGAAATCCTATTGTTTGGGACTGCTCAAATAAAATTTTGTGTCCCTCCTGGCCAAGATCTGAAGAAAACATAATTGGAGAGTTTTGATTTTAAAGCATAGTTAAAGGGCTCGAAAATAATTTAATCCTCAATTCAGTTTTCTAGTCTCTTTTCTGTCTAGGCTGTGTGTTCATGTGAATGATCTTGAAGTCTGGTGTAAACTATCACTGAAATATATCCTTTGGAGGTTCACTTTCAGCCCTTTAGATTGTCCTTTCTCTGCTCATAAAAATTTGTTGATCTACTTCTGGTTTGCAGAGAGTTAGTGTCCTCTTTTCTAGATTTTTTTTGTTTTCATCATAAAATTGCAAGGAATTGTCTCTGAAGGTCTGGTGTAAAATTTTCTCTTGATTGCTTTTGCTCAGATTAAAGTCTCATTTGCACAGTTCAGATCTAGCAAGTTTGCATCTTTCCATCACTGTTGGCAATCTCATATTTTACTAGTACTTATGCAAAAAGTGAAGAAAGTCTAATAGGCATAATAGCTTATGCATCCAACTGTCTCCATTATTATTGACTCATTGAGCAATCTTAAAGTTATTTCATCAGGTGATCATAATTGGACGTTTGAGTTATTTAATTGATTACTTGTACGCCTCCTTTACTTGCACTTAATTCTGTGTTCATGTTCTGTTGAATATCATTGGATTATATGTCTTACTTCCCTGCAAATTGTATTTCGAATCCAATTGTTCATCTCTCGAATTATTGGTAATTTTCTGTACTAACTCTCATTTTGCATCACTACTTATATAGTAACTTGAAACTATTCATATTGAGCAAGTGATATAATCTGTATTGAGCATTGTTCATTAGGCACTGGTCTATATTTGTTAAACTCCTTATTGCCTCATATCTTTAATTGCTTCATCTTGTTAAGACACACTTTGCTCATTTAATTAACACACTTACTAACTAATTCTAATTTAAGTTGCTTAGAGAGGTAGTGATCTTGCCCCGAGTCTCCTAGGACTTCTTGTTCTAACAAGTTTTCCCCTTTTCATCATCTTAATGGACTACACCCCTTGATTTAGCTAGGAGAGAGTTTAAATGGAGTGAGTAGGGATTAGAGTGACAACCCCTACTCTGAGCATTGCACCCTAGGTGTACACTTTGGGCAACAACAGATCTCTTACAAAAACAATCTTGTTTCAATAGAGAATACAATGATCTCCCTACTTGAACTAAGCTTGAAACAATCTGCAAGACCCCTGATCCCTGTGTCTTCTTGCCTTCCTTGGGTGAGCTACAAAATCCTTGTCCAAATCCTGGAAATAGCCTCCTATTTCCTAGCGCATGAGGAACTCCTATTTCTTAGGAATTTCCTCCTATTTCCTAACGCATTCCCAAGGCAATTCTTCCCTCTGGCAACTCGCACAAGCCACCTGCCAGACTCACTCTCTCACAAGCTCACACACAAACTTCGTGCTCAAGAATGATTACAATTGTGCCTTTGTTCCTCCTTTTAAAACAATCCAAATGGCTAAATCTGGAAACTTATATTTTAGGAAATAAAATTGTTGGTTGAAGAGTTAACAAAGGCTATCAAGTTGTTGTAACTCGTCCTGCCTTAATTTAAAAGTTAAGGCTCTCTTAGCTCGTCTTTTCCCAAATTAACTCGCACTAGAAGACAACAACTGAGCCTTCCACATCTACACTAGTCAAACTGCTTCATGCACACGTCCTAAATTTTAGGAATTCGCCCTAAATTTTACGAACTCGTCCTAATTTTTAGGAAGTAGCTCCAGGTTATAAGAATTGGTTCTTAACTTATAGGAACTTGTGCATGTTAAGTAAAAATTGCTTTTGGTCTCTTTGACTAAGGCACAAGTCAAAGAAGGACCTTTCTCGCTACTATTTTCAACACACATTACACAAACAAATTATGCCCAATCAACATTTTAAAATAACATCAAAACCTACACATTTTCCCTTCTTAGGATAATGGCCCATTCAGAAAATTACATATAAAACAAACCATGTATCTAATCCAACTGATCAAACCCTAGATTTGGATCTGACCTTCCTGGCTTATTCAAATATCCTTTGTTGCACCCATGCAGCTTCCTTAAAGCCGACACACTTGAATGGAAGTCCATCTCCACCCAACCACTAAGATCTCACTCTCACTACCTTGCATTTAAGATGTCTTGGGTGTCTTCTCCCTTGTCCTAGCCCTTCTTTTATAAGATTGAGTTATGACCAAATCCTTAACGGTTAACCCTAATCTCCAAAGTTATTGACAGTTGAGATTGATCTCAACATCACTTGAGATCGACGGTTGAGATTGCTTCTAATTCACTAATGCAAAACCTTTGCATTTCATTAGATTAACTAACTTTATCTTATGAAATGAAATTACTTTAATCGGTAAAGTAATTTGCCAAGGTTCAAAATGTATTAGGCTTCTTGAACGATGAGACACTTAGGCCTGTGCATAAGTACCTACCCGAGCTAAAAACATCAACATTTGTTATCATTCTATTTAGATATTTCTTTTTGATTTTATTATATGATTCAAGGTTACTTGGGAGTGGGAGCGCCCTTTTCAGAAGCTCCTGGTCCAGGAGCGTTTCAGGAAACGTTTTTTTATAATATATATATATATATTATTTTGATGCATATATGTCAACAAAAGCATGTAGAATGATGAATTAGACATAAAAAACATAAAAACATGATTGAACCATATAACATCAATCATCAAGAAGTTATAATCTTCATCAACCACGTCCACAAGTTAGAAACATACAACATATTGACTCTTGAGTCTCATGATTCATCAATCTCAAAGTTTCAAGCTTTCAAAATTCAATATATATTATATAACATTTATCATCATTTATTCATTGATCACCATAGTTGTACTTGTAAGCTAAGTGTAACCATTACAACAAAGAATATTTAACATGAAATGAAATGTTATAAAATGAAACGAAATGAAACGACTTTCAACTTTAATGTAGCATCTTATTCATAACTCATAACGAATTATAAACTTATAACTGCCAACTTCAAAGTTTCATACTTCAAACTTAAATTGTCATATATTGTTTACATAAAATATCATAATAAATATGAAAGAGTCAAGCTTCAATAGTTATAAAATGTTAAAAACTACTAGAAAATAGAAAAGACTAGTAAACCGTAAATCTATTTTATCTATTGCTTGGCCTCTAGCCACAAGAAATGTCTAATTTTTGAGCAGCTTGTGGTAACGGTGATCTTCCAGCAGTCTCCTCTCACATAGTACCACAACCATAACTAGAAGGCGCATACCCTCCACGTGAGGATGTAGGTGGAGGTTGCATCAGCAAAGGAACGATAGTTGGAACTCAAACACTAGCACTGGCACTGCTACTGGATGACGGTGGCGTGGCTATTGTTCCTTCATCCTCATCTCTCAAAAGTTATGCTTCCAATTCTTCTAGATGTATAGTGTCATCCTCCAAATTATCATCCTCTCGGTTGTTGTCCCAAACTTTATATGATAGATCCTCATAAGCCCGATCGGAATAATGACTCAACAACCTCAAGTTTTAGTGCACATAAACCAAGCTTTCTGCTCGGTTTTCATTGAGTTTGTTTCTTCTCACATTATTGATGAAACTGTAGGTGCTCCAACACCTCTCTGCAGAAGAAGTATTTACAACCTATGAGAGAACTTTTTTCGCCAATTTTGGCAAAAGTCCCATGCCGCCATATGCTTCCCGCCATGTGAGAGTGTCAAATCTGTCTCTATCTTCCATTGCATGCAAAGAACCAAACAAACCAGTGTAACTAAAGTATCTGCCTAATTCAAGACGCAAATTAGCACACTCCTCCCTGTCAGGGACCAACTTGTCTAATGCTTTCATATATCCCTCTTGTACCTCCAGATCTGTATGAGGTTTGATCCTAAGCCCAACCCCAGGTGCAGGTTGGCCCAACCAAGATGGAGAGTAGTATTTTGGCATAAGGATATACGCCAAGGCATGTAGTGGAACATTAAGTTTATTCCACCGATCACACACAGAATTATGAATCATTGAATACAAGTTGGGATCATTTTCCTTAACAACATCTTTTATTTTCCCCAACATGCTATCCATCTGCTCATACACCTCCCCAATCACTAGTTTATCTGTATCTGCAAAGCGAATCATGCTATAAATGGGCTTGGTGAAATTCAAAATTTCCCTCACGCGTGCCCAAAACAGACCATCAAGAGTGGTCTCCTCCACCTGTTCAAAACCTTGCCTGTCAACTGATGTTGTTGCCCTGTCATTTTATACTTGCCAGTGTGGACTTGATACCATGCTAGCCAATGACTCTCTTACCTTCAAAAGGCGCCTAAAGGTGAGGTGATAGCTAGCAAATCTAGTCTTTGCAATCTTCAACAACTCCAATCATGAGTGACTGCGGAAAAGCCCATGGGTATTGCTATGATTTGTAATAAATCTTATCATATTTTTGCCTCTCTTGTACAAATCACAAATCCATTTGAATTGAGGTTGTTTGTTTTTAATTATATCATGCATCCAAAGGTTCATTGTGTGAACCAAAGACCCAAACGAAAATATGTTGGGGTATTTATCCTCAATAATTGCTCTCGCTGCCTAACAATTAGCAGCAGCATTATTAGTGATGACTTCGACGACACTATATGAGCCAATACGTTCAATTGTGTCAAGTAATGGTTCTGCAATGTTGATGTCGGTCTTGAACTTATCTGCATAATCACATGATGAAAGGAAGATTGCACCACTAACAGACACAGCAAAAACACTTATCAATGACTTGCCTTTTACATTTGTCCATCCATTAGATACAATGGACACCCCATGCTCATTCCAAGAACTTGTCATTCTACTTAAAGAATAAGTTATTTTTGCTTTTTCATGATCAAGTCCCACGGTTCTAGCCTTGTCATACCCAACGCTCTTGTATCCTTTGGGGGCATCATCAATGGCAAAAACCATTTCATGCCGATAAGGTGAGCGAAGAACATTGAATCGTACCCCACATGCATAGAGAAACCGGAAAAAATTTTAATCAACATCATTCCTAGACCCTTCGTCAAGGAAATTTGATATGGTTCTACGCCTTAAAGAGATGTTTGCTCTTGTGACAGGTGTGCCTCCATATCCACTTCCATGGGTGGAAATTGATGGACTTCTTTGTGCATGATGTGATGGTGGATAAAGATTCTAAGAAACCCTTAGATATTTTAGATTTGTATTGGGCTTCCTCCTCTTCCCTTATGTATTTGGCTCTATCTGTTGTTGACACACTTACACAAGCTTTGATTCCTACATTTTTATCTCTATCCCATGGTTTTTTCCCACAAAGGTGCCTTCTAGCATGGGTCTATGAACCTGTGTATTGTTTATTACAATGGGGGCCAAAAAATTTAGTGGTTCCACCCCCTTTCCCTGCTTTAGGCCTAGTAACATATTTCCACAATGGTGTTTGGTCAGTTTTAGTTGGTGTCACTATGGTCTCAATATCTCCACTCTCCCCTTCCTCCTCACCATGTTACTTATTTTCAAGATTTTCATAAAATCCATAATAACCCACTTCTTCATCCTCCTCTTCTTAAATAACCCTCTTTCTTCTACTCTCCAACACCATAATAACAAAAAAGGAACCAACAAGAAGAAATTTCCAAGCCATATAGCCATGATGTTTCAAGTTTTTAGCCTGCAAAAAAATGGAGGAATGCCAAATGGGAATGGGAAAAAATGCAACATAGAAAAACAAGAATTTTGATTTTTCATATTTCAACAAATTAAAATGCAACATAGAAAAAAAAATCTAGATTAGACTCTAGAGTGTAGATCCTACCTCTTTGTCCTTCGATCCCAAGCTCTAATATCCTCTCCAAACTCCAACCTCCTTGCTCTCTCCAAGCTCCAAGCTCTCCTTTCCCTTGCTCTCTCTTGCTCTCTCCTCTCTTGCTCTCTCTTGAAAGTTGAGAATGATGATAATGGGGAGAGGGAAGGCTTTTTATTTCCCCCTCCCCCCCTCTTTCCCTCCAAAAAAAGTAATCGCAGCCTTCCCCTTCTACGCGCAGTCGTCGCCGATTTCTCCCGGGCAGAAGCGTTTTTGCAGAGGGGAGCGCTCGGGAGTGAACGCTCCCCGAGCGCTCCCTCCTTAAAAAAACCTGCTCCCGGAGCGAATATTTTTAAGGAGGGAGCGCTCGGGGAGTGTTTTCTCCCGAGCGCTCCCTAAAACGCTCCCGAAAAAATAGGGAGAGTTTTTTCTGACTCAAGAGAACGCTCCCTAATCGATCCCGCTCAGAGCGCGTTTTGGGAGCAGGGTCAGGGGGGGGGGCTCCCCCCAACCCTGATATGATTTATATCCATTACATTGTCCAGTGATCCAACCAATACCAATAACAAGAAATACGAATGGAAAACAGATCCTAAACGCTAATATTTCTACTTCGTTTCATGGGATAGCCTAAATATGGAAAGCAATGGTTAAGCCTAAATAGGCCTGCTTTACCTATTCCTTGATTTTATAAGGCCTAGCATAGGTACACAGCCTAGACAATATAGGTATAGCCACCCCCCAGCATGTCCTTTCTATGCCACAGAGAAATCCTTTGCATAATCACTTTGGCATTGCCAAGGGCCAGAACCAGACTGACTAGGTGGGTAACTTTTGTACTCCCAATAGAATTGTATGTCAAAGAACAAATTCCGACTTCTTGCTTTTTTGTTCTACTAGGTAGGGTTAGAAATATCTTACAAACTGTTTTCTTTGTCACTTGTGTCCACATCTTCCCCCTATTTTCTTTTTTTCCCCATTTCACGCTGAATTTTCTGGGAATTTCATGTTTCTAATTATAAATTTATCTTTCATTTAATTTTACCAGTTTCTTGATTGCAACAGATTGTAGGAAGGTAAACCGATGATTCAAATTCATTAAGTGGAAATCAATGCTAATTAACTTTGTAAGCAAATGGGAACTACAGAAGAAAAGCTTTCAATATTTGATGTCCCTTGAATCAAGATTTGAACTAAACACACTGCAAAAACATACCTCTATTTTCCCTTGCTTCTCAAATGCTTCAATAACAATTGAAAGAGGTGTACCCTCAGGCAAGCCACCAACTGTCAAGACCCTGGAATATAACAGGTATTCACTAACAAGTAAGAATAGCCTGTAACTAATGGCCACAAACTCAAGCAGCTTGAACAGAGCAAATTTTACAAATATAATTTTTGGATATCAGCAACAAGAATTCCATGCAATGAAGAATTTACAGCATAAGAACACATGCATAATGAACACACCTTCACAAATGCATGCACCAACCAAATTTTATGAATATGATTTTGTAGTTGTCTAAATATTCTAAACTTTGGACCCATATATGACGAAAAATGGTCAAATCGGAACCAAAAAAGGTCGATCTACAACAAAAATCAGACCAAATCGTAAAGCATTTAGACAATCCCTATGAATTTTGGGTGTCAGAAACAAGAATCCCACAAAATCAATAATCTACAGTACACACATAAATGCATGCACACACCTGCTACGCTGTACAGGGCCCCCAAGCTGAACCATATTTGCAGTACTCGGCCCAGCTTCTTGACTTTTGTTTGTAGCCTGCGACATGCTTGAAACCACCGAGTTCCCACAATCTTCACCACTTGTTTTCTGACAATCAGATAGTTGTCGAGCATCACCAGTGTTTTCACCACTGGTGGTATTCTTTGTCTTCATTGGGATCCATTTCACCCTTTTGCCTTGAACAATTTTATCTGCTTTGTTTACATCAACCGGAATTTTTTGTCCAACACCCACCATCAGTTCTAGCCTAAACTGACCCACTTGAGAGTTTTTAACTTCATCAAGTTCTACCTGGCACCCTCGCCCCCTTCCCCTCCCTATTGCCTGAATATCAATAGGACTTGATGGCCAAGTAGCTGGTCTGCCAAATCCATTCCTGGGGAATAAACCTCCTCTCCCACCAATATTTGAACAAGGACCTTGGAGTAAACTTCTACCTGCTCCAGACATAGACATCTGGCCCCAACCTGTATTATCAAGGGCACCAACACAATTTACCGGTGGAACCATATTGGGTCCACGAGGCTGTATGTGCATCATACCTCTCTGTCCATGGCCAAAATAATCTACATCAGCAAAGAGGTGAGCGGGAGGGGCACTGATATTGAAGGGAGGATGCCTTGGCCCAGGCATGCCCAGTTGCATTGGATGGTTAGACATCATTATCTGCTCTTGCAACAATGCATCCTGGAATTGGATCTGGCAGGATCATAGGCAAAAATAAACGTAAAAGTTTAAAACACTATTCCAAAGTTTGTCTTAACAGCAGAGATGAGTAATCTGATATGAACAAATTCTCAAACTTGGCCTTACAGATGCAGACATCCCCAGAGGACCACCAAAATGATGAAGAGGACCACCTAAACCCCTAGGCATCAAAGGTCTTGTTGGACCCATGAGACAAGGAGCCAGATTTGCATGTGGAAAACCAAACATATGCATGTCAGGACCTCGACAACCTGCAGGCCAAGAAGCATTTGTCTTTTCCCAAATTAAATTTGAACTTTGTGTCTGTTTTGCCTACCAAAAGAACCTACAATGAGAAAAAAATGCAAGCAAATTATTTATGAATGTAAATAAATCAACGGGCAACTTACCAGCAGGTTTGCCCTTTGCAAAGTTTGCAGAGTAATCCGATTGTCTAGCAACAGAACACAAAAAAATTGCTAAAATTGTGTTGATCTCACAAACATTTAGCATTCACTATTTACCAATAAGTATCAAATATATAAATATATATGCAATCTATTGTTACAAGAAATTATGCATGCAAATTCAGAAAAAAGTCATCTGACTATGTTCTTATTTCTCACTAGTATTATAACTCGCATAACACATAATCTTTGATTGACATCTTATGATCCAATTTAAGAACAAGAGATAGAGATAATATGATTTCTATGATTCTAACAAGCTGAGAGAAATTTGCAAAGGATCAAACAGCAAAAGATTACCTCCCTCTTGGACGATTCTGTCTCGCTGTTCTTATAGTCAACAATGTTTCTTTTGATTCCTTTCCTTTTAGAACTGTTTGGCACTCAGAGGCATGCTCGAAGTTCCTCTTTTTCCTTTCTTTTCCAATGCATTCTTCACTGGCTCCGGAGACCTCCATATTTCCCAGTGCTTCATGGTTAAAACCCTCAGGCTGTGTTACCATTACCAAACCCATTTATAAGTTTTAAATCTCATTTAATAGTTATTCTTAAGCCCCAGAATGTTGCAGACTAATGCTTTCCCTTCAACCAAACCTAAAAGAAAACTTGAGTGTTGACCATCTCATGATTTAATAAGGAGAAACAAATAGTTAGGTTATGACTTGTAAAACATCATTGTATGGTTACCCAGATACTATCAGGCATTGCAAAACCCTCCTACACAGCATCTGACACCTGACAACAAGCATTGCACTTGAACACTGTCTCATTTCACGAGAAATGACTTTGCAAGTATAACCCCTAGCCTCTAGTGCATAGACAAAATCCTATAAAAGAAAATCAAGGCCTGGATCCAAACATGCAAAATAGAATGAATGCAAAGGAGGAAAAAGCAAGGCAGAAAACATACACCAGATGTCAAATATCATGTACATGAAAGCTGGACTCTAAATGATTCCTGATAACAAGTTTAAGCTTTAGACTAACAGTAACAATGTTGGGAAAAATGTTCGAATATTTTTAATTTTTTTCTCTGCAATTGTCAACTAATAGAATTGACACTAGCACCCAAGTAGCAAATTAAACAATATGGAAACACCATATGCTCCATACCATAATCTCTTGTATGAACTTAGAAGTCCTTGAAAATTCTTGAAAAAGGTAAAAAACCCAATATGCTTGTCCTGAAGGCTGAAAATGACACCATCTGTCCAGTATTTACTTCAACACAGCTCGAGAACACAATCCCACTTTTGTTTCCCATTTGATGAATCCTCTGATATATCAAAGTTCAATATTAAGCCCACAACACCATCATTGGCACCTGTACTGAAACCAGAAGTTTACTCAAGAAGCTCATAGCTCAAGTCCTGATAGGGAGGCCAGGACATATGACACTTGCAAACAGAGGTTTATATGCTAAACATTTGGCCACATAAAGCATCATAAACTCTTCTTTCTTCAACATCAGACTTTGCAGTAGAATGTCGCTCATTGAGAACTGAAAGTTCATAACACCCCAAGACTATAAGTCAGTGAACTCTCACCCAACCCAACAAGATGAGAAAAAGTCACATGTTATAACTGTGAAGGAAGTAGTGTGGATAATTGTTGTAAGGTCTAGTTTGTCTAATTTGATATCACCCAACTTAACAGAAGAGATACAAGTTGAATGAACCACTGCAATAACTTCCAACATTTTATCATATGCAAGCAAGAGAAAAGGAATCAGGATTAACCCAACGGATTTCAAAGGCCTTTCCAGCTATGGATGTGTCTCCAATGATTTTGTCCTTCTAGAAAGGGGTTCCAACAAAGGCCCATTCATCTCATGGAAAAAAACTTTGCCTCATCAACAGGAAAATAACTCGAAAGCACTCTTGAGACTTAAGTATGCTATGCTGAGAGCACTTAAAGGTACACTCTGGGCTCAGACATTCAAATAGGATCTGAAATGAGTGAAAATGGAAACTGCCAATACACCGTCGTGACTTGAGATTAGTGTAAAGATTGAAGATTACATTAAATAGGTGACAGGACACTCAGATATATGAACAATGGGAACTACTCCCTTGCCATTTTTCTATGTATTACTGTATAACTGGCCCACACACTTTCTCTGATCCCTCTCTAGCTTTCCCCTTGAGCAATTTATACTTGTAAGGAAATGCAAAATCCAGACATGACACTGAGAATCAGATATAACTGCAAAAAGCTTGAAAAACACTTCAATGAAGTGGTAATCTAAACTTTGAGAAGGTGACCATAAATAATTACCAGGAAGCCACTGACTAACAAACAGAATGGAGCATAAAACATTCAGTGGTGAACAAGGCTGTACTACAATGGAAATAGAACATAGTCACCTTTCCCTTTCCAAGCTACAATAAGTGATTCTTCTTTGAAAACAAGATGAGATGAAATGCACACAAATGTGGAACTCAGACTACAGCCAGACTTGGGAGGAAGGACCTTAGGATACAGAAATGTGTAGTTAGTTTAGACTGACAAGACAACTGGCAACAAAGAAAGTAGAGTGTAGAAGGAATACTGGAGAACAGGAACATGGGATCACCATGGCTGCGTCGTCAAGCTCGCCATCCTCAAGATCTGCTCTCAAATGTTTTTTAGCCCCAACTTGAGATCCTTTGTAGTCCAAAATATTGGTGTCAAAACTAGAAGAAATCCGTGAAACAGTAAAATCATCCTTTTCATATTTTCCCTCTTCAATTTCTCCACTTTCTGCAGCATCTTGTATATGATCTAGATACTTTGGTTGGGAATCCCCCACTTCAAATTCCAGTCCTTCAGTGGTGCGACCAACAGTTGAGTTTATGTGATCTCTGGTAAGAGAGGCAATTTTTCTTGTGGGCTGCTCACAGTGTTCAGTCTGCTCTTGTAAAATATCTTCTGATTTTGTTGATGACAATGGACCCCCCACCTCCTCTTCATAACCAAATTCATCATTGTATTCAATGCTGTAATCAGATCCCTCAAAATCTACTAGTTCCTCCTCCCTAAATTCAAGTTCCCCTTCATCCTGTTCTTCCATTCTGCTTGCTAAATCAGATATTATACAGATCGGCAGTTAAAGTACAAGCCTAACTATTCTGAAACCAATGATTTAAACAGAACGTTGAATTTGTAGAGTGTACTTGACTGCAGAAACAAAACATTTAAATGTCTGTTATTAAACTACAAAAATTCCAGTGCAAAGAAAATTGTCAAAAAAATGGACATGAATATAAGACGAAGTATACAGTCCATGATAAAAGAATTACCTTCGACAAAAATGTTGTTGCAGTGAATAGAATTATTTTAATTTGATGAATAATACGTAATAGTGAGATTCGATCTTTTCCATTGGACATTTTCTCCAGCAAATACCCTTTTATAACACGACAAGAACTGATCACATATTCCAGTGTTAAAACTCCTTTGTGCTCAAATTTCTCACTTCATGCCAATTCTGAAAATACCTGTCACAGATCAGCTAGTAATTAACAACATTTGATATTAAAAGTATACCTGAGAAAAGACAGTGTTGGCTACGCCATCGTCATCCTGATGCAATGGAAAAAAAAAACCAAAGGAAATCATCCAAATCATACCAACTTCAACACTATCTTGTATGGCCTGCAGTCTGCAGTGTTGCATAACTGTGGAAACATCACGGTGAGTTATGAATTCAAGCTGCTGCTTTACTATGGATATTTAAACCATCAAGAAAATGTTGTTTATAAATAAATATTAGGATCATGAAATGTTTACAACAGAAAGGAGAGAAACTGTTATTATTACAGAGAATCCAATGCAGTCATCAAGATAGGTAAAAACCAACATATGGTGCATAGAGATCTCCACAACAGACTTACCTACCTACCAGCATAAAAAATAGAATACAATAAAACAGGGGCCCACATGTCTCGAAACAAATATTGCATGAGAAGCCTCATGAGAAGCCTCATCATAATACAAACATAGGAGCATCATTTGAACTTTTTATGTTTTGGAAATCTTGACTCGGAAGTTCATCTCGGAGAGACAATGTGTGCAAATGGATGGCAGATATTTTTAAACTATGCTACTTCCCTCTGTCTTCCCAATCCAATCCCCTACCTTTGTCCATTCCCCCTACTCCTTGCCACCTATTTTCCTCAGGCATTGAAAGAGGTATAGTTTTCACGCCAAATTCCTCAAGTATGGTTTCGTTTATCAAATATCCCACATTGCAGATCTCTTCAACCAGGTAGGTTTCACAAGTCCCCCGCAATAATTATCACAGTGCATCATCCACCTGATTGGGTACAACTACAAGACCATAATGATTGGGTACACATTTGCCAAACTCTATGCCACTGTTCTCAACATGTGGGTATCACTATTTCAACAGAATTATAGAAAGAAAAAATTAATTAAAAAAATAAAAAATAAACAGGGTTATAGGCAAGTAGGAATGCAGAACTACCATATGGTGGATTACATTTTCCCACTCGATGCTATTATTGAGAAGGCTAGGTGGTGGTCTTCCAAACTCTTCTGTTGTTTTGTAGACTTTCAGAAGACTTCTGACTTAGACCTGAGGGCATCCTTGATCCAGAGACTACAGAACTTGGTCTCCCAAGTCCTTGATTGTAGCACTCTTGAGGTTATATGAGATAGTTGTAGGACAGCACTACACAGAACAAGGTCTTTCTTACTTCAACAATAACACCATTGGAGTCAAACAAGGTTGCCCCAATCTCACACATTGCTTAGGATTTACACTAATGAGCTGGAGAACACTTGCACAGATGATGGTTTCACCTCAGACCACATCTTGAATGCCATACTATTGTTTGTGAATGATGTGGCCCTTTTGTCTTCCTCCCATGAGGGCCATCAGATGTAGCTAGAGGGTGCTCAACCTTAGCAAAACCAAGGTTATGATTTTCAACTCCTCCAACAAATCTCTAAAGAACCTTCACTTCCATTTTCCACAAGGTAAATGGAGGTTACTACAGCCTACACATATCTGGGTGTATGATTCGCACACTCTTAGTTCACCATGAAGCCCACTTTTCAACCACAACACTACAAAAGGTATGCCGCCTTACCCTTTCTCAAGCACTAGCATTTTCCTTTGCCTTTTCAAGACATTCTTACAAAGATGTACCATTTTGATACTACCAAACCTGCAGTGTTTTATGGGGTCGAAGTTTGGGGCCCATATTTGTCCTTCATATTCTCGGAATGTGTTGAGAGGATGCAATCTATCATGCTCGAGTGCATGAACCCTTGCAAATAGGCATCCCACATCCAGGTTGAGTTTAGGGCTCTTCCTTTATACCTAGAGAACATTTTCAAACTCATTTTCTTTCTCCAGAAAACCTGTACTATGGACTCCTCTACATCTGCACAGGATAGATATCCCTATCTCACACTACTCTTTCAAGGAGAATGCCATTTCCAAGCACATACAAAGCTGGTTATTAAAGACCACTTATTTTCTTCAATCCATTGGCATTTTCGTATAGCATTTCCCATATTTCAAATATTGTTTGGATGTCCTCAATCATCTCCTCCGCACTAAAGGAGAGATCCACAAGTCAATTAGATATGACATCTACCGAGTGTACAATTAGAGCACCTCGGTCTCTTACCTGGATTTCTGACCCCAAGATTACCTTTTATGATGAGAATTTCATGCAAATGTAGGATGGTCTCATTATTCATCCTAACTATCACACTAACTAACGATCCCACTCAACCAGTTACATGTTTGCTCCCAACCTCTACAAATCAAGAAAAATCACCGCATTACATAGTTTGAGAGGATCTACCAACTTTGCCATCCCCGAGTGATAGAATCCAAGGAACAATTTGTTTTCAAATGTCCCATATACGAGATAGAGTCCAAGGAACAATTTGTTTTCAAATGTCCCATATACTGCAATATTGGGGAGGTTCCACTACTTGTTCCAAGAGTTGGGAGGTTCCCTTGCAACAATCTTTCTCGACCCCAACTAAGGATGCACAGCCTTATACATCCAAGGGGCAGTGATCCATAAACGCAAGCCTTTGGGTGGTCGTTTCTAGACCTAGTATCATTGGGGTCATCATTTTTTTCCTTCAAACCGTATCAGGTGCTAGAGGCAATAAATGCAAGTCAAGGTTCTCGCTTGCAAAGCTTGTTGGTGGGAGACAATAAACAGAAAACATCCTCTCACATGACCCACAAACATTCTACCTCTAGGAGATCTCAAAGTTGAACGTACACCCAAAATGAATTTTTTCAAAATTCATATTGCATTCAATAAGATAGTTTTGTAGATACATTACACATTGCATTGGTTGGTTGGTTAATCATTCAACATTGACGATTCATGAGTGCTAATCAAACTTGGCATATGGTCACAAGAATTTTCTTGCTAAAAGGTTAAGAATTGGAGAGGTTCTTAGCAAGTAGTTCACAGATGGGTACATCTAGAGGACACGTCACATTCATATAAGTATATCAATTAGACAAGGTTTCATATGGTAGTAAGTTACCCATACATATATGTTACTTTCAACACTTGGATGGGAGGTTGTAAACTATTGAAGCATATGGTTAGATCAACAAGATTTCACTTTCTTTATTTACAAGATTCGTTGTAACGAACAAAGTTCGTACTCAACAATAATCTTCAAAACAATTGGTAAACGAAGACATCCATTGAGGATAAAAATATATATTGAATATTATATAAAAGAATTGATATGAGATATGATGATGTGAATGTTAAAAATGAGGGCCTGCTTATATACCTAGGCAGGTGCCCTTTCATGAATGGCCATGTCCTTAGAAACATGTCTCCTCAATAGTAATTATCAGTTAATTAACCATTATTCATCAACATTATTATTTATATCATTTGTATTATTTTTATATATATTTTATTCATATCATTGTCTTCCTCTTTGAAAATCTTTGTCCTCAAAGCTTACTGATGACAAAGCATGCTATCTGCTTCTTGTCTTGTAATTTGTTCACATCCTTCTAAATTCTTGTAGTTATAATCTTCATTGATACAAGATGATATGATCCTCCGAGTGATAGACAAAATTGTCGAACTGAGAAGGGATCTAACCATCCTAAATCAATCTTCTGCGGAATTTTGCGGATACTAAATAGTTCAAATGAATTTTTATCATAAGACTGAATTGTGCGGACATTAGTAGTGTTCGGAACATAAGTTCGTTTCTAATCTAAGTGATACAGATATGCATATTGATTGAGTTGTTTGCTCTTGTGATTCGGATGTCGAAGAGGAGTTCTTGTGGTTTGATTTTCCCTTATCATGTTTGTGGCACTTTCCTGATTTACTTCAGGTATTGATGTTGTTGAGTTGGTTACATAATCTTCACTTGGAATTTTCATCTTCGGAACTGCAACATCTGAATATGTTTTTACTTCAATTGGTTTGTCATTTTCTTGAGTTGTGATATTGACTGGATCAGTATTCGTTCCTTTTTCTTCGGCTTGAACATCTATAGATTTTGATGCTTCCTTCTCGATAAACTATTGCACTTCATTTTCCAACAACTTCTTGTCCTTCTTAAGCTTCTTAATTTGCATTAGTAATTTCTCGTTGTGGTCCTTGAGGCGAGTAACTTATTCAATTTTGTCTACGATAATCCTTTCAACTTCCTTTTGCATATTTTACATCTTTTGGTGTTACTGAATCTGGCTTCAATGTAACATCCTGAACCATTATTTTTTTCTTTTTGTAGGAAAATGTCAAAAACTTCTTTTTTGTATTTTCCATCCATGGTGAACCCCACATTATGTCACCTCAATCGCCCCATAGGGATTGAACAGAGAATTGTCATATAAATGTATAGTCCCCAATGTTTAATTGTAAATTGGTTATGTCATATTGTTTTGTGTTCCAGAGGTCTTATTTTTCGATTATATTTGACTCGGGAATCACCAATTGGTTAGTGAGTTTAGGGTTTATATAATTTTTATCCTCGGCGGGAGAGATAGAAATAGTAACATCTTTTCTTTCCAAAGTCCCTTTAATTTTAAGTAGCCCTGAATCATAGTTATATGAAGTTTCTAAAAATCTTCCTTCCTTCATTTCTGGATTATAATCCTTTCTTTTTTCTTCAGAAATCGACTTCATTTTACTTTGTCGAGATGAGCTTAGGGTTTAAAAGGTAACCCTTTTTAATTCCTATAATAATATTTTTTTCATCAATAATATCACCTTATTTTTTAATAAATGTAAACCTTCAACTTTATTACTTCTTCAACTTCAATATGGAATGGTTAATAATCCTTTCTCTTTTAAAGGAACTTTTTTTTCCAACTTTATATGACTTTTAAAGTTATAAAGTATACCTTACATTTACTTTATTGTATATATATATTTTTTAACCTTACTTCTTAAATTTTTAGTGAAATAGAACCTTGGGAATTGGTTAATAATTTCTTTTTATGTGAACTTTAGTATATATGCCTTAATATTTATTTTATATGCTTCCACTAATTAAAATCGGACCCCTTCAGAAATGACGGAGGAATTCATATACATACAGAATCTTTGGTTTGGTGGCAAAGGATAATGTTGATTGCACATTCAATTTGTATGTATGAATGAAATTGCCTGTCGACAACGGTAGGGTATGAATAACGACAAAATTAAATGTTGGCAACAATACAATTTTGTATAGCAACAGATCTTTGGATCTAGAATCAGCGGCAGGAAGGTGAAAGATGCGGCAGGGTACATAATTGGTTGATGTGGATTGAGTCTATAAGATTGGTTGTGTCGGAAAGCAGCGGATAACACATGATATATGGTTGTAGATTTAGTGTCTACGCAGACAACAACAGAAAGGGAGTGTTGGCTACTGCAAAATTATTGGCAGCGTCGAACGTTTCAGGCAACGACGACGTGTACTGATGTGGCTGAAGTCATCGTGTGGCTATGGCATCGCTGCACAGCCTATATGTAATTTTTATAATTTTTTATATATATAACCCTTTTTAATCTTTGATTTTTTTTAATATTTATAAAATAAAATAAATAATAATAATAATTAAAAAAAAAAAAAAAAAAAAAATAGATTACAAAAAAAAAAAAAAAAAAAACTTGTTTTTTAAAACCCTTTTTATGTTTTTTAATTTTTTTTTTTTTTTAAAAAACTTTTAATTTTCGATTATATATATTCCCTTTTTTTTAATTCTATTTTTTTTCTTTTCTTTTTCTTTTTTAATTATCTAATGGTCAAGGGCCTGACGACAAAATGGAGAACCTCCAAAACTTGTATGGTTAAAAGTTTCAAATTTTCAATCAAACAGCAACAAACTTGGCGAAGAGTTGATAGCCAAAGACCATATCAGAATTGCTCTATGCAGCGGTTGAGCGACTAGAGGATCGAACAACTCTGATACCAATGATACGAACAAAGTTCGTAATCTGCAATAATCTTCAGAGCACTTGGTACACGAAGACATCCATTGAGGATAAAAATATATATTGAATATTATATAAAAGAATTGATATAAGATATGATGATGTGAATGTTACAAATGAGGGTCTGCTTATATACCTAGGCAGGTGCCCTTTCATGAATGGCCATGTCCTTAGAGACATGCCTTATTATTAGTTAATTAATCAATATTCATCATTATCGTTATTTATATCATTTGTATTATTTTTATATATATTTTATTCATAACATTTACTTTCTTGAAAAAATTTCACTTCTTGAGAATCATCTTTTTTAGGATTGGATCATATATATCTGATGACCCTTTATGGACATATGCTCATGGTTCAAATTTCAGGCAGATTATAGAAGGCCATATTTTTAGCCACGAGTCAAAGATTACTTGCTCTCTGAGTAATTTTTTGGGTATTGAGAGAATTGTGATGTAATTACATTTTTGGAAACCCAATATGGAGATTTGCTCATGCTTCAAATTTATGCAAATTTAGAGACCAAGAAATTTGGTCTATTTTTTAGCCTTAAGATTTTTGGGATGGGACCAAATATGGCACACAGCGAGAAGGTCCAATTTTAGGGCATTCCAAGAATTTTTAATTTTCAAGGTTTAAATCCATTCCAACATATTTTAGAAGATTATTTGCGAATTACACGTGAAATATATTTTCTATTTGGAATCCTAACACACACTGGCCTAAAAGGTTCCATGTTGACTAAGTTGACCATGACCAACAACACACCTACATTGGAGGTTTCCTTAAACCTGTGTGGGGCCTAGGCATCATTATTACTATATTTGGCCTAGCAAAATCTACCCCACTTGAGCCTCCCCCTACTCTATTTTACACTTCAATGACACTACAATTATGAGAGAGTTGACAACTTTTAGTTTATGGCAGGTTGTTATTTTTAGACTTTCCTATTTTTAGGGTCATACTATTCCGACAGCCTAGAGTACACTTTTTGAGGACAATACCTCGACCTATCTATGGGTCTCATGCATGGAAATAATAACCTAAAGATGTGTCACCTCTATGAGACCAAGACAAAGGAGTATTTCATTTTCTGATGCCCCATCTATTATGAGATCCATGGTTGATACCATTACTTTATCAAGGAGTCTGAGAACTCCCTCTCTATCTTTTGATGTCTAGAATCTAAACAAGTAATGCTTAGCTTTATACACGAGGGAGGTTTTTGAGTTTCAATCATCTATGCTAAAACCACCCACATCATCGAACACTACTAGAATGATAAACTCCTTAGTGCTCACAAATAGTGTCAAGCAGATTGTAGTTTTACCACCCTAGTTTCCAGATCCATCAAACCTCAGTAATCCCCACACTCCACCCATGAGACCTTTGCAACATTATCAAGTCTAGACCAAAACAAATTTTTCCATTCACAGCATTTACGCTCCATCCCATTCTTCCAAATTTTTACAAAGAGCAGCCTCTTGCGAGTAGCATGTTATATCCAAATCTTCCAATACTTCCAAACCATCCAAATTCATCAAGATTCAAGTCAATCATCCATGAAGGGTTCCTACACTTAGGCTCGAATGGTAGGAGAGATCCACCAATTGCCAATACAAACTCATATATTATCAATTCATCATCGGTAGGTGATAGTTCCTATGGGGATTCAGCACATACTCCATGCACCTCCAATCATGACATTTCTCTAGGGTTCCTAAAAGGGATCATCTCTCTTTCAAAACTCTTGAGATGATAGACTATAGATTTTCACTCCTACTATGTATTGTTTTTTATGCGCCCAACACTCCCTTTGACCTATTTACAATCAATTATTGGGCATTAATAAAATTATCTTATCTTATCCAAAATCCACATCCATGAGAGATAGGAGCATCCAATCCCAAAGAATACCCAAAATCCTAACCTAAAGCAACAATGTGAATCAATGCATTGAGTTTTGAATCTTTGCAAAAGGCCTCATGTAATGCCTCTCATTTCAATTTTATTTTATTTTTATTTTATTTTTTTGGTGAAGTATTGTCAAGAGACTATAGCACTCCTAAAACCTTTGCCAATTTAAATCTATAGTACCTTGTTTATTTGTGTAGACAGAAATCTACCTGTACAATTTTAATTACAAATTTCTCTCAAGTTAAAATATAAATAATATAGACCTTCCCATCTTCTAATTCTGAGCATAATAATCATTTATATAATTCGAACCATTATCACGATGGTTATAAAAGCTTTAGTACATATATATATTCTAGTCACTCACATAAATTTCTCCTTACTTCGAATGTATGAATTCACATATTTAAATCATAATTCTTTTATATTAAAATCCAACTAACGTTCATAATTATGCCTGCGACAGTAATGAACTTAACATATTCGACTCTGACCTTTATGATCACTTATGTATTCGGTTTAAATTCAAAACCTCTCAATGAAGTCAGTTTAAAAACCCTTGTGTATATACTAGCATTCTAATAGGTGACCTATGCGATTTATTTCGAATGATCCTGTGAACATCGAATTATCATTTCAAACCATTGTATATTTATTAACAAAATCCACTTACGTGGATCTCTGCTAGACTACGGATCACAGCGCCTCCAACTGTCAATACGACTTTCTAGGGAAGATTCTTAATGGGATTTGGTTTACCTACCAACGTCTTTACCATTAATACAATCTCAGAACTTATTATATTTAAATCCTAATTTGGGTACGTTAGTTGATCTCATTTATTTTCTCTAGTCTATTTCATTGAATTTTTGGAATAACTCCGTCCCAGCATGGGTCGACATACGAACACATTAATTCTATCACTACAAATTCACATGGCTTCTCCTCATCCGCATTTCAATGCAGCGATCTAAGGGATAACCCTGGATCTCGTGCCACATGGACGGCGGAAGAAACGTTGGTTTTATCTAGGGTTCTCAGTGTATAATTACCTTCGTTTTTGGTTGATGGGTCTCTCATTTGAATGCACAACTCCGAATGTTGTTATCCAACCTGCCTCTGGTTCAAGTTGATTATTATGATTTGTTTTCGTTGCGGCCAAGAGTACCAGGCCATTTCGATGCAACCCATTCAAAGTTTATGTGGTGGTTGCCCTCCATGGTTTACCAGGTAACCACCATTATCTCCACGGCTTCTTTTATTAACATAGCATATATATTCTTATAAAATTCTCAACTGTATTCTCTCAATTTTTTCGTCATTGTGCATATCAAATGTCGTATGGCAAGTTTGTAACATTTATTTGAAGGATTTCTTTAGGGTATCGACAATGCCTTCCCTTATTGTTTCCGTTTTTTTTTTTTCATCCGTCATTCTACTTATTCAACGATTTTTGTTCCTCAGTGTCGGTCCATCCTTATAGATTTTACACTAAAGAGTCATTATGTGCCCATTCTCAGCGTTTAACTCTTGTAGATGGGTTCTACCTCACTGAACTCGTTAATTGTCTGAATTTCACTGAATCGATGATTTCAGAAATCCCCATTATCGATTCAGTCGAATATGGGATTTCGGTTTTCAGAATGTGGGGTTCTATTTCTTATTGCATAGGTTACAATTTGTTTTAATAGTTACCAAAATCGGTGTCTCCATTTCTAAGGAATTGGATTTTACGTATATGTATTTCTGGGTTTCTAATTTGTAATACTTGAAAGCACAATTTTTTATAGTTCCGGTTTATGGTCCTGCAGCAAACACTGTTCTGGTTGAAGATGTATGTATTTCAGTCATATTACTGTATGGAAATCGCCTCAACACTTCCCCTGGGTTGCGTTTTAACTTTCCAGCAGTGCATTATTATGTCTACCAAGTAATCGTTTACTTTTTCGAGTTTAACCTATTTTTCGTTACTGTTGTATTGCACCCATTACTCAAAATTAATATGTAGTTTTGTCTTTGTAGGTGAGGTTCCTATCTCTGGATTTATAATTGTCACTATCGTTCCTATTTGATCATAACAGTAGGACTGTTATTATTCAAGTTCGTGAAATCTCATCGGTTTTATATCACGCCATGAAATTGCCACTGAACCTTACCCTTTTACCTCAAGGGACCGTCGTTCCCTCCTTGTAACATTTTGGTTATATATCGAGTCAAAATAACTCTGCGCAACTTTATGGACTCTGATATTTTATATAAATGTGTTAACTGAGTGACAGCTACAATTATTGCTTAAAAAGGCACTAACATAGTTAATTGAAAAGTTATATATACATTCTCTTTTATCAATGTCTTATTCCATAACTCTTCGTTTTAAATTTATCCACTTTAAATTTTCTAGGCAGCATCGCTCTATGAGACCGATCTGTATTTTATATCAGTTCTTGATATAAAATTTCAGTTCTGGGGTATGTGAACATATAATCGTTAAACATGTGTTTTTATATCCTTGTTAGATTGGTAGAAAATTTTGAGACAGTGGTTATTTGTTTTCCTATGTATATAAAGAGTAATAACTAATCGAGCCACTTTCAAATAAGCCTACAGTTTACTATATATGTATGCACTTTTCTGAACAACATTCTATTGTTTGTTTCCTTTTCAAATTTTAGAATGACAAAGCGTACCATTTTCTGTAATCTTTCTCTCATCATGTTATCATAAGATTTCCACTTAGTTTTGTATATATATATAGTATCTATATTCACCCGACTTGTTCCTTTTTGTTCTTAATTATATACAAAAGTTTCTGTGGAATTATTAAAATGTCTATCCAATTGTCTAATATCTGAGTTTTATATGCATGTAATTTTAGTGATACAGTTCAGATTTCTGCAAGTCTCTAGCAACTACAGATCTAGTTTATTTTTCTTGATCTAGCACCAAACTCAGTAAAAATACAGTACAGTATATATTTAAATATAAGTATCTAGATAATTCTTTTCTACGTATAAATTTCTGGTTAGGCTTTATTTATCAGTAAACTGGGCACTTAGTTAACAGCATAATACCAAAAATTAATTTACGAAAATGACAATTTCCTCTGAGATCCCTAACCTCAGATCTAGACACACCATTGGGTTGAGACATTCTGAGAGTTGGGCCTCTGCAGAAGATGTTTGTGCAACCATATGGACTTTACGATTTCTCTTATCGTGATCTCTGTTAAATTTACAGACATCCAAGGATACTTGTAATTCCTAAATTATAATTTTTCAAACTCAGACTTAAATTCAGAATTTATCAGATTAAACTGACTACTTGATCAATCTCAGTAGTTTATCACAGCATCAAAATTTAAATAAAATCCATTCTAACTGTTGTTGTTAAAATTGGACAACTAGGTCCAAACTCCGGGTTGTGCTGCTCAAATGACGATCGCAATATTTTTATTGGATTCCTCTTTCGGAGAGGTGTAAGATTGATCTAAAGATCATCTCGATCGGATGAGCAGAACATGTACTTTGAATGTGCTGGGTCGGCCTAGAATAAAATATTGACTTAAATGTCTTAAAGGACGTGTCACACACCCCCAAAGATTCCTATATATTGGAGAGACTTGGAGTTCATTTGACACACATCGATGTGGAGGAATTCTCTCTCTGGATAGCGTTGGAGCTGTGATATATATATATGGAGTATTCTCTGTTTGGATTATTCTGGGGTTATGTGTGACACGCTTGGCTGAATGACCTATTGAAGACTTTGCTGGTAGAAGCATCCTGCTGATCGTCGTAACGTCACCATTTCCTATCTCTGTTTTGGCTTGTCTTCTATCGATCTATTAGTATGTTCTATCTTCTTCAGTGTTGTGCCCTAATCTGAAATGGCATAGAACAAGAGCAAAAATTATCATGGTATCAGAGGAAGGTTGAAGACAATGCCCTAGTTTTGAATCAGCGTGAGCAAGTCTAATCAAGATAGCGTGGAAGTGAGTCCACCTTAAGACAGCGAGGAGAAAGGCCAAAATTCTGTAGGGCATGACGTCTTGGATGAAGAACTGCTTCAGGGGCAAATCAGATCCGAGTTGTTGTCTGAAGGCCGAGACAGGAAGGCCGAAGTTGCTGTCTGAAGGCCGAGACAGGTAGGCCGAAGTTGCTGTCTGAAGGCCGAGACAGGGAGGATTTATTTGAGGGTTTTTTTTGAAGGTGGACCGTCCTCAAAATAGGCTAACGCAGACTGTTTGAAGGGCTGAAAGAGAGCCGCTATCATCACAAGAAAGAACAGTCCATGTTTAGGGTCCGAAACTGCCCATACATTACAACGTGAAGGGAGATCACTTCGCTAAAGTCCAGCCAAGTCTTACTCTTCGTATTTTGCATCCACCTCGTACATCATAACAAAGGGTAGAACCCTGGTGTTTATTGATCTGAAATTAAAGAAGCGGACCACCATTTTTTTTTACCCTTAAATATGTGAGAGTTTCTGCCCGGGAAATTCTACTTTGGGAAAATCCAGGGTTACGAGTTTTAAGAAATTTGCATAGTACGGTTCGATCCGCAGCGTGCACACGACTCTAGTCGACATGTTGCCTCTCACCAGAAATACAGCCGCCTGGCCGTCTAGCAGTTCCGGTGATGTTCGTAGAATAAAGCTTAAATCCAGTGCTGGCACCGTCACTTTCAGCGGTCGGAAGTCGCCTATGCTTAACAGAAATCCCTGTGCTGGATCGCGCGCAGAAAAGAATTGGATCTGAGCAAAATTCTGATCATGCAGACTCAGACCATCTGTTCGGTGAGAAAAACCAAATATGGGTGACGTCAAGCTATGTGGTAGGCCGCAGGCCATACCACCACAGCGAAATGGCAGCACGTATTTTTTTTTTTTAAATGTCGGAGGTAGCAAATGGCAGCGCGCATTTTTTAAATGGCGTCACTGTTTTCTGCATTCAATCTATCTTAAATCAGAGGATATCCGAATTATTTGTCTCCGAGTCTCGATTGATTTACAGCAATATAATGATTTTAAGTCTGGAATTCGGCGTCAGTGGTTATGATCAAGAACGGGTGAGAAAACAGCCCGGAATTCGCAGACGTTAGGGTAAAAGAATGTCGGGGGAATTGACCCAAGGGGAGAAGGAAACACTTGCCGCCATTAATGTCGGGGCATCGGCATTATCGTTTGGTTGTGCAGACATTTACATGCCAGTGTGCCGACGGCATTATGTGAATGGGCAAATTGTTATTGATACAACAAGATCTGTGCTGGAATCCCCGGAGGTGCAATATGATACTTGTGAAAAAGCAACCACAGCATCTGGATAATTATGACACAATTTTCTGTATAAATCTCTTTTCATTACTTGTGCGATATAATTATTTCCTTCGCTAAATGTCAAATCTGTGTTGGCATAATTAAGTGCACTAGGGGTGGTTTAATGGTTAGTATTGCTCAGGCAAGGAAAGGTTTGACTACCTGGGGGATCTGTGGAAAACGCTGTCTAAAATGAACTGGTTAATTCTCGATGTATGGCCTCATAATATGTGAGATTTATGTTTGCGTAGTTTTGGACAAATGCCTTTACTTCAAGTTTGAGAACAGTGGAAGATTCAATGGAGGAGTACTCCAGTCACAATCTGAGAGGTGACCATGATGAAATTGAAGCTATGCAGCAAATGAATCTTCATACAACATGTGTGTATGCTAGGCTTTTGCTATGAAAGAATGATCGAATTGAGAGTTGCAGACAGAGCAGTGATCCATTTTCATTTACTGCTAATCTACTCGGAACCTTTAGAAATGATGCATGATATAACATAAGTCCCAGGTCTTCCTGGACTTGTCCTTTGCTACACTATTATGCAAATGCAGACTTGTTAAATCTTGTTTGAAGGCCGTATGATGAGTGTTGTGGCAGGCCGCAAGCCATACCACAACAGCAAGCCGTGTGGTTATCACATGAGTTTTTTACTGTGTATTTTGAGGCAGCCACAGATTCAAGCCAAAGTTGGATGCAGACCAATCACATAATTCCCAGATCTGTGCACATGGCATAGACTGGATCTCAAGTGAAGACAAAGAAATTGTTTTGATGTACTTGACAGAGTCTTTAAGAGCAGTGAAGTGCCTTGTCCTAATTTATCCTGTTGGATGGTTGGGGCTGTAACATTGATGAGCAGGGGTGCCACTATGTCTGTGCCGGATTTGCATGGACTGGCATGTAGAAGGGTATAAAGTCTGTATGATTGGTTCCTAAATCAGTGAAATTCAGATCAGTGATTCAGCATGCAGTGATGAGTGTGATAGTTCAAAATCTGTGATTCTATGTCACTGTCATCATGACAGTGACATAGACAGACACCCATGATTGAAGCTGGAAGTTTTAAAAGGGTTGACTGCTGAAGTCCTTGGGAAATTCTATGTAGTGGTCAAATTGTTGACGAAATGGGCATAGATGCAAGTCATTGAGCTTGGCAAATTTTGACAGCCCTAGGAGCAGTCTGCTGAAATAACCCGAAATGGGCAGATCTGGAAGCAAATCAAGGTGCATTGCCTCAAATGCAGGATAAACCAAGGTAGATTGGATCCCTAGTTTTGTAAACTGCAGTCTTAGAAGGCTGCTTGAAGAAGCTACTCACAGAATAACAGGTAGTGGCTGAAAGGACTTTTAACACAAGCTGAGGCTTGTTGATATGTTCCCCCTGTATGTCAGTGACTTAGATAGACACCTATGTAGCAGCAGCATGTGACTGTATCAGTCCTACATTGGAGCGTTATGATAAACTTAAAATGTGAACTGGGAAGTTTATGTAGCTTTTGGTCACATGGTTGGAATCTTGAATCATGATCAGCGAAGTCTGTTGGATGGCTTTGACTGTGGGAGATTAGGTCCCAATTCCAAGATGGTGTCTGGGATGCCCTCATTTAAAATAGATGTCTTCTCTCGAGAGAGAAGCTGACATTAAGAGGGAGATATATCTGTATATGCTCCTGAGTGGATGTCTTTGTTCAAACGAAAGAAGATCCTCATGGCTCAGGGACATATGGCTTCAGAGGGGGAAATTCCGAAGGAAAACCAAGAAGCCATATTAATAACAGGATATCTAGCAGCCATGAGTACTTTTGTACAATTTGACCTTGGATACCCTTGAGGAAGTCGTAAAGCATCAAGTCTGGAAGGATGTTATGCTGTGGTCCCAAGACCATAGGACAAAGCAATTGTCACCTCGAAATGGCTCTACAAGATCAAGCATGGATCTGTTGGAAGTGCTGAAAAGTTCAAGGCAAGATTCGTTGCCTGTGAGGAAGATATAGACTATGATGACATATTTGCACCTGTGGCTCGAGATACCACCATTCGATCTATTATAGCCCTTGCTGCTGCGCAAGGACGGAGTCTTCATCAGATGATGTGAAGACCGCATTTTTCTGCATGATGTGATAAAGGAAGAGATATATGTGGAGCAACCTTTGGGGTTGGAAGTCCAGGATCAGGACACCCATGTCTGCAGGTTGAAGAAAGCCCTCTATGAGCTGAATCAAGCACCCTGAGATTGGTACAAGAGGACAGATGGCTACTTGATGAAGCTGGGCTTCACTCGAAGTAATGCTGATCCGAACCCTTACTTCAAGGTTGTCAAGGGAAAACCTCTCATTCTAGTGCTGTATGTGGATGACCTCTTCCTGACAGGTGCTGACCCTCTCATTCATCAGTGCAAGAGGGAGCTCGCTGCTGAGTTCGAGATGAAGGACCTAGGACTGATGTCTAGGCCTGAAGGTCTAGCAGAGACCTGGCGAGATTTTCCTTTCTCGAGGAAAATACATTATGAATTTTCTGGTATGATGGACTGTAAGTCCATGGAACTCAACTTTAAGAAGTTTAGTAGAAACGTTGTTGGGCCTGTCCTACTGAGTATCGTTAACTCATAGGGACCCTGATGTTCTTAATGAACACTTGTTCGAACATATGCTGTGCAGTGAACACTTTGAGTCAACACATGGTTGATCATAACATTCACTGGGTTGGTGCCAAGAAACTCTTGAAATATCTCTGAGGCACGATAGACCATGGGCTGAGATACACTGCCGGGAGTATGACACTCCGTGGGATATATTGATGCCGATTGGGCTGGCAGTGTGGTGGATCGTAAGAGCACATCGGGATGCTGCTTCAATCTTGGTTCTGCTTCGATCTCATGGATGAGCAGGAAGCAGAAGTCGGTGGCTTTGAGCACCGCCGAGGCCGAATACATTGCAGCAAGTATGGCCTGTTGTGAAGCAGTTTGGTTGCGAAAGCTCTTTAGTGAGCTGTTTGGACATGTGCTAGATACCACTGTGATACTCTGTGATAACCAGAGTGGGATTCGTATGAATGAGAATCCTGTGTTCCACGATTGATCCAAGCATGTTGATGGCTGGTACCACTTTATCTGGGATATGGTACAGCGAGGCGCCGTAAGGCTCGATCATATAGGAACTGATGAGCAGGTCACGGATATTCTCACAATGCCCTTAGGGAAGGTCGTGTTCCTAACCTTCTGTGAGAATCTTGGAATCATGGAACGACCCTATTCTGAGGGTCCTATTGGACAATGAGCTCTGGGAGCTCAAGAGGGGGTTTTGGGGATAGCTTCTCGGAGCTATAAGCACTTATGGTGCTTTTGCCCCACCGTTGTGATTATTGAGTTGGTTCGCCTCTCATTTATCTGTGCCCCGTATGCATCCTACCCATTGAGTTTAGGGCTCATGGGAAGTACCTCTCATTTGGCCAGTGAGGTGGGAAAGGTTAGAGACTAGTAGCAAAGACTGATGGACGCATCAGAGTTTTCCGTACTCTCTATCTAGGATGGCACGGTCCAACCACTTGATCTGGGATCAAGTTTAGTGAGGTCTGGGACCTCTGCCTGACTTCGGGTCAGATGAACCAACTTCGGGTTGGTTGGAGACTCTTCGTGAGTCTGATAGAGGTTTCGGACCTCTGGGCTGAATCTGTCAGCCGGGTATGATGTCTTTGTGACTGACCCACTTCTGTTCTGAAATAAAGAGGCCAGTAAAGCAAGTTACGGCGGGATGACGCACGATGTTTGGATTGCACTAGTGGACGGAGTTCTCCCTAGTTGAGAGGGAGTGTTAAAATTGGACAACTAGGTCCAAACTCCGGGTTGTGATGCTCAGATGACGATCCCAATATTTTTATTGGATTCCTCTTTCGGAGAGGTGTAAAATTGATCTAAAGATCATCTCGATCGGATGAGCAGAACATGTACTTTGAATGTGCTGGGTCAGCCTAGAATAAAATATTGACTTTAATGTCTTAAAGGACATGTCACACACCCCCAAAGATTCCTATATATTGGAGAGACTTGGAGTTCATTTGACACACATCGATGTGGAGGAATTCTCTCTCTGGATAGCGTTGGAGCTGTGATATATATATATGGAGTATTCTCTGTTTGGATTGTTCTGGGGTTATGTGTGACACGCTTGGCTGAATGACCTATTGAAGACTTTGCTGGTAGAAGCATCCTGCTGATCGCCGTAACGTCACCATTTCCTATCTCTGTTTTGGCTTGTCTTCTATCGATCTATTAGTATGTTCTATCTTCTTCAGTGTTGTGCCCTAATCTGAAATGGCATAGAACAAGAGCAGAAATTAACAATTGTTCATACCACTTAGGTTTGACTAGTTGTCTCCCAACCTTAGAGCTCTTTCTCCACAGCTCACCTCCGAGCAGAGATCTTTTACTCCAACAATAGACAATCATTTGCCTATCCTGAAACAGCTTATTTAAGCTTTGCTTTCCCCCAGCCTGTTTCCCTTAACTGCGTCCAGTTAATTCGTGATGTTGTATGCCTATTGGCATAGGCTTTCCCTCTGTTTCTTCCACAAAGGTACTTTTAAAGCTAGCTTTTTCATTTTTCCAACTTTATTCCACCTCTTCCCAATAATTTCCTCTTTATTGAGGTAATTAGATATTTATCTCCAAATCTAATTTTAGTATTTTACTTTATTCCTTCCAAGGATTTTCTAAAAGTTTGGGAAAGTCTTACAACCTTATCCATCCTCATGGATTGGGTTTTCGGATCTCAAATCTCAATCTAGTCATTGCACATAATTTTTCCATTTTATTTTTATTAATTTAAAATAATAAAATAAATCTATATAAATGTTTTCCATTAGGGTCCACTGTACCCTTTTGGACTTGTTCCAAATGTCAAATAACAACATAGCAAACTAGGGATATTACACCTCATGGTACAAAGGTTGATTCCTCTAACGGGATGCTACTATATGCAAGATTGTGAAATTTATGAGAGAGCGGAGCAGGTAGATGTAACAGAGAAGGAGAGTTTAAGGAGACAAGATACCAGCTTGAGAAGGTCTAAATTTTCCTAGAGGCTAATATCCACAACACAATGCTTTGGGAGGAGACAAGGCATTTGCAATTAATAATATGAAAGGAGGAATATATTGTTAGAGGAGCCAAAGTTCATGCCAAGCTTCAATTGCTTGATGAAGGGGTTGACGGCTCCAAATTTTACTTTTACTTTTAAAGTGGAAAGATTCTTCAAAGTGTGTTGTTAGTTTGTGAAACATTGTTGGAACATCAATGGAGGACTTTGCTAAAATCAAGGACATGTTTGGGCTTCACTTTCAAAATATGTTCTCTCCATATATGATGTCCAACAATATAATGGAGCCTGGACAAGAATGCATCATGGTAATACCTTGTAATATCACTATTGACAATGGCAAGTTTGATGGTGACCTTTCCAAAGATGAACTCTTTAGTATTTACTAAATTGAATGAAAAATGGTAAATTCCCAAGATTGATGGCCTTCCTCGTGATTGCTTGGAGGGAAGTATATGATTGGCAATTATCTTTGTTGCATGGCCAATGAGATCAATGATCCTAGCAAACAATGTGTTGAGTTTTTAGCTCCAATAAGTGTCCTTCACATTGGCTTGGTGCCTAACATGTGGGAGAATGTCCAAAAGTGGTCCCTAGCACATTAGCTTTATTTTATAAAGTTGGTGACTTTTGTGTATTATTAATGAATAAAGTGACTTAAGTTGTGATAATGAAAGATTATATCACAACCATAGATCTTATTGGCCAAGGACTTAATCTCAGCCATTAGATCTTAGGGTTAGGTCAAGGTCATTATAATGAGGTATAAAAGGAGATTCTAGAGAAAGGCACCATCATTATTCATTGCATTAATGAGGAGAGAGAGAGAGAGAGAGAGAGAGAGAGAGAGCCGTGAAGAGCTGAAGAAAGAGGAAAGGAGCAGCAAAAGGAAGGTGTATTCACCAAGAGATTTGGCATGCAAACCAAGGAGAACAATCCAGCATTTATTGCAGGCCATACTGCTGTTATTTGTACAAAAATCCAGACTGAGTTAATGCACATATTTCAAGGAACATTTGCTGTGTAAAATCTGTACAGACTGTACAGCAAGTGCAGGAAATCGTGGCACAGAAACCAAGGTATTTATTGCATCTGTCAGACTGAACAGGCCGTACAGTCATACAGCAGAAAATTGGCACAGATTTTGAGGTGGTGAAAGGGCATGGTTTTTGAGATAAGTACAATCATTTATTGCTGGAAAAAGTTTGCTGTAAACTTATTTTTCTGTGAGCTTATAATAAAATTTACTCTCCCTACTGGTCTTCCCCTCAGGGTTTTTCCAAGGGAATTGCCCAAAAATATGTGTCATTTAATGTGTTTGCTTTCCTAGTTTCCACT
Organism: Pinus albicaulis; assembly: GCA_034641835.2. Classification (NCBI taxonomy): domain Eukaryota; kingdom Viridiplantae; phylum Streptophyta; class Pinopsida; order Pinales; family Pinaceae; genus Pinus; species Pinus albicaulis. The sequence goes on along the minus strand of CM076579.1, from coordinate 492,303,211 downwards.
CAGTATTTGAAGTAAATGATACAATGTGTTTTCATTTATAAGTTCAGATTTATATGCATTTATGGATGAGCAATAAAATAGCATTAACATGATTTTCAGCTATAATCGTTTTCCTAATTTGTTAATTCCCATAACTTTTATGTCTTGCTCATCTGACATGAGTTAGAGCTAAAATTGTTAGGGGTTTCGAAATGATCTTGAAAATAATAGGGAAGATTTACTGTTGTGAATTCTATTGTAATAAAGTGAATTCAAATATGATTTATGCTTGAAAGTTGAAACATTGCTCTTAAGAGCTGAAACTTGATGGCATTAGTTTGCTATCTTTCTCTTGAATTGTCTATTGTATTGGGGTTGATAGTAAGTGAAATACTGTCAATTGTTGCTGCTGTAAATTTATATTTTAGTTCAGCCCTAAGGATGAAATTTCACAAGAACTAGATCTAGGAAACCTCTATGGGAGATGAAATTTCTGAATTTGCAATAAAAAATTGTAATTCATGAACTCTCAACCCCTCGCACCCCTCTCCACCCCCCCCCCCCAATCGTACTAAGGATGCTGGGTTACGAACAAGGAACTTTTCTCAAGATTGACGAACATTCCCTAGCCATCATGAAGACAACAATAACCAAGATTTGAGTAAAAGTTGATCTCAATGACAAACTTTTAGTCGCCATCTCTTTGAAAACCAAACAAAAAGCCCATTAGCAAGAGATGGACCATGACAATATCCCTTTTAGATGTTGAATATGCGAGTATGTACATCTCTGATATACTTACCCTCATCACCTAGTGGAAGAGCAAAGAGAAGAGGAATAAAAACTAGTAGATATCCACGAGCTAGGTAAGTCACACAACCCTTTGAACATACCTAATTTTCCTCTTATGACCCCTTCCTGCAATTGTCTTGGATCAGGGAAAACTTTCAAAAACTAATGGACTAGCATGAACCACTAACAATCCTAGGAGCAAGCTCTATAGAAGCAATGATAGAATTAGGAATGGTATTAAATAAAATAAAGCAAGAGCCAATGTTAGGAAATCATGGTAGGCCCATCCTCGAGAAAGGACCAACCTAGAAAATCTACATCTAATATCCTTTCCAAAGGAGTAAAAGCCATCAAACCCATGGCCTCTTCTCCCTCCAAATCAAAAAGCAATGATCCAACAAATGACTCAAGCAGCCCCTCAAGTTTCATCAATCAGGGAGGTTTCCAGTACCCCTCTTGCCTTAAGTCAATCGTTTTTGATGCTCCCCTTCAATCCAAAGGATACAAGACAATATCTAAGGTCAAGAACATGGAAAATGTTAAGCACTATATAAAGCCCCATGTTAAGCCTCGAATATTGAGTTATTGCATTTCTATTGTTATATTCGTGTTGTCAGCTAGACCCTTAAATTGTAATTGTACCCTTTGTATCCTATATATACCAAGGAGACCTAGTTCTCGAATCATCTCATTTTGTACTTTTGTTCTATTGGAAGAGGAGGTTTCCCCATGAAAAAGGCTTATCTTTCGTTATTCTATCTAATTCTCAAAGTGTTAGGTTACTTCTCTTTATATTTTCAAGCTATTTGGGTGTTTGTTACCTAACAATGAACATTTGGAATCAAAGCAGACGATCCAAGGATTTTGCTCCTTCAAAAGAGTCATCTTGGCATTTTCACTATTAACATTTTTGCTCCTTCAAAACAGTCATCTTAGCATTTTCACTAAAACTTTTTTTAGATGATATTTCATACTGTGAAAACTCAAAAGTTTGAGGACATTACAAAGTACTTGTGGTAATAATTTCAATTTTTTGTTCACTATACTTTTTCAAAGATAGTCTGTGGAAGAATTTTTGACTAGCCCTAAAATAAAATCTCAAACAAGTCACCTTTGCATTTTCACTATAACTTCTTTCTGGTAAAGTTTCAAACTATGAATAATTCAAGAGCCTAAAGAGACATAATGAAGTACTTGTAAAAATTTCCAGGTTTTGGTTAACTTTATTTTATGAGATATAGCCTATAGAAGTTAGGATTTTTAACTAGACCTCAAATTAGTGTTGTTGTCGCCCAAAGTGTACACCAAGGGCCACAACGCTCAGGGGCAAAGGTTGTCACTCTAATCTTTGCCCACTCTGTTCTAGCTATCTCCTAGGCAAGCTAAGGGGGGTAGTCCCTAGATGGTGAAAGATGGATGATGAAGGAAAACTTGTTGGGAAATTAATTTAAACATGTGGGTGAGAATGTTCTAAGTGACGAGGATCAAGTATTTTCTACTCTTAGCCATCGATTAGAGATAAAATCACGGTCGTTGATTCTCCAACGAAGAAAGTATTAAAGGAAGGCTTGGGGTCAACTGGAGAACACACACACAGAGCGGTAGCACTTGAGCTAAGTCGAAATTCTAGGGCGCAGTTTGCAGAGAATTTTCGAGTGAGCTTGCAGTGTAGTGAGGGCAGATCGGCAGAGGGATTTCAGATCCAAGGCCGAGAATACATTGGCAAAGAGGTAGATTCGTACCAGAGGAGCAGCGCATGGCAAAGAGGGGTGACGCAGAGGCAACATAAGCCCAGAAGGGGTGACACAGAGGCAGCATAAGCCCAGCAGGGGTGACGCAGAGCCAGAAGGGCTCAGGCAGAGGGACGCAAAGCCGAAAAAGGCTGACACAGTCACTTAGAGACCTGCGATGGGGTTTCATTGGGCCAAGTAGGGCTCGTATTCAACAGATCCAGAAGGGGTGATGCAGCCACACTGAAGGGTGACATAGTGACTGCATAGGCACCTGTGGGGTTCTTCATCCTCAGTTGAATCAGCCATTTATCTGTCTCCGGAAATAGAGGTACTTCTGCTGGGATTTTATCTGTTGGGAAAATCACTACTAGTACCCTAGATTGTATTCAGAGTTGTGCATAATAATAAAACCCTCAAGAGTTGTTGCACTGGTTCTCCTGCATTGGGTTTTTCCGGGGACATTTGTCCGAAAAATCTTGTGTGTCATTTGTCAAATGTGCTTAATTCTTCAGTACTAGATCTATATGTATGTGTAGGCTACAATGTGTTTACTTCAATGTTTTTTGAATATTTCTGAAAATAACTTGTTAAATTAAAAATACAAGTAGGAGAAGTAAACCAGATTTCTGCAGTAGGATTTATGTTAAGTGAATTCAAAAATTTTCACACCAAGCTTATGCTTGGAGGTGAATTTTTAATATGCACAACTAACTTAGAATGCAAATGCAAGGTGAGATTAGAAGATGAAGCGAGATTGTTAAAGACTTAGAGCACTTAGATTATGATTTATTCTGAGTTATACGCTAAGTACTTGAGCGAAGATTTAAAAGATAATCCCAATCACAAAGATCAACGCCAATATTGTAAAATGCCAGCAACGTAAAATAGATAACTGAAATGCTCAATTTTCCACCAATCCACAATAGAAATCTCAATGTAAAAAGTTGATCACAGTTACTTGAAAAAATCCGAAACTAATTATTCAAGAGATGTCCAATAACTCAAGTATAAATCCAAATTCAATGCAACTTAGAGTAATTTTCTTTAGACAGTGAATTTATGCGAGTGATAGCAAGTACTTCAAACTTAAATTCAATGCCAATAATCACTAAACATTGCTGAAGTGAAGTATGCAAATAGTCACCTTCTCAATGAAACTAGAGCACTTAAATTTCAGTGATTATGTTTATGCCAAGAATTTAATTTCCATAGATAATAAAGGCAATAAAAGACTTATGACAACAAATAGATTAACCTTCTAAATTCCTATCACTGTCATATTCAAAATGATGTTATAGCACCTAAGTTTCAAAGATTAATATTCAGGACAGCAGTAAGTTCTTTTATGCCAAACTAATGCCAAGTCAGTAAACAAATGCCTTTTCAAGCAATTTTGAACTTAATTGTCTTCTCTAATGTACTCAAAAAAAATGCACTTCAGTTTTATAGTCAGAACTTAGAGAGAAAAGACAGTTACTCAAATTGTAATTTTTATCCCAATGTTTATATTGCCGTTTAATTTAATTCACAGTTTAAACTTTATATGGGATAAATCTGGCTGACCTTGCACATGTGGAAAATAAATTCAAAATCAATGTTTTGCTCATCCGATCAAGATGATCTTTAGATCAATCTTGCACCTCTCCTAAAGAGGAATCCAACAAAAATATGACCATCGTCATATGAGCAATGCTACATGGAGTTTGGACCTAGTTGCCCAAAATTAACACTCCCTTTCAACTAGGGAGAACTCCATCTGTCCACAAGTGCCATACATCATGTACCAAACCAAAAATCGTGCATCATCCCGACATAACTTGCTTTGTTGGCTCTTTATTTCAAAACAAAAAGTGAATCACAAAGACATCACACACAGCTAACCCAAAGTCAGCTTTAGAGGTAAAAACCTCTCTCGGACTCAAAAGAGTCTCATACTAACCCGAAGTCAGTTTAGAGGATAAAACCTCATCATACTTGATCCCAGATCAAGGTGCTGGACACGTGCCATCCTAGACATAGAGAGTACGGCAATCTCTGATGCGTCCATCAGTCTTGCTATGGTCTCTATCCACATTTCCCACTTCATTGGCCAAATGAGAGGTACTTCCCATGAGTCCAAAACTCCATGGGTAGGATGCATGCGGAGCGCAGATCAAAGAGAGGCAAACCAACTCAATATCATAATGGTGGGGCAGAAGCACAACAAGGTTTGGCAAGCCTAGTCCCGTATGTGCTTATAGCTCCAAGAAGCTATCCCCAAGCCCCATGGAGCTCCCAGAGCTAATAGTCCAAATCAAGCAGACACTCAGAATAGGGTCTTTCCACGATTCCAAGCTTCTCACGAAAGGTTAGGAACTTGACCTTCCCCAAGGGCCTCGTGAGAAAATCCGTGACCTGCTCATCAGTTCCTATATGATCGAGCCTTACAGCGCCTCGTTGTACCATATCCCGGATAAAGTGGTAACTGATATCAATATGCTTGGATCGATCGTGGAACACGGGATTCTCAGAAAGACGAATCCCACTCTGGTTATCACAAAGGATAAAGTGGTATCTAGCGCATGCCCGAACAGCTCACTGAAGAGCTTTCGCAACCAAACAGCTTCACAATAGGCCATACTCGCTGCAATGTATTTGGCCTCAGTGGTGCTCAAAGCCAACGACTTTTGCTTCCTGCTCATCCAAGATATCAAAGCAGAACCCTGTGAAGCACCATCCAAATGTGCTCTTGCAATCCACCACGCTGCCAACCTAATCGGCATCAGTATATCCATGGAGTCTCAAACTCCCGACAATGTATCTCAGCCCATGGGCCATGGTTGATTGTGCCCCGAAGATATCTCAACAGATTCTTGGCACTAATCTAGTGAATGTGATGAGGATCAACCATATGTTGACTAAAAGTGTTGATTGCAAAACATACGTTCGGACAGGAGTTCACTAAGAACATCAGGGCCCCCACGAGTTGTCGATACTCGGTAGGATTTGGTAGCACGGGCCCAACAGCATTTCCACTCAACTTCTTAAAGTTGAGTTCTATCGGTGTCGACAAAGACTTACAGTCCATCATACCAAATCTCTTCAGCAGCTTCACGACATATTTTCCTTGAGAAAGGAAAACCCCACCCGGCCTCTGCCAGACCTCCAAGCCTAAGAAGTAGTGCATCAGTCCTAGGTCTTTCATCTCAAACTCGGAAGCTAGCTCCCTCTTACACTGATGAATGAGAGGGTCAGCACCTGTCAAGAAGAGATCGTCCACATAGAGAACCAAAATGAGAGGCCTTTCTCTATCAACCTTAAACTAAAGGTTTGGATCAGCATTACTTCGAGTGAAGCCTAGCTTCATCAAGTAGCTATCTATCCTCTCATACCAAGCCCTGGGGGCTTGCTTCAACCCATAGAGGGCTTTCTTCAACTTGCATACATGGGTGTCTCTGTCTCGGACTTCGAACCCCAAAGGTTGCTCCACATACACCTCTTCCTTTATAGATCCATACAGAAAAGCGATCTTCACATTCATCTGATGTAGACTCCATCCTTGCATAGCAGCAAGGGAAATAATAGATCGGATGGTGGTATAGCGGGCCACAAGTGCAAATATATCATCATAATCTATGCCTTCTTTTTGAGAGAAGCCTCGAGCAACGAATCTTGCCTTGTACTTCTCAACACTTCCATCAGATCCATGCTTGATCTTATAGAGCCATTTCAAGGTGACAACAGATTTGTCCTCCAGTCTCGAGACTATTTCCCAAACATCATTTTTCATAATGGACTCAAACTCCTCGTGCATAGCATCATTCCAAACTTGATGCTTTACGGCTTCTTCAAATGTTCCAGGCTCAAATTGTACTATCGTACTCATGGCTGCTAGATACCCTTGGTATCTCTTCGGCTTCTTGCTTTCACAGAATGTCCCCCTTGGGGCAATATGCCTCTCACAAGGTTGCGGGGAAGCTTCACCCCCCCCCCCGATTCTCGCTCCTGAAACGCGCTCCGTTCGGGAGCGTTTTGGGAGCGCTCGGAAACGCGCTCCCGAAAACGCTTCCTAAGGGGAGCATTTTCGAGAGCGCGCTTTCGAGCCTGTAAAAAAGCTCCCTACCTTTTCGGGAGCGTTTTTTAAATGCCGGAAGCGGTTGAGGAGTGTTCACTCTCGAACGCTCCCCGGCGGCGTGAAAAAAAAACTTCAAAAAAATCGTTTTTTTTTTAGACAGGGAGGGAGGAGGGTTGAGTAAATAAAAGCCCACCCTCCCCTCATTTTGTTTTATTGTTTTAGTTGAGTGAGTGAGAGCAAGAGGAGCTTGGAGCAAGAGTTGGAGAGAAGGAGAGCTTGGAGAAAGAGTTGGAGAGCGGAGCTGCGGAAGTGCCAAGGAGAGAGCAAGGAGCAAGTTGCAAGAGAGCAAAAGGAGGATTGCAAGAAAGAGGTAGGTCTTCTAATCTAGTTTTGTATTTTCTATGATGAATTTTTAAGTTGTTCAAAAATGAAAACTTGATTTTTTTTCTGAATGTTGCATTTTATTGTGTTGAAAACTTAAAAATTGAATTGTTTTTTTCCTATGTTGCATTTCCTATTCCCATTTGGCATTTCTCTATTTTTTTGGCAGGCTAGAAACTTGAAACTTGAAACTTGAAACATCATGGCTATATGACTAGGGATTTTCATCATGCTGGTTCCTTTCTTTGTAATAATGGTGTTGGAGAGTAGAAGAAAGAGGCACATTAGAGAAGAGGAGAATGAAGAAGTGGGTTATGGTGGATTTGATGAAAATCTTGAAGAGGAGGAGGATTATGCTGAGGAGGAAGGGGGGAGTGGAGAACATGAGGCCACAGATACCCCAACTAGACAAGACCAAACTCAGACACCTTTGTGGAAATATGTTCAGAGGCAGGAAGGAGGGAAAGGTGGTGGAACCACTAAATTCCTTTGCCCCCATTGCAATAAAGAATACCATGGTTCATACACCCGTGCGAGAAGACACCTTTGTGGGAAAATGCTAGGGGATGGAGACAAAAATCTAGGAATCAAAATTTGTGTTAGTGTGCCAGCAATAGAGAGAGAGAAATAGAGAAAGGAAGAGGAGGCTGCCCTAGAGAGATCTAAAAGATCTAGGGATTTCATTGATTCTTATACACCATCAGGTGCATCACATCATGGACAAAGAAGTCCATCAACTTCCACCCATGGCAGTGATTATGGAGAGACGTTGCTTCCCCTGGTTAAGGCGTAGAACCATATCGATTCCATCGATTTCCATGACGAGGTGTGGGAATGATGTGGTTTAAAGAATTTTCAAGTTTCTATATGCATGTAGGATGCCATTCAATGTTCTTAGCTCACCTTATTGGCATGAAATAGTTTGCCATTAATGATGCCCCAAAGGATACGAAGCCACCAGGTATGACAAGGCCAGAACCATAGGACTTGATCATGAAAAAGCTAAAATAAACCATTCTTTGGCTAGAATGACAAATTCGTGGAATGAGCATGGGGTGTCCATTGTCTATGATGGATGGAACAATGTAAAAGGAAAGCCATTGATAAGTGTTTTGGTTGTGTCGATTAGTGGTGCAATCTTCCTATCAGCATATGATTATTCAGACAAATTCAAAACCGGCATTAACATTGCAGAACCATTACTTGATATAATTCAAAAGACTGGGCCATACAATGTCATACAGGTCATCACTGATAATGCTGCTAACTATAAGGCAGCAGGAGCAATTATTGAGGATAAATACCCCAACATATTTTGGTTCGGGTGTTTGGTTCACACAATGAACCTTTTGATGCATGATATCATTAAAAACAAACAACCTCAATTCAAATGGCTGAGTGATTTGTACAAGAGAGGTAAAAAAATGATAAAATTTATTACAAACAATCATAGCAATACCCATGGGTTTTCCACCACTCACTCCAATATGGAGTTGTTGAAGATAGCAAGGCTAGATTTGCTAGCTGTTACCTCCTGCTCGGTACCTTTTGAAGGTAAGAGAGTCATTGGCTGCAATGGTATCAAGTCCACACTGGCAGGTATTAAAGGACAGGGCAGCGACAATAGTTGACAGACAAGGTTTTGAACATGTGGAGGAGACCGCCCTTGACCCTTTGTTTTGGGCACGTGTGAGGGAAATTTTGAAATTCACCAAGCCCATTTATCACATGATTCGGTTTGCAGATACAGATAAACCAGTGATTGGGGAGGTTTATGAGCAGATGGACAACATGTTGGGCCAAATAAAAGATGTTGTTAAGGGTAATGATCCCAACTTGTATGCAATGATTCATGATTGTGTGTGTGCATGGTGGAATAAACTCAATGTTCCACTACATGCCTTGACATATATCCTTCTGCCAAAATACTACTCTCCATCTTGGTTGGGCCAACCTGCACCTGGAGGTGGGGTTAGGATCAAACCTCATACAGATCTAGAGGTACAAGAGGGGTACATGAAGGCATTAGACAAGTTGGTCCCCGACAGGGAGGAGTGTGCTAGATTGTGCCTTGAATTAGGCAAATACTTCAGTTGCACTGCTAACTTTGGTTCTTTCCATGCAATGGAAGACAAAGACAGATTTGATGCTCTCACATGGTGAGAAGCATATGGCGGCATGGGACTTTTGCCAAAGTTGGCAAAAAAAGTTCTCTCACAGGTTGTGAATACTTCTTCCGCAGAGAGGTGTTGGAGCACCTACAGCTTCATACATAATGTGAGAAGAAACAGGCTAAATGAAAACCGAGCTGAAAGCTTGGTTTATGTGCATTACAACTTGAGGTTGTTGAGCCATTACTGTGATCGGGCATATGAGGATCAATCATACAGAGTCTGGGACAACAACCCAGAGGATGATAATTTGGAGGACGACACGGTACATATGGAAGAATTGGAAGCAGAACTTTTTAGGGATGATGATGAAGCATCAACAGCACCGCCACACACAGGGCCAGTCCCACCATCCAGTCGCAGTGCCAGTGCCAGTGCCAGTGCCAGTGCCAGTTCTCGATATCCAACTATTGTTCCTTTGCAGATTCAGCCTCCACCTTCTAGTCATGGTCGTGGACGTGGTACTCTTGAGAGTACTAGAAGACCATCATTTCCTCGTGGCTCGCACAAATTAGACATTTCTCGTGGGCGTGGCAAGGGGCCAACCAATAGATAAAATAGATTTGTTGTTTACTAGTCTTTTCTATTTTCTAGTAGTTTTTATCTTTTATAACTGTTGGCAGTTGAACAGTTGAAACTTGACTCTTTCATATATTTAATGACAATTTAAGTTTGAAGTTTGAATTTGAAAGGTGAAACTTTGAAGTTGGCATTTATAAGTTTACAAGTCATTGTGAATTATGAATATGATGCTTCATGAAAGTTATATGGTGATCAATGAATCAATGATGATAAATGTTATATATCAATGATGATAAATTGTATATATTGAATTTTGAAATCAATGAATCAATGATGATAAATGATATATATCAATGATGATAAATGTTATATATTGAAATTTGAAATCAGTGAATCAACGATGATAAATGTTATATATCAATGATGATAAATGTATATTGAATTTTGAAATCAATGAATCAATGATGATAAATGAATTATGATATATATCAATGATGATAAATGTTAGATATTGAAATTTGAAATCAATAATGATAAATGTTATATATTGAATTTTGAAAGCTTGAAACCTTCAGATTGATGATTCGCGAGACTCAAGATTCAATATGTTGTATGCTTCCAACTTGTGGGCGTGGTTGATGAAGATTATAACTTCTAGATGATTGATGTTATATGATTCAATCTATGTTTTTATGTTTTTTTATGTCTAACTGATCATTCTACATGCTTTTGTTGACATATATGCATCAAAATATAAAAAATATTAAAAAAAAATAATATATATATATAAACGCTCCCCGAAACGCTCCAGACCGGGAGCTTTTGAAAATGGCGCTCCCGCTCCCAAGCAACCACGGTCTCTCAGCATCTTCGAGACTATCCCTAAGCCATGAGGGTCTTCTCTTATTTGAAGGAGGTGGATCAATGGGATCCATAGGTCCTTCAACATCGGGCATCAGGTCATCCTTCGACTCTTCCAGCTTCCCTGCTTCTTCATCTTCTTTGTCTTCCTTGGAGCTAGGAAGATTTCTTACTTTCTTGAGGACAACATTTTCATCGAAGGTGACATCGTGGCATATCTCCACTTCTCTTTGACTAGGCACATAGATTTTATATGCCTTCGAAGTTTCACTGTAGCCCACAAACATTTCCTTCTTTCCAAAAGCATCCAACTTGCTTCTCTTTTCTTTCGGCACATGAAAATAAACAGGACAACCAAAAACTCTAAAATGAGAAACATCAAGTTTCTTACCAGAGAAGACTTCTTGGGAGATTTGGAGTCCAGAGCGGAATGCGGGCATCTATTTTGAACATACACAACAGTGTTCGTAGCTTCTCCCCATAGAAACTTCAAAAGACCTTGGTCACATAGCATGGCGCAGGCAGCTTCCACAATGGTCATGTTCTTTCTTTCAGCAACACCATTTTGCTCAAGAGTGTACGCAACTGTGGTCTCCCTCTTAATGCCAACTTCTCTACAAAAGTCATTAAACTCATTTGGCTCATACTCAGTCCCATTGTCAGTCCTCAAAACTTTGATTTTCTTCTCGGTTTGATTTTCCACCAAGGCCTTGAAGGTACGGAACCATTTGAATGCTTCGTCTTTCTTTTTCAAAAAGTATATCCAGGTCTTGCGGGAGAAGTCATATGTAAAAGTCATGTAATAGGAACATCCTCCCAAGGATGTCACAAGTAGCATACCAGATAAGTCAGAATGTATCAACTACAAGATATCATTTGTCTTTGTGACACTTGAGGGGAATGGTCCCCTTGTATGCTTTCCTTCGGCACAACCCTGACATTTACCTTCATGATCATCTCTAAATTCGGGCATCCCTGTCACCACCTTCCTTGCTTCGGGAAGGGCTTTGTAATGAAGGTGAGCAAACATCCAGTGCCATAACTCTGTTTGAAGAGTTGTATCACATGTCATAGCCCCCAATGGACTTCCTCCAACCTGGTAGAGTGTATCAACTCTAAAAACAATAGAAAGAGCTTCCTTGAAGTTCTTCTTCCAAATAAGTACCTTTCCATCAACAAATGCCACCTTGAACCCTTTGTCTTCCATTGCCGAAATGGACACAAGGTTCTTCTTCAAATCAGGTTCATACAACACATCTTGTAATTGGATGACTTGACCTTGAGATAAATGGAGGGTCACAATCCCTGTCCCTTTCACGGGATAGGTGGCATATCTCCTAGGATAATTTCCAGATTGGTATCCTTCTCAACCAAATCAGAAAGGGCTTCTTTATAGCCAATGAAGTGCCTTGAAGCACCACTATCAATTAACCAGACATCCAGGGTGTCGGGTGGAGATGCAGCAGAGAGGGAAGATACAAGAATAAAATCATTTCTCTTATTATCAACAACATTAGACTCATCGTACCTGGAATTTCTTGATCTCTTGAAAGATTTCCCATTTCCACGATCAAAGGGAGCCTTCCTTTTCCCATGGAACCTATTGTTCCTGCCATTTCTTCTCGAGTTGTTGTTGTCATCATCCCTGGGAGAGTCCCTTCTACTAGGGCCCCACTCTACCATGGTTTTGATTTCTTGGACCACCATGGTTCTTTGCATGAGCGGCGAAGGCACTAGGGTCACTTCCATTACCATTAGAGGCATACTCCATCATTCTTGTTTCTTCTTGAGTGCATCTCATCAATATTTCATCAAAATCAGAAATCACATTATTATTGAGAATAGCGGTATTGAATACATGCCAATCACAGGGGAGACCTCCAAGTGCAATAAGAACCATCTCTCAATCAAATATTGCTTCCCCAATAGCTAGGAGGTTATTCCTGATTTCAGTGAGCCTCATAAAATAGGATTGAATAGATTCATCCTTACCCTTATTGATATTCTTCAATTGATTCTTGAAGAAGAGGATTTGATTAGCATTGTTAGCCCTGAACATGCTCACCAACTTATCATACATCTCCTTAGATGTCTTCAGCTCAGAAATGTAAGCAACCAAGTGCTTAAGAATAGAATCCTAGATAATCGTCTTTGCCTTCATTTCCCCTTTTCTATACTCGTTTTCGTGGCAACAGCTGCATTTGATGGAGGCTCTTTAATATTCCCCTGTACATAGTCCATGACATCTTGATCTTCTAGCGCCAAATCCAAGGACATCTTCCATGCATGATAATCAGACCTAGTCAATTTATCATCAGCCTTGAAACCCTTGTAGGTTGAGGAGGCCATTTGTCCTTGATAGGATTTCTTCCTTCAGAGATAGCTTCTAATACCAACTTGGACTCTTGGACTTTGTCTTCACCTCAACTCTGACACCATGTTAAATTTAGATAACAATGGTGTTCTATGCTTGATGCACTTTACTTCAATCTTTCTTAGGCCCTGTTATCACCCAAAAATTTTCAAAATATCATTGTGTCAGGTCCGTTTTTTATCATGGTTCAAAATTAGGTTTAGAAGTCAATTTAGGATTTGATCAAGGGTAGGTTAGATTTTCATAAGTTCAAAGCCCATCCATAAGTTAAAATAAAGTCTTTTTTAAGGTCCATTCATTGTCAAATATCCATAATTTCCATTTATGAGTCATTTCATAAAGTTTCGAGTCAAAATTATGCAATTAGCCAAGAATCCTCGTTTTTGTAGCACCATTAGTTCAAGAAAGTTGATTTGCGCTACGAAATCGCTAATAGTTTCGTAGCGCAAACAAGGAAAAATACACTGCTGACGCTACGAAAGCGCGGTTTCTAAACTGTCTTGTCATTTGAGCTGAAATATGTCAGAATCCGTTGGGAAATGATAGGTTAGTGGTATGATAAGTCAATTAGTGATGAGATTCAATGTACTTACCCATCTTGCAGTCATCATTGTCATTATAGGGTATGAATGAGGCATCATTCAGTTATGAGATGACATTTTAAATTCAAAACCTTACTAAATTGGTCATTCTCATTTCCTTTGCCTCCATTCGAGTGTCTGAGCTCTGAAGTATCAAGCCAAACCTGTGGATGTTCCATACAAAGGTTTTCTACATCTTAATCAAGTGACGCTGATATAAACTAATCAAGTGAGGTTGTTGTTTCACATATTCAAGCGAGGCTAATTCAATTTATCAAGTGAGGCTGACAGGTTTTCTGTGAAGCATGGCAGAGGAAAAAAAAATCGACAAAGGGGGACACTGCTTAAGACATGAGCCTAAAAATACGAAGGCCATAATTGAAGACCCAGCAGTGATGGAGGCGTTCAGCAAAGTAGGTTGTCTTCGGTTTGTGAAAAGTTGCAAGGTTGCCACACACAGGTTTCTAAAGAATTTGCCTTGAACTTCAATGGAACAACTACCAAGGTTGGGATGCTAAGTGTGCCAATTACACCAGAAATCATTGCTACTGTTACAGAGATACCAAGAGGACAAGAAACTTGGTTCAAAAGTTTCAAATTTGGTATGGAGCCATGCAAGGAATTCATGAAACCTGAGTATGCAAATATGGACCTCAATAATGCTATCCCTAGAAGTTGCATCAAAGACACTTATCCAAAGCTGATGCTCAACATTCAGAGATATTTTACATGTGAAGGCAGATATCATAAGGTTTACACATATCATTTCAAGCTGCTTCTGCATTTCACTGGTAAGATTTCACTTGATTTGCCCTTTTATCTGCATAAGAGTCTTGCAATAATGGCTGATAAAGTACAAGCCAAATCTGAAGGTTGTAAAACATCCTTGTTTCATCATGGTTTGATGAAGTTATTGATTTTGAATGAGCTTCAGAAGATAGGCAGGGATTGGTCATCCTTTTTGTTTATAAATGGTTTTGAGTTGGAAACCCTAACTCCTGCTAGAAACCCTAAAACTAAAGGAACTCCATCACCACCACCAGCAGAGTCTAGTCAACCTGTGGTTGCAAAACTGAAGCCAACGAAACAAGTTGAGAAAAGGACAGAGCAGACACAAGTGCTTGATACACCAACTCCATCACCTGCAAAACAAAGGTTAAAGATTGTCAAAGAGGCAAAGCAGAAACAAGCTGTCAGCAAGCAGGAAATCAAAAGAGTGACAAGAAGCCAAGCAGTGGCATTAAAAGGATAGACAGTTGCTACAGCTACAGAGGATAGTCCAGTAATAAAGGGAAATTTAGATGACATCCTGCATGCTATTAACATAGAGGAGACATCCATTGTTCAAGCTGAGTTCATTGGAGAAGATGAGCATAAACAGAAAAAGACTAAGTCTGCAAAGAAGCTTGAGTTTGAGGGTGAAAATGCAGCCTTCATCTTTCAAGCAAGAAAACCTATAACTAGGCATGCTAAGAAACTCAAGGAAGGCAGCAAGGGATTTCAAGAACCTATTGAGATAGCTAAATCCCCTGAAGAAGTTGTTGATTTATCAACACCTGCAGTGAAGCATACAGCCAGCAGAACAAAGAAAGGAAAAGAAGAAGTGACAAAGAACACAGAGCTTCAACATCTTGAAGAGAAATTGAGGTTAGCAAAGCAAGAAATTGTTGTGATGAGGAAGAGGGCTAGAAAGCACAATATTGAGAAAGCAGAGTTCAAAAGAATGAAGGCACTGTGGGAAAGTCAAACTGGTTCTATTTTTTAAACCCTAAGCAGTGCAGAGCAGTTTTTCACATGGACGGTCCCAGCAATAAAGGAAGCCAAATTTGTCAGAATAATAAATACTCACTTGAGAGCTAGTAACAGGAAAGTTAGAGATCAAGTGGAAAACTTGGAGCAGCAGTTGAAATTGATTCAGTATGAGTTAAAGAACAAAGGTGTTAAAATGACAATCATTGAAGAGTCAAAAGCTAAATCATGTGAAAAAGAAGAAGAGACCTCATGAAGGCTGAAATGAATGTGTTTTCAATTCATATGGCTTTCTGATATGATGGAATCAATTTTATTTTGAGTTTTGGTACATTGGAAATTTTCATTTTGGAAAATTTTGGACAAAACTGCCTACTCAGCAGTTTCATAGCGCAGACAGTGTAAAAAGGGAGAAAAGCGCTACGAAACTGTTGTAGCAGCTTTTCTTGCCCCTTTTCATCAAATTTTGAGGGGTAAAAACATGAATCAAGAACTGAAAATGCTAAGGAGGATGTATTTAAAGATAATTAAGTCAGTTTTGAAGGAAAGAGGTCAAGATTTTGAAGAAAAAAGGGTAAAAGAGCAGCGCTACGAAACTGCTCATTTGAACAGTTTGAAGATGGTTTTGGACAGCTGGAGCTTATGGAGGATTTTTGGCAGGTGTTACTTCAATTTCTAACAGCAAAGGACCTCGAAATAATGAGTTCATGATGGTCAGAATGTTTCAAGAGTGCAAAGGACCCTATGCCTAGAAAACAGGGGACTGTTTCCTACTTTGATGGAGGTCAGCATTATGGTCATAAAGATTTGAAGTCTATCATCTAGATTCGACCATGTGTTAGTACACTTGGAAAATGATGTAATTTAATTAAGATAAGGTTGTTATAGATAGTTGATTAAGAGTTTGAATCCTATTTGTAATAGGATTCTTTAGTAGATTAGCTGTATTTTTGTAATAAATACCATGTCATATGGTTAGGCAAGGTGTCAAGAGTCAAGAGTTCGATGTATCTAGCATAAGATAAGGTTATCTCATGTTGTAAATGGTCTATAAAAGATCAAGAAGTCGAATATGCTAAGGGTTGGACATTTTTAGCAAAATAATGTGCTTATTGTAATTGACTGGTTTTCAGCTAATACAGAGATTTCTACTTAGCCAACTTGAGATTCAGAAGGAGTTCTAGCGTGTTCTTGTTCTAATTGCATCTTTTTATTATCCTATTGCAGTAGTGTTTGTCTATGTTACTCAGAATTCATCTTTAATGCTCTGACTTCCTATATAAACAAACTGAATGTGTTTGTTTTTTTACAGTTTCACATGTATATCTCTTGACTAAAACTCTAATATGCCTCAACTTCCATGTTAAGTAGATTGATTGGTTTACTGAAACTATTTTGACTCCATAAGCCCAATGTGTACTTGTTGATATGATTTACAACCTATATCTATCATTCATCTGTTTATTACCCCATATAGAGTTAGCCATCTATACTTTTATCCAAATCATTAACCCTTGAGAGAGCCCTCTCAAGTTGAGGAAGCTAAACCTCAATCAAAAGATTGGTTTGAAATAGTTGCATGAGATTGATTTGATTAGCAGCCTATCAAGTCTAATTTTGTGATAATAGGCCCAATACAAAATAGCAATCACATAAACTTGAAAATAAAATGTTGATAGAACACAATAATAGATCAACAGAAGACAAAAAATAGATCAGATTTACAAAGGAAATAGAGATCAGATTTACAATTCCTTATGTCCAGCAAAGATATGAGATATTGTTGCGTTACGGTAGTCAACAAGATGCTTCAACCAACAAAGCCTTTCTCGGTCAGCCAACACTTTCATGTGTCACACCCACAGCCCTCAAAGACAGCTCATCATAGGTCAATGCAAGTCAAACCAGGGACAACGCAGAAAAGTCAATGCAAGCAGCAGTAGAAAAATCAACGCAACAAACTAGGGCTTCGATCAAACAACCCTGAATTCCTTGATTTTAGTGCCCAGTTGTACGACCTCCTAAAATCGGAATTTTTGCAAAAGATTGAGGTCAAACAACCAAGGGTTGACCACGGTCAACGTTGGTCAACGTTACAACAGAAAACACTAAAAAGACCAGCGCACAAAACAGCAGCAAGCCCTAAACAGATCAACGCAAAACAACAGCTTTGCTCCACACGTGTGAGAATAAAAAAGGCCTCCAAAAGCAATCGAACCAATCAGATCACAAAGAGAGAATGTGTGATGAGATGATGATAAAATGACCTCCAAGTCTCTCCAATTTATATCCATCAATGAGGGTGTGTGACACATCTCTTAAGCATGTGGAATAAATGTGGCCGACGTTGCACATGTGGAAAATAAATTCAAAATCAATGTTTTTCTCATCCGATCAAGATGATCTTTAGATCAATCTTGCACCTCTCCGAAAGTGGAATCCAACAAAAATACCATCGTCATATGAGCAGTGCAACATGGATTTTGGACCTAGTTGCCCAAAATTAACACGAGGACTTCCCAAAACGCCCAATTTTTTAAATCCAAATGATTTTTGCACACTTCAGATTACACTGTCAAATTAATAGACGTAAAATAACAATGTAATTTTTCAAGAATTAGAGATACCTGCTAACTCTATTAAATTAAAATGATATTTCAAATCCAACAACTTATGCAAGATACATGCGCAATAGATTATTCCATGAAAGCTATTAACCAACAACTTAAAAATAATATCAACAGAACATTAAAAACAATGTTACCATAAGATGCAGGAGAAGAACACCACCATCAATGTAAACTTGGTTGGGGGAGATGAGCAGGGAGGCTCCTTGTTGTGAGGGTACTCCTTGAAGCCATGGACTTGGCGAAGTACATACCCCAGTATGCATCCTACCCATGAGTCACCTTCGTGTCTTTATCGACCAAGGGCCATATTGAGATGGTTAAGCTTGACGAGATTTCCACCCATTTGGCCAGTGGGTGAGGAGACTTAGGTGTGTGTGATCTTTGCCAAGGTTGGACGTGACTACCATGGACTTGGTTATGGTAATGATCGTTGAGGATAAAGTTGGGTGTGTGATCTTTGCCAAAAGGTCATTTATGACTACCATGGAATTGGTTGTGGTAAATCGATCTCCCCTATTATCAATGTGGATCATTCTTCTTCTTTTATGGATCAATCATCATTGTTCAACCAAGGTGAGATTAGATGAGATGAGATGAGATGAGCTTCTCTTATGTTGAGACATGTACGTCCGATATGAGACTTATGGTGCAGCCAAAAATTTCTCCCTCATTGAAGATTGGCAACTTCGGTCATAATTTCATTAACAAAATCATGGAGAAAATTCAATTTTTCTAGTTTGACCAAGTCGGCCCTAAGGAAGTCAAGTCGGCCCCATAGTAGAAAAGGCTTCAAAACCATATATAAATAGACCATCATTGGAGATCATTTTGGTGCATCACATCAGCACTCAACACATGACATCAAGTTCGATCTGAAATTGTTGAGCTAGTTCACACATGCGAAGGAGGACTTTTCTATTGATTGAGAGTTGACTTTCTAATCTATTTATGACTATGTTGACCTTCTTTTGACTGAGACTTTTGATGTTGTTTTGACTGAGATTTTGATTGTTCTTGGAGGTCGAATCTTTGATTGGAATATTATGTGTTGACCAAATTTCGCATTGTTTTCTGGGCACATTGACCGCAGGTCAACCCTATGATTTTGACCAAAGATTTCAGGACAGTGTTAACTGAAGCTTGACCAAATTTCGACCTCCTATCTCAGAGCGTCCACAAGCCAAGATTTGGCCCCCTATTGCAAACTATGATCATTGACCAAATTTAACTCTCTCTCTCTCTCATTTGATTGGTTTTAACTTTTGACTTGCTTTGACTCTCATTCTCTTTGATTGACTTTGACCGATTTATGGATATACTATTGGACTATGTATCTCAAGCTAAACATTGATTGACTAAGAAGAAGAAGAATCGATTTTGGGTTTTCCCCCTTATGGGGTTTTGTCCTAGTCTTTGACCAAAAATCTATGTGTCTCATTGTGCTTGCTTATCTTCTATTGTGCATCACTATTTAATGTTCTATCTATATTGCTTAACTGTTACTAGGGTGAATGAAATTGTTTTAAGTAATTATTGCAACATAGAACATGAGAAAAATTAACAATGGTAGTAGTGGAATGACTTACAAAGTACACCCATTTTTGTTGTCTTTCTCATCTCTTTAAATCAGGTACAATAGCCACAACATTCATGGAAACAATTCAAAAGGTGCATGTAATCCCTAAAGATTATTGTAAGTGATAGAGATCCAATTTTCACTGGAATTTTTTGGACTAAATTATTTTCTTTTTTAGGTACTCAATTAGCTCACAACCCTCTTACCACCCTCAATCGAATTGGCAAGTTGAGATTGGGAATAAATCATTGTTGCAAACATCAGCATCAGGATAATATCGGCGAGGGTCCGCAAAAGGAAACAATCATAAAAATCGTGAAAAAATCATTAAAAATCAGCAAACATCAGCAAAATTTAAAAAACACAAAAATATTCATTTTTTTCAATTTTTTTAGTATTTAAAGCGTCCACAACATAAAATAAATGCATTGACAAATATATGAAAAGAAAACTAATATATAAGATGAATAAGATGTCTTGTGCTACATCACACATAACAGTGAATCATGTCATGAATCCTGAGCCATGACTCAACCCCAAAATATCAACAAAAAATATAATAAATGTATCTCATATCATGAGTCATATACAAAGAAATTAGATATGTAAACCAATAAGTACGTTCTAGCTAATGATTTCCTCTGCCCCATTAGTGAGAAAATGTAATGGATTTTCCCTAGATGAAGAAGGCCCTTGGGCTGGTATTAGACTTTGATGTCCTCTAGAAGAAGTAGGAAGAGGCAAACCACATCCTCTACTGGTGACCATGGTAGGTGGTGTCACCTCCTCCTCCCATAGCTCCTCCTCTTCTCCTCTTCTACCTCTCTCTCCCTTGCAGCTGCTACCTATTCCAGTGCCTCCTCTAACGAATCAAGGGTCGATTCCATGATAGGCCTCTCAGGCTCAACCCTCCATACAGCAGTGATGTCAATCTCATCCAATGAGATGGCCTCCACATTAGATGTCTTTTGAAGTTGCCTCACCCATAATTGGAAATTGTAGTAGACATAGACCATGTCATTTAAGGTGTTTGGGCTCCAACCTGTATGAGGGTCATAAATTATAAATTAATAATTTAAAAATAATAAATTATAATTTTTAACGAATTCAAAAAATAATTTGAAAATTGTTAACCTATTGTGCTTCTTGGTGTGTATTTTCTCAAATACACTCCAATTGCACTCACATCCAAAGGAGCTACATGTTTGGTTGAGCACTCGAATGGCAAGCTTTTAAAGATTGGGTACTCTTCAAACATAGCTTTTCCACCTCGCATCTACAACAAATAAGAGAAACATAAGAAAAAAATTGAAGTTTGAAAGTTGAAGCAAGTATGAAGAGACAATGAAATCTAAAACAAACTAAAGCTTCCATGGCATTTTGGTCTTCCTATCCAAGATAAACATGTCAAAGCTAAATGTGCCACCTGTCATCCTGTATATCTCCATTTCTTTAGAAATTCCTGCACATTCTTCTGGAGATGACACCATATTATGAACATAAGTAAAGAATCCATCCATCACTTTAGATTAAATCTGAAACTAGAGTAAGAAAATGCAAAGTTCATATATATCCCTGCAACATAAATGGGGCGATGGAGTGTATTGTTCCATCGTTCATCAATCACTCCCCATATCAATAGTTGTTTCTCAAGCCCCTCATTCCCCTTATCCTCATAATAGCTACGAATGGATTTTTTGGCCCTATCCATGTCATCGTACATGTAGCCCATTGTGGGATTTTCTCCATCAACTAATCATAGAACTTTACCAAAGGTTCAGGAATGGCACACACCTCCTGCGCTCCTACCCAAAAGCTCTCTTGGTATGAAACTAGTCTGCATATGGCCTCTCCCTGTGATTTGCGACTTAAAGATAAAGCATGCCACTTCTCTAAAAGAAACATTCTCTTCACATCCCACATATAGTTCAAGGGAGATTGAAGAGATATGAAGCCAATGGAAAACCGTGTAATAGCAGGGCGCACCAACTCCTTGTTATTGGTGTATCTTTTCATCAAATGGAACACAAGTGCATGATTATATATAAATTTTGTTATGTTTTTTATCCCTAACATAAGGAATTTATCCTATGTCCTCTAACATCAAGTCATTACAGTGTGCAACACAAGGTGTCTAAAACAAAGTTAGGATACCTCTCCATAAGCAACCTGCCAGCAACAACATAATTTGCAGTGTTGTCCGTTATGACCTGGACAACATGTTGTGGACCTACCTCTGAAATAAACTTGTCCAACAAATCACATAATAATCATGCATATCTACGGATACATCAACAAATTTCATTAACATTGCCCCCTCGGAACAATTAACCAAGAAGTTAATAAGGGTTCTACCTTTTTTATCAGTCCGACCATTTGAAATCACAGTGCATCATGTGTGTTCCCGTGATGCCCTGAATTCCTCCAATCTAATAGTGCAATCCACCTTTTCATTTTAAATAATAGGCCCTCTCAAGTCATCAAAGGAAGGGGCTTTGTACCCCGAGCCAACAATAGCAAGAGCATCAACCATAGTCTGGTAAAATGGATTGTTCTTAGCAATGTTGAAGGGAATGTCACTCCATAAAAAACACCTACCCACCAACTTGTCAGTTTCTTCGTTCTCCTTTCTTTTAAGCGTTAACCTGATAGACGGTTGTGCACCAAGTGTGATTCTAGGATCAAAAAATGATGAGGTAGATGTGGGGTTGGCCATTGTAGAAGTTGATGTTGAAGAGTAGAACCATTCTCACCCGCCACCACTCCTCCCCTTGCAATTTGACTTTTCATAGCTTCCTTGTTAATTTTGGTTGAATCTTTTGTTAGAAAAATCATAAAGGCAGAAAGATTTCCTTCTCTTGATAGTTACTTGTGATTATCTTTGAATTATTATTATCTTCTTATCATCAAGCAACTACCAAAACATACATTCATGAAGACCAACACAACAAAGACACAGAATGTAGGCTCTTAGCCAAGGCTAAAACCCCTTTTCTAAGGGAAACCCCAAAATTTTTCTTCTCTTCTATAGAACCAAATCAAATGAGATGACCAAGACCATTTGACCAAGACAAAGAGCTCCTCCAATCCACCAAGTCAGCGTTCCAAGATGATCAAGATCAACTTCTAGTCAACAAGAGTTCTTCAACACTACAACAAACCCAGACTTCATTGTCCTACAACAAAATTTCGGCCCTACTACAGGCCTGCAACTTCAACCCTCCTGCAACAACCCAGAAACTTGCACGTGTGGCAGAAAAGAGAGAATTTCGACTTCCTTTTGCTTTGACAAGTGTCTCCTTCTTCTTCGCTAGGGTTTCTCCTCCTTTTCTAGGTAATTCGCACTTCTTTCTTTACTTCAAATTGCAAATCAAACTTGTTGATTGATTGGATACTCAAAATAGGCCGAATGGCACTTCTTTTATAGTCCTTTTGTGAGGTTAAATTCCTTTGATGGGGCTAACTTAACTGAATGGCGGGCCGACTTGGTGGAGGCATAAAATACAATTTTGACTCAAAAATAAATTTATTTCTTGACATGCAAAGCCCATGAAGGGTCCAGGCCATAATGACAAGGACTGTGACTCATGACATAAACCCTAGAAGCACTCAATGTGTGCTTTTGACCTAGAAATAAAATAAATGAAGCATGAAATCCATGCTTATAAATAAATTTTCTTTTACAATAAATTATTTTCTTTCTTTTGACAAATGCATTACATCATGACTCAAATATAACTATGAAGATCGATACTAGTTACATTTCTCAACATCTTTATCATCTAATGATTTGATGTGGATGATATTTGGAGATGCTTTTTTGCAAAGTCCTATGTCATGTCCCAAGATTTGTCCAAGGTGGTATTTCAATCGAAATATTCCCCATGTCATATGCTTCCCACACAACTTGCAACTCAAATTTTGTCTATCAAACCCCCCATCAAGTTCACCATATTCCCACATAGGGTGCAAATGTCTTGGCCTGTTTATTTTTTAATGTAAGATTGAAACTAGAGTACAAGAAGAATTTTAAAAGTAAAATTAAAAATCAACATTTTTGCAATCAAGAAACCCTCTCCTCTCAATGAAACAATAATGGCAAAAAAAAACACACTGTTTGCCCCTAGAAAAATCATGGAAAATAAATGAGGGACTAAAACCCAAGGAAAACTAAGAGAAAACAAAAAAAACAAGGTCGAATTTGATGCCCATACCTACAAGTGCACGACCTACTGAGGAAAGTTGGTCCACAGGTCAATTTTCTTTGAGATGGGTCTTGAATGTCGTCAGTTTTTTCCTCTTTAAGCTTAGTAAATTCCTTCTCTTGCTCCTCTGCTCTCTAACCTGACCTCTGTAAAATGAGGGAAAAAACCCAAAAAATAACTTTTTAAAGAAGTATGGGTGCAAACGCACAAATTTTTCAATTGTGTTGCGATAATATCATGACATTTACAACATTATTGCAATGTTTTCGAGGAGAAAAAATCAATAGAGAAAATCGACGCCTTGAAAAAGTCACAATTTTCCGATATTATCGCGACGTTCGCGACAATGGAATAAATGTCTAGAAGCATATCTTTATTACTTTGCATCTAATAAATAAACACAATGGGTCAAGGGGTTGCCCTTGACATAATGGTGGTACAACACGTCATTCCATACTTCATCAAAAATGCACCTACTTATGGTACTTGATGGATATCATCCTCCATCCATTACATCACCCTTCAAAGGTAAAGTGAATGGAGGGCCACATAGAGCACCAACAAGAGGTTCTCAAACCATTGAAGGGAAACTTGGTTATAGCACAAAATAGGGCGAAACAACAAGTTGATTAAAATCACAACAAAAGGGAATTTGAAGTGTGGGATTGGGTGTTTATGATGCTACAACCATACAAACAAATGTTCATCAAGCAATAAAAGGACAACAAATTAACTCCCAAGTGTTATGGTCCCTACAAGGTGTTGTTGAGAATTGGAAGTATAGCTTACAAATTGGAGCTTCCTCCATCTTCACATGTACATTCAGTCTTCCATGTTTATTTCTTAAAAAAGGTAATTTGTGACAAGATCCAAGTTCAAACTATTTTACCAAAGATTAATGAAAAAGGGAAAATCATACTAGAACCATAAATAATTCTTGAAACAAAAATTAAGTAGCTGCAAAATCGAGCAATTACTTAGTACCTCATCAAGTGGAAAAACCCACCAGTAGAATCTTCATGCAAAAACATCCATAGCTAATAAATTGTTGAGGGAAACATTTGTTTGAATGGAAGGGGCATGTTAAGCCCTAGACAAAACCCTATGTTAAGCCCTAGATAAAACCCTAGATATTGAGTTGTTACATTTCTATTGTCATATTAGTGTTGTAGCTAGACCCTTTGATTGTAACTTTACCCTTTTTGTCACCTATATATACCGAGGAGACTTTGTTTTAGACTCGGCTCAACTTGTACATTTATTCAATTGTAAAAGGTGGTTGCCCCTACAAAGAGGCTTATCTTTCATTCTTATATCTAATTCTCAAGGCATGGAGTTACTTCTCTTTCTATTTTCAGAGTATTTTGGTGTTTGTTGTGTAATAAAAAGGGTTGCATTAAGATCATTGACAAAGGAATATAGGAGGACAAATATCAAACATAAGGGAAAAAAACTAATGCAACAAAGACCATCTCATAAGCGAGGAAAGAAGATATAAAAGATAAACCACTAACAATTTATGGGGCACTCAATCAAAAGGAAGCCCAAGGCCCCTTCCTCATGATCTTACTCTCTATAAATTGTAAGGACTTGGGAATGGCCCGAAATTCACTTATTGCGTGGATCATTATACATACGTAAGCTAAACTTCCTTTTCTCTAAGAAAACATGATCCAAAGAACACATTATAAAGCATCTATTAACCACTAACGCTTTATGGGACACTCAATCAAAAGGAGGCCCCAACGCTCCTTGCTCATGATTTTAATATCCATAAATCACAAGGTCTTGGGAATGGCCCAAAATTTGCTCATTGTATAGAACCCTATACATACATAAGTTGAAACTTCCTTTCATCCAAGAAACCATGATCCAAGATCACGCTATAAAGCATCTCTTAAATACTTCCTAAGTTGGAATTTTTAATACACAAACACTACAAGTCACTCTAGAGAGTCTATAGTATGATGGAAATCCTCCTTAGAGCCCATAAGTTATTTAAAATCACAAAAAGCCATGTCAGCACACTCTTCTCAATTGCTCTTAATAAAATCTAGGCCTACTTAACATTTATGGTCCATTGGAGAATAAGCAACAATTCTAGAAAGATCAAAAATACATAACCATGTTGTAATTCCCCAACCTAAGCATAGCAAGCAATTTGAATCTAACCCTAAACAAAATATAGCGATGGGAATTGAAGGCAAGGGATGATCCCTTAGTTGATTTCTTCCATAATCCCTTCAAGGAGGATGATATATTGGATGTAGAACCCATGAAACTAGGTATAACCTAAATAAACAAGAGATCAAAGCCTAACTATATTAGAAAGAAAATATAACAATATCTAATCAAATATTTCCTACTCTTAACATAGACAAACTCAAAACAACCTTGGCAAAGAATGGAGAATCAATTCACCCAACAATCATACTAATATTGGAAATAAAAGACAGGAAGAGAGAACCCCACCCCTTGAAATTTAGCCGACATTGGCTTGAATCTCCAAAGTACATTGTGCAAATCAAGCAACATTGGATGACTTTAAGCAAGGGCAAGGAGGAATATATAAAGATGCAATTCCAAAAGAACCTGCTCAAAGAAAAAGCAATAACAAAGGAATGGCACAACAAAAGTTGAAGGATGTGTAAGTTTTCGTAGATGTTCTATGCTTAATGCAACTTTACTTTAAACCCGATACCAAATAGCAATCACATAAACATGAAAGTAAAATGTTGAGAGAACATACCAATAGATAGACAGAAGACAAGCCAAAAATACACTTAACTTGATCAGCAAAATATATGTGTTGTGGTGCGTTACAGCGGTCAACGGGATGCTTCAACCAGCAAAGTCTCCTCATGGTCAGCCAACCAGAAGTGTCACACAACCCTCAAGACAGCTCTACAACAGTCAACCCAAAGTCAACAAAAGTCAACGATGTCCAGTGAATGGTCAACACAGAACAGCAGCAAAAGAGAGTCAACATAGCACAGTCAAAGGTCAACATCAAGCCTCGATTTTTGTGCCAAAAAATGTGGACTGCAGAGATCAAAGTTTGGGAGAGTTTGAGGTCAAGTTGACCAAGCGTTGACCAAAGTCAACAGTGGTCAAATCTGCGTTGAAACCCTAGATCAAATCAGAAAACCCTAGTTGTTGTTTTCCCACGTGTGAGAGAAGAGAAACCTCCAAATGTGTGATTGAACCAATCAAATACAAGAGAGAAGTATATGATGAGTGATGATGAAAATGACCTCCAACGTTGACCAATATATATCCATCTGTGAGGGTGTGTGACACATCTATTGGGGCTCCAAGCCTACATTACAATTCTAGCCGACCTTGCACATAAGTGGAATTAATTCAAAATAAATGTTCTGCTCATCAAATCAAGATGATCTTTAGATCGATCTTGCACCTCTCCGAAAGAGGAATCCAATAAAATATTGCCATCATCATCTGAGCATCACAACATGGAGTTTGGACCTAGTTGCCCAAAATTAACACTCTATCTCAACTAGAGAGAACTCCGTCCACCTGTGCCATCCAAACATCGTGCGTCATCTGTCGTAACTTGCTTTGCTGGCTTCTTTATTTCAGAACAAAAGGTGAGTCACAAAGACATCACTCCTGGCTGACAAAATCAGCTCAGAGGTCTGAAACCTCTATAGGACTCAAAGGAGTCTCATACTAACCTGAAGTTAGTTTAACTGACCCGAAGTCAGTTGGAGGTCTAAAACCTCACTAGACTTGATCCCAGATCAAGTGGTTGGACACGTGCCATCCTAGACATAGAGAGTACGGCAATCTCCGATGCATCCATCGATCTTGCTATCGGTCTCTATCCACATTTCCCACCTCATTGGCCAAGATGAGAGGTACCTCCCATTAGTCCGGAACTCCATGGGTAGGATGCATACGTGGCACAGATCAAAGAGAGGTGAACTAACTCAATATCATCACGGTGGGGCGGAAGCACACCAACAAGGTTCAGCAAGCCTAGCCCTGTGGTTGCTTATAGCTCCAAGAAGCTATCCCCAAAGCCCCCTGGAGCTCCCAGAGCTCATCGTCCAACAAGACCCTCATCAGAGGGTCGTTCCACGATTCCAAGATTCTCACGGAAGGTTAGGAACTTGACCTTCCCCAAGGGCTTTGTGAGAATATCCGCGACCTGCTCATCAGTTACTATATGATCGAGCCTTATGGCGCCTCGCTGTACCATATCAATATGCTTGGATCGATCATGGAACACGGGATTCTCTGACAAACGAATCCCACTCTGGTTATCACAAAGGATAACTGTGGTATCTAGCACATGTCCGAACAGCTCACTGAAGAGCTTTCGCAACCAAATAGCTTCACAACAGACCATACTTGTTGCAATGTATTCGGCCTCAGCGGTGCTCAAAGCCACCGACTTCTGCTTCCTGCTCATCCAAGATATTGAAACAGACCCAAGTGTGAAGCAGCATCCAGATGTGCTCTTGCAATCCACCACACTGCAGCCCAATCGGCATCAGTATATCCATGGAGTCTCAAACTCCCGACAGTGTATCTCAACCCATGGTTTATCGTGCCTCGAAGATATCTCAACAAATTCTTGGCAAGAACCGAGTGAATGTAATGAGGATCAACCATGTGTTGACTCAAAGTGTTCACTGCAAAACATACGTCCAAACGGGTGCTCACTAAGAACATCAGGGCCCTTACGAGTTGTCGATACTCGTTAGGATTTGCTAGCACGGGCCCAACAGTATTTCCACTCAACTTCTTAAAGTTGAGCTCCATCGGTGTCGACACGGACTTACAGTCCACCATTCCAAATCTTTCCAGCAGCTTCACAATGTATTTTCCTTGAGAGAGGAAAATCTCGCGAGGTCTCTGCCAGACCTCCAAGCCTGGGAAGTAATGCATCAGTCCTAGGTCTTTCATCTTAAACTCAGAAGCGAGCTCTCTCTTACACTGATGAATGAGAGGGTCAGCACCTGTCAGGAAGAGATCGTCCACATAGAGAACCAGAATAAGAGGCTTTTCTCTATCAACCTTGAGGTAAAGGTTTGGATCAACATTTCTTCGACTAAAGCCCAAGCTTCATCAAGTAGTTATATATCCTCTCATACCAAGCCCTAGGGGCTTGCTTCAACCCATAGAGGGCTTTCTTCAACCTGCATACATGAGATTCTCTATCTTGGACTTCGAACCCCAAAGGTTGCTCCGCATACACCTCTTCCTTTATCGAACCATGCAGAAAAGCAATCTTCACATTCATCTGATGGAGACTCCATCCTTGCATTGCAGCAAGGGCAATAATAGATCGAATGGTGGTATAGTGGGCCACAGGTGCAAATATATCATCATAGTCTATGCCTTCCTTTTGAGAACAGCCTCGTGCAACGAATCTTGCCTTGAATTTTTCAGAACTACCATCAAATCCATGCTTGATCTTATAGAGCCATTTAGAGGTGACAACAGCTTTGTCCTTCGGTCTCGAAACAACATCCCAAACATCATTTTTCATAATGGACTCGTACTCTTCGTGCATAGCATCCTTCCAGACTTAATGCTTTTCGACTTCTTCACAAGATCCAGGCTCAGATTATACGATTGTACTCATGGCTACTAGATACCCTTGGTATCTATTCGGCTTCTTACTTTCACGGAATGTCCCCTTGGGGCAATATGTCTCTCAGCATCTTCAAGAGTATCTTGGAGCCATAAGGGTCTTCTCTTCATTGAAGGAGGAGGATCAATGGGGTCCATCGGTCCTTCAACATCGGGCATCATCTCATCCTTCAACTCTTCCTGATTCCCTGATCTTACATCATGACCTTCCTCAAAGCTCGGAAGATTTATCACTTTCCTAATGGAAGCATCTTCATCAAAGGTAACATCGTGGCAAATCTCCACTTCTCTTTGACCAGGCACATAGGCTCTATAAGCCTTCAAAGTTTCATTGTAACCCACAAACATTCCCTTCTTTCCATAAACATCCATCTTGCTTCTCTTTTCTTTCCGCACATGAATGTAGATAGGACAACCAAAAACTCTAAAATGTGAAACATCAGGTTTCTTACCAGAGAAGACTTCTTCGGGAGTTTTGGAGTCCAGAGCGGAATGCAAGCATCGATTTTGTATGTACACAGCAGTGTTCGCAGCTTCTCCCCATAAAAACTTCAGAAAACCTTGGTCACATAGCATGGCACGACAGCTTCCATAATGGTCCTGTTCTTTCTTTCAGCAATGCTATTTAGCTCAGGAGTATACACGGTTGTGGTCTCCCTCTTAATGCCAGCTTCTCTACAAAAGTTACTGAACTCGTTCATCTCATATTCAGTGCCATTATCGGTCCTCAAGATCTTGATCTTCTTCCCTGTTTGATTTTCCACCAAGGCTTTGAAAGTACGAAACCACATGAATGTTGCATCCTTCTTCTTCTAGAAGTGTATCCAGGACTTGCGAGAGAAGTCATCTATAAACGTCATATAATAAGAACATCCTCCCAAAGATGTCACAGGCAGCATACCAGACAAATAACAATGTATCAATTGCAAGACATCAGATGTCTTTGTGACACTTGAGGGGAAAGGTCCCCTTGTATGCTTTCCTTCATCACAACCCTGACATACATCTTCATGATCATTTTTGAATTCGCGCAACCCTGTCACCACCTTCCTTGCTTCGGGAAGGGCTTTGTAATGAAGGTGTCCAAACCTCTGGTGCCATAGTTCGGTTTGAAGAATAGTATCACATGTCATAGCCCACAGTGGACTTCCTCCAACCTGGTAGAGTGTATCAACTCTAAACCCAATCGTAAGAGCTTCCTTGAGACTCTTCTTCCAGATGCGTACCTTTAATATAGACGAATGCCACCTTGAAACCTTTGTCTTCCATGGCCGAAATAGACACAAAGTTCTTCTTCAAATCAGGTACATAGAGTACATCTTGCAAGCAAAGGACTTGACCTTGAGATAGATGGAGGGTCACAGTGCCTATCTCTTTCACGGGATAGGTGGCAATATCTCCAAGGATAATTTTCAGATTAGTATCCTTCTCAATCAAATCAGAGAGCGCTTCTTTAAACCCAGTGAGGTGCCTTGAAGCACCACTATCAATCAACCAGACATCCAAGGTGTCGGGTGGAGATGCATGGAGTGAAAAAACTCTAGTAAACTTTATAAGTATATATTATTATTGATAAAAGATGAGATATGATTACAATGGGGAATCACCAAGGCTTTAAATATAGCCTTATGGTGTCCCTTGGCGAAGAGGCATGATCCTTTGATCATGCCCTTTCACTTAATAAAACCTAAGATAACTATATCTAACTAATAATTAATAAAATATACATAACATTGCCCCTCTTTTAAAGATGCTTTGTCCTCAAAGCATACGTAATGATGGACAATGTTGACGAACGCCTGGGTTTCTTGAGCGGCGGGCTCTTGCTTCCCACAATTTAAAAATATCGTGGAGCATCTCCTCGAGTTCAATATTTTGGTGATGTGGATAGTGACAAGATCTGATATTGACAGGGTCAGATCCTATTCCTGGTACTGCTGGTGATTCTTCTTTGTTCCTCTTTAGATTTAGAGGTAAGTTACCAACAATTATTGTCTAATGTAACTTCTCCTCATCATCAAATGCTTCCTTCCTAACAACTATATCTGCTTCATCACCGAAGGCCTTAACAGCTTCTGGCACTGTATCAGTGGCTTCAGATGTGTTTGTCTCTTCACATTTTTCTTTCAATTCTAGTGATGAAACATTTTGCTGTTTATAAGCATCTATATTTTCATGGTCTCTTTCATTTTCAATGACTATGTCTGTAGTTGCATCTGTGATAGCAGTCACATTGAATTCTTTATGTGGCTCCTTCACCAACATTGTTTCTTTTTCTGACATTGGATTTTCATTTATATAAAAGTTCTCAATAACTTCTGTTGTTGCATTTCTGGCTTTATTAGTGGATTGAGTTGCATTTTCTTCTATTGGCTTCTCAGCTCTATAACTTTCATGGTTGATTTCAGAGTCTCTACTTCTAGGTATTTCAACAATATAGCTTTCATGTGAGCTGATTTCCAATTCAACCTCATTCAATTGCTCTTTTTCAAACATGTCATATTCATGATTATGATTTGAATTAGCTACATTGTTCAGTTGATTATGTTCCACATTTGGGAATATTGGAGGTTGTGTTTGACTTAACTTATCTATCTTATCATTTAGCTTATTGAAGAGTTTTGTCATCGTGTTCATTGCTTCGCTATGCTCTGTCATCTTGTTCATTGCTTCGCTATGCTTTTCTGTGGCCTCGTGATGATTTAGCCACATTTGTCTTTCTATTCGATTTGTCGTATCATGAACCTTTTTGATGTCGTTGGAGTGTCCTGCAACTGTACCTTCAAGATCGACTAATCTTTTTCCGAATTCTTCGGAATTATTATTGATTTGTTTCTCGAGATCCACCAATTTCTTCTGGAATTCGGCCATCGACATCGATGAAGACATTGAACGTGTATGAGGTGGGGAATATTTTTCTGCCAATTTTTCCCTTTTTTTTAATTAATTAATTAATTAATATTTAATTAATTAATTAAATTAATTTTTTTTGAAATAATAATAATAATTTTTATTATTATTATTATTATTATATATATATATATATATATATTTTAAATAATAATAATAATAATTATTATTGTTATTTTATTATTTGAATTATATATATATATATATATATATGGGGAAAAAATTTGTTAACTTTGAAAAGTCACGTTGTTTTTAAAAGTCACGTTGTTTTGAAAAGGGTGAATGGGTTTTAATACCATGGGCAATTACCATGGGCTCCAAAACCACGAGCTTGTAAACCACGAGCAATTACTCTTCCTTATTTCTTTTTACTTTGTCTTCACATGTACGTATATGTACTTCTTTATATATATATCTCTTTTTACTTTTTCTTTTTTTCTTTTGGAACTATTTTCTTTTAAATATTTTTTTTTCCTTTTAATTTATTTCCCCCTTTATGTTGACTTTCCTTCTCTCTTTTGATTTTATATATATATATATATATATATATATATATATATATATTTCTTCCTTCTTTTTTTTAAAAACAAATGTTGTTACCCACAAGCACTTGGTTTTTTAAAAAAATCTGCAATTTTGGAATTTTCTTGTAATTCCTTAATTCTGGGTGATCACACAGATCCCGAAGAGCGATGGCTCTGATACCAATGGAGTGTAAAAACTCTGGTAAACTTTATAAGTATATATTATTATTGATAAAAGATGAGATATGATTACAATGGGGAATCACCAAGGCTTTAAATATAGCCTTATGGTGTCCCTTGGCAAAGAGGCATGATCTTTGATCATGCCCTTTCACTTAATAAAACCTAAGATAACTATATCTAACTAATAATTAAAAAAATATACATAACAATGCAGCAGAGAGGGCAAATACAAGAATGAATTCATTTCTTTTATCATTAACAACATTAGATTCCTCATACCTGGAATTTCTTGACCTTTTGAAAGGTTGCCTATTTCCATTATGACCAGAAGGAGCCATCCTCTTTCCTTTGAACCCTGTTGTTCCTTTGATTCCCATTCCTCTTGTTGTTGTCATCATCCCCGTGAGAATCCCTTCTATTAGGGCATTCTCTAGCATAGTGGCCAAACTTGTTACATGTGTAACATCTTCCTTTCTTTCCTTGGGCCCCTGCTCTTCCATGGTTCCTTGGACCACCATTGTTCTTCTTCTTAGCACGAGCAGTGAAGGCAGCATTACCTTCATTTTCATATTCCATCATTCTTGTTTCCTCTTGAGTGCATCTCGACAATACTTCATCAAAATCAGGAATCACATTATTATTGAGAATGGTAATAATGAATACATGCCATTCAGAGGGGAGACCTCCAAGTGCGGTGAGAACCATTTCTCGATCAACTATTGTTTCCCCAATGGCAAGAAGGTTATTCCTGATTTCAGTCAACTTCAGAAAATAAGATTGAACAGATTCATCCCTGCCTTTCTTGAGATTCTTCAATTGGTTCTTAAAGAGAAGAACTTGATTTGCATTGTTAGCCTTTAACATATTGACCAACTTATCATACATCTCCTTAGATGTGCCCAGCTTAGAGATGTAAGCAACCAGACTTTTGTGGATGGAATCCCGGATGATCAGCTTAGCTTTGATTTCTCCTTTTCCATACTTCGTTTTTGTGGTAGTAGGTGCAGATGATGGAGGCTCTTGGATTTTACCCTACACACAGTCCATGACCTCTTGATCTTCCAAGACCAAGTCCAGAGACGTCTTCCAAGCATGATAGTCAAACTTGCCAGTCAACTTATCATCAGCTTTGAAGCCATTATAATTTGAGGTACCCATGGGTCCTTGACAAATGCTACTTCTTCGGTGATTGCTCTCAATACAAACTTAGGCTTTGTCTTCACCTTAGCTCTGATACCATGTAAATTTTCGTAGATGTTCTATGCTTGATGCAACTTTACTTTAAACCTGATATCAAATAGCAATTATATAAACATGAAAGTAAAATGCTGATAGAACATACCAATAGATCGACGGAAAACAAACCAAAAATACACTTAACTTGATCAACAAAATATATGTGTTGTGGTGCGTTACGACGATCAACAGGATGCTTCAACCAGCAAAGTCTCCTCACGGTCAGCCAACCATAAGTGTCACACAACCCTCAAGACAGCTCTACAACAGTCAACCCAAAGTCAACAAAAGTCAATGATGTCCAGTCAACGATCAACGTAGAACAGCAACAACAGAAAGTCAACGCAGCAGAGTCAAAGGTCAACGTCCAGCCTCAGTTTTTGTGCCAAAAAATGCGGACTGCAAAGATCGAAGTTTTGGGAGAGTTTGAGGTCAAATTGACCAAGCGTTGACCAAAGTCAATGTTGGTCAAATCTACGCTGAAACCCTAGATTAGATCAGTTGTTTTCCCACGTGTGAGAGAAGAGAAGCCTCCAAATGTGTGATCGAACCAATCAAATACAAGAGAGAAGTATGTGAAGAGTGATGATGAAAATGACCTCCAACGTTGACCAATATATATCCATCTGTGAGGGTGTGTGACACAACTGTTGGGGCTCCAAACCTACATTACAATTCTGGCCGACATTGCACATAAGTGGAATTAATTCAAAAATAAATGTTCTGCTCATTGGATCAAGATGATCATTAGATCGATCTTGCACCTCTCCGAAAGAAGAATTCAATAAAAATATTGGCATCGTCATCTGAGCATCGCAACATGGAGTTTGGACCTAGTTGCCCAAAATTAACAGGATGCAACAACCCAATTAAAAGGGTTGAAACAAATGATATAAGAGATTCATGATGAAGCAATAGAAGGGCGCTTTTGGCAAGAATGGATAGAAGATCTTGATGATTTGGAAATAATAACAATAATCCCCTTGCATGGGGGAACAAGCTAGTAGTGAATGACGAGCAAAGTGATTTGGATTGAAGTTGGAGAGAATACAACATTCATTTGCAAACAAGCAATCGCTCGAAAAGCTAGAAACAAAATATGGAGAATTTTCAACTAGCAGCAACATCAATGTTCTCAAGACGAGTATAAGAAAACTCTTGTTGTCTATCTATATGGAGGACCTCTCCCAAGCCCCATAAAATCTCTTGCCTAGACAACTTTTCAATTGAACTTTTTAGGGGATACCAAGATATCACGGGAGCAAGTGCTCCTACAGATCATTGAAGAATCTAGAGAATAAGGAAAAGTCATATGAGCTTTCAACGCAACTTTCATAGCACAATCACCAAGGAACTGATGCAACCCATTTCCAAAATTTAAGGCTTATATCACTCTGCAAGTGCACCTACAAACTAATTGCAAAGACAACCTCTACCAAATTGAAGCTCGTCCTCTCGAGAATAATTTCAAAGGCTAAAATGGGCTTCCTAGATATACGGGATGTATTTGGAACAACCAAAGAAGTACTACACTCTATCAAAACAACCCAAAAGAGGGCCTTCGTAGCTAAGATCAATCTTTTGAAAGCCTTTGACCACATCGACTAGATGTACCTTTGCCTCATACTAACCTAAGTAGGCTTTCCATTTTCCTTCATCAATTGGATCAAAGCTTGTTATCATTATGCATCCTTTATTGTCTTGAGAAATGGGTCAGCCTCAACCTTCTTCCAACCAACTAGGGGACTACGGACTACAACATGGGTGCCCTATTTCTCCCTCCTATGTATACTAGTGGTGGAAGATAAAATGCAAGTTGAAATAAAGCAGGAAGACACAAATGAAGTACATGTAACAGGTAGGATCTGAATTATTAATCTTGTGTTTTTGGGTAACCTATTGCTCTTTGGAAATGGATTGAGCATTGAGACCAAGACCTATGAAAAATTATTGAATCTCTTTTGCAATGCAACGGGTATGGAAATACACGTGAGAAAATCTTCAATCAGTTTCAACATACTCCCACAAGGGCGCAAGGAAATTATCCAAAATTCCTCCTTTACCCTATCCACATTTTTCATGATCCACTAGTATATTTGGGCTTTCACTTGAAACCCGCCAACCACAAAGTAGGATTTTGGACTAGTTACCAAAAAGATCCACTCAAGGCTATGAAAATGAGCACACAGCTAGATTTCTTTAGCTAAAAGGGCAGTACTAATAGACCTTTCTTCACGCCATCCGTGTCTACTACCTCTCTTCAGCCCATATCCCCGTAAAATTTGAAACAAAATGAAAGAACTGTCTTCAAGTGTCGTTGGAAAGCTAATTGAGAGGAAGAAGGGATCCATCTAGTAAAGAGGGAAATCTGTCGAAACCAAACAAGCTAGTGCAATGGGGAATAAAAAATCCGATATTATTTTCTGCAGCACAACGTAGTTACCAGGATCAGGTCTCGTACCCTCACTCTCGTGATTTTCCGAGTTTGGTTACGATCAGACTGTCAATGTTTTTTTCCCTCATTTTCCTAAATCAGAGTTGGTGTGACCGAGATTGACTCGGTCAACGCAAGTTTGACACAGGACTAATCACAAGTCTAAGCCCGAGTTGAACTTGCTCAATTTACCTTCTGCTATGCACGCCTCAAGAATTTATCTTTTTGTTTTTGTACTTGTCCATTTGTTATCAATCCGAGTCAAACTCTTGGCTCCTTTACCTCGCTGAGTTTTTACCGTTTTCGACTGACATTGATTTCTATACAAATATTTTATCTTTAAGGGATCAAAAGGAGAAAAATCTCTCTTTTTAAAGTTATTTAAGAGTTTTAGGACTCCATGGAACTTTGGTTGTCTGGTGGCCAAAAAATAACAGGAGAAAGGGATAAACCTAATTAAGCAAAACCCTGAACAGCGAAGCAGAGAGCAAAAGAAGAACAAGGATGTAGAAGAAACTTATAAGGTTGGCCGGATACCGAGCAGAGGCAAAGAAAAGAATTAGAGAATGAAAAGAAACGGAACAACGAAAATTCATTACAGCATTAAACTCCCCACACTACCTTCTAGTATAATTGCAGAGATTGCTGACTGACG
This sequence comes from Pinus albicaulis, assembly GCA_034641835.2. NCBI lineage: Eukaryota > Viridiplantae > Streptophyta > Pinopsida > Pinales > Pinaceae > Pinus > Pinus albicaulis. Next base: position 492,266,039 of record CM076579.1, on the reverse strand, counting down.
GACATTTATAAACCTCCATTAATACTTATATTCAGCTCGGAAAATTGCTTTGCTCATAGGATACTTGATAATAATTTATATTTTAAATTGCAAATGATTTAAACGGAGAAGGAAAAAAAAAAAAGGAATCACACTCGATGGGGCTTTCGCATCTGCCCTGTGTTCCGAACCCTGGAAGGCCATTAAACTAGAGCGGTTGAAAATATATATGTGTATGTATATAGTTTCTCAAAACCCTCAGATCCTTTGTGTATATTTTGATATTGAGTCAATGCTGTGCATACTTCACGCAGTAAAATGATGGGATAAAAAAGACATTCAAAAGCAGAAACTTTTCAACGAACTGAAGCTTGGAATGCACTGTAAGACCGGAGAAACATGTGATCGAGATAAAATTACCTGCCTTCGAATTGCAGGTATAATTCCTAGGGTTTACTGATAAAACCCTAATTCTGTACACCCCCGTTCAACATGTTACCTAGTCGTTTTCAGCGGAAGAAGTAGCGGATCATTTATGTCGCAACTGGATTTGTTCATGCGAATGGCTAAATTTCGTCTGCCTCCGCTCAATCGGACGGTTGCAGCAACACCCTGCAGTCCACGGTGGCCATTTGGACCGTCAGATTCGTCGGATAGTATCTGGATTTCGTGCAGTATCGGTGGTGCATGGAAATTTAGTTGTTTAGTGGAAAAGGAAAAAGTTTATCTCATTTTAATTTGGTTGTCAACGCGGAAGAACATTTGGGCTCGGGTTTCAAGTCGTCCCCCTTCTTCTTTACGTTACACAATTTACAAGCGAGAACATGTTATTAGTGGATCGAGCTTGGAATTTCAAAAAAAAAATTATTTGAATTAATTGAGATATGTATGTTGTTTTTTTTAAATATAAATAAAAATAAAAATTATGTTTTAAAAAGAAAAATAATATTGATTATAATAAAAAAATTTAAAAGTAAAAAAATGTTATAAATGTTTTAGTAAATAATTTAAATAAGTTATTTTGAAGATTTATTTTAACTAATTAATGTTTATATCACTTTTATATATAGAAAATATTTTTGAAATAAAATATAGAAAATATTTTTGAAATAAAATATTTTAATATTAGATATAAAAATTATTCAATGCATGTTATAAATAAAATATAATATTCACATATACTTGTAAATATATTAATAATAAAAGTTTTTTTAATTTGTCTAAGATAAAACATATATGTTAGGGAAAATATTTTAATCTTAATTATATATCATTTTTTTTAAATTATGTATATGTCCTTTAAGTGTTTATAGTTAAAACATTTATTTGGTTTTATATATTCTATTTAGCATTCACAAATATAATTTAAACAATGAAAAATAACACATTGTATCCCCTTTCTGCTCATGTTAGATCCGTACTTAAGATGGATCTATGGTGGTTCTACAACCAAGTATGAGGGGATCCCATCCATTCCCCTTTAAAATAAAAATAAAAGTTAAAAATTAGATTCTAAATAATAAAAAATAATAATGTGGACAAAAAAAAATGTGTTGTAAAGTAATTAGAAGTAAAAAAAATGAATGGTTGTAAAGTAATTAGAAATAAAAAATTAAAAAATGTGTGAATAAGATGTCTAAATCTTATAATTTTGTTATTGATAAAATATTTTAATACTAATTAATATTGACATGTACTTAAAAATATGTTAATAATAAAAAATCATTTTAATTTGCCTCATAAAATATCTAGATGTACATGTTATGTAAAATATTTCAATGTCAATTAAGTATATATTATATATCATTTTTTAAAAATTATGTATATGTCATGAAAAAAAAATCATGGTTAAAACTTTTATTTGTTCCTATACATATTCTATTTAGCATTCAAAAATACAATTTAAACAATGAAAAATAACACATTGTATTTTACATTCTACACCTAAAGAAATTTGATCCATCTAGGGTCATGTTAGATATGTACTTAAGATGGATCTATGTTGGTATTTTAAAAATATAATTATAAATATTTGATATATTAATCATTGTTTAAAGTGCAATAATAAATTGGTGTATAATATTTATTTATTTGCGGGATCGTGTAATTATTTAGATATTAAAATTTGTCGAGATATATCAAAAAAAAAAAACTTCTCGTGGGAAGTTTTCTCATGAGATGACTGAGTGGTTGGCACAATGGATCTTATCCCCTCCACCCAATTTCAAATCTAAGGGAGGCATCTTTCTCCTGTTCCAACAAGGCTTAAAGAGTAGGTTCCCCCACTTTCTAGAGTCTTTGGTATATACTCTTGGTGTTATAGTGCAGCCTCTAGGTTTGATCTTGGAAAAGCCCCCCTCATAAAAAGTATGAAGTGTGTCAAAAATATTATGAATATTCATGCATCAATTGTAGAAATTTAAACAATACAATGATGTATTACCGGACTCTCCTGGTCTAACAATTAAATCCATTGTTAAATACATAATCATTCTACTTAATTCTTTGTGGAAATTAAATTGTCAATTGCAAACACGTGAAGAAAAATCAATCGCACATAACAAGATGTTTTTACCGGGAAAGCTTAAAGCTAAAAACCCCAACTATCATATATTATGTATATCATGGATCACGAAATAATCTCATAGAAAGTTATAGCTCCAAGAGCTCTCAGTACAATATACAATCGTCTCACACTGTCATACAAAAATTGGTTCACACATGCACCAATTTACTGCCTCCTGACAGCCTACCTCCACTGCGCAATCCCTGATGGTCAAGAACCTCTTAATGATTTTGATATGGCCAGCCTTGACTGCGCAATCCTCATAAGCATCTCCAATGTGTGTGTGGATGCATTGAATGCATCACTATAGTCACAATTGATAATCAACCAGGCCCTTTCACATATCTCTCAACTGGGTCTCCCCTGGATCTAACATGCATGTAGTTAACAGTAGTATTTCTTCAGTTGCAAGTGAGATCACTCCATGTGAATTAATTTAATATTTAATTCACTGATCTCTCACTAGTGTATCTTTAGTTACAACTAGTTACACCTGCACAACTAAGTTTAACTAACTTAACTGAGTTAAACTAAATAAAAACTCACATAACTACTCTTTCCACTCTGTTACAACTTTGTATCACTTAGTTACAACGAAGTCCACTGCATGGTCCACCAACCAACCACTCCAACTCAAAATCCACTTAGCTAACTGGTTTGCCACTTCAGTTAACTAGTTCCAAGTGCTCATTGAAAATAGACAATTACTTGTTGTCTAATTTTTGTTAAGGGTTTAACAAAAATCGACATGCATTCCACGAAATAACTTCGCACATGCATTCCAAGCTTAGACGCCCATCCATCCATATAATTTTCTCAACCATCTATAAATAGATTACTGCTAAAAATAGACTTCAATCCAAATTCTAAAAATAGACATACCACCTAAAAATAGCATGTGTGGGCCCCACCTAGTGTAGGTGCTTATTTTTCACTAGAATCAAGATGATGTTTCTGGATGCCAATTTCATTGTTTCTTGTTGCAATCTTCAACACTCCCTCTCAACAAGAAACGAATGTCTTTGCATGCGACATGCAACTCCATGCATTCGCCCTGCAACCTTTGCATGCAACACTTCCGAAAATGGATAGCCTCCAAACAACTGAATCAATATAATGCATCTGTCATCAAATTCTTCTAACTTCTGCTTAGCTACTGCACATATCTTCAAGAACCACTGCATTGTTGAACTCTGCACCCATGCACTCTGCACTTGTTGTCAACTCTGATCCGTGCTCCAGTATCCGACACTGTCACTTTGATCTGACTGCATCAATCCAACTGATCCTGCTACTGCTGCTCTGTGGATTCCTCGTAGCCAGGTTCAATTCATGAGATCCACACAATCTCAATGAATCCTGCCCATAAATCTCTTCTTAGGATTACTCATGCATGTCACCCCACCTCTCACCTGGTGATATAGTCGCATGCACTCCCTCTGCCCATATGGCTCGAAATTTCTCTGTATGAGTGGTTGCTCCCACTCCATGATCCTCATCTTGTGGTTGCTCCACATCCAAAGGTTCACTCTTACCTGCATGCAAATCCTGCTCCCTCTCAAGCATCAATTGCATGGATTTCTCACACTTCCCAACAGTAGGAAGCTCAGTAGAAATCCCATCTACTTCAAGTCTATAGAGATTCTTAACTTGAATCCTGACCTTCTTGGCTTGCCCTGATGCTTTGTGTCATAGGAAATATTTTCCTTCACTAAAGACAACATCATAGCCTCTATCCTCTAACATTGCGACTGAGATTAAATTTTTCTTCAAACCAGGAACATGCATAACATCTTTTAAATGAAATATTTTACTTGACGCCCTCTTAAAGGTAATGGTACCAATGTCAGTCGCACTGTATCGTCCATCGTCGCCCAACTCAATATGCATCTGGAGATGTTTCTCCTCCAAGTCACTGAAAAGTTTCTCATCTCTCGTCGTGTGAAAGGAAACACCACTATCAAAGTACCACCCCGATCCCAATGCACTAGATACCATGCATGTGATCAATGGGAAGTCAAGCTCAAATTGCGATGCAAGAGCCTCACCAACTGCAGCTCCAGCAACCATCTTGTTCTTCTTCTTGTGTGGACAATTTGTGGCAATATGTCCATACTCGTGACAGTGAAAACACTTCACTTTGGACATATTGTGCTCCTTGCCATCTTCTCTGGCCTCAAATTTAGAATGGAATTTCTTCCCCTTCCCTTTCTTCGCCTTGGCAGCCAAAGCACAATCCTCTTCATCATCATGCATTGATGAAGAGCCATCTCTGGTGTTCAGCCTTAACTCCTCCTGCACTATTCCGACCACAGTCGTTCCCAATCCGGCAGTTTTTCCCGTCCGTTGACAGAGTCTTGATAATTGTGCCAACTGTTAGGAAGTCCCAAGAGAGCCAAGCTCACCAAATCATCATCAGCAACGCTTACTCCTACACTCCCAAACTCATCCCTACATTGGACAAACTTTGTTAAGTATATTGGAATAGTATCGTTCTTCTCCATCTTGATTTTTTCTGAGTTTATCCTTCAGCGCCAATTTCCTATGGTCGCTGCTGCTTTGGAAAAGATCCATCAAATCCTTCCACGTAGCATATGGAGTGGCTTTCCCATGAAGGCTTGAGACAATATGGTCTCTCACACCTTCCAACAAAATCCTCCTCACCCTTGCTACTTTCTTTTTCCATGCATCAAGTAATGCAACATCTGTCGAAGTAGGCTTAGGAACATCTCTGTCGATGAATTCCTTCAAGCCATTATCTTCAAGCACCGCCTCCATCCTATCCTTCCATGCAATGTAGTTTGAGATGCCCTCGAGTGCATACTCTAACCGCGAACCATTGAAAGCCATTTCGATGTTTACTCAACTGTCGCACCAAGAAATTCTTGCAGCAAATTCAAATTGTTCCACCAACAAAACTCGACACTGCTTCAATATTGCAATATTCAGTGATTAACACTGCTCTGATACCATGTAGAAATTTAAACATTACAATGATGTATTACCGGACTCTCCTGGTCTAACAATTAAATCCACTGTTAAATATAGAATCCTTCTACTTAATTCTTTGCAGAAATTAAATTGCCAATTGCAAACACATGAAGAAAAATCAATCGCACATAACAAGATGTTTTTACCAAGAAATCTTAAAGCTAAAAACCCCAACTATCATATATTATGTATATCATGGATCATGAAACAATCTCATACAAAGCTCTAGCTCCAAGAGCTCTCAATACAATATACAATCGTCTCACACTGTCATACAAAAATTGGTTCACACATGCACCAATTTACTGCCTCCTGACAGCCTACCTCCACTACGCAATCCCTGTTGGTCAAGAACCTCTAAATGATTTTGATATGGCCAGCCTTGACTGCGCAATCCTCATAAGCATCTCCAATGTGTGTGTGGATGCATTGGATGCATCACTATAGTCACAACTGATAGTCAACCAGGTCCTTTCACCTATCTCTCAACTGGGTCTCCACTAGATCTAACATGCATGTAGTTAACAGTAGTATTTCTTCAGTTGCAAGTGAGATCACTCCATGTGAATTAATTTAATATTTAATTCATTGTTCTCTCACTAGTGTATCTTTAGTTACAACTAGTTACAACTAGCAATACAACTGAGTTTTACTCACTTAACTGAGTTAAACTAAATAACAACTCACATAACTACTCTTCCAACTTTGTTACAACTTTGTATCACTCGGTTACAATGAAGTCCACTGCATGGTCCACCAACCAACCACTTCAACTCGAAATCCACTTAGCTAACTGGTTTGCCACTTTAGTTAGCTAGTTCCAAGTGCTCATTGAAAGTGGACAGTTATTTATTGTCTATTTTTTGTTAAGGGCTTAACAAAAATCGACATGCATTCCACGAAACAACTTCGCACATGCATTCAAAACTTAGATGCCCATCCATCCATATAATTTGCTCAACCATCTATAAATAGATTACTTCTAAAATATACTTTGATCCACATTCTAAAAATAGACATATCACCTAAAAATAGCCTGTGTGGGCTCCACCTAGTGTAGGTGCTTGTTTTTCACTAGGATCAAGGATGATGTTTCTGGATGCCAATTTCACTATTTCTTGTTGTAATCTTCAACATCAATTATATATCTTCTTTACTTTTAGTTATTTGTGCAAGAAAATATGAATTATTCAATTATTTATTTTTAATTAATTTGTATGATGACAATAGATCAAAGTTGGAATTAGAATTGTTAAATCTTCAAGTGAAGCCATGCATGTGTCCCCTTATCCCCTTAACAAAGAATTTGTGTAGGCAACAAAGGCTTTATTAATTTATGGTAAGTGGATGGGTTAAGTGTGTAACCAATAATAATAATAATAATATAGTTTTTAGGTCACAACCTAGCCAACATCAAATTGATGTATGAGACACCCCATATGTAGGACACGAGATCTCCTTTTGCATAACAATTTGACTACTTAGTCTACAAAGCTTCCATATACTGCCTCTCTCTAGACTAGAAGTTATAACCTCTGAGGAGGAAAGAAACACAAATGGAAATACATAGGATAACAAGACAAATGGAGATTAGCACAACACGTTGTTTTGCTCTATTGTTATAGTGTTATCACATGGCAAAGAATATTTTTAGGTCCACTCTTTTTTCTTTCACATAATCCTTCCCTTTCACCATTGTAAACTCCATCAAATTGGAATATTGGAAATTAAAGGCAATGTTAGGCTTATTGCACAACAATATAGAGTGGGCGTTCATTTTGTCCATGGCAACATGTTCACTCTTGAGTTACTATCTCGATTGTCCATCCATTATTATTATTGAACCTAGTTTATGTACTTGGGAAAGGAATGAATTGCATAAAAAGGATAGATACAGATTAGCACAACATGTTACTTTTTAATCCTAGTATCAATCTTATCACATGACCAAATTATTTTCAAGCTCGCTCTTTTTTTAATCATGCACATTGCTTCCCTTTCACAATTACAAACTCTACAAAATCAAAAGACTAGAGTAGGTTTCTTGCATGGCAATAGAGAGTAGTTGTTTAGTGCGTCAATGGTGATGTGTTCACTCATATGTTACCATCTCGATAATTTAATGATTATTATAGTTGAGCCTAGTGTAAATACTTAAAAAAGTAAGGCATTACAAGAGCTCATCATTGAATGTAAGTATCATGCCCCATGGATAAAGCAATGAAATTATTCATAGTGGATAATTTATCTCTCTTTTCAAATCGTAATTGAGTACCTCAAATTAAAAAAATTAAAAATCTCTTGAGCCCACTGATGACATTGTGGTAGACCTAGATCAATAAAATCATTATGTGATGTTAATCAACATGATGCCACCTTGCAATAACTGAGTTTTTTGTGGACCCACACATACCATTTCTCGTTCCCCTTTTCTATGTGGGAGTATTTTTTTTAATTTGAGGGAGTACTACATCAAACAACACCTATATGTGGAATTATCTTCCACGTACCTCTTGGTATACCAAAAGGACCCAATAAAACTTGAAAATAGCCTTACATAATCATGAAAAATCATCATGTTGTTATAATACAACCAGAACAACACTTGAGGAGATCACTTTTCTACACAAGGGATTCCAGTAGTATGGCTATGGGTATAGTCTATCCTACTTGGTGTCGTGAAAGATTTGGTCAAGTACTATTATTGAAAATATTTTGATATGACATAAATCTTTTGCTAAAAATCACATGAGATAGAACATTGTTGACTTTCGAACCAACCAGTGTGGTTCATCTTTAGGACGAGATGAACCACGCTGGTTGGTTCGAAATGTGTCGACAATGTTCTATCTCATGTGATTTTTACCAAAATATTTCTGTCAAAATATTTTGATATATCAAAGAGTTATATCATGTAACACTTCTTTGTCTATGGGACCATACAATTCCTGGCCTCTTCTTGCAAACTTTGACTTTTGCAATATAGGTAGTAAAATTCCTATACATTTTGCGATCTTGTGAATTTGTGAATTCCATTAGAGAAGTAATACTCCCTCAAATAAAAAATAAATAAAAATAACACCTTAGGCCCATTAATGACATTGTGGTAGAGCTTGATCAACAAAATTCGTATGTGATGTTAATCAACATGATGCCACCTTGAAATACTATTTTTTTTAGGACTCACTAATACCATTTCTCATGGTCCTTTTCTATGCGGTTCACGGACCTAAAGATAGGTGACCACTACATCCACATAATATTTGTATTGAGAAAATCCACCTAAAGGGATCACTTCCTGTCAGCTCAGCCATGAAGCTTAACCCTGAGAGTGTCGAGAGAATTGACCTCGTGACCTCTCAATCGCAAAGGTGCTTTAACGACAAGTACTCAACTAATTGAGTTGACCCTTGGGGCTAGACATTGATCATGTTACACTAACTCTTGACCAACATTTTGGTGGACCCAATAGTCCCATGACTAACACTTGTAGCATGTTACATGTACAGGAAGCACAAAATACTCATGCCTACTCAATTGGTAAAATGGAAACCAACATTTCTTCCCTCAATAAACAAGTCCACCTTTGTTTTGATCAAACTATGAAGTTGAAGTTTAAGTTGGAGGAAAGTGATAATGACTTTGGTGAAGGCTCCTACAAGGGTAAGCACACTAAGGAGAAAGAAAATCTCACTAATAACTTCTCGTTTTTATATCACTCCCACAATCTAGTGCCTCACTTTCCTAAAGTTCATCTAAATAAATTTGATGGTTCAAATCGAGTAGGTTGAGCTGACTAAAGGGAGCATTACTTTTCCCTTCATGTCATATCATATGACCTATTGAAGCTATACATAAATTTCCTTTGCTTGGATAAGAAATGTTTGTAATGGTGGCAATGGCATGAGAAAATAATATCCATCGGTCGCTACATGGAGGCAGTTTGGGATAACCTTGTTTGCTTACTTAATTAGGTACAAACATTTTGGGCCAACTTACCAAATTGCACCAAATAAGCATGATGGAAGAATATATTGATGCTTTTGGATGATTGTATATTTATTAATTGTTTTAATAGTGCCTTGTTAATGGTTTGAAGGAAGAAATGTAAGGCTAAGAGGAGACAAACCACAGTGCTACTTGGTAGAAGGCTAAAGAGCTTGATCCTTCTACCCAAGTTATATCCTATGCTTAATCCAAATGAACCAATGTTCCTTCACGCCCCCACCCAAATATGTTGCTTCCTCAATAGACTCCCCCACCCCTCAAGGTCCATAACTTGACACAATTCGAAGTGGCATAATGTCAAGTAAAGGGTATTCCCTACAACTATGATGTAAAATATTCCCAATTGTATAAATGTAAGGAACATAAATTATTTATGGTTATTTTTTAAGACATTTGTGATGATGACATTGATGGAGAAACTTAGGATGAAGTCCCTCCCATCATTGAGGAAACTCCTCTTCCCAATCAACTTGGTGAAGAACCCCAAATCTCCCTTCATTCTTCGACCAATCTCTTTTCTTCTTGGACATTATACTTTGTTAGTTATATCAAGTAGTGGAAGGTCATTATCCTCATTGACAGCTACAACACCCGTCATTTTATTCATCATTATGTTGTACAAGAAACGCATTGCTATATCCATATGCTAACAACTTCCAAATTGTGATTGCTAATGGTTGACCTATTAAATGCAGTTGATCGTGTGAAAATGTGAATCTTCAAATGGGCGTGTATTCCTCAAAAAGTCACATGTTTTCCATTTAAGTGGGTGGTTGTGATATTTCATTGGGTGTTAAATGGTTAAGAACAATACGCTACACCACCATGGATTTTATAGAATTATACATGAGCTTCTAGAAGGGTGGTCATTCCTACGTGCTCAAGGGTCTCAAAACAAGCACTCCATAAATAATTAGCTCCCATTAGATGGAAAATCCTCTAAAAAGGATTCATTGTAGAATTATTGCGCATTTCCATCTTAATATATCTTTCAAGGACACTTACTGTCCAATTCATCTTGATTTTTAATTAGTATTACACAAACACCAACAAGTATTTAAACATCCATAAGGATTACGACTCCCGCATAGAGATCATGATCATAACATCCCACTACTTCATGGTAGGATTCCACGCAATGTGACTAGTATTGTCTTCCTTTTGCCTAAAATAATGAAATTAAAAAGATTATACAAGGACGATTAGTTACTAATATAATTCATCCTAGTACCAATCTCTACTCTCTCTCTACTCTCTGAATCAATTTTCATGGTTCTTAAAAAAGAAGACACTTAATGCATGTGTCTTGATTTTTTAGCTATTGACACCTTAATAGTGAAAAATAAATTTCCCGCTATAGTCGTTAATGACTTCTTAGATGAGTTACATGGAGAAAAGTTCTTCACCAAACTCACTCGTCACTCAAGCTATCAGCAAATTCATATGAAAGAAGTCTATATTCTCAAAATGGTTTTCCACACTCGTGAAGGTCATTACAATTTTTTGAAAATGCCTTGTGGTCTTTTCAATGCCCCTTCCACCTTTAATAGCCTCTTGAACCTCATTTTAAGGCCCTTCCACATCACGTTGTTCTCGTTTTCTTAGATGACATGTTGGTTTACAATAAAACCTATGAAACGCATGTGAGACATGTGGAACCAGTCTTACGACTTACTCACAATCACTAGTAGTTCCTCGAGCATTTAAAATGTGTTTTCAATGCCCTAAAAATTGAATATTTGGCCACATTGTTAGTTGGGAGGGCGTGCATGTTGACCCCAAGGAAATTGAGGCGAACAAATACTAGCCACATCCCAAGACCCTCAATTTTTTTGTTGATCAATTTTTCTACCAAGGGAAGATGACCAACAATGAGAGAAAATCTTATGGGAAACAAGCACTAATACAAAGTGGCTAATTTGTTACTAAAAAAACGACTAAAATTTGCATATAAACGACTATTTTTCGGTCGGTGACCAATAGTAGCTAATTTACAGTATCTTATAACGCGACCAACTTTTGGTCATTTTTAGCTTAGTCATTAATTGGTTATCTCAATTTTGTTATCTAGTTGTATATTTGGTCATTGATTTAGTCACTGATTTGGTCACTAATTTAGTCATTCATTTGGTCTTTCATTTTGTCACTGATTTAGTCATTCATTTGGTCACTGATTTAGTCATTCATTTAGTCATTGATTTGGTCCTTGATTTGGTCATTAAATGTCACAATTAATGACCAAATATACAACAAAATATATTACAATATGATCACCCAAGAAAACCAATTAATGACCAACATGTTGGTCGTGTTATAAGATACTGTAAATTAGCTACTGATAGTCATATATATGCAAATTTTAGTCATTGTTTGAAACCAATTAATGACCGAAGAAATGTGACTAAATTTTAGTCGTGTTATAAGATACTGTAAATTAGCTACCAATAGTCGTATATATGCAAAATTTAGTCATCATTTGTAGTCACAAATTTATCATTTTCAGTAGCCATTTATTCATTATATAAACGACTAATTTAGTAGTTTATATTTATTTCATTAATAATCATTAAGTGACTAATTTAGTCGCATGTTCATTTTATTTGTGTTCATTATTAATCAACATTAATTAATTTGTATGATTTAAAAAATGTCATACAATGTGCATGTTCATCTAATATGCAAACACAAAGTCTCATATTTTAATTACAATACTAAACAACATCAAGTGCAACTATAAATAATTTCAACCACATAAATTATATTATATGAAATGTTAAAATATTACAATATGAGTTTCCAACTTTATATTAGTTGGACTACAATTTACACATGAAATGATGTTTCATCACTTCAAAACATTATCGTTGTGTTGTCAAGGCATTACGGGTGAATTCACCAACTCTGAAGACTTGATCATCAGTCTTTATATGTGTGTCTTATGCGAGATATTGGTTCTAAGGGTATCACCAGACCAGTGCTCCTCTCTCTTTTTGCATTTGTTGCTCCAATGTTATTGCTCTTCTCTTTTTTCAATTCATGCTTCTTACCATCAATACTGATTTCATTTTCTGAAAACAAAAGAAAATACAATGCATTGTAAGAAATGAAAGACAATGAACACTAGAATATAACATAAATTAGACTATAAATAGTTTATACAACATATACCTTAACATCAACAATGTCAAAGCAATTTTCCTTTAGCATCAATTTCTGCAAAATAAATGTCACGTTATTCTTTCCCATTTCTCAACATGCTACATACGATAAATTGAAAATCACATAAAACCAAGAGCAAATCCTTTTCTAACCAAAATAAACAAACAAACAGTGCCTTTATTAAAACTTCATTATAATATTAGCAAATGAAAAGAAAGTTAGTGGACCATTTGTGTTGTTTGAATTTGCCTATTTTTGTTATAAAGTGCTTGAGCTTTAGGAACCAACAAATGTGAGCATGAGCTAAAAACTAACCAACCATTCACTTGTCAACATGAGAGATCACAAATAAACCACAAAATTGATCATGCATTAAAATTGTGAGCAGACTACCTTGAAATTTTCTTCTTGAGAAATACCTCAAAATCCCCTCGTTTCTAATAAGCTTCCTGGTTATGTACCTCCATCCTTGATTTCCCTTGCTATATCTTGAATAAAGAATATCCCTTCAACAACCAATTTTGCGAGAATCCTACCAAGTAACTCAAGAGCCTTGTGCGCATCAACAATAACATCTTCCAATGAAAATAGTACAATCTTCAACCTAAGAACATCCAAATTATATATAGTTATAATGTTGAAAAGTGTAACTAGGTAGGTCTTCCTTATAATGACTATGTAATTATGTACTTATGTAAAGATGAAATCAATAATAATAAAATGAATTTTTGGTTTACTTGCTTCATGGGTTTCATGAGCAATATTCTCAGTATAGGTCTATAGACTTCTTCTTGATGTCTATTAGGTACATAAGTGTAATTAGGAGTCATGTAAAAGGCGTGAAAAATACCCTCCAGGACGTTGCAAAAGAATGGCTTACAAACGTTGAAGATATGCCTATGAATTCGCCCTACAAACAACTGTTAAAGTCGGACTACTTAATGGCTATAAGGTCGGCTTAATTACTTGGCTAGAACTACTATATATACCCTACATATGCTGCGATTAAGAGAACATATCTGTGGATGATAGTGAGGTTATACAACGCGCAAAAGAAGAAAGTTTTGCGGATTCTACTGAGGCAATACAGCGTAAAGAAGGGAGCAAAGATTAAGTTAACGTCTGGGGTAGAACACATTAAAAGAAAGAACAGATTTGCGGATCTGTCTCTGAGGTACTGCAGATATTTAAGTAACAATTACAGTCAAGTTTGAAGTTAACAAAAGGTGGAAGAAAGAACAGGAATAACGTATTAGTTTGAAGGTATAACAAATCAGATCTAAGGACAAGATTGTCTACGTATAAGTCTGAAGGTGACAACGTTTGAAAGATAGCAAATACAAGAACAATTTTGATTGCAGACTTATCTAAAGGAAGAACTGAATGATACACCTTCCAAGGTAACTGAAGGACGTATTCTACAGAAGCAGCTAAAGGTTAGTAATTGCTGAAGTAACTGGAGGATTGAGATATTGACTAAAAGATATGATTAAGTTATCTCTGAGGAAAGAATTGTAAAAGTCAGAAACCTCAAGTAAGGAAGGTAAATCAGAGATTTACCTTCCTAACTTATTGCAAAATACTCAGTTACAAGAAAGATCAATTTTTTCTCTACATTTGTATAAGCACTTTGATAATTGACTTGATGAAGGATTAACTCAGCAAGCTCACAAGTAGTTATCAAGAAGAGAATTTGTATTAATATATAGCCCTTAAATTCTCAACATGGTATCAGAGCTATGGTTATGATCAAAGGCAGTTTGAAAGGACTCGAAACATTCTAAAAGGACCTATGTCAAAAGGGCTCAAATCATAGTAAGACAGTCCAATAATTAAACTAGGTGCAAGTTCACAAGAAGGGTCAAATATCTCAATGACATCACAGTGTTGAAATTACCTTTGCCTCAATTCAGTACTACTCTTATAAGATTATTTCGATACCACAGCAGCGAGGAGAATGATTTATAAAGGTGTATTTACAGTTAAGGCTCGGTGTGACAAAAAGATATCAGTATAATCTGTATTACAGTGAAGATATTGAGTGTTATAATCACATGTCAACTAGAATCTCGGTATAATCAATCACATGATAAGTATGACACTACAATTTGGAAATACCACAGTAAAAAATCTATCACTGTTTCGTGCTACCACAGTGAGAAAGGTCTCACTGGTTCGGTGCCATCACAACTTGATGAGAAGTATGCCATTTCAGTTTGATGGTATCATGACATAGGGTATGGTCAACATAAGTCAGAGACATGTACAGTGAAGTATTTACAATCGAAGCACAAAATAAGGTCAAAACAGTAATATGTATACACAGTGAAATAGTACATTCAAGGATCTCGGAATAGCTGCTTACATTGAGTTTGAAAGAATCTGAATTCTTTCCTATGAAATTGACAGTGCAAGAACCAACTAAAAGAAAGAACTAGTTTGAAGGTATAACAAATCAGATCTAAGGACAAGATTGTCTACGTATAAGTCTAAGGGTGACAGCGTTTGAAAGATAGTAAATACAAGAACAATTTTGATTGAAGACCTATCTAAAGGAAGAAATGAATGATACAACTTCCAAGGTAACTGAAGGACGTATTCTACAGAAGCAGCTAAAGGTTAGTAATTGTTGAAGTAACTGAAAGATTGAGATATTGACTAAAGGATATGATTAAGTTATCTCTGAAGAAAGAATTGTAAAAGTCAGAAACCTCAAGTAAGGAAGGTAAATCAAAGATTTACTTTCCTAACTATATTGCAAAATACTCATTTACAAGAAAGATCAATTTTGTCTCTACATTTGTATAAGCACTTTGATAATTGACTTGATGAATGATTAACTCAGCAAGCTCACAAGTAGTTATCAAGAAGAGAATTTGTATTAATCTATAGCCCTTAAATTCTCAACATATAATTCATAATAGCACATGACCATAGACTGTAGCAGTCTTGAAATAAACTCGAACTTGAATAAGAACAAACACAAAATTTCAATTTTGTGGTTTATATGATAGCCATTTGATAATAGCTCACTCAACATCCATGTTTCAAGCAATATTTGGTGTCTTTTTATGTGGAAAATTTTCCAATGGGGCTAGATGTTTTAACCTTTTCTGTTTGGATCTAAGCTTAATATGAATATGTATTGGATTTTTGTTTTAAATGAAAACATAGGTTCTTCTTTTTCCTTTTCTGTTCTTCTCCCTTTACATATATATGTTGTGAATTTGCGTAATTTTAAACAAAATAAACAGTCATGTTAATATGTTTTAACATATTGCAATTTTAAAATTTGTAGCTAGAGTTTTGGAGGAAGCATGAGAATTCTACGTGCTTTAGCCAGCTTTCTTGATGCTTGTGCTGGTATATATCTGGAGAATAGCAACCAGGTTCAAATGGACAGTAAACCCAAATGTTACACTTCTTTTCACCTTTTTATTGGTCTAAGCAAGCCTGACAACAATCTGCAGCACTTTCTTTATGGTGCATCAGACCCCATTTAACTGTCGCTCCGTCATACTCTGTATATGGTTCTGCATGGCATTCAGAAGGAAGTGGCTTGCCAAGTATGATTCCATCTTCTGCAGAAATAATATCAAACTATGCATCAGGATTTAATTGCACCATTTTAAGCTAGGATTCTCCAAACCCTTGTTGCCCTTGGACAAATTGAACAAAGAAACAATATAACTCATTCAAAAATAACACACCTAGGAAAAGGTGGAAAAGAAAACAGATGTTAAAACAAAATACTTTGAATTTTAATAGCTCTTCACTGCAAAATGCTAAATTCCATTCTCCCGCATGTAAGTAATCAAATTGTTAAATTTAGCAACATAACAATAACCTTAAATATGTTGAAAAAAGGAACCTAGAGAAATTGTCAGGAAACCATAATCCTCCAGTCATAAACTTAAAAATAGATAAGACTGCTATATGAATACTTTGTAAAACACGCTCTCAAGACATAATGCAGTGAAGAGGACAAAATAATTTGGTGATGCTAACCTAGTAGTTAAAATCCCAAGAAATCAAAAGCGCAAACACCAAACTAAGATTGCCCATATATTCATCACTGATCTTAGTTCCATCCTCCAGCATCTTTCCACTATCCTCGCTTGAAGCTTCGGGAGGTAATGAGAATCCAGCTTCCTCCAACACAGGGCCCCAGTGAGTCTCCAATACTTTGCCACCATCTCTGTTCATGGGAACCCCAATACATAATGTATAAACACACGCCCAAATTTGGGAGCTGTGGACCAAAAGGAGCAAGGAGGAAAAGAACCTGATGTCACAAAAAAAATACTATGCCATCACAACTAGCGGACAAGCCATCAGTTGAAGTCACAAATAAGCTGAATAGAAAAAATGCATACCAATATCTTTGGCTTCTATGGAGGAATTCACATTGTCTTTCATTGCTTCACGTTTCTTAGCTTCTTCAAGCTTTTTCGTCCGCCATTCTTCAAAGGCTATCACTTAAAAAATGTAAGCATTAACAACATATTGATGTAACTGCCAAATTCTAAAACAATCAATATTTAACAGTCAATAGTTTGCATTTTTACTGAACTAGGTAACACTTTAATTTTACATTATTACTCAACTAGTGGGTTAACAATTTCTAACTTTTGAGTAATCCAGAGCTAAAAATTCGCTGAGATTTATATAATGAGCAAATGTATGAGCTCCCACATGTTAATTGTTAGAAGCTATGTGAATGGTGGAATATATGCTAGAGCACTCATAGCATATGGCAGAGGGCGTTCATGATGTTATATTCCCAAGGGTGAATGATATTGATCCTTTAATTTGATTATGTGAGGTCTCTTAGCACTTCAATGGTTTATAATTCCCTAGTACCTCTGTAGGAATTTCCCCTGATATTTGATTGCCCTGGAATTCAAGGCAAAGCTCTGAAGTCTCTGTTATGAAGCAAAAAGGGAGCTATAAATATTCCCTAAAAATTGGTTGTCATTTAATAATAATCCATAAGATGGTTGTTCTTTCATTATCCCTTCATCTATTAGTGGTGGAGAAAGCAAACCAGTGAAGTTGTTACTGTTTGAAATCATGGAGCACCATCAGACCCTTAGATAGAATGGAAGTGACTGGATTGCTTCCCCAAAGACCACACATAAAGAGATTAGATATAATGGAAGTATCTGGATTTCTTCCCCAAGACCACACATAAAGAGAGATGAATAAAGAGCAGCAAAGGTGACCTGAGCTTGCGAACTATCGAAAAACTCATTTATTGAAAGCAGTGGTGGTTTGGTGAAGCTATTATTCGAGCAAGTTGAAATGTTGCTAGATAATTTGTTTCCACTAACATTAAATAAATGCATAAAAGAAACTGGAAATTCAGGAATCATCCCTCTAAGTTGATTGCCTCTCAAGCTAGAAATACAAGTTCCTGCATCTACTTAAAACTATAAGAATTCGACTAGTCAAAAGATTTTAACACAAATTAAACATTCACCCCAACCCTCAGGGAAGGTTCCATTTGAGTTTTCTGTAGAGCCCAAATAATATTAACACGAGGAAGTGTGATAAGATCGGCAGGAATATCTCCTTGAAAATAGTTGAGCTCCAATTTTTCACTGTTTGATAAACCACTAGTAGGCTCAGAATCAATATAGTTTTTTCCAAGGGTGTAGTCCAGCGGATTTGTGAACACAAGTACATAATGCTCATGGAAATTTCCCAGCTCCTTGTGAATCTCATGAGTGAAGGAGTTCCTTAAAACATCTAGCATTTCAAGCATAGATTGTTTTCCAATCTCTATTGGGATAATTCCATCTAAAATATTTGGAAACAGGGAAATGAAACTAAGTCTAGAATAATTCCCCAACTGTGCAGCTCCAATTTTTCACTGTTTGATAAAGGTGACAACGTTTGAAAATAGCAAATACAAGAACAATTTTGATTGCAGACTTATCTAAAGGAAGAACTGAATGATACAACTTCCAAGGTAACTGAAGGACATATTCTACAGAAGCAGCTAAAGGTTAGTAATTGTTGAAGTAACTGGAAGATTGAGATATTGACTAAAGGGCTCAAATCATAGTAAGACAGTCCAATAATTAAGCTAGGTGCAAGTTCATAAGAAAGGTCAATCTCTGTCACTATGAAAAGAAGGATCTCGGTAACATCTCAATCTCAATGACATCACAGTGTTGAAATTACCTCTGCCTCAATTCAGTACTACTCTTATAAGATTATTTCGATACCACAGCAGTGAGGAGAATGAGTCATAAAGGTGTATTTACAGTTAAGGCTTGGTGTGACAAAAAGATATCAGTATAATCCATATTACAGTGAAGATATTCAGTGTTATAATCACAGGTCAACTACAGTCTCGGTATAATCAATCACATGATAAGTATGACACTACAATTTGGAAATACCACAGTAAAAAATCTATCACTGTTTCATGCCACCACAGTGAGAAAGGTCTCACTGGTTCGGTGCCATCACAGCGTGATGAGAAGTATGCCATTTCAGTTTGATGGTATCACATAGGGTCTCACATAAATGGTCAACAGAAGTTAGAGACATGTACAGTGAAGTATTTACAATCAAAGCACAAAATAAGGTCAGAACAGTAATATGTATACACAGTGAAATAGTACATTCGAGGATCTCGGAATAGCTGCTTACATTGTGTTTGAAAGAATCTGAATTATTTCCTATGAAGTTGACAGTGCAAGAACCGGCTAAAAGAAAGAACTAGTTTGAAGGTATAACAAATCAGATCTAAGGATAAGATTGTCTACGTATAAGTATGAAGGTGACAGCATTTGAAAGATAGAAAATACAAGAACAGTTTTGATTGTAGACCTATCTAAAGGAAGAACTGAATGATACAACTTCCAAGGTAACTGAAGAACATATTCTACAGAAGCAGCTAAAGGTTAGTAATTGTTGAAGTAACTGGAAGATTGAGATATTGACTAAACAGTCGAACATTTGCAAGATTGATGTGAATCATCTCTTGGAAGAGCTAAGTGAAGAACAACGAATTGCAATCCAACAAGAACGAGCCCGGAAAATTGATGAACAAAATAAGATGTTTAGCGCCAAGAAACTTTGCCTTGTTTTGGACCTTGATCACACACTTCTAAATGCAGCTAAGGTGTCATAAAATTAAAAACCGTCTTGTTCTACTTCTAGTGATTCCTAGGCAAAGAGGGATGTGAAGTAAATGAACTGATGATAATATGATTATATAAATGTTGCTAATTCACGATGTTGTTTGTCCAACAGTTCACTGAAATAGATCATGTGCACGAGGAAATGCTAAGGAAGAAGGAGGAGCAAGACCGAGGGAAACATCAGTGTCAGCTTTTTCGCTTTCCTCATATGGGAATGTGGACTAAATTATGGCCTGACATCTTGAATTTTTGGGACAGGGTTAGTAAAATTTGGATTGAAATATTATTATCTTTGCAAGCTGTAGTTTCTTACTCAAAACATTTGATTTACAATGTGGAATTGACAACTTCCTTGTATGCCAATAGATGGATCTGTTCTTATTTTCATCTAATTCATTCTGTGATGGTTTATGTTGCAGGCAAGCAAGTTGTATGAACTACATGTTTATACAGTGGGAAACAGAGTTTATGCCACAGAGATGGCCAAAGTACTTGATCCCACAAGAACTTTATTTGTAGGACGTGTTATTTCAAAGGGTGATGAGGCCAACCTATATGGAGATGATAGGATACCTAGAAGTAAAGATCTAGATGATGTTTTTGGAATGGAATCTGAAGTAGTAATTATCGATGATTTTGCAAGGGTTTGGCCTCATCAAAGACATAATTTAATTGTGGTGGAAATTTAAGTTCATTTCAATTCTTTTCCAGTGTCCAATCAAGACCTTACAACTGTTATTTTCTGCCTTTAAAAATTGGTAGTTAAATATATATGTGACTGTTCCTAAGAAATTTGAGACTGCCATGTACAGATACATGTATTTTCCCTGTAGTAGGCGCCAATTTGGATTGTCGGGGCCGTCACTGTTAGAGGCAAATGTTGATGAGAGGCCAGAAGATGGAACACTGACATATTTTTTAGCGGTGAGATGCTAAAATTAATCTATAACAAACATTGTTTTTGTGACTTAATTTAGAGATATTTCTCGAGTTCATCGTATGGTTGCATTTCTAACACATATACCCTGCAATTCAAACACAGGTGATTGAGAAAATTCACCATAATTTTTTCTCAAACAAACAGTTGCATGAAGTGGATGTCCAGGAATTTCTTGCAGCTGAACAACAAAATATTTTAAAGGATTGTAAAGTGATTTTCAGTAGGGTTTTTGCAATTGGAGAAGCGCAGCCGCATCTTCACCCTTTGTGGCAGATGGTTGAACAATTTGGTGCAGTATGCACAACACAAATTGATGACGAAGTGACTCATGTTGTAACCCTTTCCCCTGGGACTGACAAAGTATGCATTTTACCTTTTGTCAAGTCCAATGTTGGAAACTCACAGAATCTTTGGCAGTAGTTCCAACATTCAAAGTTAATAATGTCAAACACTATTCCCAACCCTTGGTTAACTCATGCAATTAGTTTCCCAAACTATGCCATTATAACTTAGTCAAGTCAAATTGTTCCCAGTTCATATACATTGAACCCATCAACCAATCTAGATAGAGAAGATGTGCTTCAACAAAAACACATGAATGTAGAAGGTGGAATGCACATGGTAAATGCAACCAAGAAAGAAAATCAACTTACAGCTCAAGAACAGGCAGAACCTAGAAAGCTTAAGTCTTCCATTTGCAATATTGATGCTAATTGACTTCTAAACAAGTCCCTCAATCTTGTCACACATATATCTATTATTTTGGAATCTTTAATCAACAATGGTAGCTGTCTCTTAAGAGTCTTTGCCAGAGTCAATAAATGTAAAGAAGCGAACAAGAGAATGTGGATCTCAGTCATTTTGCTTCATTCTTCCAACAACAAATAATAATTTTAGAGAATGTTGCCACTGTTGTAGCACTCGGCAAGGGAATTGTCATACAGAGATTAAGGAACTAAAATTTAAATCCCCTTTGACTTGGAGCATGAATTCATTGACTCTTCTAAATCTCCAGAAGAAGATATTAAACAAGACATAGCACTTCCAAAGGATTCAAACATGGTTATGCCCCTCTCACAGAGTTTTCCAAATGAAATTACCACAATCACACAAAATCATATGAATCCTTGTGGTGATGTGAATCATTTCTTGGAAGGGCTAAGTGAAGAACAATGAATTGCAATCCAACAGGAACGAGCACAGAGAATTGATGAACAAAATAAGATGTTTAGTGCCAAGAAACTTTGCCTTGTTTTGGACCTTGATCACACACTTCTAAATTCAACTAAGGTGTCATAAAAATAAAAATCGTCTTGTTCTACTTCTGGTGATTCCTAGGCAAAGAGGGATGTGAAGTAAATGAACTGATGATAATATGATTATATAATTGTTGTTAATTCACGATGTTGTTTGTCCAAAAATTTACTGAAATAGATCATGTGCATGAGGAAATGCTAAGGAAGAAGGAGGAGCAAGATCAAGAGAAACCTCAACGTCAGATTTTTTGCTTTCCTCATATGGGAATGTGCATTGTGGACTAAATTGTGGCCTGGCATTTGGAATTTTTTGGACAGGGTTAGTAAAATTTGGATTGAAATATTATTATCTTTGCAAACTGTAGTTTCTTATACAATGTGGAATTGACAACTTCCTTGTATGCCAATAGATGGATCTGTTCTTATTTTCATCTACTTCATTCTATGATGGTTTATGTTTCAGGCAAGCAAGTTGTACGAACTACATGTTTATACAATGGACAACAGATTTTATGCCACATATATGGCCAAAGTACTTGATCCCACAAGAACTTTAATTGCAGGACGTGTTATTTCAAAGGGTGATGAGGCCGACCTAGATGGAGATGATAGGCTACCTAAAAGTAAAGATCTAGATGGTGTTTTGGGAATTAATTTAATTGTGGTGGAAAGGTAAGTTCATTTTAATTCTTTTCCAGTGTCTAATCAAGACCTTACAACTGTTAATTTCTATCTTTAAAAATTGGTAGTTAAAGATATATGTGATTGTTCCTAAGAACATGGAGACTGCCATGTACAGAACATGTATTTTCCCTGTAGTAGGCGCCAATTTGGATTGACGGCAACGTCACTATTAGAAGCAGACGTTGATGAGAGGCCAAAAGATGGAACACTGGCATCTTCTTTAGCGGTGAGATGCTAAAATTAATCTATAACAAACATTTCTTTTGTGACTTCTCACAATTTAGAGATATTTCCTGAGTTCATCGTATGGTCGCATTTCTAATACAGATACCTTGCAATTCAAACACAGGTGATTGAGAAAATTCACCATAATTTTTTGTCAAACAAACAGTTGCATGAAGTGGATGTCCAGGAATTTCTTGCAGCTGAACAACAAAAGATTTTAAAAGATTGTAAAGTGGTTTTCAGTAGGGTTTTTGCAGTTGGAGAAGCACAATTGCATCTTCACCCTTTGTGCAAGATGGCTGAACAATTTGGTGCAGTATGCACAACACAAATTGATGACGAAGTGACTCATGTTGTAGCCCTTGCCCCTGGGACTGACAAGGTATGCATTTTACCTTCTGTCAAGTCCAATGTTGGAAACTCATAGAATCTTTGGCAGTAGTTCCAACATTCCAAGTCAATAATGTCAAAAACTATTCCCAACCCTTGGTCAAATCATGCAATTAGCTTCCCAAACCATGCCATTATAACTTAGTCAAGTCAAATTGTTCCCAGTTCATATACATTGAACCCATCAACCAATCTAGATAGAGAAGATGTGCTTCAACAAAAACACATGAATGTAGGTGGAATACACATGATAAATGCAACCAAGAAAGAAAATCAACTTACAGCTCAAGAATAGGCAGAACCTAGAAAGCTTAAGTCTTCCATTTGCAATATTGACGCTAATTCACTTCTAGACAAGTCCCTCAATCTTGTCACACAAATCTCTATTATTTTGGACTCTTTAATCAACAATGGTAGCTATCTCTTAAGAGTCTTTTCCAGAGTCAATAAACATAAAGAAGCGAACAAGAGAATGTGGATCTGAGTCATTTTGCTTCATTCTTCCAACAACAAATAATAATTGCAGAGAATGTTGCCACTGTTGTAACACTCGGCAAGGGAATTGTCATACAGAGATTAAGGAACTAAAATTGAAAAATGTCTATTAAGGATACTTTGATAAATTTTCAACAAAGATAAATGGTCATAGGGCATTGCTTCAAGTTTCAACAAACCTTGGATATTCCTCACATGGAACTTTAGGACTATATTATCAAGGAGGAGTGGATCTTTGGAGGCCATGTCTTGCTTGGCCAATTAAGACCCTAACATACTCTTGCAAGAAAATGAATTTTTACTTTTGAAGACCAACCACACCATTACTCGGTTCATGTAATCACCCAATTCTTATTATAAAGATACAAGGAAATTCCATCTTTCCTAGCATATGCTAAATTTATTGAATGATTTGGATGATTGATAGTGTGAGAAAAGGTCCTGAATGCAGAGGAGGAATATCAGCAGGAGGGTAGGAAACAACTTTTTACCACTCTTGAAATCACCCTAGAAGACTTAGCACGTGATGACATGGGTATCATGCCATGCCTTTTTTCTACACTAGAAAATGGAAATTCAACCAACATATGACAAAATCCTGAGCGCAGATGGAGATAATGCACTAGACTGTAGTTCTAGTTTTCCTAAGAATGAGAGTAATAAGACACTCATAAATGAAGGGAAATCCTGAAGATCCCTTAAGTCTCAAGATACCAACGCTCCTATTTGTGATTTTGAATATGGTAGAAACTTTGGCACACTTAATTATGTCCATCTCCAATCAACATTGCCTATTAAATTTGAACATAGCAGTGCAAGATTTGATATTTTTCCTTTGATAGTCATCCTACATATGACATGGACTCTGACGAGGAATAAAAGAAGGTTGATCATATCAACAAACTGTTTTGTGAACCATATGAGACAAAGGCAGAAAGGTCCATTCCATTTGTTGAAGGAATCCTTATTGAAGATGAATAGTCTTGTCATATTGAAAGAACAAACCAATATCTAGGAAAACAAGAGGACTCATGCAAACCCATAATTGGTTAACTACACAGTAAGCAAAATCATTTCCAGGTTTGTCTCTTATTGTTCATAGGTATGATAATTGATCTCCAAAGGAGTTCCTTCTCCTAACTATAAATTATATTCGGGTAGCTTTAATTTCTCATATAAAACAACTCCTTGTCTGCAACACTGATGTTCATGGCCAACATAAAACTGTTCCTATGTTTGACCCAGAAACGTTGGAACTTACGAACTTGAGGATAACGATGGATCTCTGGCTTGAAGAAGTCAAGTATTAGCTCCCCTCATATTTCCTTGAATAGTGTCTGCCACAACATGATGCTATATTTATCAATACCCTAGCTGTCCAAGAGTATTCCCATCTTGAATATGGGATCCTAAAGCTCGCTAAAAAGATCCCAGCAAAATGCCCTGATCTAATCCTAATTTATCTGAATGTTTCATTCATGAATATGGGGTCACAACAAAGTTACTAAGAGAAAGACCTGCAACAAATTTATGCAAGATTTATCAACATGCATAGGGTTGAGCAATGGAAGGTCATTATTCATAAAAAAACACCCAAATCCATACTAGAGCGATGAAGTTGATAATTTAGTGAAGACAAGAACGTCTCAAAGCTTAAGCATACCACAAATTCCAGCACTCCAGGGAAAAACGAACGAAGCCATCAAACTATTGCTTGCAAGGTTTCAAACTTCAAGGTAATATCCTTTAGCTCCAAGACACAAAGTGCATAGACTAAAATGGTTACCAAAAATTAGTATCCCTGGGAAAAGAAGATGGTAGGAACTCCAAAGGGTTATAAATTAGCTCAATTAAAAAGAAGCTTCACAAATAGGAATCTATTCGTGTTACCTTACACATTCCAGAAGGGGTCTTACAGTTATAATGGTGATAAGGCAACATATTCACCCAATTTAAATGAGTTTTCCTGTCATACTATTATGTCACTCAACCCCTTTGATTGTTATTTCCATATAAATAAGCTCAAAGACTCCCCTCACACATTATAATGTTATAATTATTAATTCCAAGCAAAATGAAGAAAGCTCTAATTCATTTCCTAAAAAAATGAATGACAAGGTAGAAGGACATACCAAGCCTTAAAAATTGACCCTGGCCAAAGCGATGAGTTGCCCTAGAAACACCATATTGTTGACCTGACTAAGTCTGGGTCAGTCAAGTCCGATGTTGGAAACTCATAGAATCTTTGGCAGTAGTTCCAACATTCCAAGTCAATAGAGCCAAACACTATTCCCAACCCTTGGTCAACTCATGCAATTAGTTTCCCAAACCATGCCATTATAACTTAGTCAAGTCAAATTTTTCTTAGTTTGTACAAATTGAACCCATCTTATAACGTGAATCCAAGAGTTGTACAATATTTTGGCATGCCATCTCAAGATATGTTTTTTGGAGTAAAGAATGTCTTAATCCTGTGATTAGACAAATGAATCTTATGAAGTCAAGAAGTTACAACCTTCTCTTGTATTAGTTCTTGGAGATATCAATAACAGGGTCAAAATTGATTCAAGGAATCTTATTAATAACTCTGTTGCATGGGTTAGATCTCATTAAGGCCAATTTCAACATATTTGCAGATATAAAGTTGGCCCTGGTTACTGACATTTCAAAATAAATCACAAAAGTATGGTACTCTGTAAAATAAAAATACTTACTGCTTCCTCACAACTCAGGAGGAGGCACACAATAGCTTTCCATTGACCAAAAGCTTTAAGTGATTGACCCATTTGCATTTTAAAAAGTTCAAATAAAAATTCATTTGTATACGTTTTTCTGCAATTGAGATAATTGTTTTAAATTAAAAACACATCAGATAATGATCATTCAAGTGGATGTGCATACCAAGAAAGCTATGAACGAAAATTGAAGCTCTCCAAGTAGCAAATCTTCCAATCCTCCATATTTCTGATCGAAAATATTTTCGAGCAGTTGTGTCTGAAAACAAAAGAAGAAATTATAAAGAGGGATATCCAACTGAAAAGAAAACACGTAATGTTCCAATTAGAAATGCTAAAATAATCACTACCAAGAAATAATCATCGCAGTCATCACTGATTGTATCAGACCAAAAATAGAAACAAAAGCAGACATGGAGGTAATTTAAGATAAGGTTGCATCCATAAACACTATTATAGTCTCCATAGTCATGCATAAATAGCATAGATATATCAGGATCCTAAGTGTAGAATGACATTGGGATGGATACGGTGTGTCTCAATGGGATCTCATTATCACAATAGTAGTAAACCATCATAGATAAATAGACTTTATTCTTGTCTGCTAGTCACCAATGAGACTGAAAGACACACCACAACGTGTACAAGGATGCAACAAGATGGAAAAAGTCTCAACGCGAACTTCCACATGTTAAATTTCCATAAAACCCAACAAACTGAGTTTCCTAACTTAATATGCACAGCATAAATAAATCAGAAGACAAACACATCAAAGTTCAAACCATAGAAAAGAAGATATACCCAGGAAACCCAATGGTGAAATTGTAGCTATGGTCGGTTTTGATAATCAATGTTTTAGCCCTTCAAATATATGTAACAATAAATATAAGACATGTTCTTCATGTCGGCTTCAAAAGACAAAAAATTAAATTTCTAAAAATTGAATTTTTGGCTCCAAATGTTAAGTCGGTCCTCCAAAAGATGAAGTTGGCCTGGCCCTTCAGACACACCACTTTAGTTTCATTTATTCACCATATATACTCATTAGACTTCATTAATTCAGAGGCAATTTGGATCACTTCCGTTCAAGAAAAGGATTAAATTAAGAGCAAGTCAAGTTTCTGTCTTCTATATAATTGCTTAATGATGAAATTGAATATGAAAAGGATTAAATCAATAGAAGTAATTATTAGTTTAGAAGGCATATGAAGAATCAACATTGTATCAACATGGTATCAGAGCATGGTTGAAGCTTTCACCGTGAAAGAGCAGCTTAGCCAAGTCTTCTTGCTTTCAAGGAGAAAGAATCTTCAGTCAACTAATCTGTGTTAAGAAAATAAGTGTTCCCTAGCAGTACTCCAAGCCACCTTACATCCAAGTTTCTATTTTGAATAGTCTAGATATGAGGCCTCAAAACAGGGCCAAAATTCTCAGAGGCTAAAAGGCCTCAGTACGAATCTGAATTAGGCCGAAAAGGCCTCAGAAGCTAGCTGCGGGGAGCCGAGAGACTCAGGATGTCCTCAGGACGACTGATCAAGGATAAAACCCTCAAATTCTGGGAAAATTAAGTTTCAGATAAAGGGGACTCGAATTCTTGATAATTCAAATCCATAATGCTTTAGAAATTATGGACAGAAGGCGCAAATGATGATTATTGAGAAGGCCCAAAGACATCAATTGAAGCTAAAAGCAAAGGAATTCATGTTTCATCACTATGTTATACTAATCTTACACAAGGGATTGATTTCAATATTTAAAAGGGGGCATCCATAAGCTTTCACTGGAGAAGAGGCTGAGTTCCTCATCAGTCCTTTCAAAGATTGAAATTCTCTTGAAGGTTGTGTAATGATCAGCGTTGAAGATTGTTTGCGATTGCTGCCTTTGATTTGAAGATACCGAGCTATCTCTTTGAACAAATCCTATGGTCAGAATTTGCTACAGACTCTAAAGGAAAGTCTCAACCTAGAAGAATATTCATTCACTAAGATCTGGTCAAACAGAATATAGGCCTAGTTGAAAAGTCCAAAAGGTTTTTCCTCAAAGCATTATAAACTTGAAATATCAAGGACCTTGTAGTCATTAGACTAATACCCTTGTATATGTCTCGGATCAAAGAACAAAAATGAAAACATCTTGGCATCCATAAATGTGTCAATACAAAGGAAAATTCAATCTGCAAAATATGAAGTGTTCCATGACAATTATAAACACGCCTTGATGTTACCTTCTCCAAGACTATTTTCAAGGACATAACTCTTCTGTTGATCACCATTTGAAGTTGCCACTTAATTTTTTTTTCTGATCTCGTATAAAAGGGCCAAATGAGATAAGTGTTTTTGGTATGCAAAAACAATATGGATTCATTGTTATAAGAGCTTCTTAATGCACCTCACAGAAAAGACGATATCCAAGACCTGGGTTTGATATCTTATAACGTGAATCCAAGAGTTGTAAAATATTTTGGCATATCATCTCAAGATATGTTTTTTGGAGTAAAGAATGTCTTAATCCTGTGATTAGACAAATGAATCTTATGAAGTCAAGAAGTTACAACCTTCTCTTGTATTAGTTCTTGGAGATATTAATAACAGGGTCAAAATTGATCCAAGGAATCTTATTAATAACTCTGTTGCATGGGTCAGATCTCATTAAGGCCAATTTCAACATATTTGCAGATATAAAGTTGGCCCTCGCTTTTGACATTTCAAAATAAATCACAAAAGTCTGGTACTCTGTAAAATAAAATTACTTACTGCTTCCTCACAGCTTAGGAGAAGGCACACAATAGCTTTCCACTGACCAAAAGCTTTAAGTGATTGACCCATCTGCATTTTAAAAAGTTCAAATAAAAATTCATCCGTATACATTTTTCTGCAGTTGAGATAATTGTTTTAAATTAAAAACACATCAGATAATGATCATTCAAGTTGATGTGCATACCAAGAAAGCTATGAACAAAAATTGAAGCTCTCCAAGTAGCAAATCTTCCAATCCTCCATATTTTTGATCGAAAATATTTTCCAGCAGTTGTGTCTGGAAAAAAAGAAGAAGAAATTATAAAGAGGGATATCCAACTGAAAAGAAAACACATAATGCTCCAATCATAAATGCTAAAATATTCACTACAAAGAAATAATCATCATAGTCATCACTGATTGTATCAGACCAAAAATAGAAACAAAAGCAAATGTGGAGGTAATTTAAGATAAGGTTGCATCCATAAACACTATTACAGTCTCCATAGTCATGCATAGATAGCATAGATATATCAGGATCCTAAGTGTAGAATGACATTGGGATGGATACGGTGTGTCTCAATGGGATCTCTTATAACGTGAATCCAAGAGTTGTAAAATATTTTGGCATATCATCTCAAGATATGTTTTTTGGAGTAAAGAATGTCTTAATCCTGTGATTAGACAAATGAATCTTATGAAGTCAAGAAGTTACAACCTTCTCTTGTATTAGTTCTTGGAGATATTAATAACAGGGTCAAAATTGATCCAAGGAATCTTATTAATAACTCTGTTGCATGGGTCAGATTTCATTAAGGCCAATTTCAACATATTTGCAGATATAAAGTTGGCCCTGGCTTCTGACATTTCAAAATAAATCACAAAAGTCTGGTACTCTGTAAAATAAAATTACTTACTGCTTCCTCACAGCTTAGGAGGAGGCACACAATAGCTTTCCACTGACCAAAAGCTTTAAGTGATTGACCCATCTGCATTTTAAAAAGTTCAAATAAAAATTCATCTGTATACATTTTTCTGCGGTTGAGATAATTGTTTTAAATTAAAAACACATCAGATAATGATCATTCAAGTTGATGTGCATACCAAGAAAGCTATGAACAAAAATTGAAGCTCTCCAAGTAACAAATCTTCCAATCCTCCATATTTTTGATCGAAAATATTTTCCAGCAGTTGTGTCTGGAAAAAAGAAGAAGAAATTACAAAGAGGGATATCCAACTGAAAAGAAAACACATAATGCTCCAATCATAAATGCTAAAATAATCACTACAAAGAAATAATCATCATAGTCATCACTGATTGTATCAGACCAAAAATAGAAACAAAAGAAAATGTGGAGGTAATTTAAGATAAGGTTGCATCCATAAACACTATTACAGTCTCCATAGTCATGCATAGATAGCATAGATATATCAGGATCCTAAGTGTAGAATGACATTGGGATGGATACGGTGTGTCTCAATGGGATCTCATTATCACAATAGTAGTAAACCATCATAGATAAATAGACGTTATTCTTGTCTGCTAGTCACCAATGAGACTGAAAGACACACCACAACGTGTACAGGGATGCAACAAGATGGAAAAAGTCTCAACGCGAACTTCCACATGTTAAATTTCCATAAAACCCAACAAACTGAGTTTCCTAACTTAATATGTACAGTGTAAATAAATCAGAAGACAAACACATCAAAGTTCAAACCATAGAAAAGAAGATATACCCAGGAAACCCAATGGTGAAATTTGTAGCTATGGTCGGTTTTGATAATAAATGTTTTAGCCCTTCAAATATATGTAGCAATAAATATAAGACATGTTCTTCATGTCGGCTTCAAAAGACAAAAATTGAATTTTTGGCTCCAAATGCTAAGTCGGTCCTCCAAAAGATGAAGCCGGCCTGGCCCTTCAAACACACCACTTTAGTTTCATCTATTCACCGTATATACTCGTTAGACTTCATCAATTCAGAGGCAATTCGGATCACTTCCGTTCAAGCGAAGGATCAAAGTAAGAGCAAGTCAAGTTTCTGTCTTCTATATAATTGCTTAATGATGAAATTGAATATGAAAAGGATTAAATCAATAGAAGTAATTATCAGTTTAGAAGGCATATGAAGATTCGACATGGTATCAAAGCATGGTTGAAGCTTTCACCATGAAAGAGAAACTTAGCCAAGTCTTCTTGCTTTCAAGGAGAAAGAATCTTTAGTCAACTAATCTGTGTTAAGAAAATAAGTGTTCCCTAGTAGTACTCCAAGCCACCTTACATCCAAGTTTATATTTTGAATATTCTAGATATGAGGCCTCAAAATAGGGCCAAAATTCTCAGAGGCTGAAAGGCCTCAGTACGAATCTGAAGTAGGTCAAAAAGGCCTCAGAAGCTAGCTGCGGGGAGCCGAGAGACTCAGGATTGTCCTTAGGACGATTGATCAAGGATGAAACCCTCAAATTCTGGGAAAATTAAGTTTCAGATAAAGGGGACTTGAATTCTTGATAATTCAAATCTGTAATGCTTTAGAAATTATGGACAGAAGGCAAAAATGATGATTATTGAGAAGGCCTGGAGACATTAATTGAAGCTGAAAGCAAAGGAATTCATGTTTCATCACTATGTTATACTAATATTACACAAGGGATTGATTTCAATATTTAAAAGGGGGCATCCATAAGCTTTCACTGAAGAAGAGGCTGAGTTCCTCATCAGTCCTTTCAAAGATTGAAATTCTCTTGAAGGTTGTGTAATGATCAGCACTAAAGATTGTCTGCGATTGCTGCCTTTGATTTGAAGATACCGAGCTATCTCTTTGAACAAATCCTATGGTCAGAATTTGCTACAGACTCTAAAGGAAAGTCTCAACCTAGAATAATATTCATTCACTAAGATCTGGTCAAGAGAATATAGGCCTAGTTGAAAAGTCCAAAAGGTTTTTCCTCAAAGCATTATAAACTTGAAATATCAAGGACCTTGTAGTCATTAGACTAATACCCTTGTATATGTCTCGGATCAAAAAACATAAATGAAAACATCTAGGCATCCATAAATGTGTCAATACAAAGAAAAATTCAATCTGCAAAATATGAAGTGTTCCATGACAATTATAAACACGCCTTGATGTTACCTTCTCCAAGACTATTTTCAAGGACATAACTCTTCTGTTGATCACCATTTGAAGTTGCCACTTAAAATGTTTTTCTGATCTCGTATAAAAGGGCCAAATGAGATAAGTGTTTTTGGTATGCAAAAACAATATGGATTAATTGTTATAAGGGCTTCTTAATGCACCTCACAGAAAAGACGATATCCAAGACCTGGGTTTGATATCTTATAATGTGAATCCAAGAGTTGTACAATATTTTGGCATGCCATCTCAAGATATGTTTTTTGGAGTAAAGAATGTGTTAATCTTGTGATTAGACAAATGAATCTTATGAAGTCAAGAAGTTACAGCCTTATCTTGTATTAGTTCTTGGAGATATTAATAACAGGGTCAAAATTGATTTAAGGAATCTTATTAATAACTCTGTTGCATGGGTCAGATCTCATTAAGGCCAATTTCAACATATTTGCAGATACAAAGTTGGCCTTGGTTTCTGACATTTCAAAATAAATCACAAAATTCTAGTACTCTGTAAAATAAAAATACTTACTGCTTCCTCACAACTCAGGAGGAGGCACACAATAGCTTTCCACTGACCAAAAGCTTCAAGTGATTGACCCATCTGCATTTTAAAAAGTTCAAATAAAAATTCATCTGTATACATTTTTCTGCAGTTGAGATAGTTGTTTTAAATTAAAAATACATTAGATAATGATCATTCAAGTGGATGTGCATACCAAGAAAGCTATGAACGAAAATTGAAGCTCTCCAAGTAGCAAATCTTCCAATCCTCCATATTTCTGATAAAAAATGTTTTCCAGCAGTTGTGTCTGAAAACAAAAGAAGAAATTATAAAGAGGGATATCCAACTGAAAAGAAAACACAAAATGCTACAATTAGAAATGCTAAAATAATCGCTACAAAGAAATAATCATCACAGTCATCACTGATTGTATCAGACCAAAAATAGAAACAAAAATAGACATGGAGGTAATTTAAGATAAGGTTGCATCCATAAACACTATTACAGGCACAAGAGCTGTTATCTCTTTCCAAACATCACTGTCACAAGATCTGTTATCTCTTGCCAAATATCACTGTCACAAGGACCAGAGATAAGGGCACATAAACCCTTGACAAAGGACTGCTCAAGAAGGTCGCATCGATCTCCTAACAGGCCACATAAGAACAGGACTTGAATTTCACATGATCAATGCCCTAACTGTAGAGGGTTAGGACTATTTGGGTCACTCCAAGAGGCTACTTCACTTCGCTAGAATAGTATCCACCTTCTCAGAGATATGCCGCATACAATTAAGACAAAATCACAAAGAGAAGACCACCTATAATACAAGGAGAAGTTCGCGAATAATACAGAAAAAATACAAGGAGAAGGTCGCATATACTCTCAAAGAAAAAACACCCATATTCATAGAGAAAGGCTTCATATAAGCATAGAGATAGGTTGCAGATATCCATAGAAAGGTTGCATATATTACAGAGAGAAGGCCGCATATATCCATAAAGATAGGCCATAGACTTGGGATATTTTAAAACAAACAGAGCAAATACAAAGCGAGGAAATAAAAAAAATATAAAATCCAACTAACCTGTGACTCTGGGTATGCAAACTTCAATTGTGAATTTGCTGCTGCCACCTCTTTATATAGAAAAAAATCTCAGCCCTAAAAAATTAATCATATTATTAATTTTTCTGAAATATATCAAAACCCTCAAAACCCTCCCGCCAACCGCAAATATCCTACCGCCAACAGCAAATATTTGGCGCCAACTAACTAGCACATCCAGTTTTTATCTAAATTTTAGAACCATCTATAACAATTCGGCGCCAAAAACCCAGAACCTCATCTTCCTGAACCAGTCTGGGTAAGAACAATCAGTTTTTCTCTGTTCTTGGGCTTTCATACCGGTGACAAGTTTGAGTTTCATATATATTTTTAATGAAATCAACCATGCCCTCTCCCTGACTTCCACTTTTGACAGACTTCGAATGTGGCATGCCCTCAAAACCTCGTCTTCCTGAACCAGTCCTGGTAAAAACAAGAAGATTTTCCTCTATTCTTGGGCTTTCATAGCGGAGACAAGTTCGACTTTCATATATATTTTTAGTGAAATCAACCCATGCCCATGTTACACTTCGACTTTTGATATCTGTGGGACGCCCATGTTACACTTTGACTTTTGATATCTGCGGAACTTCGACTTTTCCAATGTGGCATGCAATCAAACGTTTTATAAATATTTAAACAATTATTTTTTAAATAATTAAAATATTAATATTAATATTAATATTAATATTTATTATTTTAATTATTAATTAAATATAAAATCACAATATATTTAAAATTTAATTTTATATAATATAATTAAAATAAATAAAATATAAAGATTGATAATTAATATTTTAATAAATTCAATAAAATATAAATATTGATATTTATTATTTTAATAAATTAATTAGGGTTTATATCAAATGTTAAATTGGTGTTGCACAATATATGTATATTAAACATATTATAAATAAATTTTATATGTGTGTGAGTATTCATAGCTTGAGTAGGTTTAATGGTTAAGAGCATGTGTTTCCTCCTAAGAGGTCATAGGTTCAAAACCAGAGGGGGTATAGTATGTATGTCTTCATAGACTTAGTAGTCAAATCGCTACGCAGAGGTGGGTCCCTTATCCCATAAACAAGGGGGTATCATACACAATTTTGGTGTTTGGCTTGGTCGACGTGACCTTAAAATTAGATTATTATTATTATTATTATTATTATAACAAAGGTTCATACACTCTCCAATGGGAGTGAGGTTTGAGCAACACGTGGAAGGCGTTTCGCATGAGTAAATACAAGTGGAGCGAGGATAAGGGAGTGTCACACCCTCGAGTTAGTGTTGTGACGACCGAGTGGTGGGGGGCGCGATGGGTGCCCAACTCAAGTATGTGCGACGGTGATGTGCAATGGGAGCGCCATATTGGCGAACGCCCACCTTGGGCGTGTCGTGTAGCAATGGGCAGAGTCGTGCTTTTGGCAGACGCGACGAGTGGCAACGTCAAATGGGTGTGTGCCCCATAGCGGGCAGGCGATTCAAAGGCCTCAGGCGAAGTCGTGTTGGTGAGCATGTTCGGTGTTATGCGAGTGTTGTGTAGTGATTGTGCGAGCTGGGCGGGACAGGCTGCGAGTGGCCGATCAGTCGTCGGGGCAGATCAAGAACCCATGGTGGCAAAGGGAATCATGGGTATGATCACTCTGAGGTAAATGAGGGGCAGGGTATCCAACATTAATGTTTCTTGGAGAACTGTCATCCAGTACTTATCAAAAACCTAATGGAAAGAGTATTGGACACAGCTGAGAGAATTTTAACACTGTAGATGGATTCAGAGAATCTTGTAGTGAAATGTAACACTTCGAAATCAAAATTGCAATTTTTCATTTATGGCATGACACAATTAAAAATTATTGACATAAATGACTAATTCATATACTTGTTGTACTGGTCATATTTTTATTCTTGGACTATAATAGTCATTTACATTAATCATTATTAATTTTGTCACTTATTATCTAGTCATATATTTTAATCCTAGGCTAAATTAGTCATTTAAGTTAGTCGCTTTTAGTTTAGTCACTTTATCTGGTCATATATTTTGTCCTTGAACTAAATTAGTCATTTAAGTTAGTCATTTTTAGTTTAGTCACTTATTATCTAGTCGTATATTTTATTCCTAGACTAAATTAGTCATTTAAGTTAGTCATTTTTAGTTTGGTTACTTAAAATTGCTCAAATTTAGTAGTAATTCACTTGAAATAATAGCGGTGACTAACTTTTTTAGTCACCTGGTCATTAATTTCATCTTTTTTTACTAGTGAAGAAATAATCTCCCCATTTTTATAAAGATGTCACTCCTCTCTTGATAAATTCAAGATGAATCCTCAAGTTAATGTAA
Organism: Pinus albicaulis; assembly: GCA_034641835.2. Lineage (NCBI taxonomy): Eukaryota > Viridiplantae > Streptophyta > Pinopsida > Pinales > Pinaceae > Pinus > Pinus albicaulis. The sequence goes on along the minus strand of CM076579.1, from coordinate 492,229,634 downwards.
TAAGTGAGTGTTAAAGAGAAAACCTTAATAAATATCCCAACAAAGCTCTCATATAGTAGATTTACTTGTAAAGTGTGCAAGGAATAAATACAAACATAAAGGATTTTTATCTATTGAGTCTACATTCAACAAATATTTTGTCTTCCTCCTGAAATAACATGAATCTAGTATTAGCTATGACTTTGTAAGATGAAAGAAAAGCAAAATGGATAGGTCACAAAAGAACTTTAAAGGATTTCTTCATCAATATCAAACATCTATGCAAAGTATCATATGCTTAAGAATCCACTGATACTTCACCACATAGATTCATAAAAACATGATGACACTTAGAATATTTCTTTGTGGGGGGAATTAAAAATAACACCCCAAACATGAAAAGTTCAATAATGTCTAAAACAATATGGCTAAAATTGTCATAACAAGATTTCATTGACAACTAGATAAAAACTAAAATTATACTACATTTGATTTATTACAAGTAGGTATTTTTCTCCTTTATATGTGGAATATCATAAAGAGCTCTTGGAAGAATAGAGAGACATAATTAGTCTTATATCCTCTCATTGCAAAGTACACATGGAAAAACTAATATAAAGAAACATGTAGGAGAAAATATGATGTTGGATTAGTTGCATACCTACATTTATGTCTTATATGAAAGTTAAATGCATAGATCTTCTACTGTAATATCTGAATATAACATTACTAAGATTTTTGAGGGGATTGTGAAGCCTTTATCTGTGCGCACGCAGGATAACCTATGTAATCTGACCTAGATCTGCCTAGTTAGGGTTTCTGGCTAGGGTTTCTTTTGTGAAGGTCAAACCACTATTATTATATATCTAAAGGCACCCACATTATTTAACTTTCTCTCTAAGAGTGTGTAAACCTAGTTCCAGTACCCCTTGTAAGGTCCCACCTTACCAACCATATAGAGTGTAGATAAGTAAAGGTTACGTTAAACACTATCACTTAATTTTTTTTTTAACCTCCTAAAATATTATAACATTTTGCAGGATTACTAAATACTCAAAATATGACTAACTTGGTTATCATGAACATGTTGGTCCTTCATATATTTTAATATAAGAATATAACATAATAATTTAGAGATGACTTCCCCATAAAACCAATTCCAAAACACATTTCTCCTCAAGGTTTAAAAGAAGATAGCATGTGCTCTTTTCATACTTGTACGTGAGTTATAAGCAAGACTAGAAATAAATTCCATCGTAATTCCATGTGTGAGAATTAAGAGTAATAAACCTATTTTACCCCCTATATTATGCTAAATAGCTTCACCTTATTGACTCTTTACATCAAAACCACAAACTATGCCACATGAACCTAAAAGATCATGCTTCTATTAAGTCGAAATACACATATAAGGGCATGATTATTAATCTACCTGTAACAAGGAGGAATATGCCTATATTCATCATAGAATATCATGATAAGTTTATGAAATGGAGAAATGGAATCACAAAAGATATTGATTCAACAATGTTTCCAAATTCATCAACTAAATATTCTCATTCCCAATTATTAAGGAAAAACAACTATTTTTAGAATGACATTGCTTCAATCTTGAAACTCATATAATGAATGCTATATAAATAATAGATACTATAAAAAATTAAGAAACATATTATTCTTCAAAGAGTTCTAAGTAAAACATTGGACTTGCCAAAATTAGGCACAATTAGTTGTTTCCTATAGCTACTCAAGCATAAGACTACACCCATGAATACATGTAGCTTGCGAAACTTATTATGCGCACTTGCACAAGTAATTAAATCCTACACAATTGGTTACTATAAAATTGTTTACAACAACACCCTTTTTTTATGATAGATTTCTATCATAAAAGGAACATTGTCTCGCTGATCTATTCACGCTTCAACAAATTTACTAACACTGAATTTCACATTTATACAACAACTTGCAAGAATAGGAAGATACATCCATTGAATAATATATTCATAAATTTCTGTTACATAAAGTCTATAATGAGTGAGATATTTACTATAAGAATCGATGTGTATAAGAGCTACAACCCTTGAGGCCTTTTAAAAAATAGTTTGCAAGCATACAATTTATAATCATTCATGTATTTTTCCAAACACTTTGCAAGCATGCAATCTACAACAATTGAGAATTTAAAACAACAATTTCAAGTGCATTAACTGGGTTAGTATCATCAATATAGATAACCAAGTAAATCCAAGATATTAAAAAAATTAGCAAGACCAAATAATTGACAGTCCATACAAGCAACAACGAATCTGCAAAATCGACCATATTAGAGAATCAGAGTCTGAAAACCTATTTTTTGGAATCACTGTGGGCGTTACATGGCCTATTGGCATGGATACCCCCTGATGTTGATATGAAACACAACAGAATGTCCCGTAAATACGATCCTTTAAAACAACAACAGAAAAATTCCTAATATCTCATTTAACACTTTTATCAAACACTTAGCGTGAAAAATTCATCTACGACTATACATGGAGAAAGAAAAATAAAATTTATGTTGATATGATATTTGCATCAAACTCATGGAAACCTGTTATGGTGAAAAAAATCATTATAAACCGAACTTAAAATTTTTTGCAATAGATCTTTCTTTAATACCCTTGCATGTACATTCTCATACATAGCTGCTATGAAACTATTAACTCCTTTTTGGTTAGCTGATAAATATTTTTCTAAATGTTCAGAATTTTGTAATAATTTAAAGTAACAATTTCCAATAAATTAAATTTTCCACAGCACTTTAGAACGTAATAATAAGAAACCAAAATTTCAAGAACATTGATAGATATACCTGGCAATGTACATATATGGCTCCAAAGGATGAGAGTATGATCCATCTCCAATATCCTTACCAAATCATTGTGAACCATCTGGTTTTACACCCAACCATATCGAGGGAGAACTTCTCCCCCTGGAACCCTTGAGCTATAAGAGCTCACAAACAGTACCAAAATATAACAGTAGAGAGATATCCAAGGCAAGTTGCGGAAGATAAGCTTAACTTCCTCCCAATACCACTCATGGTCAACTCCACCAGGTATGGCTACTTAATAATTTAGTTTAGGAATTTCAAATTAATTTTGAAGCAATTGGTTACTCTCCAAGTCTCTCACCCTCACAATATTTTTCAAATCTCTCCAAGTCTTGGTATCACAGTGTACCTCCCCCCAAGTGAGAATACATGAGGCACATATATATTAGGAGAAACAAATTATTCTAATAAAAGAGGAGTAATATGCATCCATTGTATTCCCTTTAGAGGAGTGTAACTCATGCCATTAAGGAGAGTGTAAGAAGAATCTTTTATGACATGTATTTAATGAGTGTAAGAGGAATATGTCATTCTTTTATGAGTGCATAAAAGAGAGTGTAATGTATAATTAAAAGAGAGAGATAAATAGAGTTACAAAGGGCCATGAGAATCATCAAGGAGAGAGGTGTAAGTAGATATAATTCCCTTTTAATAATAATATAATAGTCTCATAAAAGATAATAATATTAATATTAATATTAATAATATTGAGGATTAACATGACAATGAACTACTAAGATTGATGAATGATAAGCTGAGTGATGTTCCTTCAAGTATACTTTATTACCCATATATTGGAGGTGATTTACTATTTTTGGAAAGTCATAATTCAGATGCTAGAGATGACTTTCTATTTTTAGAAATTCACTCCAAAATTGTGAGGAATGAGATTTTATTAAGGAAATTCATCTACGAAAGTCTGCTCATGAGTGCTATTTTTCTTAGAAGAATAGGGATTCCGCATCCCTATTACATGCATCTTTGTGCCTTACTAGATTGAGGACTTTGTGCCTAATCTAATCTAAGGATCCAAGATTTCACACCTTGTTATTTTTAAATATTCGGGATTCCCCGCCTAAACATTTCATTATAGATCCAAGACTCCATGTCTTTATCTTTCATGGATTTAGGAATATGTGCCCCTAATGCTTTTATTATATATCCGGGACTCCACGTCTTTACTATTTCATGGATTTAAGACTCGACACCCTAATTTTCCATGGTTTCTCATCTACTATGCTTTGAAAAATTTGTGCTTCACCTTAAGGTATTGATTGACGAGATCACACCCATATGATGGTTCATTGGTAGGTCTTCTTCCAAGACAGGCACACTTCACAATCTCATAGATAAACAGAAATCAAATGAATTTCATAATTAACTTATACACATTTTACCAAGGATTGTGCATGACTTCCACGAGTCATTTTTGGTTTTGGAGAAATGACTTTCGCAGGTCATTTATAACTCGAGCATCTTTGTTGGCAATGACCAAGTCCCCTACCACATCATGCTTAGTACGAGATTAAGCACATATAATCATACAAATCATGTATCATCCATAAATCATAATTAACCATATGTTCCACATAACCATGATCATCCATGGTCTATGTGTCTCAATACTCGATCACCATCCATCTCATACACCTATGTACAAACTAGGATACCAAAAGAGAAAGAAACATCGATGATATGCTCTTAACAAAAATCAATTCTTATACACACAACCATAAATGTTATCATAAGCACATAACAACCGGGTGAGTCCAAACCAGGTCTATAGCATATAAGCATGTACATAATTCTTTCATGCATAATACTATATCATTATATCAAATTCACCCTCTCTAAGTTTTCATCAAAGCTATCTCACCAAGAAGGGACACTACAAAGAACTCCATCATAAAAAAAAACTTTTTTTTAATATGCTTCACATTTTTTATAATGTTATCTTCATCTTTTTAGAATTGTTGTATGGCTAAGGTTTTTGTCCTTTTATGCTAAGTGAAATAAGTCCCTTTAGTATATGTGAACTTGGATATTCTTCCTCCAAAGCTGGATCTATTGATCCACACACACATACACACGACTCATCTATAATTAAAGCTTGCAAATTAATGCAAAGTCCGATATCCCTATGTTTTTCTAAAGCTAAAATAGGCGGGTCCCATTAGTCTAAAGTGTTATCAATGATAGAGCGTGCCTTTCATGGCTTATGTGGCTATATGTCATAAACAAGTAATCAAAATATTTGACATGATTGTTTCAAGCATACATTATTGAAGGTTTAATTATCATGACACAAAGATCATTTTTAGCCTTATGGTTACATTATGTGAATTCCAATGTGAAAAAGTTCAAAACTATATAATATATATTATAAAATTGAGCATACAATATATGGTTAGGGAATATATGTAGAGTTGGTGTGCAAAAATGAAAAGGTTTCCTCTGTAAAAGTTATGGGTGATATAGTTTAACATTGTGTCGCAATATGGAATTGCATTGATGGTGTAAATGGCAAGGTGGTATGTTATAGCATGGGATGATGTTTAGTCACACGACATATGAAATATGGTTAAACTTTGTATAAGGATGATGTATAGTGTATTATGGTGTTGTTATATGAGCTTGATGACACGTAGGTGGTATGTTATAGCATGGGATGATGTTTAGTCACAAGGCATATGAAATATGGTTAAAATTTGTATAAGGATGACTTATAGTGTATTATGGTGTTGTTATATGAGGTTGATGACACGTGAAATGTACGAGTTACATATTGGTTTTTTTCAAGCCAACAGGTAACTCCATGAATTTGAATTGATTTGCATTAAGGAAAAATATGAATATATGCAAGGAGAGGGAGACTATTGGGTTTCATCTACCAATGTCTCTTCGTCTTCCAACTTCCTTTTATTTTTACTATTTATAATATTTACATCATATATCACCTAATCCCAAGGGATTAGGTGTCAACATCACCCCCACCCCCCTTAATTTGAAGGGATGTTGGTGAGTCCAAGCATCATTTTGAATCTTTTCAAACTTTTCCCTTCCAAGCGCTTTGGTGAAGATGTCCGTCAATCTGCTCATTTGTGGAACAATGTCGTAGGCGGATTGTTTTGGCCTCAACATGATGTCGAACCGGATGGTATTTTGTATTTATTTTCTTCGTTCTCTCATGGAAATTTGGGTTCTTGGCCAACTTTATTGCATAAGTGTTATCAATCAAAAGAGGAGTTGAGTGCACTTGTTTCTCCTGTAAATCTTCAGGAAATTTTCTCGAGCCACACAATTTCTTTTGTTGCTTCGAAAGCTATTGTCACATATTTTTCTTCAATTGTGGAATATACTAGAGCTGATTTTTTCTCATGACCTCCAAGAGACAACTCCCTGATCCGGAGCTTATAACATAACCTAAAGTAGATACCCCATTTTATTTATCTCCATCAAAATTTGAATCAAGAGTATCTAATCAGATGGAAATCACCCACTTGTGTATACTTGGTTCTGAAGTCTTGATTTCCCTTCGAGTACTTTAGAACTCTTTTTGCAGCAGACCAGTGACCCTCACAAGGCTTTTGCATAAACCTGGAGAGTATTCCAACAACAAATGAAATGTTTGGTCTAGTAGTAGTTAGGTAGTTGAGACTTCCTATGAGTTGTTTACACTTTGTTGCATCCTCAAATTATTTTCTTTCACTAGATGTGAGCTTTAAGTTTTGTTCCATTGTAGTAGTCAAAGAATTGGACTCAACCATGCCAAACATGTCCAACGGATCTCCAATGTAATTATTTTTGAGAGAGGAATATAAATTTCGGTGGTTGAGTTACTTCAATACCAATATAGTAGCAAACATTTTCCCAAATTTGTCATTTCAAAACCTTTCCTCAATTCTTTCTTTATGGATGCAATGTAGCTCTCATTGCTCCTTGTCATAAAAAGATCATATATGCACACTACAAAATATACAATTGTTTTTCTAACTTTCTTGACAAATAAAGTTGCATCATCAAGATCATAATGTTTAAAATTGAGTTTCGGAAGACACTCGGGTTAACTTCTCGTACTAGGCTCGTGGTGCTTGCTTGAGGCCATACGAGGATTTTATAAGCTTGCATACTTAGCGTTCTCGATATTTCACAAAAAAATCCTTCTTGTTGGGACATAAAACCATTCTCTTTCAAATCTCTATTCAAGAAAGCAATTTTTACATCCATTTGTTGGACTTTCCAACGATTCGAGTTGCCAAGGCAAAGAGTGTCCTAATGGTAGCCCATTTTGTTGTAGGGGAAAAAAGTCTCCCTCATAATTGACCCCTTCATACGTACAAATTTTTTTTCTAGAAGCCTGGCTTTGTGCTTATTAAGTGAGCCATATGCTTTAAACTTGTTTTGAAGAACCACTTGAAACCTATTGGTACGGTTCCCAATGGAGGATCAACTTGACTTCAGTGCCATTCTTGATCAAAGTATCATATTCTTTTCGCATCACTTCTTTCCATTCATCATGAGAAGCGACTTATTTTAAGGAATTTGGTTTGAAATCTATAGACAAATTCAATTCCTGATCACGAGAAAAATCAATATCAACATGTGAATCGGAATCGTCTACATCACCTCCATTATGTCTCGGGTTGTGCTTCTTGTTCCTATCTTTCCAACCTCATTAGGGATGAACACTTTCAAGTGTCTTTGTCGACCATTTTGGAGGACCTTTACGAGATGGCCCAAGCTTCTCATTTGCAGGCGAGATGGGGTTGAATCGATATTTAGTCTCTCAATTATGTCAATCACATCACTCAAAGTGTCATCGATGATTGGAGCTTCATGCGGGGGAAAGAGTGCTTCGGAAAAGAAGATTCCACGAGATTGATCCATTATAGGGATCCCCCCTTCAAGATGTGGAATATCATTATCAAACTCTTCAAAATAATTTGCATGTATGAATCTCGTCCAAGCAATCAATTTTCCACTCAACAACATTGTCACTATAGGAAGATTCAAGAAATATCACATCTCCGGATATTATAAATAAATTATTCACTTCATCGTAGAGACTATATGATTTGGAGGTATTTGAGTACCCCAAGAAGATACATTTGTGACTCCTTGCATAGAGTTGGTTTCTCTCTTCCTTGGGTATCAAGGCATAACGGTGGAACCAAAAACACGAGATGCCTCACAGAAGGAGCGTGGAAATACCACATTTCATAGGAAGTCTTGTTTTTTTATAGCATTATATGGACACTTATTCTTTATATGCACAACACATATATTTGCATTAACCCAAAACATCGGTCTAACATTCTTGAAAAACATCATGGAACATACCATATTTAAGATTGTCATGTTCATTCTTTCAACTACTCCATTTTCTGTCAGGGATTACGGAGCACGGTTGTTTGATGTTTGATCCCATGGTGGCGAAGATAGTTTTCAAATTCATTTGAAGTGTATTCTTTTGCATTATCAATATGAATACAACCAATATGAGATTGTGCATCATTTTCAATCCATGCATGAAATTTCTTTAATGTTTCAAAAAGCTTTAGATTTGTTCTTCAATAAATAAACCCAACACATTCTAGTGTAGTCATCATATATTTATTACCATTTGCGAGAAGGACACAAGAATTGGGCCACACAAATCGGAATGAATGAGTTCAATTTTTCTATGTTCTCTAAATGAGAATATGAAAAATATTGTTTGTTTTGATTTCCTAAGATACTAGCATCACATTGCTAAAGTTTCCCGAGAATAGTAAGCAAACTAGTAACACCATTTTTCTTCAAAAAACGAGTTTGTCATAGTTCAAGTGTCCAAATCCATAATGCTATAAAAAACTTGATGGAAATGTGTCTTCATCATAATGAGAATTGTATTAAAAGTTATGTGCACGAGCTGAGGCTCTTGCGGCTTGAAGTATTTCTTCTTTTATCCTAGTCATGACAAGTGACTAATCGATGCTTTTATGACCTCAACATTGCCATAAAATATATGAATGGAGTGCCCTTCTGGCATCGGATGTGGACCAAAGACAACAAGTTTCTCCTCAATTTCGGGAGGTAAAGAACATCATGTAGAATAAATTATGGAAGACCCCCTAATGGTGCCAAGCCACGATGGCTTGAGTTTTGATGTGTTCTGCAAAGCATATTGCTCCATCGACATTGTCGATTAATTATTCAAACAAATCTCTCCTAAAAGTCATGTGCCAAGTTCCTTTTGAATCAAACAACCAATCATATTTCCATGAAGCAAGTGAAGCATTGAATAAGTCTTCGGTTACTCCAATGTTGCAATATGCCACAACATAATTAGCATACTCGGTGCTTTAACTTTCCCTTTGTCATTCGTTTTACCTTTTTCCTTCATTTATTTCATCCTAGATTCTGATCCTAAGGAAACTTACATGTGGAAGCATCATGTCCATCTTTATTACATCATATGCAATGAAGATCAGACCTTTCTCCTTGGAAATGTCTCCCCCTTGCCTCTTAAAATTTTCCTTCCTCTTCATGTTTGGCCACATCTTCCTCTAGAAGAATCTTGTGCATGATTCTTCTCTTTTTGCGCAAAAGCACATAACTTCTTCGATGAGACTAAGGAGTTGTATTCTTCCAAAAATCATTCTCTCCCATAACAAACTTCTTCTCAAAGGAGTCAAAAGTAATCTCCTTAAGGTTGTCACTTGCTTGCAATGACTCAAGATAATGTGAATAGGTGGGATATAGTGCATTGACATAAAATATGAGATGAATATCTATTTCAACACTAGTGGATTTTTATATCAGGGCATAATGGATCTTACTTATGATGCCAAGGCAAGAGGGTCATCATTTTTCAACTCAAGATTGAACAACTTGATCATCATTTGGACAACTTCAAATTCGAGTGTGAGTCATACAATTCATTCAACTTCTTTAAGACTTAAAAGGCATTTGAAAAATGGAGAAATATGGCGACTCACCTCTTCATTTATGGATGTTGCAATCAAGGCATAGGCCTTTGTTTGTTATTGTTTTCCCAAATGGCAAGCTCCTTATCTCGAAGTGGATTTTTCAAGTGCATTTGTCTCCTTCTCTTGCACAAACCCATTTCCACAACTCATTGAAAATCAAGGTGTGTTTTATCTTCCACGACCATTCATAATAGTTCTCTTTCCTAGTGAGAACTACTCCCACAATGGAGATGAGTGAATGCATCATAAAATACGAATTGGGCTCAAAAATACTTGCAAAAAAAAACTAATATGTCTTCAAATATTATTCAACTAAAAATATAGGCTCTCAATATACCTCCATGACATAATGCTCACGTACCCTACTACATACCACAAATGATATTTATAAATTAAAGGGGCTCATGAATTGTTGTATGGTCAATATATATATATATATATATATATATATATACACCACGGTGTTTATAAAAACACATTAAATCACTCCGCATAACATATTATAATACACCCCTCACAACACTCTAAAAATGAACTCAAAATATTCACATTCCATATATCCATGACATATTATAATACCCCTTCACAACACTTTCGAAAGGAACTCAATGTATTCACTTTTTCATATATCCATGTGCACTTCATGTTACAAACCACCAACGCACATATTCAAATTCAAGCTCATAAAAAAAAATGCATCTTTGAACATCATCACATCCATACTTCAAATAACAACATCATATATACTTCAATATTATTACAAAATTCGTTTCACTAGTTGGAGCTAGTTGTGTCGAATGTAGTGTTGAGGCAATGATGAAACTTAGGCACTGACGGCCACACCTCACAAACCAACGGTTAGACGGGAGGTATTTTCTTCCATGCAAGTTGAATCCAACACATTAATCATCCACACCAACCAAATCATCCCTCGAAAAATCCCACAATGTTTCAATCCTCTCAAATTGGAGGTAGATTACGAGTGTGCATTCTCGGATCACTGCATTCCGGGGGTGTGGACCCCTTTGTGGTTTGATTGCGGATGCCAATGAATGCAAATGACTCGATTGGGAGTGGGCTCAATCACGTGGAATCCGAGCGAGGAATATGAAAATTACTCGGTTTTCATGGAGGAGGAGCGAACATGCATTGGGAAATACGGAGAAACGCTCATAAAAAAAATATGGGGAAACACTCATCTAAAACTAACACACAAATATTTGGATACCAATTAGCGGTCTTTGTACAATATTACAAACTTGATGAAAACTTGAGTCAAAGGAATTACAGATTGGGATACAAAAGTAGCGAAGAACGTAGGAGTTACTTGGGGAAAAAATGCTAAAAAAGGGGGTTGGATTGATACCATGTCGGGCCGGAAGTAACTCAACAAATTTGAATTTATTTGCATTAAAGGGAGAGTATGAATATATACAATGAGGGGAGAGATTATTTTTGTTTCATATCCCAATGTCTCTTCATCTTCCGACTTCCTTTTTTATTTTTACTATTTACAATATTTACATCAATTTACCTAATCCCAAAGATTAGGTGTCAACGAGTTTAAATGTGCCCAAAGCATGGCATGGAAAAATTTGGAAACTATAGTTATATGGTAGAGTTGACGAGTTGATAAAGTTAACTAGGAGTTATTGATCTAGGTGGATAGTGGTGGACACCCTCCTATTCCACTTGGAATCCCACCATTGTTTCTTTTTAGTTTCCTTAAGTATAGCATAGTTTACTATTTTTGGTAGTTTTTCGGGTCCTAAACTTTCGAGCCATATGAGGCCGTAAACAACGTTTTTTTGGGAGAATGAGAAAAATTGAGTATACACGTTCATGTTTGTATTCGAAATTTGTAGTCCTCATAGAGATATTTCTAACGAGGTATCGTATGCATCAAATGGGGATCATATGCCCAAGTTACGACTACAGGGAAGTTGATGTACCAAGTTCCCCAATGGGGCCCACAATTTTGAGCGCTTCATCTCCTAGGGTTAGGTTTTTGGATGTTTAGGGTTTTCCATTGTTTCTCAATAATAAATAGGACTTGAAACCTCATTGTAACATAGTTCATAGGCATGTAGGCACCACATCTCTTCTCAAATATAAGCTACCATCGCCCAGACCTAGTTTAATTCCATTATGTATGTAAGCACTTTTCGGGGCTTTGATATTAATGAAATGAAGATTTATTTATGTTGCATCTTTGTGTTTACGTTTATATTTGTATTTTTGTTGCATTCCTACATAATTCTAGATCGAAGGTATAAGAGTGGTATGCTCTTTCTCTGTTTTCCTTGAATGTCCCCAATGAGGTAGGGTTATGAGGGATTTAGGGGCTCGAACTAGTTGAACCTTTGCAAGACCGGCCTCGTAAACTCCAACAACCTCCCATGGCGAGAAGAAAAGAAAGACGAGGGAGTAGGAGAACCTTTCAAAATATTGCTTGAAGAAGTTATCGAGAGAAAGCGAGGAACGTGATGAGTGGATAAATTTTTCCCAACTTCTTTGGCGGATGCCCACGAGGGCAACACATCTTCATCCAACAACCACTCTAGAGGCACCACTCCCTTCAAGGTACAATTTAACTTTGACATTCCCATATTTGAAGGCCAGATAGATGGTTAAATCTATTGGAAGGATATTTTTTCGGTTCATGATTTTTCCAATAGGGAAAAATATTACTTTTTCACTCCTCAAAGTCGGCCCCCATGGCAAGGGACGTGGTGAGAAACCTAATGAAAACAAAGGGATGAGAGAGAATCCTCACTATTTTCAATCACACCAACTTGGAATTATTTTCAAAGACGCCATCAAGGAACAACATTACCCTATTGAGAGTTATGAGGGCAAGCACATACAATGGACTACACGGTAGCAACAAAAGGATCAAGTTGTCCATGAGGCTGATGAATCTTTTCCATACCTTGCACACAAAGTTGGGTATCAAAGATTACGATAAACATATGGTACTCCAAGTAACATAATTGTTTGCACAAATACATTCAGGAGGAAATGGAGTTCGTAGACACTTCCTCGCTTGGTTCGACATACCAATATCTTTGCCAAGATCGAGCATAAATTTAAACGAGAAGAAGTGAGAATTTGGATGACGAATCACGAAGTAGGGAAAGGCACCCCCCAAACTACAAAACAAAGGACAAATCCAAGAGCGGAGTGACCAAGTACAACATGTTGAGAAATCCAGCACATTTAATAGTTATGAGATTTCTCTTCTTGATAATTACTTGTGATGTACTTCCTGCTTCTTGATTAGATCTTGTCTTTATTATATTTATTATGTTCTTCTCATCAATTCAATTATCAAATACATAAGAGACACAGTACGTGAGGCTTGTAAGCCAAGGCCAAAACATCTCACTTTTTTTAGAGGAAAACACGATCATAAATTCTTCTTATAGATCTTCAATTGGGACGAGTACCAAGACCATGACAAAGACCCTTGTTGAGTCCCAAACTTGCATCTTTCCTATACACATTTCTAGACTTTTTCCATTTACCTGGACCTCCTAAGTCATCAAAATCATTGCATATTAATCATAAAAGAGCATTTAAAGTGGTTTTTTTAACTATGTTTTGTGTCTGTTTGTTTGAATTAGATTTTTGCTCATTGAGTGCTGGAATCTTGTCACTTTCACTTGTATTTGCTTCAACTTTCACGCAGACCATTTTGTTAAATTCTATATTGCGGTGTCTTCGAGCAAATCAAGCCACATGGGCAAGTTGGAAATGACATGGATATGGACCGAGTCCTATTGGCTCGGTCGAATTCACCAAAGAAGGCCGTGGTCAAAGGTAGTCAAGCGGTGGTCAACCTAAGAGAGTCCTACGGTGACGAACTCCGGGTTTTTCACCACGTGAAGACTTGCGTGGCCGTTCCTAAGTCTCGGGGGGACATATCAGCACCTGCAGAGCTGGCTCCATAAGCCGAATCCAACGACCACCCTCCATAGATTTAATCTTCACGGTAGCCATAATGCTAGATTTACGGACGTGGTTGTTCACGTGTCTTTTATCAACGCAGTTAGCAGGAAGTATTTATGTCATCCTCTGTTATAAATAATGCGTTCTCATACGCATAATAGCTAGCTTCGTAATGTAATTTTCTGTGAAAAGAAAGCCTTGTCGTGCCGTGACATTATTTCCTTGTTATGAGCATGTGTTTTGAATACATGAGAAGACTACTGTTCTACAAGCATAATTCGTGGTTGATAGGCGTGTTGCCCGAGGATTGTGCGGAGGGACCTACCCTTTCTGTGGGAGGTTTTGTTTATTGTTGTATAGTTTCATGCTTTATTTCTTTACGTTCATTATGCCATAGTTATTCACGTCTATATATTACATCTCTTATGGGATTAACGTTTTTATTTCTGTCCATAATTTTTTCATGCTTTATCTTGCTCGATTAGCTGATCGATTGTCTTTGTTCCGGATGACGGTAGGGTAGCACAGGCATTTGCACATACTTTTACAATGACTAATGACATGGAATCGGTCTTGTCCCTTCTGCTGATTTATTTTTCTTAGCTTTTTAATTCCCAGACCTTTGTTTATTTATTTCGAGTTTTGTACATTTGCTTTATTAGTTAGATTAGATATTAAATTACTCATGTCATTATCGGTTACCTCCGAAAACCATAGCGAGACTAATGGTGAGGGATTGAAGTATGAGTGTGTAGTTTGATATTAGTTTATTTTTTTTCCCGCAAGTTAGATATTAAATTGCTCATGTCATTATCGATTTACCTCGAAAGCCATAGCGAGACTAATGGTGAGGATTGAAGTATGAGTGTGTAACTTGATATTAGTTTATTTTTACGCAAATTGAGATGTCTCAGTTGCTCAAGTTGTTTATGATTACCTTCGAAAGCCATAGCGAGACTAATGGTGAGGAGTCGAGAATATGAGTTGATGTAATTTGATTTTAGCTTTACTTTGCTTGCAATTCTTGGATTTCTTTGAGCACGGTTTCTTTTGTATTTAGACGATGACAAGGGTAATGGGTTTCATGATCAATAGTTCATCTTGTTTGTTTGACTAGTATAGTGGCACATTTTTCATTTTTCTTTTAGGAATTAATTTTTGTCATTGCATGTTTAAAACCATTTTGAAGTTTGAAGTTTGGGAAATCATTATAAAGGACATCATTGCCTTGAACATTTATATCCATACTTGTCTTTTAGAATTTCCATCTCACATTAGGAAACCAACCAAGATAAAAAACCCCCAAGATAAATAAAAAAACCCAAAAACGACAAAAAAAGTAAGAGATAGGTTATCTTGCACATATAGTGCGCCACACTTTGTCGGCTTACGAATCTAGGATTGACAAATTAATGTAGCAATTTAGGACACACTAAATTGACCAAACAACCCTTGACGCAAGTATCCTCCCAAGAAACTTGTCACTAGCCTTTATAGCTCTTCTAAACTTCTTTTGTTGAAGATTGCAACAAGAAACAATGAAGGAGGCATCCCGAAACATCATTCTTGATCCTAGTTGCAAAGTGATCACCTAAACTAGGTGGGGCCCACACAGGTGATTTTTGTCGCAAAGTCTATTTTTAGACATGTCGATCATATTCTATGCAGTTGCGGGATGCTATTTGTGGATGGTTGGTCAAGTTGGAAAAATATATGGACTTCTATTTTTATACATATTGGGCAGAATCTATTTTTAGATTTCCAATCTAAAAATAGATATGTCGAATATTATTAGCGTTTTATAATATTTGGACTCTAAACATTATCTTATTCTCTTGGAGCACTTCGATTAAGTGCACGGATGTGACAGTGACGGAAGGAATTACACTATTCACGAGGGTTAAGTGGAGCTATTGCATGGATACTTCGGTTAGAACTCATGTGATAGAGTTTGGTGGAGTTATTGAGGTAGTTGATGGAGTTGTGTCCGGTTTAAGCGAGTTAAACATAGTTGAGCTAGTTGTGTCTAGTCTAGCGATTGATACACTAGTGAGAGTGGTGTGAATTAATTATTAATTAATTCACTAAATATTAACTCATTAATCAACTAAATAATACATCGATTAACTATAGTGCATGGACAATTTCGATGGAGACCGGTGAAGAGATAGGTGAAAGAAGCCGGAGTTGACTATCGGTTGCTGACTATAATGATGCATGGTTTGCATCCAAACACTCAATAGAGATGCCTTTAAAGGCTTGCGTGAGCAAGGCTGGGTAATTCGAACTCATCCGGAGCTATTCTTTAGCGAGATTGCGCAGTAGAGGCAAGCTAAGGGCTGGCAAAGATCGGTGCATGGGATTTGCAAGATCGGGTCTGATTAGTGTGTAGCAATTGGATATTGTACTTAGAGCTTGTGAGGAGCTTTGTATGATGATTGTTACATGATCTTAATTATGATATATAATATACGAGATAATTGGGGGTTTTCAGCTTTAAGTTTTTCCCATAAATTCTTGTGTTCATATGTGTGAATTTTTATGGTTTTAATGTGTGCATGCAATTGATTTTATTTCGCATGTGATGATCAATAGTAGAAGAGATTCTATATTGTGCATGAAGTCAAATAGTGTGTGATCGGGAGAGAACGTCGGATGTATAACATATCAGTTATATAATTTCTACATAGTATTAGAGCGATATTGATCATTGGAGCAATTGTAAAGCATTGAAAGCGATTGAGTTTTTGTCTTTGGCGGAGATTCGAAATTCTTTCGGAGCGTTTTCTTGGTGTCGAAGTTGAGACATTCATTGAAATGTCTTTCGACGGATTGCGATTGGAGTATGCCCTTGAGGGCAGCTCAAATTATATTGCATGGAAGGACGGGATGGAGGCGATGTTGGATGACAATGGGTTGAAGAAGTTCATAGATGCGAGAAATTCCAAAACCGGGTTCTAGCGATGCTGCCGCACTTGACGCATGGCAAAAGAAGGTAGCAAGGCGTCGAAGGATTCTGTTGGAAGGTGTGAAGGATCACATAGTGTCTAGCCTTCATGGTAAAGCTTCTCCATTCTTGATGTCGAACGCATTGACAGACTTGTTCCAAAGCAAGAGCGACTAGAGAAGTTAGCGCTCAAGGATAAACTCGGGGAAAATAAAAATGGAGAAAGAATGACACTATTCCGGTATACTTGACAAAGTTTGTCCATTGTAGGGATGAGCTTGGGAGTGTAGGAGTTAGTGTGGATGAAGAAGGACAAGTCAAGAAGGTTGGGATTCGATCCAAGAATCTCTATAGACTTGAAGTAGATGGGATTTCTACGGAGCTTCCTACCGTTAGGAAGTGCAAGAAAGACATGCAATTGATGCTTGAGAGGGAGCAATTTTTGCATGCAGGTATTAGTGAACCTCGGGATGTGGAGTAGCCACAAGATGAGGATCATGGAGTGGGAGAAACCACTCATGCAGAGAAATTTTGTGCCAGATGGGTAGAGGGAGCGCATGCGGCCTATACCACCGGGTGAGAGGTGGGGCGACATGCATGAGTAATCCCAAGAGGAGATTTACGGGTAGAATTCATGGAGATGGTGTGGATCTCATGAATTAAACACGCTATGAGGTGCCCACGGGAAGCAGCGGTAGCACGATCGGTTGGATTGATGCGGGCGGATCAAAGTGACGGTGTCGGTGCGGAGCGCGGATCGAGTTGACGACAAGTGCGAGTTCAACATCGCGGTGGTTCACGAAGACATGTGCGGTTGGTACTAGCAGAGGTTGAAGACTTTGATAGATGCATTATACTGATTCAGTTGTTTGGAGCCTATTCAGTTTCAGAGGAGTTTCAGAGCAAATGCATAGCGCTTGTGAAGGTTGCAAGGCGAATGCATGGAGTTGCATGTCGCATGCAAAGACAATCCTTTCTTGTTGAGAGGGAGTGTTGAAGATTGAAACAAGAAACAATGAAGGAGGCATCTTGAAACATCATTCCCGATCCTAGTTGGAAAGTGATCACCTAAACTAGGTGGGGCCCACACGAGGTGATTTTTGTCGCAAAGTCTATTTTTAGACATGTTGATCATATTCTATGAGTTGCGGGATGCTATTTGTGGATGGTTGGTCAAGTTGGAAAAATAGATGGACTTCTATTTTTAGATATATTGGGCGGAATCTATTTTTATATTGCCAGTCTAAAAATAGATATGTCGAATATTATTAGACTCTTAATAATATTTGGACTCTAAACATTATCTTATTCTCTTGGAGCACTTCGAGTTAAGTGCACGGATGTGACACGGAGTCGACGGAAGGAATTACGCTATTCACGAGGGTTATGTGGAGCTATTGCATGGATACTTCGGGTTAGAACTCATATGACGAGTTTGGTGGAGTTATTGAGGTAGTTGATGGAGTTGTGTTCGGTTTAAATGAGTTAAACATAGTTGAGCTAGTTGTATCTAGTCTAACTAATTGTGACACAAGTGAGAGTGGTGTGAATTAATTATTAATCAACTAAAGAATACATCGGTTAACTACGATTGCATGGAGCGGTTTCGGTGGAGACCAGTGAAGAGATAGGTGAAAGAGCAGGTTGACTATCAGTTGTGACTATAGTGATGCATGGTTTGCATCCAAACACTCAATAGAGATGCCTTTAAAGATTGCGTGAGCAAGGCTGGGGCAATTCAAACTCATCCAAAGCTATTCTTCAGCAGGGATTGTGCAGTAGAGGCAAGCTAAGGGCCGGCAAAGATCGGTGCATGGGATTTGAAAGATTGGGCCTGATTAGTGTGTAGCAATTGGAGATTGTATTGAGAGCTTGTGAGGAGCTTTGTATGATGATTGTTACATGATCTCTATGACATATAATATACAGATAGTTGGGGGTTTCGGCTTTAAGCTTTCCCATAAATTCTTGTGTTCATATGTGTGAATTTTTATGGTTTTTAATGTGTGCATGCAATTGATTTTTATTTCCGCGTGTGATGATCAATGGTAGAAGAGATTTTGTATTGTGCATGAATTCAAATAGTGTGTGATCGGAGAATCTTGGATGTATAACATATCAGTTATATAATTTCTACATCTTCCTCGATCCTCTCTTTTACGAAACCCTGTCTTTGCACACCTTCGACTATATAAACTCGGTCTTTTTTCTTCAACAATATCATATGGTGTGCTTCTTCTTAGCTTTCCCTTCGATCTCTTTCTCAACTTCCCTATATACCTTTTATCGACTTACTTCCTTGACTCCCTTTAAGGGTCACCTTAAGTCGTAGATCAGGGCTTGTCTTACGTTGTAATAGGTGTCGACCTTTCATAGTTATTCCAGAGTATATATATATATATATATATATATATATATATATATATACCCAAAACATAGATATGTATACCTTATTCCTTCAATAATATGCCTCCTTTGCACTCCCTTTCGAGTCCTTAACTTCGCACTTTATGTCCGAAATCCTTTCCGGATTCGTTGTGCTACAATGAGGTCGAGTCATGCTATATATAGTGACTATCTTCTTGCCTTTAAGACAACATGATATTTAGGGAGGGCGAGCCGACTTCTGCAGTGGAGGATCCTTATTGTATTTAGAGTCGACTTGGAGAGGCCTAACGACAAGGTCTTAGAGGATTACTTTTACATAGACAAATGTGTATTTTTATAAGTGTAACATGACTTCATTTACATGACAATGACTCTATTATATTTATGACAATATGACAAAAACAACTATTATCCTGATGTAAATATGTAACCCGACACTCAAAACAGAACTCTAGCCCAAAAACTCTAAAAAAACATGAAAAAACACCCCTAGTGTCTTCCGCAGAACGCATCTTATTTTTTTGAAGGTCAAATTTCAACATTTTTCTAAAATTATGCTAAAAAACAAAAATTGCTTGTTGAAAAAAAATGATTGAAAAAAACACCCCAAAAAAAAGAGCGTGTCTTCTAGAACGCACTTCGTTTTTTTTAAGGTCAAATTTCAACATTTTATAAAATTATGGTAAAAACAAAAATTGTTTCTTGAAAAAAGGATTGAAAAAACACCCTCAAAACAAAACCGAGTTGATGCTGGAATAACATTTGTGTCATACTTTTTTGGCATTTTTAAAAATAGAAGTAACATTTTTTTAATTTTTTAAAAATTCAAACATTAAAAAAAACCCTAAAATTTAAGAAAAAAAATATATATTTAAAAAAATAAAAAACATTTAAAAGCTTAAAATTTAAAAAATATATGAAGATAAAAAAAAATAAAAAAAATAAACAAAGTAAAAAATTTTAATTCAATCATTAAAAAAAAACCTAAAAATTAAGGAAAAAAAAATTTAAAAAAATAAACAAAAAAAAATTAAGATTAAAATTTAAAAAAATATAGAAATTTAAAAATAAAAATAAAAACAAAATAAAAATATTAAATTAAAAAGAAAAAACAAGTTAAAAAAAAGGGAAAAATATAAAAAAAATAAAATATAGAAATTAAATTTAAAAAAGAAAAAAGAAAATGCTTATTAAATTAAAAAAAAATTAAAAACAAATAATTAAATTTAAGGAAATATATTAAATTTTAATAAATTTAAAAAATTCAAACACTATTCAAATTAGAAGGAGAAAAATTAATTAAAAATAAAAAAATAAAAATAAAAATACAATGAAAATATTAAATTTAAAACAATATATATTAAAAAAAACAAATAAACTATAAAAAAATAAATTAAATTTAAATTATAAAAAAGTAAAATATATATATGAACTTAAATTAAAATAGGTATATACATCAAATTTTATTAAATTAAAAAAAAAGGTTAATATTAAAATAACAAATTAAATTTAAAAACAAAAATATTAAATTTTAATAAATAAATGAATAAACAAATAAATTTTGAAAGAAAAAAATAAATTTTTAAGTATAAAAGAAAAAAAAATATTGTTAAAGGAAAAACTTTAAAATTTTTAAAATCAATTAAAAAATGGAAAATTGATAAAAAGAAAAAAAATATTAAATAATAAATAAATAAATAAATAAAAAAAAGAAGAAAAAAATTAAAAAAGGATTAAGTTTCATTAATCTAATTTTAAGTACACAATTTTAATTGAAATAAAAAAAATATAAAAATTTTTTATGTAATTAACAAAAAAAAATATTAAATCCAAATAAATTAAAAAATATATATATATAATTTATTGAATTTTATAAAATTATATTAAAAAACTAGCAGTAAAAGTTAATAACAAAGGAAAATTATGAAATTATCAATTAAATAAAAAAAAGGCAAAATTTAATAAAAATTATTAACACAAAAAAAATAATAAAAATTAAAAAAAAATTAAAACAAAACGAATTTTATTTTAAATAATTAAAAAAAAATTAATATTTTTGAAAAAAATAAAAAAAATCAATTATCAATTAAAAAACAAGCGTCGTGGCGGTCGGGGCGCGGCCCGCCCGCTGAGCGACGCCACGGGGGCGGCCGGCCGGGCGCCTCCCGACCCCACCGGCGCGGAGGGCCGGTTCCCCGCGCGAGCACTCGCCGGCCCCCAAAGGCGGCGGGGCCGGGCCCCGGGCGACGCCACGGGGGCGGCAGGGCCGGCGCCTCCCCGGCCCCCAGAGACGGGCGGAGAGGGCCGGGTCCGAGGGCCCCGCCGCCCGATAGGGCGAGCCACGCTCCCGACCACCACGATAGTTGTTTTTTTAATTGATTTTTTTTTAATTTGTTTTTTTTTATTTTTTTTTAATTTCAAAAAAAGAAATTTTTTTTATTTTATTTTTATTTTTTAAAATATATATATACATCTATTTTTATTTGATTTTTTATTTTTTTATTTATTTTTAATTTTTAATATTTTTTATTTTAATTTGATTTTGTAAAAAAAATGTTTGAATTTCAAAAAAATTTAAAATTATTTTTTTAATTCAATTATTTTTTATTTTAAATTCATAATTTAGTTTATAGAATAATTATTTTTTTTAAATTTAAAATTTAAAATTTATTTATTAAAATTTTTAAATTTTTAATTTAATTTAATTGTTTTTCTTAATTTTTTTTCATTTATTTAGTTTTTCATTTTTTTAAAAATCTATAAATGGTTTCATTTAAAAATAAAAAGATAAAAATAAAAATAAATAAATAAATTTATGTATATTTGTTTTTTAATTATTTGCACGTGGTTTTTTTTCATTTTTTTTTGTTTTTAATGATAGGTGTGTTTTGTTTTGTTTTTTTGTTTTTTGTTTTTTTGTTTTTTTTTAAATTTGTATTTTTTTTCCTTATTATTATTATTATTTTTAATTTAAATTTTTTAAATTTATTTATTTATTTTATTTTATTTTTTATTTATTTTTTTTCCTAAATTTTTAATTTTTGTAATTTTAATTATTTTAATTTTTTTTAAAAAATATATATATATTTTTTAATATATTGTTTTTTTTAATAAGTTAGAAAAAAATGTTTTTTGATCTGCTAAATTTTGTCATTTCACTTTGATATAATTTTCAAATATTTTTGTTTTGTTTATTTATTTTTGTTTAAAATTTTTTATTTTTATGAGCTATTTTTGTTTTTTTTTACATTTTTATTGGTTTTTTTTTATTGTTTATATATATATATATATATATATATATATATATATATATATATATATATATTATCTAAGTTTTGTGTTTTATTACCAACATGAAAATCACCACTCTAAAAAAAAAGGTTGATGCAGCATCAATACGTTTCCAAAATTAGCATGAAAATCATACGCTCTAAAAAAAAAGGTCGATGCAACATCAATACGTTTCAAAAATTAGCATCAAAATCAACTGCTCTAAAAAAAATGTTGATGCAACATCAATACGTTTCAAAATTAGCATGAAAATCAACTGCTCTAAAGGTTGATCTTTGCATCAATACATTTCAAAATTAGCATGAAAAATCACTAACATTTTAAAACAAATATTCATACTTCATAAATAAAAATTTTAGAGTGTCAAAAAATGTGCATTTCGTGATTCTGCATCACCACTTTTCAAAATCGGGTGCTTTTTATGCTACCAAAAAAAAGTAGGTAACATTGCGGTTACCTATTTCATCGGTAACATTGTTCAAAATCCTAAATACTTCAAGAAGAAGTCTTTGACCTATAAAAAAAATATCTTGCTCATGAAACCCATGATGCAAGTAATACAATAAATTCATTTTATTTTTCTTTGTCTCTTCTTTACATAAGATCATAATTACATGTCATTATGAAGACCGAACCTAGTTACACTTTTCAAAACTCTCTCTTAACTAGGGAGGTGTTGGGTTGTTTACTGGGTAAACAAACACAAATATTTATTACCAATCCGGGCTTGTAAGACTTAGAAGCATCTCCAAGATATATGTGTTTCAACTATATTCAAGTTAGAAGATGAATTATTAATAATAAAGGAAATGCATATTACAAATATAAATTTAAACTAAATAATTTCTAAATTCAATTATATAATCAGCAGCAGAAGAAGCTCCTAACTTAGGAGAACTTGTTTGTCCTTCTCTTACAAAACTACTTCATGAATTAGAAACCAAAACCACTAATGAACAATAGCTTAAGATGCATGAAAGAATAACTGAAGGAGCTCTTAAATAAAGAGATCTTGGTTGTTCTTCATTACAAATTCATTCATCATTAATACCATTGCTAGAAAACATGAATTTCAGAAAATCAATTAAAAGCAGGAAAGATGAATTATAACTCTAGCTCTTAATCAGATAGAATGAAAGTTTAACTTAAACATTGGATTGTCCCTTCATATGCAGAATATAAATTAGAATTAGATTCATCAGCAATCATAAAATATCAGCATATATCTAATTAACATATTAAGCATAAAACTAAAATAGTTTAGAAATTACAACTAAAATAACCAGAAAGTGCACTTAGCTTGGTGTGTGAGCCCTCCACCCTTGCCTCACACAGTATAAGTGCTTTCAGCTACTGAAAATTCAGTCAAGCATTCACCATATAACAACAACAAAGGAAATAGAACGGGTCTTTTAATTAACTCTCTAAAGTTTCAGAAATATCAAATTTAAGTTACAAAAATTCTTCATATGAATGCCTTCAATGTCTTAGGCTTAAATAGATAAAATATGAAACAAACTCATATAAAATGTCTCCTACATCCATGGCTATCCTTATCCTATATATTCAGGTCGAGATAATCCATCTAATCCCTCAAAATATGGAAAATCCCATAAAATAATAATTTTGACCTATTTCCTAGGGATCTCCATAAAAATAAGTCTTGTTTGACCGCCTTTGACCGAGCCTGTTTAAGCTCAGTTTGACTGAACCAATAGGTGTACATCCAATATTAGTTCCCAAGATTTTTAAAAATGTATCCAAATCAAGCCCAAGTGTCCTACAAATATGACATCCATGAAGCTATTACGGGAATTTTTAGTCTGGTCAAAAAATGCACTTAAAATTCATTTTTTATAAAAACTTCTAAAAACTGCAAAACTTAATTTAAATACCTGGATATGTATTAATTGGAAAAAAATAGAGTGAATATGATGGTGTGTGGAAGGATATCATGGCAATAAAGTGTATTTTCTCAAACAAAATTAGATAAAAAAATGAGGGTCAGCATCTCCCCCATGTTGATTTACAAGCATGTCCTCATGCTTGCTTCTTCCTTTTAGGCCTCTTGAGATCTAATGTTGATAATTTACTTGACCACAGATGCTTATTGTTGTGCTACTTGCAAAAGAGAGTCTATACCTTTATATTGTTCTTCTTTATAGATCGAAGCCATGACCTTTAGCTTTTCATATTTGATCTTCCAAGAGTTTTCTCTTTGAGCCATGCGAATGCTTGCATGGAAAAAAAGATTGTTCTTTGTTTTTAGTTTTACCACTTATTCATTCAGTCTCTCATTATCCTTGATCAACTTTTCATTATTTTTCTTGTATGTTTAATTTTCTCTCTTCAAATGCCTCTCCAATATCCTGCTTACCTCCAAATTATCAGTCAATTCTTTGATTTTGCCAAGGTTTTGTTCTTTTTCTTCTTCTTTGGTGTGTTTAGCAAATGAAGTGGCCTCAATCTCACCATTGTCAAAATATGAGTCTATTTCTAATGGGTTTTCATAAACCTCCTTCTGCAATCTTTAAAGAATTTCATCTGCTTGTTTTGTTAAGGGAGATGTCTCAAAAATTTGCACCTCTGGTTCCTTTTCCTTACTACTTATGTTTGATGAATTCTTTCTCTTTGCCTCCTAGGAATGTAAAGGAAGGATGTCTCTCTTTCAATCATGATTGTATCTTGTTGCTTCTTAGACCTTGTTCTTGGATGAAGGGGTGAATTCGTTATAGTCTTTGTTTCCTGAATTGGTTTGAATTTTTCTGATATGGTTTGTTCTGCAAACTAATTTTGAGTTAGGAATTCTCTCCACATCACACCATTAGTTCTCAACTGATAATCAACAAGAATTTTAATGAGCCCTTGATGGTGGATTTGTGTCTCTTTAGGTTTGGTTTCACTCTTCACATTTTCTATCATCCTGATCAAATTTATATAGAAAAAATATGGCAAATTGATTCTCGTGTCTCCCTTGATGTGCTGAAGCAACCTAATATGATATAGGTGCACTATTATGTGCCTATTGTCACATGTGAAGAATTTTTGAATGATCAACACTAACTCTACCCAAGGCTCATAAATCCATTCACTTGGAATCCCCCTTAGTTTTGTCAAAGGATCCCTTTCTATTTTTATAGGGCTTGAGAAATTGACTCGCGGAGTTAAAGGGAATGACTAAGCACCCCCACCATAGTTTTCTCTTGTTTGTAATTATTTATAAATTCCCTTGTAATGTTCTCATTATGCCCATTAACTTTTGAAGGAAACCTATCAGACCTGCTTGGTAAAGTTTTTCTATTGTGTATTTCTCCCAATGCTCGATCTGAAAGTCTTTAGGTTCTATCCTTGTTGCCATGTTTTATGAAAACCAATTAATATATCCTTCCATTTTCATCATCCTCATTTTGAAAAATAAAAATTCATGCACTAGATCTTTGTTGACATATACATTGTGGTGGTGAAGCTTACCTCTTTTTGATGCCTTTGACAAAGAAGTGAAACCAATCCTCTTCAATCTCTGTTCTCTTGAAAAAAATGAACCCACTGCTTCTACAAACACAAAGATTTGATGTAGAAAAGATTATAAACATAACAAACATGTTTTTATTAATCTATTCTTCTTATTTGATCCTTTGTTTCGTCAAAAAAGTTTTAAAAAACTCTGTCTCTCATTG
Source organism: Pinus albicaulis (assembly GCA_034641835.2). Taxonomy (NCBI): domain Eukaryota; kingdom Viridiplantae; phylum Streptophyta; class Pinopsida; order Pinales; family Pinaceae; genus Pinus; species Pinus albicaulis. The sequence goes on along the minus strand of CM076579.1, from coordinate 492,203,555 downwards.
TAGAATTCTCTGTCTTTTGTTGACTATGTAATATATATATATATATATATATATATATATATATATATATATATATATATATATATATATATATATATATATATATATATATATATATATATATATCGCGATGTATTTTTATCCTGCAATTTCACACAAAATTCCTTCTCTTCGAAGAAAAAAACATTATGCATTCAATCTGAAATGTCCTAAGCTCATTGTGTGCAAGAAAATTCAAAGAAGGGCTCATTGTTTCTATGTAAATATTTATAAAAAATCTCATAAAAAATGGGTTCAATGTGTCTTCAAAATCACAAAACATTGCCCTTTATATACAAAAACATTTTGACCATGTTTTCATTACCTCCTTAACCAATAATTCAATCTCTGTCATTGCAAAAATTCACCACAAATCTCTTCTCTGTTTCGAAATTTTTCACTGTGCGTATAAATGAAATGAATTTGTTCACAGAAATCATTCAAAAATGAAACAAATGATGCCACTATGTGTTAAAAGTCAAAGACTTTGTTCTTTGTTTGTATTCAAATCAAAATCGAAGACTGTATATGTAACCTCACATGAAGAAATTTGCGAATATACTTGATATGGCAGTGATTTTCGTGATTTCTCTAAGTTGACTTGAGTTCCTGTGTTTAAACAACGTCATTTCAATCAACCATCTCCCTCAATATTTTCAAGGATTCACTCATTAAATCAAAAAAATATGTGTTGATTGGTGGCAGAGTTTATGTGAATGGTGGCAGTGACAAATTGTGTGGCAATGACAAGTTTAAATAGTGGCGGAAGCATTTCATTTATAACCAGTAGTTTCAACTTATGTTCACACAAAATCCTAAGATTTGGTTATATGAATATCTATTGCATTTAACGAGAAAAATATGGGTTTTTTCTCTTACCTTTGTGCTCCACGAGATCTATGCACCTTGACAGTGTGTTTGATTGACACGACTTCCAGATCTCTTGGCTTAAATCACAATCAACTCGACTCTTCTTCTTATCTCTCGGTCCTTCTGTTGCTATATCTTTTGCTCGTTTCTCTATGCTTGATTTCCTCTGTTCTCTTACAGCCTTCCTTCGTTTTTCTTTGTCAATTCGTTATTCACAGGGTCTCTTGAATGCATGCCGATGGTTTGCACGACATTCCACTCCCTCACTGAGACTGCAAAGGCTATGATGGTGAAGAACATGTAGATTCTCATAAGTCTGAGGTTTGAAAATGGTGGAGGATCTTAACAATTACATAGGGTTTGCAACACTGTGTTTTTTAAATTTGTTTGATCGTTCTTATCCGCCGACCTCTTGAATGATGCCTTCGTGGCTTAACTTTTCTAACTGGATTTGTGTGTTGGCTCCATGGTGTACTCTCCCATCATCCACATTCTCGACTCTATTCATTACACATCCCATCTCTCGTTTTGTATTCATGGCATATGCTGACCATTCACGTTTTCTCCCATTGAAATTCGTTATACCCATGCATCATTCCTCATCATATTTCCGTTCAACCCATCGCACATGCATGATTTCTCTTCATACCATGCATCATAATTCCATTCATTCCATCGCATAATTTTAACACTAAGGTTAGCTCATTGCATCTGCATTTTTTTTTTGTATAATAATTGTATTTCCGCCCATATATCTTAGCTTGTAATAATATATATGATTGCACCCTCAAATAATATAGTTTTCTTATTGTTTTATATTTGCATATTGCGCTTTCAAATGGTATTAGCTTAGGTTTTGATCTTTTCTTAATTAATTTTTAATTATGACCAACGAATGGTCATGTTTTAAAAATTAAATGTTTACCATGAAACTAACATTTGGTTTTCTTTTTGTATGTCCAACAAGGGTTCGATAATTGAGCCTTTTCTTTATGATCTTTATGTTTAAAAATATTAGGGTTAATGTGGTATGGATAAAGAATATGAAATAATATATGGTTTATGGAATGATAGTTAAATGGTTAGGACATTGGATATGGATAGGGGTATAATAGGTAAAATAATGAATAGGAATAGGAATGTAACGAGTAGAATATGAAGGTAGTGAAATGTAGGTAGAATATGCATATCAAGTACTAAATTAGCCTTAACAATCTGTAGAATATTTTTTAAAAATTATAATTTTAAGAGCAAAATTTCACTTACTGTACTTGTACTCCCACAAATAGTTTGATGTCCATGATGTCTTTTGGTCAAATGATGGTTGACATTGTCTTTTTTATAATGACAACTCTTCTATGATATGTAGAAATGTAGAGACTTATTTATGCTTTGCATCTGATTATTGATTCAGAATGATGTTGTTCATATCCCTTCTGTAGTTTGAATTTTGACATTTTAGGTCCCTTCTGACATAATTTTCAACAATGCTTTAAGTTTCTTCTGTCATATGATATAGGTCCCTTCTGGATAATATTCTCGATGATATCTCAGGTCCCTTCTGCATAGTATGCCTAGTGATGTATTAGGTCCCTTTTGCACAATTTATTTTCAGTGATGTATCAAGTACCTTCTGCATAATATGTTCAATGATTTATCATGTCCCTTTGTACTCGTAATTCAAGTTCTCTTCAATTCCACTGCTCAAAATATTTACATAGTTTTATTACAAGCTTCCCCCTTGCGGATGTTAAGACTTCTGCTCAATTCTTGCATGTCTCGGAGGGTAAATCTGCAAAAATCATACTGAAGTAAAATCAAAATAAAAACAGAATTCATATTGGCTAAACAAGTTCATTTTCCAATATGAATTCGAGTTTGTATTGTGCCAGTTTCCTGGATTTTCACAACCAAACTCTTATAATATATATATATATATATATATATATATATATATATATATATATATATATTTTTTTTTTTTTTTTTTTTAATATAATTTTTATTCTTCTTCTTCTGGAATTATGGAAGGCATATTGCTATGCTGTCCCATTAGTTCCAAATCAGTATTTGTTGAAATTATTTTCATAAAGTCCTCTGTATTTATAGACTTATTGTAAACTTTAAGCCTATGTCCATTAACCACAAATGACATATATGTTTCCTCAATTGTTTTTATTTTTACAACTCCATTGTCAAAGATTTTTTCAATCTCATATGGCCCAAGCCAATGGGTTGCAAATTTTTCCTTGAAATCTTTAAACTTGGAGTCGAACAATAGTGCCCAGTCTCCTTTTTGAAACACTTTATTCTTGATGAATCGATCATGCCATTTAATTCTTTGTTCTTGCACAAGAGATGTGTGCTCTACTGCTTGTTGTCGTATCTCATCCAGTTGATTTAATTCCATGACTCTTTGTTGTTGTGCCTTAGATAATTCTATTCCCAACTTTGCTGCTAACTTGAATGTATGTATTTGAAATTTTATGGGTAACATGACTTCTTTTACATACACCAACTGATATGGACTGAACACAGTTGTGTTTTTCCATGTTATCCTAAATGCCCATAGTGCATCTCTCGATTTCTCTGACCAATCATTTCTATTCATTTGTACAGTCTTCGTCATGATATTCTCTAGGACTTTATTTGTTGATTCCACTTGTCTGTTTTCTTGAGGATGGTACGGAGTTGATTTTCTATGTTTGATCTTTTACTTCTCCATAAGATCTCGAACAAGCTTTGATGTGAACTATGTGCCTTGGTCAGTTACAATTTGTCGTGGAACTCCATACCTTACAAATATTTATTCAAGTAGAAAAGATCCAACTGTATCTTCTGTTGGTCGTGCCACTACCTTTGCCACCACCCACTTAGTAACATAATCTGTACATACCCGGATGTACTTCTTTCCGTTTGATGGCGGGTTGATTGGTCCCACAAAATCTAGATCCCATTGCTCAAATTGTTCTATCAGTACTTGCGTCTTTAATGTCATTTCATTTGATGCCACTGGTATTTCAATTTTTTGGAAGTTGTCATATATCTTTACATAGGCCTTGGAGTCTTTGAAGATGGCCGGTCAATAGTAGTCAAGTTTCAACACTTTGTATGTCGTCCGCTTGTCTGCAAAATGACCACCACATGGCTCGTCATGACATGCTTTCAAAATATCTATAATTTCATCTTTTCTAACACATTTTCTTATTATCAAATCAGAACGAGCATAAAAGAGGTCACCATTGACCCAACTATATCTAGCACTCTCTGTAATTATCTTTCCATTCTATTTATTTATGTAATGAGATGGTAGGATGCCAGATGATAAATAGTTGGCTATATTTGCAAACCATGGAGTTTGGACAGTTATAGCAAATAGATATTCATCTCGAAAATTATCTAAAACTGAATTTGGATCACCAGGTGAATGAAGTCTGGATAGAAAGTTTGCTACTTGATTATTCTTACATGGTCGATCTTGTACAGTGATGTTAAATTCTTGCATCAATAACAACCATCTAGTTATTCTGCCATTTGTAATTGCTTTGTTCATTAAATATCTTATGGCTGAATGATCCGTGTGGATGAATACTTGATAAACGGTTATGTAATGTTTAAATTTACTAATTGCATGTACTACAACTAACATTTATTTCTTTGTAACACTATAGTTCAATTCTTCCAGTGTTAAGTTTTTGCTTATGAAGTATATGGCATAATTAATCTGATTATCTTTTTGTTCAAGTGATGCTCCTATAGCAGTGTCAGATGCATTAGTCGATATATTAAATGGCAATGACCAATCGGGTCCTCGAAGAATGGGTGCAATTGACAATTTTTCTTTTAATTTTTCACAATGATCTCCTATAGTAGCCTGCATAACCCAAGAAACTTCTTACTTCTTTTTGTGTTGTGGGTGGCATTAAATTCATAATGACTTGAATTTTCGCTGGGTCCACCTTAATTCCTGAAGAAGAAATATGGCGTCCCAACACTATTCCCTTAGTTAATATCCTTCTTTGTGGTTGCCTTACAGGTTTGATTTGATCATTAATGTAAATGTGATGAATGCATGTTTTTGGATGAATCCCCTACATGTATGTGTAATCCCAGGCAAAAGCTTTTGAGTATTTCTGTAACAGTGCCATTACCTCTTTCTCTTGTGATGATTGCAAGTTATTACCGATATTCAAATTTCTCCTAGAACTGATATCGATTATTTTACTCTTTGAATTGGTAAATGAGTTAGCAGGAAAAATACTTTCAAATGTATTTTGCAGTGATTGTATAGTATAGTTTTCCTGGAAACACTGATTTAAAAGGTGACTTGCAGCTTCATATTGTGTTATTCTAAGCTGCTCCGAAATGTTTGGTTCTGAGATGAAAATATCTAATAAGTCCTCATTTTCTTCCTCCTCTCTAAAATTACAGACTTGATTAATACTAAGAACATATTAAAGTTCTTTTTGTTATTCTCCGTCAATCCATGATAATAAAGAAGGAGATTGAGCTGGAGGATACAATGTAACATGTTTTCTTTCATCTCCATGTGCAATAATCATATTTCCTGGCATGCATTCAATGTAGGCATTTGCAGTGGATAACCATGGTCTTCCTAAAATTAATGGATGCCCTCCTAATTTTGTTTTTTGTTGCAAAATCAGGAAGTCTACAGGATACTCCCATGAATCCAGTGAGACAATGATATCTTCCAATATACCCTCTGGTACAACTTTAGATCTATCTGCAAGTTCTAAAACTGTAGTAGTAGGTCTAATGTTTTTCAAGTTCAAATGTTTCATAGTCTTTGTAGTCATAACATTTATAGATGCTCCCAATTCTATTAAAGTGTTTGGCACTGAAAATTTGTTGATCGAAATGGTAACCATAGGAGTCCCTGGATCAACATATTTTTCAATGGTTGTATTTGTAGACATGAGACTAGCTAAACTTCCAATTACCTGGATTGTGGGTGAATATCTTTTTATTATGCCATATTTCTTGATGCATAATTCCTTTATTGTTTTTTCATATATTGGAATACCTTTAATTTACTGCAACAAAAGAATTTTTACATATGTGTTCTTCAATTCATCTAGAATATCAAATTCAGGCAGAGATTTTGAGATTTTTTGTTGTACTAACCTCTCTGGATATGGTGGAGTCTGAGTCATAATAGATTTACCTTTCTGAATTTGTTGTTCTGGTTGAGATTGTTCACTTTGTTCTCCTTGATCAGTTTGTTCTTCTATTATTGGAGGAGAATATTTGTGTAACACCTTCCGAGACCTTAAGTGGACATATTGTATGGGGAGAATAGAATAGGTAACATAATATGTTGCCTCTTCCACACTATATGCTGGTTTATCCACTTTGTTATTTGGATTAGCTACTAGATGAGCTGGAAATTGTGTTAGTCTAGGAGGTGGTTGGTTAGTAGGCAGCTAAAGCTGATGAGGTTGAGTTAACATTAGTTTATTTTGGGGTCGAAATGACATTTGTTGATGTTGTTGGAATTGTTGATATTGAGGGTATGGTTATTGATATTGATATCGTTGAGGGTACATATGCTGAGGTGGTTGGTTTCCATAACCATATCCCCTCCAACCTTGTGCAGGTTGGTTTTGATATTGTTTTGGAGGCCAATACTGCCATGGCATTAGAGTGTTCCATGAATTATGACAATATTGAAAATTCTGGGGGTTTTGTTGAGGGAACTGTTGAGGCGTCCTTGGTTGCCAAGGTATCCTTGGTGCCATATAGTAGAGAGAGTCTACCCATTGCATTTCTTCCATTTGTAACTCTTTTAATTTAGGATAGTTTTCTGTTGCATGATTTTCTATGCAAAGTCCACATACTTGTATACCTTGCAAAGGACATTCCCTAAGTGGATGTTTTTGCCTACACTTTGGACAAAGGATTGCTAAGATTTCATCTTGTTCTTCCTTCTTCTCCTTAGATTTTAAGACATCTACCTATGTTCCCAAAGTGCTTAAGAGATCTATTTTGAAATTTTATAGTAAACTTCCTATTTTTTCTCTTGTTATTACACTTGCTGCAGATTTGGAAGCTCTTGATGTAATATCTCCCTTCCCACTCTTTTCTTTTCCCCTAGAGTATTTCTGACAAAGTTTAGAAATTTATTCAAATGGTAGATTAGAGATATCTCCTTTTCCCATCACATTAAGGATATCTAAATATTCATCTCTGATACCCTTAAGAAAGATTGTACGGATGGTATCAGGATTTAGAGAAGGTTGTTTGGATTTCTGCAAATTGTAAAGAAATCTTTCCAAATACTCCTCCAAACTTTCATCTTATTGTTGTGTCATTCTAAAAATGTCTTCTTTTGAGTCTCTAGCGCTGCAGTAAGCTTGATACTTTTTAAGAAAAAAATTCTTCATATCATCCCAAGAAGTTATTGTATGATCTCCTAAACCCATAAACCATTTTAATGTTGTTGCTTTCAGAGTAGCAAGAAAGAGTCGAAGCTTGTGTGTATCATCTGTGTATCCATAAGTTCTACATAAGACACCAAACTCAAACATAAATGCGTCAGAATCTTCTGTTGACATTCCATAAAATTTAGGCAATACAAAATGTGGAATGTTTTTCATTTTCACTTCTTCTCCTAATATTTCTCTTGCATGTAATATTGGAAAACCAAAAGTAACTTCCTGATCATTGTTATTTTCTTGTTCATTATCATGTGGTCTTCTGTTTTTATTTTCTCTTCTTGCTTCTTCTTCTATCTTTCTTAGTGCTTCTGTTCTCCTATCTTCCTCTCTCTTTCTTTCTTCCTCAAATTTCCTTACTTCCTCTCTTTTTCTTCTCCATTCCCTTTGTTGTCTCTCATATTCAATTATTTGTTCAGGAGTCATAATTGGCATATTATATCCTTCTCCTTCGTCAGTCATTTCCTGTTCAAAGATTTCTAGTGTTTCTATATGAGATTGATTTGGTGTTTCCTCAACCACTTTGATTTATTCAAGGACATGTTGCTCTAATTGTTCAACAATTGGTTTTCTTGTTTCCTTTTGTCTTCCTAAGGAAGGAGTTTCTTTTGGTGATTGATTTCTTTTTACCTCCAAGGCTAACAAGATCTGTCTTTCAACTAGAGTTAATCTTTGTCCTGATCTATGTTTTTCCTCTAACTCTTCTATAATAGGTCTTCCAAAAATTGATGTTGTTAGTCCTTTGGATGGATGAGTTGTTCGGGGGTTTTGTTTCACGAATCTACCCTTTTAATCTCTATCTCTAGGCATAAAGAAACATAACTTAAAATAAAAACTATGTTTTTGTTGTTTTTGATGTATTTTTGTTTTTTTTTTTATGTTCCTAATTGACCACTTTGAAATATGCTTCCCCAGCAACGACGCTAAAAATGTTGGGTTGTTTACTAGGTAAACAAACACAAGTATTTATTATCAATCCGGGCTTGTAGGACTTAAAATCATCTCCAAGATATATGGGTTTCAGCTATAGTCAAGTTAGAAGATGAATTATTAATAATAAAAGAAATGCTTATTACAAATATAAATTTAAACTAAATAATTTCTAAATTCAATTATGTAATCAGCAGGAGAAGAAGATCCTAACTTAGGAGAACTTGTTTGTCCTTCTCTTACAAAACTACTTCATGAATTAGAAACCAAAACCACTAGTGAATAGATTAAGATGCATGGAAGAATAACTGAAGAGGCTCTTAACTAAAGAGATCATGGTTTTCCTTCATTACATATTCATTCATCATTAATAACATTGTTAGAAAACAGGAATTTTAGAAAATCAATTAAAAGCAGGAAAGATGAATTCTAGCTCTAGCTCTTAATCAGATAGAAGGAATGTTTAACTTAAACATTGGATTGTCCCTTCATATGCATAATAGAAATTAGAATTATATTCATCAGCAACCATAAGATATCAACATATATCTAATTAACATATTAAGCATAAAACTAAACTAGTTCATAAATTACAACTAAAATAACCAGAAAGTGCACTTAACTCGGTGTGGGGACCCTCCACCCTTGCCTCGCACACTATAAGTGATTTCAACTACTGAAAATTCAGTCAAGAATTCACCATATAACAAAAACAAAGGAAATAGAACAAGTCTTTTAATAAACTCTCAAAAGTTTCAAAAATATCAAAGTTAAGTTACACAAATTCTACATATGAATGCCTTCAATGTCTTAGGTTTATATAGATAAAATATGAAACAAACTCATCTAAAATGTCTCCTGTAGCCATGGTTATCCTTATCCTATCTATTCAGGTCGAGCTTGTCCATATAATCCCTCAAAATATGGAAAATCCCATAAAATAATAATTTTGACCTATTTCCTAGGAATCTCCATAAAAAGAGGTATTGTTTAACTGCTTTTGACTGGGCATGTTTAAGCTTGGTTTGACTGAACCAATAGGTGTACATCCAATATTAGTTCCAAATATTTCTAGAAATTATACAGCTTAAGCCCAAGTGTCCTGAAAATATGACATCCATGAAGCTATTACGGGAATTTCTGGTCTGGTAAAAAAATGCACTTAAAATTCATTTTTTATAAAAACTTCTAAAAATTGCTAAACTTAATTTAAATACCTGGATATGTTTTAATTGGAAAAAATAGATGATGGTATGTGGATGGATATCATGGTAATAAATTGTATTTTCTTAAACAAAATTAGATAAAAAACGAGGGCCGACAAGATGTATTCATAATGGTACTTGGTCATTCTCAATCTAAAGAATCTCATAAGAAGAATTAGATTGGTAACCCATCTGTATAGCATCATATCAACCAACATTTTCATATAGAAAGGCCTTGAAAACCAACTCCATCTCTCCACGAGATCTTGAGCCCATTTTTGGTGAGACCAATGATTAATAGGCACCTTCATCATTGTCTCTCTTGGAACATACCCCACTCAGGTTCTCTCAGAGTATGTACAAGACTGTTTTTATCATCGATTCCTAGTCGTCAAATAATATCGGTCCTTTCACGACTACTCTTACCTTGGATGCCCTAATACATCCTCAAAGAGTATCAAATGCCATATGATTACCCAATCCTCCATTTTGTCTTCCCAGGTGAAGACCTAAATGATGTGTCTATCTCTCCCTCTCAATTAGGGAGGAAATATTCCAATAAAGGAATGTACTCATTCATATGCAAGGAATGTACTCATTCCTATGCAATGAATGTACCTAATCTCCCTCTTAGCTTAGGAATTTATAAGTTTATACCAATTAAGAAACTTGTTTCCACGATCCCTCTTAATAAGGGACCTGCAATAGCTCCTTCGGTGTAAATAATGGGACAACCAGCTACTCTGAATAAATCCTTCCTTTGATGTCATGAATTTATTCTTTGTTCTGGAGTCTTAGTCTTTTGGGATATTTTCATAGGGCATAGACCATCCATCACTTTCATCCATGAGTCATGTCATCATTTCATTAGAGAGTGATCCATCAGTCTTCACATATGGCCTAGATTCATGTCATGCTACTATCTTCATACCATTTTTATTTCAAGAATATCTCATCCTACCACATGTTTATCAATGGTGGAAGATATACACTTCCCTTTGGCAGCGCTGCATAAGCTCATCCAGATATTATTCAATTATAAACATGAACAATTAAATTAAAATTATCTTAGTGATGGTATTTCATCATGACATCTTCCTGTAGGTAGCAACATCCTTCATACATGTTGACACATCTCCCAAATATATGCATTGTCAAGGGTCTCCATCTATCAGAGTCTTCATATCTTTCCGAGAGATTTCCTAGTAAAGTCTTCTTGGTTGTTATGGATGTTGATTGCCTTTACCGTGGTTGCACTTCTCATGATCTCTTCCTTTCTTCACACACATTTTATTTCATTCCCAGGAGCTTCCAATTAGAGTTCCTTAATTTTATTCAATGAACTTATATTCCATAAGAAGACATATTATGTCTATTTTATCTAGTGTGGACCTTGCCTTTCAAAAACCTTCACATAGGAGGATATTCCTTTTCCTTTGATCATACTTCTAAAGATAGAAGTATAAAATCTGCAAATGACTTCGTAATGTTCAGTGTAAGCATATATGCCTCTTCCTTTCCTTTGTGATCATCTAGACTTTCTTGTAGCATTTTTCCTTAAAGCTTCACTCTCTCGACCCGCTTCATCATCATACCCTAATCCCTTGAATTTTAAATGTTATAATTCTCGATGAAACATTTTATTCCTTTCTAAAATAGTGAATCCAATGAGGAATCCATTAGAAAATAATCTTATCAACACATGTTTCCATATTTATTAATGAATGATGAGCCTTGACCTAGATGACTACCTTTTCTTTCATGAATTTCATTTCAAGTGAGGTTTCCAAGAACCACTTACTTCATAGCATGATTGTCACATATTTTATTCCAGACATATTCCTATGACAAGTGATATTCTTTTAATTTTTGTATCATGATGCCAATTTTAATATGATGCATCTATTTAGTTTACAGTGCTTCCTATCTTACAATTTTACAATGGAAAAAAACTTTACAGTGAAGAAGATTATCTCAATCCTAGTAGAGATCTCTCACTTCTTCTTTCTTAGGCTTCTTTGTCTCTAGTTCTTCCATTTCTCCAACGATATGGGCTTCTTCCATTTTTCTCTTGTCCTTATTAGATTTAGGACAATCTCTTTTATAACGCCCAAACTCGTGACATCCATAACATCTTACCTTATCCATGTTCTGCTTTTTCTTTTGAGGATCAAATTTACCAACTCTTCCCTTTATCCTTGTCATGGCAACATAGACTTGATTTTGTTCATTTGATCCCATATCGATTTTTTCTTTCAACTTGGTTTCTTCTATCTTACATAGATACCATAGATATTGGAATGGTGTGGCTTCTTCTTCCCATATATACTTGAAGTGAAGTTTCCCCATCCCTATAGTAGAGCATTTAGTACCACTGTGGTAATTTATTTATGAGACATAACTTATCCTAGTTCTTGCAGTTGATCTCATATTTTAGAGATCTTCATAAAGTATGAAGTTATTCCTTCTTATCTTGACAACTTTAGCCTGTATAGTTCTTGCCTTAGTGAGATTACTTCTCCCGCTATACTGACAGAGAACAACTCTACCAATTTTTCATATATTTCTTTTACAATTTCTAGTTTTGATACATATGGGATGAGAGAGTCTTTTATAGATTATATAAGAAACCTTTGTGCTCTCACTTCTCCATTTATGTATTTGGAATGTGCTTTAGTATCTTCTTTTGAAGGTAGAGTTGCTGACCCTTTGATATGGTCCATGACTTCATTCTCAATAAGATTCAGATTTGTCCTTTTCTTCCATGCAATAAAGTTTGAAGCCCCAACCGATTTGTTACTTTCCTTGCAAAAATTATTTTTGACAAATTCAGATGAAGTCATAAATATACTTACGTGTGTAGATGTTTTCTTCTCCACTTTCTTTCGCCTTAAATTTGCTGATGATATAGATAGTAGGAAGACTCCTTCTTGATGAAGATAGTTTCTTCAAGAATGGTATAAGGAGATATATCACCTTAGACGTTTGACTATAAATGTCCTTGATGACGATGATCAATGATGGCTTGATAATGTATTTAATGATGGTGACTTTGCTTCAATAATAGGGAGATTTCCTTATAACCTTTGAAGATAGTGATCACTCCATTGATCTTGCTTTTCTAGGAAGGAACTTGATGTATAGTTCCTTCAATTCAAGAAGGGTCTTTGAGGTTTCATGAGATGACTTGAGGGTTTCACCAGATTCTTTGCAGACTTCTTATTGTATGATGATTTTTTATTTCTTCCATGAGACTTGATTCTCGAGTGTCTTCTTGCTAGAATGCCCTTTCTTGACTTCAACACCTAAGCTCTGATACCGTGTTGAGAAATCCAGGGCATTTAATAGTTATGAGATTCTATTCTTGATAATTACTGGTGATGTACTTTGTGCTTCTTGATTAGATATTATATTTATTATGTTCTTGTCATCAAGTCAATTATCAAATACAAAAGTGATATAGTATGTAGGCTAGTAAGCTAGGGCCAAAACATCTCACTTTTTGAGAGGAAAAGTCGATAAAAAATTATTCTTATAGATCTTCAATTAACGAGTACCAAGACCATGACAAAGACCCTTGACACAAGTATCCTCCCAATACCTTTGTCACTAGACTTCACATCTCTTCTCAACTTCTTCTTCGATCCTCCCTTTTCTGCACTGTACTTCACCTTCGACTAGAGAAACTCGGTCTCTACGCTTCAACAACATCAGATGGTGTGCTTCTTCTCAGCTTCCTTCGATCTCTTCCTCGGCTTCCTATATACCTTTTCTCAGTTTTCTTCCTTAACTCCTTTAAGTGTCACCTTAAGCCCTAGACTGGGCTTGTCTTACATTGTAATATGGCTCGACCTTTTAGAGTTTTGCGATATATATATATATATAAAGAGAGAGAGAGAGAGAGACCCGAAATAGATATATATATACCATATTCCTTCGATAATATGCCTCCCTCTTCGCACTACCTTTTATTCCTTAACTTCACACTTTATGTCTGAAATCATTTACCGAATTTGTTGTACTATAATGATGTTAAGTCATGCTATGTATAATGACTGTATTCTTGCCTTTAAGCCAACATGATATTTAGGAGGTGAGCTGACTTCCTTGTCGAGGATCCTTATTGTATTTAGGCCGACTTGGAGAGGCCTAGTGACAAGGTCTTAGAAGATTACTTGTACATAGACAAATGTCTCTTTTTACAAGTGTAAAATGACTTCATTTACATGAAAATGACTCTATTATCTTTATGACAATATGAAAAAATTATAAATAATTCAAGAAGAAGTCTTTGACCTATAAATTAAATCTCTTGCTCACTAAACCCATGATGTAATTAATACAATAAATTCATTTTATTTTTTTGTCTCTTCTTTACATAAAATCATAATTACATGTCATTATGAAGACCAAACCTAATTACACTTTTCAACACAACGCATTGAAGCTGCAAGCAAAGAACAACACCACGAATACAAAGAAGAACATAGGAAAATGGTACGAGTTCCATAAGAGCCCCACTCACAATACAAGTGAGTGTCGAGCGAAGCAATCACTTGTGGTCGAACTGAAGGCTTCCAAGTCAGATGCATGTTCCGACTCTGAGTCAAAACCTGACAAGGGTAATGTCAAAGGGAAGCAGATTCTTGATGTTGAACCTAGCGCCACCATGGCCGCCACCAAGATCTAGAAGAATGAGCCTGAAGATCCAGAGGAAGGGGAGTGTCTCTTCCACTCACAAATGTGGGTGAAGGGTTATCCATTTTAGTTCATTGATGACAACGGGATCCAAAAGAATCTCATTTCAACAAAGGTCGTGAATTTGTTGGTCCTACTAATTACACCACACCCATAGTCGTACACCATCGGGTGGCTTCACCAAGAACGATATCTCTGCGTCAACCAACAATGTTGCCTTCCCTATAGCATCAAGCCCTTCACGGATGGGGTACTATGTGATGTTTCTCCTCTTGAAGTTTTTGATGTATTATTAGGCCAACCATACTTGTGGAAGTGTCATGTTGTGTATGAGTCTAGGAATCACATTGTTATTATTACTTTGGGAAATAATTTATACAGGATATCAGAGGTAGCACCACCTACCGTTATATCATTGATCTTTGCTAAGTAATGCAGTAAGATCATATCCAAAATCGAGAAAATTTTCTTCCTTATGATTCGCCCTCATGGCAAGAAGAAAATTATGGCCACCTCCACAGCCGCTAGACATGGCCCCTCTGAACGATAGAAACAGATGAACAAGGTCATGGAGGAGTACAGGGATATCTTCACCTCACTGACAGGGGTACCCCTACATTGTCAGGTCAAGCACTCCATCGATCTTATCCCAGGTGTGCCGCTACCCAATGGGTCAATCTATCAATTCTCTATTTTGGGGAACGATGAAATCAAGAGGCATATTTAGGATTTGTTGCAGAAAGGGCACATCATGCCAAGTTTCTCACCCCGTGGGAGCCCGATCATGTTGGAACAGAAGAAGGATGGAACCTGGAGGCTCTATATTGATTATCCAGCTTTGAATAAGATCATTTTCCGGAATAGGTATCCAATCCCATAGATTGATTACCTTTTGGACCAGCTCAAGGGGACCAAATATTTCAGCAAGATTGTTTTTAAGCCCGAGTATCACCAAGTACTGATTGAACCCTCTAATATATGGAAGGTTGCCTTCAAATCCAAGGAGGGCCTTTTTGAATGGTTGTTCATGCCTTTCGGTTTGACATATTCCCTCGCAACCTTCATGCGGATGATGGACAACATCTTATCAACCTTCACTAACTCATTTGTGGTAGTGTACCTGGATTTCATCCTGATCTTCAGCCAGAGTTTGGAAGAGCACATACACCATATTCAACAGGTCCTCCAAACCCTACAACAACACAAATTGTGTGCCGATTTGGAGAAATGCACTTTTGGTATGACCCAAGTTCAATATAAGGGGTACATCATTATTGAGAAGGGCGTGCATGTGGACCCAACCAAGATACAAGTTATTTAGGATTGGCCAACCCCAACCACTCTAACAGACATCTAAAAATTTAAGACATCCACAAATTTATGGGTCTTGCCAATTTCTATCGCAAGTTCGTGTCGGGATTCTCTCATATCACTTGGCATTTGAGTCTAGTCACCAAGGGTAGAGCGAAAGCAAAGTTATTTTGGTATGAATCCCAACAATAGTTGTTTGTTGAGTTGAAGCATCACCTCTGCTCTGCACTAGTGCTTACATAACCATACTTGTAGCAACCATTTGAAATTGAGAAATATGCCTCCAACTATGTTATTAGTGTAGTCCTTACCTAGCAGGGGCATCCAGTGGCATATCATAGTGAAACACTTTTAGATACAGTCTGAAAGTATCCCACCTATGACAATGATATGTATTCCATTGTGCAGGTTTGCTGACAATGGAAGCATTAAATCTAGGGAAGGAAGCGATCATCCACACAGAGCACCAACCATTATAGTTCATACAAACATAAGGAAAGTTGCAGAACTATCACCATCAAAAGTGGTCCACATATCTGCAACAATTCCATTTGAACATTAAGTGCAAGAAGGGAAACAACAATAATTTTGCAGACTGCCTCAACCAACCGTCTGTTATGGTGCTGACCACTGTGCTCGACTCTTATGGACACGAGACTTCGGGATGGAAACATCTTTACAAGAGTGATCCAAAATTCGACACCACATACCAGATGCTCCTAGAAGGTAAGCAAGTTCGAGACTTTCACCTCTGGGACACACTTTTATGCCACATGGGACACATATTTGTTCCTTCAAGCGAGCATGCCAAGATGATTTTGGAGGCGTACTATAGTCAGGTCGCTGGAAATTTTTGGGTACAGAAGATAGTGGAAGTGCTGCAGAAGTATTTTTATTGGTCGAACATTCGACAAGATGTTGGGAAGTATCCTGCACTACCTGTGCCATTGCCAAACTTGCAATTAAGAAGCAAGGCATGTATACTCCTTTTCCTACTCTTAGCTATCCCTGGTAATCCATATTCATGTATTACATGTCGGGCCTTCCTTCTGCCAAGCATGGCAATGACTGTGTTTTTTTGGTTGTCGACAAATTCTCTAAGATGGCCATTCTGACGATGTGCAAGAAGAGTATCATAACAAAAGCCACTACCGAGCTCTTCTTTGAACGAGTATGGTTACACTTTGGGATTCCACATTTCATTATCTCATATCGGGACAGTCAGTTCCTAAGTGAATTTTGGTCAAGTCTATGGTCATTGGTGGATACCAATCTCACTAAGTCCACGACCTTCCACACCCAAAATGATGACCAAACATAAGTCGTCAATACGATGATCGTGCACATCCTGCACATGTACAACTAGAAGCAACCCACGCGCATGGAACGCAAGCCTACCCTATGTCAAACAAAACTACAACATATCTCTCCACAACTCAACTGGCCACAACCCCTTGTAGGTGGGATTTGTATTCCGACCACTATGTCCCATTGATGTTTCCATACCAGTTTTCGCTACTTAGGAAAGTTAAAATCATTGCCAGTTTGAAGCTGACAGGGCTAACAACTTCATTAAGCGCATTCAACACATCCGCTAGTAGGTCCATGACATATTAGATAGAGAAAATGCTAAGTACAAACAATTTCATGACCAACATCGGGTGCCACACAAGTTTTAGGTGGGCGAAAATTTTTGGTTACATTTGCAAAAGGAGCGCCTCATTGGGGCCCATTGCAAGCTTCACGCACTCTGATATGGACCTTACACCATCACTAAGGTTGTAGGGGACAATGATTTCAAGTTAAACATTACACCATTCCGTGGCCTGCACCCAATATTCAATGTGGACTGCCTTTGACCATACTTTCCACCATTAGTGGACACATCAGACATTGCAGAACAACTCACACCAATAGAGCTAAACCCAGACTGCATGGAACAAGCCACAATTGATCAGATCATGGACACATAGATCAAGAACACTCACCAAAAAAAGATCCAACTGTATCGGGTTGTCAAAGGTGGCCAACTCCTGCAACAAGGCAAGTGGATCACTAGGGACCAAGTTCAACAAAAGTTTCCCCATCTCATGTAGGCACTCAATGCAACGGGGACCGTTACTTCCTAAGGGTGGAGGACTAATCCAGGTGGATATTGGTGGCCACCTATATATTCCACTTGGACCCCCACCATTGTTTATTTCATTTTCCTTAATTGTAGCACAATTTTTTTTCCCTTAATTGTAGTACAATTTACTATTTTTGACAGTTTTTCAGGTCCTAAACTTCCAAAACCGTTTTGAGGCCTTCAAAAATGTTTTTTTTGGAAAATAAGCAAATGTGAGTCTACATGAGTCTTTGCCTCACATTTGCAGTGTTAAGTTGTAGTCCTTCGGATAGATATTTCTAACGAGGTATTGTACGTGCCAAACAAAGTTTGCATGCCAAATTTACGACCTCGATAATTTGATGTCCCAATTTACCCCAACGGGACCCACAATTTTGACGCTTCATCTCTTAGGGTTAGGTTTTTTGATGTTTATGGTTTTCCATTGTTTCTCAATGATAAATATGCCTTCGAACCTCACTGTAACACATTTTAGAGCCATGTAGTCACCACATCTCTTCTTAGAGAGAAGCTACCATCGCCCGAGCTAGTTCATTTCCATTCTGTGTGTAAGCATTTTTTAGTTCTTTGATATTAATGGAATTAAGATTTATTTCTGCTGAATCTCTGTTTTTATATTTATTTATGTGTTTTGTTGTGTTCCTGCATAAGTCCAGATTAGATATGTATTATATGGGAGTTGGTGGTTCACTTGATGACATTGGTCTCTAGCCACCCATCACTCTAGAAGTTCTTCACTGTTCAAATGTTGGTTCATTTATTCATTTGGATATCGTAATGTCATAGCTCTGTCTCATACATTTGTTAGGTCTCTCTGTAGAATTTGAGAATTGTTTCAAAGACCTTGGCCATTGCATAATGAACTGTTAGAAGATACCGAAGCTCTTAAATTTGCTCTACAACAAAGGAGAAATTTGGACTAATCGTGGGTGATTTAATCTGTGTATTTAATTATTAGCGTAACTTTATTTCATTGTCAAATGGTTTATTTTAGCCTTATTTTTTGCAATGGGTGCATTGAGTTAGTTTTCCATATCCCGAATTATGAAAATTCCTCTCTTATTAAACCTCGAATCAATCCTATGTATAGTGCTTTGTGTAAGCATCATTTAGATGTTTTAGTTTGAAATTGGAAATTTGTATTAGCTTGCTTCTCACTTTATGTATTCATCCCTATTATGAGAACATTTTTATTATATATATGAAAGTTTAGTTGTCTATAAAGGTAAACTAGAATTGGCACGAGGTGAAAAGGCCATGCCGATAGTGTTTTTGGCTTTTTTAACCCTTTGAATATATATACAATACAATAACATTGGATCTAATGTCTCACTGGAGGTCGAGGAGGTCAAAATGTTCCATTAGTCATTATACATACCAGATATATGTGGGAGAGTCTCCCAAGCCCGAAAGGTGGCGGCCTGAATTCATTTCCATATGCAGGGCGCCCTAGGTGGGAACATATGGATCTCCACTTGTCAAAGATTTCCATAGTTTGTTTAGTTTAATTCTTGAAAGAAAAATATGGCCACAATATTGATTATAATTGTTACAGGGTCCTCTTTCTTTCTCACACACACAAAAGAAATGATTACGAGCTTCAATTTTCCTAATTTTAATTCAAGCTCTCTGAATGATATTGTGCTCCAATGGGGGTGTAATGTAATTTCTCATGATAACAAGATCTATTTGAAAAATAGTGGAGTTCCTAAAAATTTTAATGGGAACTTGGGTTGGGCCCTGTTCAAATACCCAATGCGCCTGTGGAGCAAGCCGTTTCCACGAATCCATGGCTTTAATTTTTTGTATCAGCGATGAAAGAAGCTTCCCCGCTTCTTGGCAACTTTCAATCTCACTTTCAGTTCATTGTAGATGAGGGAACAATGACCCAAAAGAGTGGCCTTTCTTTCTTCATGGCGCCAATCAGCTCTAAACCACCACAAGTGAATGGATCTTCCGTCAAGGGGCTTGAGCTTTTCAGTAATTCCTCCAAAAGTAAAATTAAAGTAATTCCATTTAAAAAATACAATCAAAGTACACCACATTGTTGGCATTAATAGGCATGAATAACCTATTCAAAAATTAAAAAACAATATGCTACATGAATATTACAATTGCCATTCAAAGTACATGACATTGCTAGCATTCATGGGCATAATTAACATGTAATAAGACATCCACGTGACTGGTGGATACAACAAAATCAACAAAATCAAAAAAATCAGATCATTGAAGTAAAATATGAAGCAGGGGAAGATGGAACACATAACAATCATCCCCAAACAATGTTTATAACCTGAATTCCTTCATTTAAATATGGTGCAACACAAAAGTCTAGAACCATGTGGCATGTAGCCTCTATGTACTGTAAGGAACCATGTGGCATGTAGCCTCTATGTACTGTAAGGAATCATGTGACATGTAGCCTCTACGTATTGTAAGCAAGTCATCACAATAGACAAGTTTGAAAATGAGAGAATATATTATCTTATTTGTACCATAGGTTTGTCTACATTCACATTTAGCACACATCATCTTTAACAAGAATTTGAATATTTAAATCAGACAAATTAGGTATTTAGCAATCTCTATTGGGATTTCCATATCAAAACAACTTTATTATAAGAGTGTAGTTATAGGAAACAAGGTAATTATTCATAAAATAACAGTTTACTCAAGCTTTTACATTATTCCTATATTCCTATGAATGGAAAATTTCCAAGGTTCTTGTTCGACCAACACCTTAATCTCAATACAATCACTCCAAGCACCTTTCTAACTTCCAAGTCTCCTTATTATGGGTAATGGATCACACTATTGAGCTTGTCCCTACCTTATCACGTGGACACAAAAAATAAAACAAATACTTGATGCTTAGTGCAACAACTCCTTTTGACATAAAAACCACACACCCTCACTAGGAACATGTGTTCCTTTGGGCATTCTCACTTACAACATATATGTCCACATCTATCACTATATTGATTACCTTGGGCTTAATAGTATTACCATCAAGAATAAATTCACTTTCAAAGATGAAATCTTAATGAAAACCATGGCACCACCTACTTCTCAAAAATTGTTTTATGGTCTGGTTATTATGAAATTTTAACATGCCCTTATAGTTAAAATAACAACCTTTTATGCTCATCTCAACCTTGCTTATGCACCTACAACCTTTCAAAACCACTATAAACAAATTCACCCATCACCCCATAAACCTGTTCATGTTTTCTTAAATGTTATTCTATAACAACCTTTTATGCTCATCTCAACCTTTCTCATGCACCTACATCCTTTCAAAACCACTATAAACAAAGTCACCCATCACCCCAAAAGTCTATTCATGTTTTCTTCAATGTTATTCTTGTTTATAGCAGCACCTAGCCCCTAGAACTTCAACACACTGGTCGTGTCCTCCCTTTCTTTGCCAAGAAATTAATGTGCTCCTTATAAGATTGAATGCGTGGACTACCTCATATTAACTAATGGGTTTAAGGAGGATAAAATTAATGTTCAAGTTATCTCCAATATTTAAGGGTTTTGGGGGCTCATAGAATAGTATCTATATTTGGACTATCATTACTCAAAACTCATTATCTTGCTCAGAAAACAATACAAAAAATATACCCTTTCTTTGTCAATTCAAGTCAAGCGTTGTTATAATACTTATAAGATCATGACATCCACTCAAATGCTTCACCCCCATAACTTTTATTTACCATTCCTAATAAAAAATTCAAAACAAAATCCTCAAGGAATAATTAACCTCTCAAGTCCATATAAGGATACTCCAAACATATCACAATGTTTATCATCCATTTCACTAGAGTGAGCTAAAACAATATGTCCACAAAATTGTCTCGAAATGTGAGACATTTGAAAAGAAAAAATATTAAAATGATGGCTTTCATATGAATTTCTTTCCATGGCTACCAAGTAAAGGAAAAACATCATCATTGTAGTAAATAAATGATGATTTGAAAATTACAAATATTTTAGTGAAATAATTGCTAATCACCAAAATGAATTACAAATGGTAAACCTAAGAGAAAAAACCTTGCAATGGAAACCCATTTAAGTGACTCAGGTGTAGAGGAGATGCTTCCAATTGGTCCATCTGCAGGAACAAATCCAGTGATTATAGGACAAGGCATTATGCCTGATGGAGATTTAGGTAATGGAAAAAACTTGATGGTGGTCCCCTAAAATTAGGAATTACATGTATACCTGCAATAAAATTTGAAAAGGAGTTGTCTTTAGTGCGAATTTTTGGAATTTCCAGTGCCGGAATCCGGTAGAAAAATTTGAGGTGAAATCTTGATTTCTGTTATTTAAACTGGTTTTTTTTACTATATATATGGATTCAACACCCTAAGCAACCCATAAGGCACTTGGATTGTGCATGGTTACCCATCAAACATGTTATTTCAATGAATTCCTGTAGGATTTTAAAGAAACCTGATCAAAAAAATCCACTGGAAAAATCTCCAAAAAGTTGTACTAAAGACAACTCCATTTGAAAATCCAACATTAAAGTTCGTAACTTAATTCATAAGCTTTAGAAAATGATGCAGGAGCATCCGACTAGGGCGGCAAACAGACAGCAGGTTTTTCATGTTTTTTTTTTTTTCAGTGATGTGTTATTCTACAGGTCTTTGAACCTGTCCCTGTTTAATTTGTTTTTACTAGACTAGAGGACTAGTTGTCAGTAGGGTTGTTTTAGTATAACTGACTTTTTATTTTAATTTTTATTAAGAAACTGTAGTGGGGTTATTAGGCTGCTTTTAAAATTTGTTAGTGATAAAGTAAAAATAGAAATAATGTGGAAAATGTAACCGTGTAACCAACATTGGGGCAGTTACCAACTGGTAACGAATTTTCCCTCCACTGGGCTACAAAAAGAACAGGAAGGTCACTTTACAGGGGTTCTGCAAACCTGTCATTGAGAAGAGAAATAAAACAAGTAGTAAATTGTTCAGCAATTCATCTGTATTGAATGTTGAATAACAATCTTGTTGTTTATAGCCTAACATGCATAGCATTGACAATTTATTAAAAACAGAACCACAGTACCAGCCATTAAAATTCTTTCATTTCTTTTCCCTTTTACAAGTTACAAGTCTCGGTAGTGCAGGAAGGCGACACTACGAGTTACTTTTATAAAACAGAGAACGAGGAAGGAATTGGCCAAACAACGCCAACGAGAAGACGAGGAAACAAAAACGCAAATCGAAATTAAACACAGGCAGTCAAACTCAACCTACAGGTAACAGTTATTATGCCAGTATATTTCTTGAGCAAGATTGAAAACGAAATTTGAAGCTTTCATTCAAAATATATATAAAATAGTCACATTAAGAGTCCGGAACATTACAGTTCCATTGATTACATTACAAAGCAACGAAATCCCTCGGAACAAGAAGGTACAGTTAGGGTTTGACCAGAAACCCTTA
Source organism: Pinus albicaulis (assembly GCA_034641835.2). Classification (NCBI taxonomy): domain Eukaryota; kingdom Viridiplantae; phylum Streptophyta; class Pinopsida; order Pinales; family Pinaceae; genus Pinus; species Pinus albicaulis. Next base: position 492,180,463 of record CM076579.1, on the reverse strand, counting down.
GGGTTATAAAAAAACTGATTGTGCAACAGTCATAAGCTACATGCAGGTTCCTCGAAACCTAGAAGAATAAACCTGTACAAAACCGGACTAGGTCGAAATAAGGGAAGACATAGCTGGACAATATTTTAGCTAACCTACAGGTTGCTACAGCCAAGACGCTCAGAAAACATTGGAACGAAACTGCCTGCAAGATTTAGATACATCACAGTATAAAACGGAGGTTGAAATGTAGTTGGATGCTACCCGTGAGAAAAGGAGGAGCCGAGTAACCGAGACCGAGGACAGGACCGCGAGACAGCGGCATTCACCTGCATAGAACCAAGAAATGGCGTTAGCCAGTTTGCCATTGTACCTCATTCAAGAAAAACAAAGGACGTAGAAGGGATTCAATAGCCTTACCTTGTGGAAGGGAAAGAACGTAGTGATTCTTAGTTGAACAAAAACTATCACCCGAACGACGACCAGACCTGCTCACGAGGAGCCAAAAGGTCAGGTTGTGAAGGAGGAGAATGCGAAAGTGAATCATGGAGGGCCGACTTACCAGTTCGAGTGCCTGAAGAAGCCGAGTGAATCCGTGAGACATCACGACTGAAAACACCTACGAACAAACGAAGAAGGGAATAAATCATTGCCGAAGATAAGCACATAACAAAAACGAAAATAATAAGAACAGTGGGGATAAACAGTTACAGAGGAAGAGACTGGTCGTGCTAAGACAGTCGAATAGTTCACCATTGTTTACACAAATGCCAGTTCGTCGTTGAACATCATTTTACAGCGAGGGCCGAAGTTCACAGACCAACATTGCAACGAAAACCCAAAGGCGGAACCCTCACACAGAGACCCGGAAACAATACAAGTGACCGCCAAAATGGAATGATCCCGAGTAATAGGCGAGGAAACCAAGTAGCACGACGATCGAACCAACAAACATTCACTGCATTATTAAATGCGAATCAATATGGCAACAACATAAATCTTACGGAGGCCGAGAATCGAGGTTTAACATTTGTTTATTTATCCATAGCACGATATGTATTAACTCGTGGTTTTAATACAGCGCCACGTAATAACACGTTGGCATTTGCACAAACACCTTTTATATGCTATAACAGTGACACGTAATAACACGTTAACACTTGTTCAAACACATTTGATAAGTTATAACAGTGAATTTGGGGTGTGGGCTGGCGCGTACCCATCAAGTGGTATCGGAGAAAAGTTTGAGGTCACAAGAAGATGGAAGTTGGCAGACGAGGAAGAGGAAGAGGAAGAGCAGTCCGAAGAGCAGCAGAAGAGGGACTGCGAGAAGAGATTCGAATTTTGAATCAAAGATTGGCAGCAGTAGAAGCTGGGGGAAGGAGAGACCCAGCAGATGACAGTGATGAAGATGTTGCAGAACCAGAAGATGAGTTCGAAGGGGTGACACCTGAACTCAGATTCTTGAAGTCAGTTTTGTTGTCCAGTCATAAGCCAAAACATGAACTTTCTACTTATGACGGAAGCTTGTCGACATAAGTGTTATTAGATTGGTTGAGCGAAGTAAACAAATATTTTGAGTTTGAAGAAACCAGTGAGGACAAACAGGTGAAGTTCGCTGCCACCAAGTTGAAAGGACATGCGTCCTTGTGGTGGGACAGCGTTCAGGCAGAAAGGAAAAGACTAAATAAACAGCCTATAAGGAAGTGGGCCAGAATGGAGGCAAAACTGAAAGAGAAATTTCTGCCTAAAGATTATCAAATTATGCTGTACAGGCAAGTACAGAACTTGAGACAAAGGGGAATGACAGTTAAGGAATATACCGAAGAATTTTATAAGTTAAATTTGAGGGCAGGGTATGTGGAAGATACCTCAGAAAAGACAGCAAGATTCGTGAATGGGCTGAGAGGGGAGATACTGGATGAAATCGGTATTCTCTCACCCAGAACTTTAGATGAAGCATACCAGTTTGCTCTGAAGGCAGAGGAGAAAATAAACAGGAAGCAGAATGCCAGAAGAGGAGGTGGATCTCGCAGAGGAAAGGGGAAGGCCTTTGGTAGAGGCAGAGGTACAGGTTCCAATGAGGAAGGCAGCAGTTCCAAAACTGCAGGGACAGCGGAAAAGGACAACAGCACTAGAGGAGGACGACCAGCCCAGCGAGGGAGAGGTAATGGTCGGGGCAGAGGAACTGTCCAGTGCTATAGGTGCCACAAGTGGGGGCACAAATCGTATGAATGTCCTGAAGGTGAACCAGCAGGTGGGAGAGGAGCTTATGTTGCCCAGCCTGAGGAAGCGGAAGCGCCACCTCAGGAAGTGGAAAATGCACCAGAGACAGGGGAAGCCTTGGTGCTGAACAAGGTGCTGATAAAACCAGCAAAGGAGATTATGGACCCAAATCAAAGGAAGGCTTTGTTCCGGACAGTTTGCAAATCATAGGGAAAGTGCTGCAAACTGATCATTGACAGCGGAAGAACTGATAATTTGGTGGCCACGGAAATGGTGGAGAAGTTGGGACTGAAAAAGCTAAAACATCCCACTCCCTACAAAGTGTCGTGGCTGCAGAAAGGACATCAACTCTTAGTTGATGAACAGTGCGAGGTGGAGTTCCAGATAGGCAGATATAAGGACAAAATTGTCTTCGATGTTATGCCAATGGATGTCTGTCATATACTGTTAGGAAGGCCCTGGCAGTTTGACAGAAAAGTAGTTCATGACGGAAGAACGAACTGCTATAAGTTTGTCAAAGATGGGGTCAAGCACACACTTGTACCCATCAAAGAGGAAGGTACAACAGAAGCTAGTGGAGTAAAAGCGCTGCTGATGGGTGGAAAAGAGTTTTTGAAACAGATTGAAAACAATGATGTGAATTTTGCTGTTGTGAGAAGGCCAAGAACAGTGGTACTGCACACAAAGATTTCAGATTTACCTGAGGAGATTCAAGACATGTTGCAGGATTTTGGAGATATCATAGTGGACGATCTTCCAGATGAGCTACCCCCCGAGAGAGGTATCAGCCACTGTATTGATTTTATACCAGGGGCTAGCTTACCAAATAAGGTAGCTTATCGTATGAGCCCGAAAGATAATGAAGAAATTCGGAAACAGGTGCAGGAATTGCTTGATAAAGGGCTGATCAGAGAGAGTATGAGTCCCTGTGCAGTTCCGACAGTATGAGCTCCTAAGAAAGGTGGCAAATGGCGAATGTGTACAGATTCGAGAGCTATTAACAAGATTACGATTCGGTACAGGTTTCCACTACCGAGAATGGATGACATGATGGACTGTTTGAGTGGGGCAGCCTATTTTTCGAAGATTGACTTGAAGAGTGGCTACCACCAGATTCGAATCCGAGAAGGGGATGAGTGGAAGACAGCTTTCAAGACAAATGAAACGCTGTATGAATGGCTGGTGATGCCATTTTGATTAAGCAACGCTCCCAGTAATTTCATGCGCCTAATGAACGAAGTACTGAAGGAGTTCATTGGGAAATTTGTGATTGTGTATTTGGATGATATTTTAATTTTCAGCAGAACGAAGGAGGAACACTTCCGACATGTTCGAAGTGTATTGAGAAGATTGCAGCAGAACAAACTGCTAATAAATTTGAAAAAGTGTACTTTTTTTCAAAAATAATTAGTTTATTTGGGTTTTGTGATTGCAGAAAACGAGTTGAAGATGGATCCGGAAAAGATTGCAGCAATAGTTAACTAGCCATCCCCAAAGAATTTGTTCGAGGTTCGAAGCTTTCATGGTTTAGCAAGCTTTTACAAGAAGTTTATCAGGAATTTTAGCAGGATCTGCGCACCCATGTTGGACACAATTAAGAAGGCAAATCAGCCTTTTTGCTGGACTGAAGCAGCAGAAAACAGTTTTAAGACTCCGAAGAAAAAGATCACTGAGAGGCCGATCTTGAGATTGCCAGATTTCAACAAACTTTTTCAAGTTCGTTGTGATGCCAGCGGTACAACCATTGGGGCAGTACTTAGCCAGGAGGATAGACCGGTTGCTTATTTAAGTGAGAAATTGAACGAAATTAGGCAGAAGTATTCGTCTTACGATAAAGAATTTTATGCGGTCGTTCAAGCCTTGAAGCACTGGAGGCACTATTTGTTAGGTAATGAGTTTGTGTTATTTTCTGACAATTCTTCTTTACAGTATGTTATGCAGCAGCACAAGTTGAATCACAAGCATGCAGAGTGGGTGGAATATCTGCAAAGCTTTACATTTGTATTGAAGCATATCAGCGGGCAATCCAACAAGGTGGCAGACGCATTAAGCAGAAGAGTTTTGCTTTTGCAGGAGAGTACGGTGCAGGTGCTGGGTTTTGAACACCTGAGGGATCTATATCAGACAGATACAGACTTTAAGGAGGCACATGAAGCATGTCAGAACCCTTTACTGCAGAATCACAGTCCGTGGTTGGACTACAATCTGCAAGAGGGATTTTTATTTAAGGGACAACAGTTGTGTATTCCCGATTGTTCAATGCGGGAAAACATTATTCGGGAGAAACATAGCGGAGGTCTAGCCGGACATTTCGGTATAGACAAGACCTTATCCCAGATAGAGCATTTCTATTATTGGCCAAAGTTGCGGCGAGATGTGCAGAGGTATGTAAGCAGGTGCAAAATGTGTCAATTGGCAAAAGGTCACAGCCAGAATGTAGGACTCTATACGCCATTGCCCATACCAAGTAGGCTATGGGACTCAATCAGTTTGGACTTTGTCCTGGGTTTACCTAGAACACAACGAGGATTTGATTCAGTGATGGTAGTGGTGGATAGATTCTCGAAGATGGCGCATTTTATACCCTGTCTGAAAACCAGTGATGCTACTCACGTAGCCCACTTGTTCTTCACAGAAATTGTTCGACTGCATGGCTTGCCGAGGTCCATTATTTCAGACCGGGATGTGCGGTTCACAGGACACTTCTGGTGTACCCTGTGGAAAATGCTAGACACCCAACTAAATTTCAGCTCCGCTTATCACCCACAGAGCGATGGGCAAACAAAGGTGGTAAATAGGAGTTTGGGGAACTTGCTAAGAAGCTTAATCGGAGAAAATTCGCGGATGTGGGATCGCGTACTTGCCCAAGCGGAATTTGCATATAACGATTCTCCAAATCGCAGTACGGGATACAGTCCTTTTCAGGTTCTGTACGACATGCATCCTCACGGAGTGCATGAACTGCGGGATTTGGGAAAGCTCGAGAAAAGAAGCGCAGATGGAGAAGATTTCGCTCAAGCAATGAGTGATCTGCATGAGCAGGTGAAATTGAAGTTGGTAGACAACAGTGAAAGATACAAACAACAGGCAGATTTGAAAAAGCGAGAAGTTCAGTTCAATGTTGGGAACGAAGTCCTTGCCCACTTGCGCAAGGAACGGTTTCCAAAAGGGCAGTATAACAAATTAAAGTTTAAAAAAATTGGCCCCTGCAGAATTCTTTGCAAGTTTTCTGCCAATGCCTACGAAATACAACTGCCACCCGGAATAGGCATTTCGCCCATTTTTAATGTGGCAGAGTTGTTCCCTTACACTACCAGTCCCGGAGACGAAGAGGCAACAAGGCCAAAACGGAATACCCCAAATGAAGAGGATGTTTGGTTAAAGCAGATGCTTGCAGCGCAGCCCCTTGAGATCGAAGGTATCCTCGATACACAAGTAGCCAAATGAACACGCAGGAAGGACTATTTACAGTACCTGGTCAAGTGGAAGAACCGTCCCATTGAGCACAGTTCCTGGCTTGACGCAGCACAGATTCAGAAAATTGGCTATTCAGTGGATGACCTCATGGAGCGGAGCCATGAATTTTTGCTACCCCGGCAGCCTGATGCAAGAGCATCCGACTAGGGAGGCAAACAGACAGCAGGTTTTCATGTTTTTTCAGTGATGTGTTATTTTACAGGTCTTTGCACCTGTCCATGTTTAAGAGGATTAGCTGTCAGTAGGAGTTGTTTTAGTTTAACTGACTTTTATTTTAATTTTCATTAAGAAACTGTAGTGGGTTACTAGGTTATTTTAAATTTCATTAGTGATAAAGTAAAAATAGAAACAAGGTGGACAATGTAACTGTGTAACCAACAGTGACAGTTACCAACTGGTAACGAATTTGCCTGTCACTGGGATACAAAAAGAACAGAAAGGTCACAAGACAGGGGTTCTGCAAACCTGTCATTGAGAAGAAGAATAAAACAAGTAGTAAATTGTTCAGCCATTCCTCTGTGTTGAATGTTGAGTAACAATCTTGTTGTTTATAGCCTAACGTGCATAGTATTGACAATTCATTAAAAACAGAATCACAGTACCAACCATTAAAATTCATTCATTTCTTTTCCCTTTTACAAGTTACAAGTCTCGGTAGTGCAGGAAGGCGACACTGCACATTATTCATATAAAACAGAGAACGAGGAAGGAATTGGCCAAACAACGCCAACGAGAAGACGTAGGAACAAAAGAAACGCAAATCGAAATTAGACACAGGCAGCCAAATTCAACCTACAGGTAACAGTTATTATACCAACACATTTCTTGAGCAAAATTGAAAATGAAATTTGAAGTTTTCTTTCAAAGTATATATATATATATATATATATATATATATATGAAATAGTCACATTAAGAGTCCGGACATTACAATTCCATTAATTACATTACAAAACAACGAAATCCCTCGGAACAAGAAGCTACAGTTAGGGTTCGACCAGAAACCCTTGGGGGTTATAAACAAACTGATTGTGCAATAGTCATAGGCTACAGGCGGGTTCCTCGAACCCTAGAAGAATAAAACCTGTACAAGATTGGACTAGGTCGAAATAAGGTAAGACATAGCCGGACTATAATGTAGCCAACCTACAGGTTGCTACAACCAAGACGCTCAGAAAACATTGGAATGAAACTGCCTGCGAGATTTAAATGCAACATAGTATAAAACAGAGACTGAAACATAGTTGGATGCTACCCGTGAGAAAAGGAGGCAGAGTAACCGAGGCAGAGGGAGACGGACGCGGGGCAGGCGGCATTCACACCGCATAGAACCAAGAAATGGCGTTAGCCGGTTGCCATTGTAACTCATTCGGGAAAAAACAAGGACGGAGAAGGGATTCGATGGCCTTACCTTGTGGAAAGGAAAAAGAACGTAGTGATTCTTGGATTGAACAAAGCTATCACCCCGACGACGGCCAGTCCTGCCCCCACGAGCCAAAAGGTCAGGTTGTGAAGGAGGAGAATGCGAAAGTGAATCATGGAGGGCCGACTTACCAGTTCGAGCGCCTGAAGAAGCCGAGTGAATCCGTGAGACATCACGACTGAAAACCCCTGCCAACAAACGAAGAAGGGAATAAATCATTGCCGAAGACAAGGACAGAACAAAAACGAAAATAATAAGAACAGTGGGGATAAACAGTTACAGAGGAAGAGACTGGTCGTGCTGAGACAGTCGAATAGTTCACCAATGTTTACACAAATGCCAGTTCGCCATTGAACATCATTTTACAGCGAGGGCCGAAGTTCACAGACCAACATTGCAACAAAAACCCAAAGGCAGAACCCTCACACAGAGACCCGGAAACAATACAAGTGACTGCCAAAATGGAATGATCCCGAGTAACAGGCGAGGAAACCAAGTAGCACGACGATCGAACCAACAAACATTCACTACATTATTAAATGCGAATCAATATGGCAACAACATAGATCTTACGGAGGTCGAGAATCGAGGTTTAACATTTGTTTATTTATCCATAGCACGATATGTATTAACTTGTGGTTTTAATACAGCGCCACGTAATAACACGTTGGCATTTGCATAAACACCTTTTATATGCTATAACAGTGACACGTAATAACACGTTGACACTCCCCGGATGCGGGTGTTTCAAAGGTTCGTTAATGGGAAGGGACGGGGAGGCGGCAAGCCATGCCGACACCTGCCCCTGTGGTACGCGGAGTTAAATGGACAGCTGCTCCACAACGTGTCTCATTTACACTCCCCTCATTCCAATGCTCTGAGCTCTGCAACCAACAGCACTCGCGCGCCTTCAAACAGGTTGAACCCTGCCTCCGCATGCTCTGGCGAGATTTTCACTCTGATAGCAGTTAAGAAGATGGATTTGTTTGGGTTGGGAAGGACGAACTCGGCGCATGTTAAGTCCGGTCTCATGGCAGATGGATTCCATAAGCAACAGGTTAAAATGGCTCCGGTCTTGGCTTTACCACATAATCGTAGGGGCGTCGTTGGTTACTGTATGCACAGTCGGGAGAACGACCATCTGTGTCTGTTGCGCTCTACGTAGAGGAAGGTCTATTCTCCTGGGCATCTTCAGCTGTCACCGCATCCTCGCTCGAGTTTGGGCCACCTTGCGCTGGCGGGCACTTTGGTTAAAGTTTTATGGTTCCCGCTCCTTCACACTATGCCGAGGCTTCGACATCGTATGCAGAGTAGGAAGGGCAGCTCTCGGAGCCATCCCACTCGTTTGCCTTCCAGTCCTTCCCCGGACACATCCTCCTTCGATGATGGCTCCAACCACTACCCCAGAACTCGCAGCGGCAGGGGGCACTCTCAAGATTTTTGCTCGTACTGGGGTCCCCATTCGCGTCACTCGTCCGCTGCCTCTGCTAATACAACAGGCACTGCTCGGTTCACCTTCCAGAGTTCCCTCAATCACCCGAGGATAACTGCCATTCTCTCGGTGGTTTTTATGGAAGACAGCTTGCCTGAGGTTTCAAGAGTGCCGCTAGCAGTTCCCATGGAGAATTTTTCTCTTGCCTCCCAGTTCTCGCAATTCAATCTGGGCAGTGGCAGCACTCTGTCGCAGCCTCCGTCTCGCCCTGCAGACTTTGTTCCTGATGAAGATATGCTCTCTACTGAACCTGGTCCCCCGGCTTCTCAGGCTGAACTTGCTCCTGAAATGCTCGCCACCAGCTGGTGTAGGATCGTGGAGGAGAATCCGGAAGACTAATGGGTTCGTTGCTTGGTCTTTCTCTCTGTTTGTGTCACCCAACTTCTTGGGTTTTTTCTGTTCTGGTAGCTATGAAGCTTTCTGGCCCGTTTTTGTCTTTTCTGGGTCAAAGAATCTTTTGGAGAAATCTTATTCTGCACCCCTGCGTGGGTTTCGACAGTCCACTTCTCTGTTTTTTCCTGAATTTTCTGCCTTCAAGGCAGTAGCTTTTGACTTCGGTCTCGATGTAAAATTATCAGCTTGTTAATAGATCAGTATTACTTAGAAAAAAAAAATAACACGTTGACACTTGTTCAAACACATTTGATAAGTTATAACAGTGAATTTGGGGTGTGGGCTGGTGCGTACCCATCATAAAATATTTAAAGTCCAACCAAAAACAAATAAACGTTGAAATAGAGGTTGGATTGCACATCCCACTTGAACATTGTGGCATAAGCAAAGTGATAAAATGGTTTACAACCAGGCTTACATCCCCTTCAACTCTAGAGCTTTAGTGATAAAATGAAACAAGTACTTTTACATTAGTTATGAAAACCATCATTGGTTTTGTAAACCAACATTGTTAGAGTAACTATAAGATTTACTTCAGTAAATTTAGGTTTTTACATTTTCTTTTAACTGATTATTGTCACGCTTTAACGGGATGGGGCAAGCCAATAACTAATTCAATTTTTTTCTATATTGGAGTTAAAACATAAATCATAGTGATTATGTAAATTGTCTATTTCCATGTTGAATGTAAAAATAATTATGAAATACAATGGCATCCAACAAATAATCTGGAATGGCGCTTTCCATCTCCCAGTCTAGAAGAACTTTGCAACAAAGACTAAGGATGGGGCTAGCCAGGCTCATAGACAACAAATGAGTAACAACAACAAATTTTACCTATACATAAGTTTTCCTAGGTCAGAGATAGGCACATATCCGTCTCAGATAGGATAAGGCAAGACTCTGGAGGAAAATAATTCAACATCCAGTTAACCGAGTTCCAAATGCGATCAATCAAAAGGGAAGCTAAAATAGTTTAGATGGTTTTTCATGACGTTAGAATGTTTACTCAAATGATAGCAATCCATAGTGCTTCTGAACTTCGATAGTTTTGACTGTATAATGATATCATTAAATAAAATTAAAAGTACACATGAAGAAAGGAGATAAAATGAAACAGGGATCCACCATCAATGGGGAATTGACATAATCCAATTGAATTTACTATGAAACTCGCTTGCCTCAACATAAGTAAAACCAAAGCAACTCAACTGGGCTACATATATCACTAATTATTGTGACATTGTAAAAATAGTGTAAGTTCATACCAAAAAAATGAAATCAACTAACGATGGTTAAGTGGCTATAAGTGGAAATTAACAATCTGTATGTTATTGAAGATAAAGTTAAAAATTCTTAGAAAGACATAACAGTCAATATGATGTGCAATAATTACCTGGTCTCTTGTTAGGAAGTTTGGTTTAAGGTAGAATACTAACCAGAAATATGTGCAATGACATTGCAATTATGAGCATGTTCTCTTCAAAATTTCTCTACACTACTTCGTAAATAATCTCATTCAATGAACATATGTTATCTGTGTTTTACTCTATTTATATTTTCTCGCAATTGATATATAAACAACCCAAAAAACATAGCTAACAACATTAAAAATAAAGCATTGAAATTTCAGTGATCAACATAACAAAACAAAAATAACATTAGCACCATGACAGATCATGATTCTGGCATTAGAAAATGAGGCATCTCACAAGCATGCTAGTATAATAGTAAGGCATCCTACTAAGCCGTCAACCGTTACTTGTAAGTGTTTAAGTTAGAATAAATATGTAATATTGCATGCATAAGGATGTCCCTCAGCACATCGAAATATATCAACATTCTATAAATAAAAGAGGATCGACAAGAATCCTATGAAGCACGTTATAGTATTATAGTAAGGCATGTTGCGTAGTTGTCAACAATTATAAGTGTTTAAGTTAGAAATATTTAATATTGAAAGCATAAAGATCTCCCATGACACATCGAAAGTTTATCAATATCCTATAATTAAAAATGGATCAACAAAATTTTATGAAGCAAGCTGAGCCATGGATCAACAAAATTTTATGAAGCAAGCTGAGTCATTAGGAGTAGAAAGGTAAAAAATGATAATACCGATTAGAATAACCAAACTCAAATATGAGATAGTTAGATGAAGTGTTTTATATTGACCAAACCCACTGTAAAGCACTAACATTTCTATTTTTGAGACACGTATTAATAAAGTAAGCTTCAGTAAGACTCAACAAAAAATGCACATTTCAAGATCCATAAAATATATGAATAGTACTTAAGTAACCAGACACGCCCTTGTGGGCCTGAGTGTTTGTATCCATTGTGTTAGACACATAAGTTACAACATGTGTCATCATCTCATCATCAACCATTGTTCCATATGGACAATCCATGTGAATATCCCATGGTGTGTCTACCATAATAACTCCAAACTCACCCAAAATTTCCATTCTGAAATTGTGCATATCAATTTCCAAGCTCAACTTCTGAGCAATATTCTGCACGCAATGGTTTTGGTGGTGGAATGCCAACCATCCCTGGCATAGGTAGATCAAGATTTGGATCCAACTCATAGTGCACATATGTGCATGTCTCGAAATGGGTAAAGATTACCGAGTTATTATTAAACAATGAAAAGAAACATGCATGCATAACAATAAGTATTGATCTTATGAAAACGCTTACCTTCATATGTCGGCAAGTGTCCACAAGATAACAATCACCCAGGATAATATCAGCATGTGGAGCAATTATTCGCCTGAAGTGAACCTGGAAGAAAAAAACAGGTTTTTAGAAGCTCACACAATAACAAAATATATCATGTTCAATTAAATAATAAATAAGCAATCAGGGATAATTCATGGATCAATGCAAAACTTTCTCACATGCACTATAGGAACATCTTTGACATCGAAAATCTTCTTTTGTTAAAGCTTTACAATACTCTTTCAACTGGGTACTTTTTTTTTTTAAACTGTAAAACGTTGCAAAGAGATGTCAATTAATTCCACAACCCAAAAAGTAGCTCAGATATCATGAAGCATCACAACATGGAAACATACAAGCACATGGACCAAACAATTAGTAGTATATGCAAACACAAAGTCCTACTGATCTTGAAATGGTGAAACGAAAAAGAAATGCTGACCTTTGCAGCAAGAGAAATTTCTCTTGCAGTAGTATAATGAACTAGATCATAAATTTCTTCACCTGCGTTGGACTTCTGCAACTCCCTAAATATTTTTTTGTTGGGCTATGCTTCAACATATTTAATGTCATCTTCCTTTGTCCTTGGTTTGGAAGATAGAGGTGGAAAGTAGATGAGGATATGGTCGACTTAAATCCATTCCACCAGTAGTTCCCATTACTGGAACAACACCCATTCCATTTGAATTATCTGTATTTTTAGTATTTAGTTGCTGTGTTGTTTTAGTATTTTTAGTATTCCAATAGGGCCATTTGAATTATCTGTATTTTTAGTATTTAGTTGCTGTGTTGTTTTAGTATTTTTAGTATTCCAATAGGGTTTAGACATTTCCAAGTATCATTATACTATTTTTACCACTCACCACAATTTTTTCCAACTTTACAACTGCATTTTCATCTGCAAATAACCATTTTCCAATTTCCCAAGAATCACAGCAGGATCAATGGACACAAAAGGTGTGTGATCGAGCAAAACAACATAAACCATAACTTTGGCAATACTAAAACCCTTAGGATGAGATCTATTGGCATCATTGCTTCATTTTCTCAATGAATCACCCCCATTCTCATAATCGTGCTTTTCATCCAAATGAAGCAGACAAGACCTAATATCTGTTTCTTCACTACCATTTACATAGTCCAATATTGAAACACCATTTATGTCTTCGGAATTCAAGATGCCGCCTGTTGCCCCACACCACTACCTGAAGCTTTGGCACTCAAAGATTCTCTTGTGAGCAAATCAGAACCACCATGATAGTGCTTATGTGGCCTTACCCTTCTATTCGGATCTCCTCCATTGAATGCAACAATTACCCTCAGATAAAGGTCGAGAGAGCTCCCAACATTAGGTACAAGATTTTCAAGCATGTATATGAATTCATCCTCGACAATACACCTATACTCAATACACTCAGGATCTTGTCCTCGAGGTAGATCAATTCATGATTTCCCTCAATGTGCATATCTACTTTTGACATTGCCCACCGCTAGGACAGAAAAGTACGAAACCAATTTCAATTTTATGTACATGCAAAGGTAGAATATAAATATATTATCGGTTATTCATCTAAATTTTATTATTAAACATGACATGTTCAATTTATGTTGTCACAAGTTTGCAGATTGCATCCCATGATAGATTTAAGGAAAAATGTCACAATTTTTCCAGCAACAACAACGTTAAATCATAAAACACCCATTTCTATCCAATTTACGTTGTCACAAGTTTGTAGACTGCATCCCATGATAGATTTAAGGAAAAATGTCACAATTTTTCTAGTAACAACAACGTTAAATCATAAAACACCCATTTCTATCCAATTTTTTGTCAGAGCAATATAAAAAATCCTGAGACGTGTAGCTTTGGGGATTAACAAGTAGAGCGTATAAAAAAACGCACTGAAAAATGAACCCGCACAGTTGTAGTAAACTAAGCTTGTCTACTGCTCATCCACAAACAAACTCACAAAACATAACCCCATATCATACATGATGTGGCCTGAATATTGTATTGGTCTCTGCATCTAAAACCCTAAGTCAAGAAACCCTAATTCGGTAACCTATTAAACCCTAAAAGCTTCAAAAACCCTAATCTTGAATTTTTTTCATAGATAAGAGTGCTTCTTCCGTTACATTCAAGGAAAAAGGAATCGTAACATGTCACAAGTGGATTAAAATATTATGTATCTGCCAAACCAGAAATTTAATGTTCACCTTGTAGATGACGTTAATGTTAGTTTGAATTCTGAAACCATACTGTTGGCAAAACCCAAATCAGGGAATGGGTCTTTTCCATGACAGAGGGGGGAAATTGAGCATGCAACAACTGGATGAGTATTGGAACGGAGCAGCAAAGGAGGAAAATAGAGCGTGAAACCACACATATCAATTGTAACAAAAACAAGCATAAATCCTCGATAACTGCAGAAATTGCAGGCGAAACCCCATAATTGACCAAAAAAATAAAATAATAAATAAATTAAATAATAATAATAATAATAAAGAAACAATTGTCTACATTCAGACTTCTTAGCTCATATATTGGACAAAAAAGTACACAAAATCAGGACAATAGAGCGTGCAACCACACATATCAACTGTAACAAAAAAGCTTAAGTCTAGATAACTGTTGAAATTGCCGGGAAACCCCATAATTGAAAAAATAAAAATAAAAATGAAATAATTGTTTGCATTCACACCACTTGGCTCATATATTGGACAAAAAATTGCACAAAATCAAACCCCATTGAAGCAAGAGATCGAAAACTCCCACGAGTAAAATCTAGTTCACATACTGGAGCAATGAAAGAATAGACGACGTTCTACTGCTCCAAAGGTTTAGCTGGGTTGTGGGATCCATGTGTAAGAAGATAGACGTCACATTACTTTACATTAGAGACGTTGAGACGTGGGACACGTGTTCACAATTGTGTTGAAGATGACGAAATCTGAACAGTGTCGCCACCAAAAAAAAACCCACAATATAATGGCTATCGGCATAATTAGTTTTGGAATATTGAAAAGAGTGTTTTAAGGCTATTGGGTTAGCTCATTTTATGATTTTCATGCACTAATATTTTCATTTTCCATTTTGATCACTTCGCTCTTTAAAAATATCCACTCTATGGGTTATATTTGATGGGATTATATTATGGGTTTTTGAGATAAAATAATGATGAAGGAAAAGAGTTTGTGTATCGAGGATTTTGCTATTTTAAACTCTTTGAACATCCTTACTCGAGATTATAACTCATTTAAAATTTTGAGGTATTTTATGTTGTGGTGCAAAAGGTTATGATTATTGAGCTAAAAATAATCTATATTTTCACCTCTCAAAAACAAAAAATCCTATTGTGAATTCATGCTTTGTTCATCCACTTTTCATATGTTTTATATTTGTTGCATTTATGAAGCTATTAGAAATTTTAGCTATAATACTTTGTTTTGTTCATGCATGAAATGATGTAGCCAATGGAAAAACTCAAAGTTTATGGTTCATAGTAAAACTATGTTGAATACGCTTGCATTTTGCAAACTTTGTTTTGAAAATTACTCTCTTATAATGACTTTTAATGCATTCTATTTTATGAAAAGAATTGTAAAGAATGTTAATGGAAGATTATTAAAAATGATGATTCTAGTTTTTGCATTTGCTCACACTTATCATTTTTTATTTTAGTTCCTAATTAATTCATGTTTTCTATTGCATACAATATGTCTTTTAAATCTTGTTAAAGGGACTATGTTTTGAAGATTGGAAGATGATTGACATATGGTTTTAAATGACTTCATTATTAAATAAAAAGGTGAATAATAAGGTTGATATTATTTTAAACTCAAACTCTTATTTTTGGAGAATGAATTAATTGTGTAGAGCATATACATTTTGTACAACAAAACATAAATGTTATACTTGCCAAGATTTTCCCTTAGTCATAAATTAATTCATTATTTTCTCCTTTGCTCTTTATATTTTTAGATTCACTCTGTTTTAATTTGGGCCTTGTTAAAACATATTCAACAAGTTTTATATGAAAGTGTACTTTCTTTTTGTATATTGTATTTCATGGTTGAAGAATTTAAATTTGTATTTCACTTTATGTAGTCATCCCTATTATGAGAACATTGCTACTATATATATGAAAAGTTAGTTGTCTCTAAAGGTAATTTTGTTTTGGAATATTAAAAAGAGTGTTTTAAGGCTATTGGGTTAGCTCATTTTATGATTTTCATGCACTTATCTTTTCATTTTCCATTTTTATCACTCCACTCTTTAAAAATATCCACTCTATATATGCTATATTTGATGGGATTATAATATGGGTTTTTGAGATAAAATAATGAAGAAAAGAGTTTGTATATGAGGATTTTGCTATTTTAAACTCCTTGAACATCCTTACTTGAGATGATAACTCATTTAAAATTTTGAGGTACTTTGTGTTGCGGTGCAAAAGGTTATGATTATTGGGCTAAAAATAATCTCTTTTTTCACCTCTCAAAAAGAAAAAAAATCCTATTGTGAATTCATGCTTTGTTCATCCATTGTTTCACTTTTCATATATTTTACACTTAGTTACATTTATGAAGCTATTAGAAGTTTTAGCTAGAATGCTTTGTTTTGTTCATGCATGGAATGATGTAGCTAATGGAAAAACTCAAAGTTTATGGTTCATAGTAAAACTATGTTGAATATGCTTGCACTTTGCAAACTTTGTTTTAAAAACTACTTTCTTATAAAGACTTTGAATGCATTCTAAGTTATGAAAGGAATCGTAAAGAATGTTAATGGAAGATTGTTAAAAATGATGATTCTAGTTTCTGTATTTGCTCACACTTATCATTTTTCATTTTTGTTCCTAATTAATTCATGTCTCCTATTGCATACAATATTCCTTTTAAAGCTTGTTAAAGGGACCGTGTTTTGAAGTTTGGGAGATTGACATATGGTTTTAAATGAATTCATTATTAAATAAAAAGGTGAATAAGAAGGTTGATATTATTTTAAGCTCAAACTCTTTGGAGAATGAATTAATAATATAGAGCATATACATTTTGTACAACAAAACATACATGTTAGACTTGCCAAGCTTTTCCCCTAGTCATAAATTAATTCATTATTTTCTCCTTTGCTCTTTATATTCTTAGATTCACTATGTTTTAATTTGGGCCTTGTTAAAACATATTCAACAAATTTTAGGTGAAAGTGCACTTTCTTTTTGTATATTGTATTTCATGTTTGAAGAATTTAAATTGATTTTATCACAAATATTTAGATGAGCTTCTTCAGTAGATATTCCACGGGATGAGGGAAGAAGGGAGATTTCATTGAAGTGTATGCATCTAAAGTTATTTTGATATGACATTTTATTTTTTATTTCATGATGATATTTGCAGTTAAAACGTTTCAAGGCATTAATTTTTTTGTTGGTATTGATAATACGATATTTAATTTTGAAAACTCAAAATATCTTATTTTGATAAAAGGGAAGCAATTGCTATTTCAATGATGGTGTTATATTTATTCAGACATATTTTTG
Source organism: Pinus albicaulis (assembly GCA_034641835.2). Classification (NCBI taxonomy): domain Eukaryota; kingdom Viridiplantae; phylum Streptophyta; class Pinopsida; order Pinales; family Pinaceae; genus Pinus; species Pinus albicaulis. Next base: position 492,163,209 of record CM076579.1, on the reverse strand, counting down.
CCATCACATGTTAAATATGTTTTAAATGCGAGTTTCAAGGAGTTTAATTATGATATAAATCTAATGAGTTGATTCTACCACGACTCCACCTACTTTTAGCTAACGCTATTTTAAAATCTCATGACAATTTTATATGATTAACTTTATTTTCCAATGATATTTCTAAAATAAAGTTTAAACAAATTGCTATGATAAATAATTGAACTAAATAATTCTTTTATTCAACTATTGAAGAAATGAGACATCAAGAAGAGAAGGGGGAATGTCTTGAGTGAAGGTATGCCCAAACTTTGAGAGTGATTTCATATTATTTTTAGATTTTGAACATTTTATGGATTGAACTATATTGTTGTAGTAGGGATATTTCAAAAAGAGGAAAGGAAAGGCAAAGTGACATTGATATGTGGCTCTCTTAAGGGTTGTTTATTTTTATTTTTTTCTTTGCACTTATTATAATTTATGATTTTATTCAGTTCTAATTAGTGCAAATCTTGCAGATTTTTGTTGATGTTTTCACATCTCTTGAAGTGGTCCATCAGATTTATTGTTCTTTTTTTCCTTTTCCTACACACTTAGTTGCCTTTGTATGAGTCATTTTAACATCCAAGATTTCTAAGAACATCCTTGGTCCTGACCCTCACAGGGATTCATAAAGAAAATTGCTCTTATAATAAAATTGTTGCCAGTTTATTTCTCTAATTGGCTGACTATAAGTTTATTTTGAATTCACTTTGTAGTTTCATTTTCATTATTTACTTTAAGCATTTAAAAATTTATTCGATCTTTTTTATGTTCATAGTTCTTACTTGCTTTTATTCTTTAAGCTGATATATATTGTAAATAAAAATTATATAATTTCAAAAAATAAATTTCAAATTTCAAGAATTTTGCATCTTGAAATATTACTGTAGTTTTGAGGGCTAGAAACCCAAGGTGAAATTCCCATCTATGTTGCCTAACTTGATGAGATTTAAGGTGCTTTCTATGAAGTTTCAAAACTCCCCCCTCAACATATTTTTGGTGACCATATTGGGGACAATTGAAATATCTAGCTAATTCATGGAATTACTTGATTCCAATGAATTTTTATATCCCTTAGTAGTCATATAAAAAATCAATTTCCTTATTGAAGAAGTGTTACTTCAGGTCTATTTGATTATATTTTAGAAATTAATGTTTCTCATGATCAACTTGAATGTTCTTGGGATATAATTGCTTGTGATATAGAAATTCAAGGAGGAAAATAAGCCCTTGAAAGGAAAGCTTGCAACCATACCACTTGTTCTTAAGGTTTTCTCATCTCCACTCAGTGCCGTGTCTCATGAAGAATGAGAGGTAAGTCACTTGAATTCAATCAAATGGTTGAAATTAGGAGATGGGAGAAAATCTTAGAATGTTTAGAAAGAAAGCTTCAACAATCTCACTAGGATTCTGAAACTGAGAATACAAGTTTGTCTAGCACATTCTCTCCTAAGAAAAACATAATGACCTCTTCCAGTGGTTAAAGTGTTGGCTCCACATCGAAGTATTTTGCTTCATCTTTAATTTGGAAGCATGCATAGTCATTAAAATCTTGTTCAATCCACAACAAATACTGCAAGAGTTGTTCTGATAAGAATTTTTTTTTCATGATGATATTTGTAGTTAAAAAATTTCAAGGCATTAAGTTTTTTGTTGGTATTGATAATATGATATTTAATTTTGAAAACTCAAAATATCATATTTTGATAGAAGGGATGCAATTGCTATTTCAATGATGGTGTTATATTTATTGAGACATATTTTCTCTATCACGTGTTAAATGTGGGTTCAAGGATTTTAATCATGATATAAATCTAATAGTACTCAGGCAAATATTAAGAGACTGGAGTTTTGAGAAATCTAGGGGCAACAACATTTGGTGATTTATCTTACTTGACAATTGTTTGTGATGTATTTTTACTTTTACTTAGTGAGCTTCTTCTTACTTTTGTTATTATTAATGTTTAATTCATCAAACAAATACTAAACCATAAAGAACAATGAGACAAAGGACACAAGATATAGGCGACCATCCAGGGCGAAAACCTCTCCAAAATTGAGAGGAAAACCCACGAGAATTATTCCTCTTATAGAATCTTCAAATGACGAATTCCAATATCTAGACCCTTGACCAACAGTGCCTCCAAGACCAATTCTAAGCTTCTTCTTGATGAAATTCTCTTCTTTAATTCAATGTTGGTCAGCCTTGATCCATTGTTTCATATGTCTTCCCTAACTCAAAATTTCGGCTTGTTATAGAAAACCTGCAATTTCATTTTATTTTTCACAAAAGCTCTAGGTCACACGTGTGACCTAAAAGATGGACAATTTCTCCATTTTTCTCCTTCGCTAGGATATAGGCTTCTTTTTCAACAATTCGACTTACATCCCAATATTCTTTAACCCTTGATACTCCTTTTTGACCTCACTATAATTTTTTTTCTTCTGCAGCTGAAAGTGTGCCCTAGTTACAATCTGCATGTGTGAGAGAAATTACTCATTACAAACCCAAAAAATTATGCTTTATTCCTCCTCGTATTTCTCCTTTCTTCACTAGGGTAAGAGGTTTTTTTTTTAATCTCTTGATCAAACTTTTGTAATGCTTTAGTGATTGATACTTGAGTGAGGTCGAGCTCTCCTTTATATAGCCCTTCTATAGCCCTCAAATAGGCTAACATCATCTTCTAGAGAGGCTGGCTTTCTCCTTTGTAGGCCGACTTGGAAATTAGCACTTGAAAAGGTATTAGAAGGTCATTTAACTTGACTTTGAGTCAAATATTTTTTCTCTTTACAATATGTAACAATCCCAAATGGGTCATTCATACATGATAATGACACATAAGCCCTAGAAGCTCTCAATGGGAGATTGACATATAAAATAAATCCTCTTGAACATGAAACACATGCCTAAAGAAAACAATAACACATTTATTTTTCCCATTACATCAGATACATAAAATCATGATTACATATGTCATTATGAAGACCAAACCTAGTTACATATTTCAACACTCCCTCTTAACTATGGAGGTATTCATAATCCACCAAGGTACTTATACATTCGCAATCTGAAAAATTCTCATAAGAAGAGTAAGATTGGTAACCCATTTGTATAACATCATATCATCCAACTTTGTCACATAGCAAGGCCTTGAATAACAACTCTATCTCTCCATAAGATAAAATCACAATGCTAGCGAGACAAATGATTTATAGACACCATCATCATTGTATCTTAAGGAATATACCTCATCCGGGTGTTCAAAGGGTATGTCCTTCCAAAACTATTCTTATATTGGATTCCTAGTCCTCAAAGAATATTGGTCCTCTATGACTACTCTTATTTGGATTCCCTACCCCATCCTCAAAGAGTATCAGATGCCAAATGCTTACCCAATCATACATTCTTTCTTCCCAATTGAAGACAATAATGATGTGTCTATTGCTCCTTATCAACTAGGGAGGATATACCCATTCCAATGAAGGAATGTACCCAAGCTCTCTCTTAACTAGGGATTTGTCCAAGCTCCCTCTTAGCTTTAGTACTTGCTTCCAAGTTTCATTTAAATTAGAAACTTGCTTCCACTAGGCTCCTCTTAACTAGGGACCTGTTTCCAGTGGAAACTCTTTCTTCATTGGTGGAGATCATGGGACCTTCAGCTACTTGTAGTGCTTCTCCATTCTATGTCATGCATTTCTTATTTTAACATTATGGAGCCTTCATCTTTGGGACTTCTTCGTAGGCAATCGTTCATCCATCACTTTCCTTCTTAAATCAGGGGTAGTCATGTCATCCTGCCTTTCATCATCAAGTGATCCACTAGATCATATCTGGCTTTTCTTCATACAACTACCTTTTCCACATCATGTTTCCTTCAGGATCTTCCATCCTATTGCATGAGTACTAGTTGTAGGTGACATCCACAACTCAATAAGGGTTTTCCCACTAAGATCAATTTAACAACCCCAAATTATGTCTGGTTCCAAAATCTTGACTAAAAAATGCTTCAACCTGATGTAGAGTGTGCTATGAAATAGGGCATGTAATTAAAAATTTCCCTAAGCGTCAAAGCAACAAAGATCAGAAAAAATAACAAAGGTTTAAATGGTGGGAAGGATCTCAAGGTGATCAATATATGGTATACAAAGAGGAAGAGGCTCGAGATAATAAAGAACAAGAAGATAAAATTGAAGCTAATGTTTCCAAATAAAATGCATCAGAGAAAAAAAAAAAATCAACCAGGAAAAAATTCATGCAGTGAGGGTTCTTAGGACTTAGAAAAGTGAGAAAGCAACAAACCCTCATGGAAAATGCAAACCCTCTGAAAAACATATGGACTAATGTTGGAAAGGAAACTTCTTGGGAAGATTAGGAGGATGAGGAAAACTTCGAGAACAACAACATGCATTTACCAAAGAATGACCCATCAAAATTTGTTGAAAACACAGGTTGGACTCAAATTGGGACGAAAGGAAAAAATACTCCACCCATAAAAAAATGAAGTTAGACTAAATCAAAACAAAAATAGTGAAAAATGGAATGTAAAAGTGTCTGGATATTAGGGTTTTTTGGAAAAAATTTAGTTGGAAATGGATTGAAATTTTTGTGTCATGGGGAACTCGCTTAAGGGTTTGGCTTGAGCCTACATGCTCAATCTCAAACCGACAAGGAAGATTGGAATGTGTAAATGTTTTGGTCTTCTAATCTAGAGTTTTTAATTATACAAATCTCTGCTTGTTTCTTACACACATACACACATACATACACATATATTGTAAAGTTTAAATTTTTAATAAATATATATATTTTTAATTATCATATTTAATTTATTGGTTATTTATTTGATCACTTTCAATATTTCTAAAAAAATTAAACACTTTGTAACATTTTTTCCAAGGAAATATGTGGGCAGATCCACCCGAAGGGATCACATTCCACTGACTCATTATCATAACCTAACCTGGGAGTGTCAAGGATAATTGACCCCATGACCTCCCAATAGTGAGGTGCTTTAGCAATGGGAACTCGACTATTTGAGCTAACCCTCGGGGTTTTTTCCCATGGAAATATCTCGACAGATCCACCCCGAAGGGATCACATCCTGCCAGCTTATTAGCAGAGTCTAACCCCGAGGGTGTCGAGGAGAATTGACCCTGTAAAATCCCGTTAGCAAGGTTATTTTAGTGACAGGAACTCAACCAATTTTAAAATTTATTAACATTAATCTCTGAAATTTATCTATTTTAACTACAAATACAATTTATTACTTAAAATCAACTATTAATCATATTTTGTCACATCCCATGCATAACCCCTTCACATCTGATTTTAATAAAAATACCAACTTCACATAAAAATTATTAATATTTACCCATTTTAATGTTTTTGGTTTTAGGTGTCCCCTTCACTAATCTTATATTACACTATTTATATATAAATACAAACCACTATTAATATTGTATCCCTTTTATTATGTTCAAGTGTGGGGGAAATAATACAAAATATGCTTTACACACATCTCCCTATGCCATATATCACTATTGTAGATATATCCTATACATAATACAAGCCAAAACATTTCATGGTCACTTATCTCTATAAATAGCTTTTACGTAGCAAAACCCTAAATATTTGTGGTCTTGGCACTAGTGGGTATAAACTACCTAGTGAGTCTTATGAAGTGGACCTTTTTACATTGAATATCTATTTACTATTATATAACGGGTTTTGTTCGAAGAGAGTGATTGCATTCAACAATTCACTAACTCTTATGTAGCATAAAATAGGGAGGCTAGGGTAGGGCCCTAATAAAGTGAATGTATTCATTGTGGACGTGGGAACTAGATTCACTATAAAAGTTACTAATTTTTCTCAACACTTCTTCACAAGAAATGGATCATGGAGCAATAATAGAAACCTTTTAAATAAGTGCAATTAGTGCGAGATGGCATTGACATAATTCATAGTTAGAATTGTAATAATTCATTTCACAAGTCAACTTTTGAATTTGATGCAATGTTGCAAATTAGGAAAAAAGGGCATTTGTTGTGTTTAAGTTTCAATCATTCACATGCAAGGGTTTTGCTTCTTAAAAGTAGTGAAAGTGACTTCCAACCCATCTCTATTTAAAATTCATAAGATTTTCATGACATTAAGCTACATTGGCCATTTTATAGTGTTTTGATATGAATACAATCCAACCAATTAGATGCAAGTAAGATGCTACAAAATAATGTTTATGTGAGCAATCAATGGGTTTTATCTGTAGATATGCATATGCCAAATCCATTATTTCGTTGCGATTACCAATTTATTAGACACATATGTGGAACATAACTAGAATTTAAGACTCTTATTCTTAGCACAAGGATAAACAAATCCAATCAAGACTAGCCAAGTCTAACGGAGAATTAAAAATGAAGAGAAAACAGGTCATTCTTTGTGGTGCCACTACCCATTCTTTTCTTCTTTTCACACACACACACACTCCTTCCATTGACCTTATAGGTAGTAGTTGATACTCCAATAAGAGGATTATTGCTGAGATGATTAGTGTCCCCATTACCTAAACACACATCCATCTTTGCTATTGACATTTATAAGTATTAGGCTTCCATAATTTTTTGCCAAAACCCATTTTATAAAGTGAAATAAAAATAGTTAGCACAAGTGAAACAAAAATACTTCGTAGGGTATTTTATAGGGTGCCATGCAAAAAACCTCATCAAATTTCCAAATCCAGCTTCATATTTATTGAGTTGTCTCAAATAAAGCTTCACTTACATCACATCATCACATTGCTTATATAATCTAAGGGGGTTTAGTTTTGGTAATCAAAATAGTGTCAATAAATTGTAGTGGAGGATTTGAACTTTATAAGAAAGGTTTGAGGCATTTGAATCATGGTGCTAAGTAGTGATGCATTTGAGTTGTGGAATGGAGTAATCAGAGCCTCTATTTAAATAATATCTTATTTTCATTTTAAGAGGGACACGTGTCAACTCCAAGTTGAGCACGAACATACTTAAACATCACCTTCAAACTATGTTGTAGAATGAGCCTCCCAGTATTTTGTTGGATCTACCTAGGAAAACCTCCTCTCTTTGTGCTTTTTGTTTTTCTTGACCCCTTGCATGATTTTGGTTTGGATTTTGTAGCTTCAGTCCCCTCCCCTTTGTTATTATGGTTTGCATGTTTAGATCCTTAGTTTTCATCTTTCGATGTCCACAGATCGAAGCATATCTTATTGAAAAAAATCATTTTTCCTCTTCGTTGGGGTTGGGGGGAGGATTAGAAGATTCAGAATAGGTGGAGGGCTTTCAAATTTTTATTAAGTCACTTAGTGTGAAGTCATTCCTTATTTTGGTTTCTAGATATGAATTTTTGGTGGATCTAAAGCAAATTATAGAGAATCAACTAGGATTTTTTGTATCCATGCAGCGTCTTCTTTATAGGGGGAAGTAGTTGTAGCAGTATGGAATCTCAAGAAACTACACCATCATCTTTCTTTTGAGGTTGCATGGGGATGCTTCGAGATCCAAGAACCTAGAAGGTTTAGTATCTTATAAGGAAGTGATGTAGGGTAAGGGGCCCACAACAACAAACAATCTATAGTACAATCCAAGACCATATATTCTCAAACAATTGGAACAAATATCTACTTTGGAGGTAAATTTAAAAGAGTTAAATCACCTTTTATTTGTTCTTTAATCTAGGGTTGAGATATGTAGAATTAATGGGTTCTGGCCTAGATATGAAGCTTTGTATCAATGGGTATTCTCGACATGGACTAAAAATTGTGATATATACCTATGTTCAAATGGTTTTTTCATTGTTCAGTTTGATACATAGGAAGATTGGGAGAAAGTATTGAAATAAGGGCCTTGGATCTGGGGAAGAGTGAGACTGTTCATCGCCCCTCGTTTCCATATTTTGATTCTTAAAAAATGGTGGTATCAAAGGTGCTAGTATGGGTGACGTTGCCAAACCTTCATCTTCCCTTTTTGCATCACAAGGTACTTTAGCATATTGGGAATGCTTTGGGGTCATTTCAAAAAATGGATGTTGAAAAAATGGAGAAAGGGTTACTCACATTTGCCCGAATCTATGTAGAAAGATATCTAAGAAGAGGTCTACGTGACCATATCTTATTAAAACATAAATCTTTTTAGTGGGTCCAAATTTTAGATTATGAAAATAATACATTCAGATATCACACATTTTACCAAACAAGACATTTGTAGAATACATGTCCACAAGAAAAAAATCCTCCAAATAAGAAAAAGGGGCAAACTCACAAAACAAAAGGATGGAAACCTCATGATCCCTTTTTAGTGGAGGAAGAAGATAGGGAAATCAAAGGGAGCTCATTAAAATAAGATGACGTGAGTACCCAAGTTTAGGATGGTCATGCATCCCACATATAGATTGGTACAAAAGCAGAAGTGATCCATGAATCAGAACAACCTAGAACTGTGGCATGCAAAGAGGATGCTATGGTGGGCACAAAGAGAGTCCATGTATTGAAAAGTTTAGATTCAGACAAAGAACTTCCACCAGTGGTGACAATGAGTGAACTAGCAATGGTCCCTGTTGACCCCCCTTCAGGGGTATTGTAGATGGTCCAAAGAAAGAAAGGAAAGAAAGAGAAGTTAAGTGATTTTTATAACAATTAAATTCTCATGTGTACTTTTTTTTTTCTTTTTTTCTCTTTAGTTGAAAGGATACTCATACTGAATGCTCTTAGCATCTGCAAAATGTAATTTTGTTCCTTTGTTAAAAGTTCTAATAAAATTACGATTTTTTTTCAAGGAAAAAAAGTTAGTGGACACTTTCATCAATCAAAATAAAGTTCGATATAGTTGGATTTCCAAAAGAGGACTAAAATCGAACAAATTCTTCATATCAAGCTTGGATTAGACTAGCAAGCTACTTACCAATAATAAACAATTAAAAAAAAGACAAAAAGTTGCTTAAAGAGACAAAGTATAAAATACTCAGAGAAATGGTCATTGAGTTGTTGGAAGGTCTTGTTTTCATTTTTTTCTGCAAACATCAATGCATACAGAGAAATTGTAGAGAGAAGATGACATGGAGACAACGACTGCATTTCCTCAAGGCATTTCCATTTCTGGTGGATCTACAATAGTGACTACTTACTTATTATTGTTCTAGTGATATGATCATGAAGACATTTACGTTTGCTCGTGGAAACAACAAGGATCATGGTTGTATCTCTCTATTATCCATTTGAGGGATCTGAACGAGAGTGGGGGGAATGGAGATCACAGAGTTTGTTGGATGAGTTGGCGTTGCGGGGGGTTGAGCTGAGGCTGAAGGACTAGATTTGGTTGTAGTTGTTGCATGTTATCTTGCTTGTGAGTTTAGGATGTCTTATATCATTTTAGGTCTTTCTGTTGAAAGTCCAACAAGAAATTGCAGCACACACACTAGTGTGGTACCATAGGTCCTAGCGATACATTAGTGTGAAGGCCAATTTAATTTATTAGATTGGTGCAGTGTCTAATTTAAATTTCCCTTAATTAAATTGGACAATAAATTGTAATCTTATCTCATAATCACTTGTAATAGTTAATTGAGTGTGATGAACTCAGTTAGCTCATGAATTTCGAGTTGAGGTTCATTGATGAGGCATGCAGAGTGATTCTATTAGTTATGGAGTTCAAGTTGCAGTTAGTGCATTAGTTTAATGCATGAGTAATCAGTTAACTCAGTTAGGTGAGTTAAAGTCAGTTGAACTAGTTGTAACTGTTTGTTGCACTAGTGAGAGATCAAGTGAATTAAATCAGATTTATTTCACAATCAGTGATCCGCCATGCAACTGATGATTTACTATTAATATTTGCATGCATGTTAGTTCCAGTGGAGACCCAGTTGAGACAAAGGTTAAAGGGATGTTAATTATCAGTTGTGTGATTAGTAGGTTTCCCGCATGCAACCAGACATCCATTGGATTGCCCATGATCCTTGTGTAGTTTTGGAAGCTTGAAATTCCTAAATAATAGGGATTTCATTCCACACAAATTACGCAAGCAAGGCAGGTTGATTAGAGACTGAGAATTGGCTAAGTGTTGGTCGATTTTGTCCGGGTCAATGTGAGACAGTTGTGAGAGTGCAGGAGACTCTTGTGAGAAGAGTGCATTGTAATTGTTTCATGATTCCATGGTGAATATACAATAGAAGATAGAGGGGTTTTGAGCAACAAGCTTTCCTCGGGAAAATATCTGTGTTGTGGTTCGATTTGTTTCTTTCTGCACTTGTTGTGATTGGCGATCGTGTTTATTTTATGCAATTGATTTGTAGAAGGATTCAATATCTAGCTTTAGTACATTGCTTAATCGGATTGAATCCATTGATATACATATGTTTGTATAATTTCTACACTTTCCATCCTTGATTCTTTTTTCTTGGAATCAAGAGGATGAGAATTCCCTTGATAAGAAGGGTAATCATTCTATAGATTACCTCACCGTTGACAAGATCTACATAAAAAAACTATGTTTTCATAATCCAATGGTTGTGAAAAGGCGATGAAATTCCAATTGATAAGGATCATATCAGGAAACCTTTTGTTAAGATCTATTTCAACACAAATGCATGCAAAGGTTACAATACCCCTCTGTTAAATTATAGCAAGAAAAGCCTTCATTTGACTTGTGCTTTAGTCAAAAGAGGAAATTTGAATTTCCACATCAACATGATGACTTGGGTTGCAGTTAGCAGGAGTGACATGTCCAAGTAACTTAGTTAAATCAGTCAATTCGAGTTTGTGGGCAATAAGTAGAGTTGTGCATGAGTTGATTGCTAAGATATAGAAATATAGTGGAGTTATAGTTAGTGAAACTCATTTATATGAGCTCTAATCATGAATAGAGTCAGTATGAGTTCAATTGAGTAGTTGTAATTGTTGTTAACTCATTGATCTCTTAGTTAACTAGTTAATTTACTAAAAATATCCCTAGCCATGCATGCAATTCTAATAGCCTAGTTGAGTGGAGGAAAAAGGCATAATTGTATTTATTAGTGTATACTATTGAGTGTATAATTTTTTAATGTAGTAAATGAGCTAATTTCCTCAAAAACACGCAAGGAAATATGAGTGGGTAAAGCAAGCGCGTGTGCAAGAATGCGAGCGCAGGCAAAGTGAATGTAAGCAATGCAAGTGCAGGTAGAGCGAATGTAGGCAGAGCGAGTGCAGGCTCAGTATTTTCCAGAGCAGAATCAGGAGGATATCATTATTGCTATGTAAATTGAGATTCAAGGATTGAAGTTTTCATTGTAATAGATCTTTGTTCTCATATGATATAATGCAAACAAAGGAGGGGTTTTCCCATTTGGGTTCCCTAGTAAAAATATTATGTTCATTATGATTGAATGATTGCATGTTTTTCTATTGTATGTTTTCTCTTCCGCAGATTGAGTAGAAGAAATTTGTGTCTATTGTTTTTAGTCTGAATTCATTAGTAGTTGAAAAGTTTGAGTTATTTCTACATGGTATCAAAGCTATTGAAAACTACATAGAAATCGGGTTCCTGATCTTCTTTCAGAGAAATTTTGAATATCACATTTATGGTGCAAGAACTTCTCCAGAGCAGGAGGACAATGCGAGTTGTCGGGAGTGAGCTGAGATATTTCCCAGAGGGATATCGAGACACATAGGGAGTCTAGTTTCAGAGGGAGCATCCCTATGGAAGCTAGTACTTCAGTATCTACAGAGATTCTACTCATTATTGCAGTAGTTGCAGCAACAGTGCGAAAGTAACAACAGAGCAGTAACAACAACAATATGTGTAGATCAAAGTTTGCTTTGCATGCAACTATACCTCTAGGAGTGAGGTGGCATGATGTAGAGCCTTAGTCCCAGAGTTGCAAAGATTTTTCCAAGGTCGATACGAGAGCAACAATAGTTGCAATATACTCTTCTCATGGATCATTACCCTTGCTATAGGGGCCCACAATATTCAGTAACAAAAGGATTAGTGTCAATTGATGTAGTCAGATCTTAGGCAACAATTGTAGCCTAGCAGCAGTCTGAGACATTCAGGAGATAGTTGCATCTTAAAGACACAATTGATTTAGTATTTTGGGCGATTCTCAGCTGCAGTTGTTGTAGTAGCAACAACAACAATGAGATGAAATGTTGGTTTTTTTATAGTAAATTCCTACAGAGGAACATGATTAGGGTTGTTCAAAACCATTTTCTTGCTAAGAGGGAGTGTTAAATTGTAGCAAGAAAATGCTTCATTTGACTCGTGCTTTAATCAACTGAGGAAATTTAAATTGCCACATCAGCAGGATGACTTAAGTTGCATTTATTAGGAGTGACATGATCAATTCACTTAGTTAAATTAGTCAATTTGATTTTGTGGGCAAGAATTAGAGTTGTGCATGAGTTTATTGCTAAGATATAGCAATCTAGTGGAGTTATAGTTAGTGAAACTCAGTTATGTAAGCTCTAGTCGTGAATAGAGTCAGTATGAGTTAAGTTGAGTAGTTGTAACTATTGTTAACTCACTGATCTCTCGGTTAACTAGTTAATTTACTAAAAATAGCCATAGTCATGCATGCAATTCAAATTACCTATTTGAGTGAAGGAAAAAGGCGTAACTGTATTTATTATTGTATATTATTGAGTGTACAATATTTTGATGTAGCATATGAGCTAATTTACTCATAATTACGCAAGTAGATAGGAGCGAGTGCAGGTAGAGTGAGTACAACCATCGCGAGTGCAGGTAGAGCCAGTGTAGGGTCAGTATTTTCTAGAGCAGAATCAGGAGGAGATCAATATTGCAGTGCAGATTGAGCTTCAAATATTGAATTTTTCATTGTAATAGATATTTGTTCTTATATGATATAATACAAACAGAGGAGGGGTTTTTCCCATTTGGGTACCCCAATAAAATATTGTGTTGATTGTCATTGAATGATTGCATGTGTTTATATTGTATGTTTTCTCTTCCGCAAATTGAGTAGAATAAATTTGTGTTATTGTTTTAAGTATGAATTCATTAGCAGCTGCAAATTTCGAGTTATTTCTACATTGACTCAGAGCTATTGAAAACTACATAGAAACCAGGTTATGGATCTTCTCACAGAGAATTTTGAATAACAGATTTGTGGTGCATAAATTTCTCTAGTGGAGGAGCACAGTGCAGGATTCTTGGAGGGAGTAGAAAGATTTCCCACAGGGAGATCGAGACTTAAAGGGAGTCTAGTTTCAAAGGGAGCATCCCTATGGAAGCTAACACTACAAGGAAAATACCCTCTAGCAGAGGTTATAAAGGAGGTTTTTAGTGTTATAAAATTGGCCAAAATTGTCAAAAAAACATTTGCTACAACATCCGTTTATGGTTACAGAGGTTTTGGCAGAGCTTTTAACAAAATTTCAACACAACTAAAAAGCCTGAGCGGTCGGAGGTTATTACGGATGTTTTTTTCATCGGTGCGCTACGAAGGTGGCAACGCACTGGTGTGTGTCATATAGAAGGTGGCCTGACGTGGTCGAACATGCATGCATCGGGCCGTCAAGGTATAAAACCGCACCGAGGCGCAGTGTCGGTGATACAACGCACAGGGCCGTTTTAATTGGTCTTGGGATTTGTGCGGTGCCCATAGGTCATCTAAATTCATCGGTACATCGAGTTATAGAAACGCATCGGTGCGCAGTATCCGAAAAACGCACCGTTTGTTCTAATTCATATTGGCATTTGTGCGGTACCCATTAGTCATACAATGCCCCGGTGCATAGACTCACATAAACGCACCGGTGCGCAGTATCTCACAAACGCACCGAGATTAAAATTTGGTATTGGTATTTGTGCGGTGCATATAGGTCGTAGAAACACATCGGTGTACAGTAACTCACACACACCGGTGTTCATTTTGTATTTTTTAGAAACATCGACCATTGATAGTGCAATTATTGTGATTTTTAAAAATTCATTATTCATCAAAAGTCGACACATCTTATAACAATATTCATATTAATTGAATTTTTATTAATGCATTTGAATATGATGTTTGGGTTAATTTGTTATATCATATCATAATTATTGTGATCTTTTTAAATTCATTATTCATCAAAAGACGACACATATCTTATAACAGTATTCATATGAATTAGATTTTTATTAGTGCATTTGAATGTGATGTTTGGATTAATTTGTTATATCATATCATCAAATTTCACATCTCTTCATTATAATATTTAATCATTTATAAATTTAATCATTGGTGTTACATTCACAGCGACAGTGGAGAACACAATAGAATAAATTAAAACATATATATATATATATATATATATATATATATATATATATATATATATATATATATAAGGCAGTGTTTGTCATACAAAATGGGATAGTTACTGGTATCCATTTGTCTTTCAATTGGGACACTATGTCCATTACATTAAACAAAATGTTTGATTTCACAAACAAATATTTCATAAAATACAACGCCTTGTTTTGATATCCAAACACAATGATCATCATTCTTAGCTTGAACTGTTGTCATTGCTAGAGCTACTTCCATGACCTGGGTTATTTTCAGGAATGTTTTGTTCGCTGTGTTGATTGTTTTCTTGATCTTCTTCACCTTCCATATACAAACATAAAAATAAACTGTAATGAGTGTATATACATTGGTGAGAATAATGAAAATTGCAATATTAAATAATATACGTCAATGTAAATCGAAAACAAATGATGTAGCATAGCAACAATTGACTCATGAACTATACACATTATTTCAAAACCATGTAGTATGCCATCTTTTAAAATTTCATTTGTTGGCACAGTTCCATACTTTGTTTCCTACAAGTTTTATACCCCATAACAAATCATATATTTAATATAAAATATTTTTTTGTTCTATTAATTATAGACGGAGCTAAGTAAAAAAACATCGATAGATGATTACAAATTCCACAATTAATTTCGTATATGCCAACATATACTCACTTCCCATAGTTAACCCAATGTCAATCAATTCGTTTGATGGTTCTTCTTTGTATGTTAGCACCTGTTTGAAGACATTCAACGATGATTTTTGTAAAACAACTTGAAAAATACAAAAATGAAATCTAGTTAAGTTGTTATAAGGAAGTAACAATTACTCACAAACTTAGATATCAACCATTTTCTTCCTTGTCAACCTGTTTTATGCGCTAAATGGGTTCCATTTTATTTTATTTTCTGCAAGAAAATACTTGAAAATTAATATTTAATGCTAAATTGTTTATTTATTGTACCTAATGATCAAAAAATTCAATTATTACATATTACATTTGAAGCACATTGTTGTTGACATGGCTCCTCCTGCGATGCAATTTTGTCCATTTCTTTGACCATCTCCTTGTACACCTTTTTGGACATTCCTACTGGCATGTTTCTGATATCAACTCGTTCATCTTTTGAAATTTTCATAATCTTCATAAAAATGTAACATGAAAAAAAAACATTTAATTTTTATATCGATATATGAAAAGTAAATATAACAAAAGAGATATTTATAAATGACATTTATAAATAATTCTAGACAAAAATTTAAAGGAATATTACTATTTCATTCATTCTTTTTTGTTGTTGTATGTTTTTGCTATTAAAAGTATGACATGTCTCATTCACCAATTCTCTAGAGACTCTTCCTGTAGTTTAGATAAAATTTGGTTCTTGGAATCATTGGATTGATTTTTGTATTTTAAGTGGAAAGGGCGTCTATACATTCATTTCACTAGATCCCCCAAACTTTTGTAAAAGTTTTTCCCCCTTTCGTTAACCTCCAACACCACTCCAGATGAGCTGAGGAGCAATTCATTTTCATTTTCATTTTCTATTTTTTCTCTTTTCTTAAAAACAAAATTCCTTTTTTGAGTTGTTGTTCCCTGTAGAAAATTAAACGTATGTGAATTAATATATTGTTTGACACATCTTATATAATAATTTTAAGTATATTATTAATGAAAATTAAAAAAAGAAACTCATATTGGATCGATAATATTTTTTCATTCACCTGATTCATCCTTTTGCAATTTTTCCATCAAGATTTTACACTCTTCTAGTCCTAGATCAGAAATAATCTTATCGAGCTTTGTCATTTTGTGGCTCTGCGTGATACACAGTAAAACATACATATTAGTTAAACTTACATATAGTTCAAAAATAATTTTTTTTGTAAATAATTTATAAAGAACTTGTCTTTTGTTTTTTTTTCTTGATGTGTTATCGATATTTTTGTTGCTTGATCTCTTGTTGGCCATTTCTTTATCAATATGAAACCTATACCATATCATTCATTAATATATTTTATAAATAAATTGTCAACTTTTCAAGGAAAAAAAAAGAAAATCTCAAGAAACTAGTGCGCCATTCATGGTGTACGAACCAACGTCAGTGCGTGGGGGTCTTATAAACGCACCGCACAAATAGTATAATAGACCGTACGGTGCTCTATGTCAACAAGGAGCACTAGTGCGTTACATGTTAACCACCGCACCGATTAACACAGAGAAAATAATAAAAATCGTCCAGTGTTAATTTTTGTAGCATAAACGCCCCGCGCAAACAAGGGACCACCATACGGTGCTCTCTGTCAACTAGGAGACCCGGTGCAGTGCGTTATATGTTACATGGTGCACCGATTAACACAATAAAACATTTTTTTGTGAAACAGCATGTTTGCGGTGCGCCATAATGAAATAGCGCACCAGTGCCCCATTTTACATATGGCGCACTTATTAAAAAAAAATTGTTTTTAAATTTTTTATCACATAGTACTTTCACGATGTGTGGAGGATAATACGGCGCACGGTAACTTTGTGGAACACCGATTCATATATATATATATATATATATATATATATATATATATATATATATATTTATTTATTTATTTATTTATTTATTTATTTTTCAAAAATTCACGCAAGGGCCGACATGGATTGGGATCCAATTATGCAAGTCGTCCCGTTGGTTGGATGTATTAGGCCTATATATGGCAATACAAAAACCCTATAAATATAAAATGAAACACCCTAATTTTGAAATCACAGAAACAGGGAGAAGAAAAGGCAGAAACAAAAAGAATGCAGGGTTTAGGGTAAAAATGGTTTTTTTTTCCCCCTGCAAATGAAAAAGAAATTGAAATTTTTTTCTTACTGCGTAAAAAAAACCAAAAACTTTAATCACAAGATGATTTGAAATTCTATGCTACAGGGTTTGAATCACTAGAGGTTTGGAATTCTGATTGTCTGAATACTTCTGTTTGAACGTATTTAATTGTTCCACAGTGCTCTCGTGCTCTATTGCTCTAGGTATGTCTCCTGCAAATCTCTGGCTGATGTTTTTTGCAAAAAATAGTGAAATAATGAAAATTTTTTAGTATTTAAATAATTTTTTTATGAAATTAGTTTTTTGAAAATATTTGCCGCCCATTTTTCAATCTACCGCTTCTTCTTCTTCTTCTTTTTTCACTTGAAGAAAATAGAGTTGCGCTTTTTTTACTTGCAGTTATTCGTCACCGGTGTGTCACTTAATATCATTGCACCGGTGCGTCCGTTTATATCACGGCATCGGTGCGCATTAACGAAAACGAATCGATGCGGTGATCTGTATATTAGCACCGATAACAATAAGTCCATTTTTAATTCATCGAAATTACTTTTAGGTGTGTGCACCGAAATTTATTGTTGATTTTGCTCAAATGCGGGGAGAAAATATCATAATTATATCGAATGGACAATTCTTCAAAATCCAAGTCGTTCCCTAAAATTTCTCAAAGTCCATCGCAGAATTCTCCCTATCCATCTCGAGATGTAATATTTACTTCAGGGTTTTTTTTTTTTTTTTTTTTTTTTTTTTTTTTAATTGAATTTATGTTTTTTATCCATGTCAATCATGCACAGTTTAATTAAATTTATAATGTATACAAATTTGCAGGTTCACGCAGATTTAGAATCGAGTTCAGATGCACAAAATATTCAAATGTTAGCTCCAAAATGTCAAAAGCTCTTATCAGGAGCAGCATACAGCAAGACGCACTTGGGTAGATGAAAATGGAAAACCGCTTCACCCTGCCAACTATAGCAATATTGCATCTTCTAGTCACAATCGTGGGACATTAATGATGGTAATAATTATAATTGTTTGGTATATTGATTAATGGAATTATTTCAACGTCAAACCAATTAATCATGCAATATTGTCAACATGGTTACTAATTGATATCATATATTTTGTACTAATCATGTTCATTTTTTTATTTTTATTTTATTTTTATTTTTTTAAGGATTCTAGTGATGATGAGCGACCTACCTACCATCTTTTGTTGCACCCCATGACAATGTCAAATCGAGAGAAGACTGAATTAAGAGAAAAAATCAGAGAGGAGCGATACCAAGAATGGTTGAATCAACCACCGATTCAATTCTCGCTACGTCCAGATTCACCAATTAGGAATGACTACAACAATAGTAGTTCTTCACAAGATGGCAATGGAGGCAATCAAATAGAGGTTGGTATGGATGATTACTTAAGGGATACGACTCCCATGGATACAATGTTGTTAGATGCATTCCAAAACGATGATCAGCTAGGGGATGATGCTCATCGCTGACACCTTTTTCAAAAGCCTTAAATTTGCTTCCACCACCCCTCTCATTGGACCTGGCAGTCAGTAAAAGTCTACCCAGTTGGGGACAACGATGTTACTGTACAACTTGAAAGCAAAGTTTAGCTTGTCGAATGCATGTTTCTCAGAAATTTTGAGGTAAATTACCATAAAGTCCTCCCTTATATAAATTTGAGAAATATAATAAGTACAGTACAATGAACATTGCAAATGGTAAATTTTATGAACGTTAATAATTATATCGACATTAATCTATATTTATTAATATATTTTTCCATGATCACCAACTACAGGATATTCAAAGATAAGGTTCTTTCGAGTGATAATGTCTTGCCCGGTAGCTGCGAAGAGGCAAAAATTGTTGAAAATGTTGGGTGTTGAGTACATATCATATCATGCATGTCCAAATGTTTCTATTCTATATAAAGAAGAATATGTAGACAACGAGATATGTTCGAAATGTGGGCATGACAGGTATAATAAATCAAAAAACAAGGGAAAATCATGTACTGGTCCTCCTTTTAAGATATTGAGGCACATGCCTATAATCCTAAGGATTCAAAGGCTCTTTCATTGCAAAGAATTACCTGTGTTGCAGGGATGGCATTACTCACACAGAAGTGAGTTGGGAGTTATGTGAATCCTAACTGATTCAATAGCCATGAATCATATAGAGGATACATAGCCTGAAAAATTCAAGGATGAAGTATGAAGTCTATGACTCAGCATAGCCATGGATGGCGTCAACCCATATTCCCTCCAGAACACCAACTATTATGTTTGGCCTGTAGTAGTGATTAATAACAATATCCGCTCATGGTTGTCCATGAAGAATGAACATCTTATGTTGGCTCTCATAGTCCCTAGTAGAAGACAAGTGAAGAATATGGATGTCTACTTACAACCACTAGTAGATGAATTGAAGGAATTATGGAATGGGATAAATGTATACGATGTATTAAGACCCATCATAGCAGAGAGGAGTTTTACGTTGTATGGCATATGTGCTTACACGACACATGATTATCTAGGCTTAGGAGTTTGCTCTGGTAAATTACATGTTTAATTCATTGATTTGTTTATATACGTAACAATATTCTTTCACATATTAGTTATTTAATTCGTTGTAATTGTTCTGATCTTCATGATATTCTTTAACGTGCCATGCATATTAATTGTATACAATAATATCATAGGTTTTGTAACAAAAGCGTATTTTGGATGTAAATGTTGTCGACCTTCTTTGAAAGCTAGATGGTCCAAGGACCTGCGAAAGCCTGTATATGATTGCTCCAGGGTATTCTTCCCAGAAGAACGCTCTTACAGAAGAGCAACATCTGCTTTCAATGGTAAATGAGAGAGAACCCAAAGGCCTCCAATAATGACACCAGTTGAATGGCTTAGAGAATATGAGAGAGAGAAGGAGAAGGAGTTCATAGAAATGTTCGATTCAAGTGGGGAGCCTATGTTTGATGATCCATAATTCTTCAAAACCTATGTTGAGAAATTTCTCATTGGGATGAAAATGAAATCTATGTTTTACAACCTCCCATAGTGGGAGCATCTTAAGATTACCCACTTATTAGATCCCATGCATATATTTAAAAATGTTTCATCTTCTTTATGGAGGCACATATCATTGAAACAAAGTGACACATTGGTTGTTAGGAAAAATCTTATTACTTCAAAAACTAAAAAGAAACATCGGCCAAGACGATTAGAAATTACGAGATCAGAGGCAGGCGTTGGTCCCTCTAATTCATGGTTTTTCAAAGAAGGTGATGTCCCATGGATTTAAAAAAAAAGATGATATTTATTTGGCAAAGGAAGTTATAATGGGTCTGAGGGTGCCAAATTCATACGGGTCTTCACTACAACGTTGCTTCACCGTGGATGACCATTTGTCGGGGTTGAAATCGCATGACCATTTGAATCTTCTAAGAGTATGTATAATGTCAAAAGCATGATTTTATTATTTGTATATTAATAAATTTTATCCCATGCGGGGATCATAAAACATAACTAATTTTGTATATTATTGCATGTGTTTATAACTTTGTAGTGTCATTATCCTTTTTTCATGCGTGGGTGTGTGAAACATGAATTCCCTCAAGACCTAGGACGTGCCATATCTAAATTATCTGCATTTGTACGTTGGACGTCAAAGGAGATTCATGTGGCTAACATTCCACGGTGGCGTCAAGAGATAGTTGAGATTGTTTGTATGATTGAGAAGGAACTGCTGACAAGTTTCATGGACTTACAGGTTCATCTTCTAATCCACCTAGTAGATGAGGTTGAATTAGTTGGGGTGGTTTCTTGTCATTGGATGTTCTTCATAGAGAGGTACATGAAGAAATTGAAAGGTTTTGTTCGACAAAGGGAAAAACCCAAGGAGTCTATGGCAGAGGGGTACATATCATATGGGTCTTTCTATTATGCCAGTGAGTACATCAAGCAGATCGATAACAGACCGGGTGCGGTGATTTGGGACGATGAAAGGGATGAAGACAAAAGAGAAGGGGAGTTGCTCCAAACGAGTGGAAGAAAACACTTGATAAAGAGTAAGCGACTTATAAATTTTCAAATTTACACAAAGTAAATATTCATGTTGAACTTTAGTATAATGTATATTTTGATCTCTAAGTACTATATAATGTTGGTTTGATTTCATCCGCGAATTTAGAAATTGAAGCAATCAATAAATTCGTTCTTTACAATTCTGAAGTGACAAAACTGTGGATCGCATTGTATGAACAAAAGAGGATGAAATGGGATAGTGACAGAAAAGAATTCAGACGGTTGAATGGTAGAAATGTGCCTTATCCCGATCATTTAAAATAAAATATGCCAAAAATATGCCCCAACAATTGGGTTGTTGACCAAGTCAGAGAGAAATACGGTGTAACCGGTCGTTACCCGCGTGCTGAAGAGGATGCGCTAAACGTAGGGATTGGGTGCAACAACTCAGTAATAATCTATTTAATTTAGATATAAATTTGAAACTTATAAGACATTTATATTTCATATTTTAACTGTTGGGTTACTATAAGACACATGGCACTATGATTTTTTTTAATTTTTTTTTTTATAATAGGTGCATTTGTTCCCATCTATGTGGGCATATGGACACCATTTTCGCACAAAAAATTCCGATGTTGGAAACATTACACAAGATTTTGGAATGGAAGTCGAGTTCGATCAATCTAGTCAATCTAGCCACCACAATCAAAACCTAGTATGAGGGACGTTAGGTTACGTCGGAAAGATACAAGAGATCATTGAAGTGGATTTCTCTTCTTTCCAATATGTTATTTTTAGGTGCAAGTGGTGGGACACCTTTGATCGGAATAATGTAAAGGAAGATCACGATAGTAGGTCGATATGTATCAACTCTAGAAAAATGTGGGATGAAGCTAAGGAGCCCTATGTTTTCCCCAAACACTGCAACCAGGTGTTTTTTGCCCAGATGTGTTGGATAGGGATTGGTGGTTCATATTGAGACATGACCCTAGATCAAAACATATTTTTGATAACAATAGTGTTATCATGCCATGCGAGCTGGAAGATATTGAGGGTGATCATGAGAACCGAGAGTGATATGGTACATGTGTTATTTCAACAATATTTATACTTTTTAAGATGGGTTTTTCAAAACATTATAATATGTATTTTGAATTAATTGGTAATTGCATTGTGTTAATGTTAAAATCAATATTTCACTTGATAATTTGAAATTATGTTGATCTTATAAACAATAGCGTACTGTATAAAGTTATTTTTTTTGTATGTAAGATCATAATAAAATAATGATAATTCTAAAGGACATGAATTTATTTGCATTATTTTCTAAACTTTATTATGTTACAATAATTCATATTATTCTAGATTTATTATTTTACAAATTTACAAATTTAAAAATTTTAATAAAATCATTTCACATTAATACAATTAAAATTTTCACATTAACACAATTAAAATTTTACAAATATTTTACATACAATTACAATTAAAATTACAATTAGGATTACAAATACAATTACAATTACAATTACAATCAATTCATATAATTAAAATTTTACAAATATTTTACATAGAATTACAATTACAATTACAATTTTACAATTTCACGTACAATAACAGTTACAATTACAATTTTAGAATTTTACATACAATTACAATTTTAGAATTTTACATACAGTTAGAATTATAATTACAATTTTATAATTTTACATATTTACAATTACAATTAAAATTACAATTACAATAATTTCACAATAAATTAAAGATTACAATTACAATTTTAGAATTTTACATACAATTAGAATTACAAATATTACAATTTTACAATATCATGATCATTTAATATTAACTAAATTAACAAACATCACGTTCATGATAACCATCGTACAAATATCATATTTGACTAAAAAAGACATTCAAATTCGCTAACATCATCGTGATCATGATAATCTAACAAAACACAATTAACATTATATAACATCATCACAACACAAACATCAAATATACATCCCATGTGAAATAATTGCTATCACATACACATCTATCTGCAAGCTGCACATTAAATGAACATATCTAACATGACCTAACAATATACACATCATGATGATCACCAACATGTAAATTAAGTACAACTGCAACATGAACATAAAATACATGGACCATATATATATATATATATATATATATATTTTTCACGTTGGAAAAAAAATCTTTATTTTTAAGTATAAAAATAACAGATCTGCCTCTTAACGAGGTTATACATAGCTCCTTGAGTTGATCGTAATTCTATCCTTCGTGGATCAATAATAATTAATACTCTAAATCCCTTATTCTTGTTTTATGTTAACTCTGATCTCGTGCTGGCAAGGCAGAGGCTGCTGGTTTGAACAATAAGGAAGGGAAAATAGCGAGTTCTTCAGGATCGTATAGCTGATATCTGCCAAATGTTACCGAATGATTTATGGGTAGTTAAGAAAGAAAGGCAATTGGTTTATTCTCTTTGGCAAGCACGTTATGATGAACCTTTCGCTCTTCGGGAGGAAGGTCTGCTTCTTCTCCCAGGATAGGATGAGCTGCCTCCAGACATTGCAAGTAAACACAATGAGCCCCCACTTAGAACATGGGCAGCATCTTGATCTGGCACGACAATTTCCAATACAACTAATAAGAAAGTGAGTCCAGTTTTTCTGCTTGGTGCAGGTCCAGTCGCCCCTAGTGAAAATGCTGGAGATAGTAGCAATGAAGACTTAGCATGTGACTTCAAGTGGGGGTCAGGGAGGGAATATATCCTAATCGTGAAAAAATTGTACCTAGCTAGTGTGTTTTTAAAATTGATATCAACTTATTGCCTTCACACTGCAGGACTGTTCGGTGTTCCTACTAAGAATTACTCATGATCGTGAAGTTCAATTAAAAATGCACAACCACTAGTCACAGGAATATTTAAGAAATAAGAGCAATTGGATTTCTTCCATAATGGAAGAGGTATCCATCACTTTAAGGGAACCAGGGCGGAGGGTAAGAGCAGATTTGGACAGGCCGTCTGCTTCCATATTTAACTCTCGATACACATGTGTAAAGGACAGAGTATGAAAACCCTGTGATAATGAACGGATGCTACGAAGAAGAGCTTGAATATGAGGAGAGCGGATTTGTGTTCTTTTAAGTGCCCAATCTATAACCATTTTTGAATCTCTGAGGCATTGCATGGATGAGAAGTTTTTAGATCTAACCACATGAATAACCGCCCAAAGCGTCGCAAGTTCTGCCCTGCTATTTGAACCGGTACCAGAGCCAAACTGAATGTAGAATTTGGAGCCAGACGAAGTATGGAGAACAACCCCAGCTCCTGTTAAAGAAGGGGAACCTTGAGCTGCACCATCGAAAAATGCCTAGGCCTCGTTTTGATCGATCACCGGAGAAGGAATGGATCCAGGAATGTCAGAGTTTGGTTTGAATTTATGTTCCGAAGCCCACTGCACAATTATGGATGCTGTCAGCTCTTCAGGGATAAATTTCTCACTGAAGATAGCCAGATTGTGTGCCCACCAGATTCCATAAGCAAATAAGGAGGGGAAAGCGGAAAATGATCTTGCCCTTGGATCCTTCCACCAAAGCTTGAGCATGGCTTCAAAGGAATCAGTGGTGGATTGATGGAGTGGGTTGAGGGATGTGGAAGAGTGGTTCCATACCATCTTTTCATATGTGCACGAGAAAAGGATGTGAAGAACAGATTCAGATTCATTCCTACAGAGGGAGCAGCGACCACGGCCTATCCAACTACGCTTCTGAAGATTATCCCAGGTCAGCAAACAATTTTTTAGAGAGAGCCATAATACTAACTTGGATTTCTTTGGCCCGGGTGACTTCCATAGGGATTTAGTCCAAAACAGTGGTTTAGAGGGGTGCATCTCTTCCATCATGGCTTTGTACCCAAGCTTAGCTATGTAAATGCCATTTTTGACATCTTTGACCAAACCAGTTTATCATCGATATCCATATTCAAGTGGATAAATTTTGATACGAGGAGGGAGATGAAAGAATTCCATTCAGCTACAATAGGCTGCGGCATCTCCAAAATATTAGCACTCCTCCATCCAATTGAACCCAATGTTTGAGGCATCGCAACAGCTGCGTCAGCTATGGTGTAGATGCGTTTTTCAGCAAGGAAAGAGCGAAGATTCTCCGAGAGCTTGTAATTTACTCTAGCACCAGCCAAAGGGTCTAAACCAATACGCACCGACTTCCCATTCCCAATTATCCATGCAAGCCACGGGCCAATGTAGGGAAAGGCTGAAACCATAGACTTCCAACCAATGGAAGCGTTTTTGTGTGTCTTATTCAGATTCCTGAACCATTGTATAATAGATTGGCCTAGATAGTATTTATCACACATGATTTTGTTCCAAAGTGTTGAAGGGATCTCTAACAATCTCCACAAGGATCAAGCGGCGAGGGAAAGATAGAAATATGGAAGGTTCTTGATTCCCCATCCCCCTAAATCTTTAGGTCTGGCTAAGTATGTCCATTTTTTTTTTTTTAACAAGAACGGTTATGGTTTATATTAGAATTTGGCCAAAATGCCTTTCACCGGATACATTTGATCGGGCATAGCCCTTAACCTTTCTTTCACTAACTGATCATAGGCCCCTAAACTTGGAAAACCGCAAGATTTACTCGAGACTATCGAGTCTATCTCCGTTATTTTCCCTATCTTAAAGAGACAAACAAACTGTTTCAGCAAAATGCAGAAAAACATGACAAACTTTATGGAATGGGGTCCCAATTCTCAATTCCATCTGCCAAGAGACAGCCAACTGGAAGTGAAACTTCCCTGTTGGCTTCCAAGTCAACAGCTTTATTATTTTCCCTCAAAACATGAAGGAAGGAAGCAGTCTAGAAGGATTTCACCAAATTTCTGGTTCTTGAAATTACTCTTGCCAGTCTAATGTCTGCAGGAGAGGAATCCTCCACTAGAACTTTGACAATGGATTGAGAGTCTCCTATGATACTGATATCTGAAAGACCGAAAGCCTTTGCTTGCTTGAGACCTTGCAGAAGAGCCAAGGCTTCAGCTTGCATGCTGGTAGAATGCCCTAAACCCCAAGCGAACTTTGCCACAGTAATACCCTCTTTATTTTTAATAATTCCTCCTGCCCCAGCCAAACCAGGATTGCCTTTCGCTGCTCCATAGAAGAATAAAGAGAATCTGGAATGCCTGAGGAGTAGATCCGAAAGATCATTCTCCTTCCCTCTGAATTGCCACTCTTTTGTGGCCTTGTAATGCCTTATTTCACTAGAGAAATGGAGGTCCATCGAGGCACCCCATTCTAAGTCTTGTTGACTCAGATTTAGATCCGGAAAATGATCCCCCAGACTTTCTTTCCAAAGGCATTTTATTTTGGTGATGATGAACTGAGCATTTAGACTTTCATCTCTGAAAACTCTTCTGTTGCGCTCAAGCCAGATCTGCCAGCAAGAAAATTTCGGCAAAGAGAGCCATGCAGCTGTGAAACTCTCATTTTTTGGAAGCGATCCTAGGTAGGAATTCCGCCAGTTTGCAAAAAGATCAGATATGGACGTGGGTAAGGTAAATTCAGAATTCCAGAAGCTCAAAAGGCCGTGCCAGATATCTCTTGAAAATTTGCAGTCCAAAATAATATGCTGAGCGTTCTCCTCACAATCACAACATAAGTAGCATCGAGAGGGACCGTGAAATCCTTTCTTCTTCAATCTATCTGCAGTTAAAATCCCTCTGTGGCATAACAGCCAACAGAAAGAGTCGATCTTAGGCATGGTTTTGCGATTCCAGATCCCGTTCCAAACTGCAGGATTAGGAGGGACGTTAGGGCGATCATGAAGGCATTTGTATCCCTGTGCAACCGTGTAAAGCCCTGGGGCGGCTTCCCATCCTCGAGCATCCTTCTTACCCACGCGCAGAGGCGCCATACCATTTAATAAAGAAAGGAAAAGATCTCGAGCTTGGGACAGCGCAGGAGGGACGGGAGGGAGCCTCCATCGCTGCCAATGTCTGCCTTCCCATTGTGAAATGTCCCAAAGAGTGGTGCATTCGGCGTTGTCCAACCACAAACGCAGCGCGTGCAGAGAGCAGTGGGACGATAGAAGAGGTTGCATCATAATGCTGTCATCCCAAATTTTAATTTCTTTGCCGTTTCCAGGGATCCAATACGCTCTGTCTCTGATTAAAGGGGCTGCTTTATGACAGAGCTTGATCAGCTGCGAACCTGAGGAGGGTAGGAGGGCGTCTAGACATCTCTTCCTCTTTCCCATGAAATATTTCCTCCATAGGGCTTTTTGCGCCCAACCTAGATTTGGACCAATGATTCTCCAGAAGATCTTGGCTCCCATAGCTATGTTTTGGAGGCTAAGATCTTTGAAATTGAGGCCTCCTTCACTCTGGGGCTTGCAGATTTTCTCCCAACTGACTAATGGGATTTTCCTGTCATTGTGATTGCCCCCTTTCCAGAAGAACTTGCGAATGAAGGCTTCCATTTTTTTTATGATGCTTGAAGGGGCTAGAATTACAGAGAATTGAAAGATGGGGAGACTGCTAAGAACAGATTTGATGAGAACAATTTTGCCGGCTAGATTTAACCAAGAGAATCCCCAAGCTTGAATTTTGGCCTTGAACTTGTCCAACAGAGGAATCCAATCTCTGCTGTATGCCAATTTGCGAAATATGGGAAGGCCCAAATATGAGAAGGAGGACCAGTTGAGAGTGGCGGTAAAGCCCAGAATTCTTGAGATGGCAGAAAGGGTGGGAGCCGAGATGTTCCAACAAAAAGCTTTGCACTTACCATTGTTTAAACTGCTGCCAGTAGCTTCACTGTAGTCATCCAAGACCTCCTTGAATCTAAGAGCAGATCTGGCAGAGGTAGCCCCTAACAAGAGGGTATCATCTGCAAAGAGGGTGTGATTAACATTTTTGACCCCTCTAGCTATATTGAGCCCCAAGATCTCTTGGTCAACCAGTTTCTGATCCAGGTAGAAACTCAGGACAGAAACATGAAGGACGAAGAGGAGCGGAGAGAGGGGGCAACCCTGCCTAAGCCCTCTTGAAGCTTTAAAAAAACCAGCTGCTCTCCCATTCACCAGGGGGGCGATCCAAGGATCAGCAATACAAGCACGGATCCATTTTAGAAAGCCCATTCCAAAGCCAAATTTTTCAAGACTTCCCAAAGAAAGCTAAGTCTGACCCGATCGAAAGCATTAGCCAGATCTAGTTTGATAACCATACCTTTCTCTTTGCGAAGCTGGCTCGAGTGAATCGCCTCTTGCACTAGGATGAAGTTGTCAGTGAGTTGTCTCCCCTGAAAAAATCCACCTTGGTTCTCCGGGATGATGGCTGGAAGAATACCTTTAAGTCTATTGGCAATAACCTTTGTGATTAATTTGTATCCAATATTACAAAGAGAGATGGGGCGGAACCGATTAAATTCTTTAGCACCCTTTTCCTTGGGTATGAGGGCAAGAAAAGTTGAATTGGTGCTGCCCCCAATTTTCTGGCAATCTTGTGATTTCAAAATCATTTTGTAGAGGTCTTTCTCCACAATCTGCCAGCAGGTTTGAAGAAATATTGTTGTAAAACCATCCGGGCCTGGGGCTTTGTCAGGCTCCATGTCTGAGAGGGCATCCTTTATTTCCTGAATAGAGATCTTTGCTTCAAGCTGTTGATTCATTGAAGGTGAGATCCTAGGGGGAACCGCCTCCAAGAATTTGAAGTTTGGGTCCGTCACGCCCTCTTCTCTATACAGGTTTTGAAAGTGGTTGAAAGCTGCTCTCTTTATGCTATCAAAGTCTTTGTGTGTCAAATTGCTATCTTTGATTTATGCAATAGAATTGAAGCTCTTTCTGGCTTGAGCTTGCTTGTGGAAGAAGGCCGAATTTCTGTCTCCTGCTTTAAGCCATAAGGTCCTAGACTTCAGTCTCCAATGCTCTTCCTCCGAAAGGCAAGCTTTGTGGAAGATTTGCTGGAGCTCAACTTCCTTATCTAGAACTTCTTTAGTGATTTCTGCATCTTCACATTGGGCATGGTGCTGGGCAAGATTATCTTGAGCCTGCTTTCTCTCTTTTGCAGGAGAGGGAAGAGCTTTGGCCCAAGATTTAAGCATCGTTTTCAGTCTTCTAAGTTTTTCTTCCCAAATGAAGAAAGGGGAACCTTTCACTGGCAGTTTCCAGCAGTCATGAACCAAGTTCAGGAACTTAGGTTCTTTGACCCAAAGAGGGTTGAATCTGAAGGGGATGGGGCCAAGATCTTTGTGGCCCAGCATCTCAAGCAAGATGGGCTTATGGTTAGAAAAACTGCATGGGAGGATATGCAATCTGAAATCTAAGCCCAGCAAAAGAAAGGAACTCTGAACCAAACATCTATCAAGTCTAGCAGCAATGTGACCAGGACCTATTCTTTTGTTAGACCAGGTATACTTACCATTTGTTGGAGGGATGTCAAGAAGATCCCAATCCTGCATGAGGTCTTCCACCCATTCCCTTGCAAGGTCCCTTACGATTGTGCCTCCTCGCTTTTCCTCCATGCACAAGGTGAGGTTAAGATCACCTGCAACAATGATGTTTTCCAAATTTTCTGACTCCGACAGATGTCTGATGGACTCCTAGCACTCCCTTTTCTCCCCTATATTTGTTGGAACATAGACATTGAAAAGACTGACTGCCACCCTCGAGTCCAAAGGTTCGAGCTTCAAAAACAGCCAGTGGGTGTTGTGCAGCACGGTGACCAATCTGAACTTGAGAGGGTTCCAAAGGGAGCCAAGTCCCCCAGATGCTCCTCGTGCTGAAACTGCATGTCCGCTGCTACCTTTCCAAAAAAATTTACTGATTTGGAGAAACTCCTTATCCTCCATTTTGGTCTCCTGAATCAGAAGAATGTCTGGAGCTTCTCTTCTTATAAGGCTTCTCGTTGCTTCTTCTTTCAATTTGCTCCCCATTCCTCTACAGTTCCAGGAGACAATCTTCATCATTTATTTTTATGATGATGGGCTCCCTTGGAACCCTGCCCTTGGTTTTTTACCATCTTCGGATTTTTGCCAAGAAGTTTCTCCAGAGTGGGTTGACTACCCTGAAGCTTGTCTTTGTAAGTTTCTTAATCTCTCTTTTCTCTAGCAGATTTGCGGCCCCTTGCAGATCTTCTGAACGATGTCTGCGTATCTCCTATTTCTCCATCCTCCTCAGACTCCTCCGAGTCATGTTCCTCCTCGGAGGCTTCTGTTTGCTTATCCTTGTTTCTTGCCGTGACGCTTTCTTCAGGTCTTGTTTCTGCTGAAGGCATTTTTTCTAAAGGTTGATCTTGCCTATCTTCCTCCTGAGGAGTCTCTTCAGCAGAGCTTAAGACCTCATACCTGTTTTCTTGGCTTTTTGGCGGGGGAACATTTTGGATGGAGGCAGGCTGGGGTCCATGAACCCCAGATTTCTTGTGAGATGTCTTTGGCCTCTTGACCTGGTTCCAGCCCTCTTCCTTTCCTTTCTCGGCTTCCCCTTTGTTCGGGCACCCTCTTGCAAAATGGCCATATATGTGACATTTGCGGCATTTGAAGGGGAGTTTCTCATAGTCCAGCACTTGCACATGCGTCCAACTGCCCACCTTTAATTTAATGGCCTCCGGAAGCCCCACCTCTAAGTCCACCTCGACACAGATTCGGGCGCAATCATACTAATCATTGTTGTTTGCTCTGTCAATGAATTTTCCCAGAGTATCTCCAATGTGCTTGAGGGACTCCCAGTTCCAACAGTGCACTGGTAGATTGGGGAGCCGAACCCAGACAGGGATTGCCGTTGGGACATCCACAGCCGGATCGAA
Source organism: Pinus albicaulis (assembly GCA_034641835.2). Lineage (NCBI taxonomy): Eukaryota > Viridiplantae > Streptophyta > Pinopsida > Pinales > Pinaceae > Pinus > Pinus albicaulis. Next base: position 492,132,175 of record CM076579.1, on the reverse strand, counting down.
ATCGGGGGTCCATTTGTTAAGGTAGAGGCCCTGAGGTCCCATGAAATAGGGCCCATTCCTGAAGATTAGGTCCTTATCCTCCTTGGTGTTGAACTCGAACAGAAAGAAGCCTCTACCCAGAAAATAAGAGGTGACTTTATTTTTGATCAGCAGAACCCAGTTCTTAACGACCCAGTTTTCCGTGGATCTTGGCGAGGGCCAAAGGCCCGTGAATTGACCCACTAGGGCCCGATCTGCCAGGGACAAAGCGACCTTGATCGGACCCTCAGGAGGGAGGTTTACCTCTGGAACATCGTCGAGCCTTTTGACGAACTTAGTAGCTTCAGATTTCTTCTTTTTGGGCAGCGAAGCAAGAAGAGAGGAGAAGGTTGCTTCAGCTTCCGGGAGAGCAGCTTGCGAGGGACCGGTGGGCGAGCCTTGGGCCTCCATGGCAAGAAGATCAAAACAGCAAACCCGATCTGCACCAAGCAAAGGAACGAGGCATCTCAAGGTCGGGATGAAGGAGAATCCAAATAGTCCCTGCAAGCAGAAACCCCAAGGGCGCAGACCTAAGCAGTTCTGACAAGAGATCGAGAGGCTCAGCGAGATCTTGAAGCAGGGCAGGTGGAAAGAAGGGAGCCTAGCAGAACCGAGAGGCCCAGAGGTCAGGAGGACCTGGGGCAGAGGCAGAAACGTCCTAGAGGGCAGAGCCTAGCCACAGGTCGCGTAGAGAATCGCAGCTGGAGGCAGCAGCGCGCAGAGGTCCTCTTTCCGTGCAAAAGGTCGTGGGCTTGGCTCGGAACAGTTAATCTCTCGCGGCGAGCCACGCCCTCGCTCAGGATTGAGCACAGGACCTGTCCGTCTTTACGAGAGCGACCTTACCACTGCGCCACCTCCACAGACCTTTTCTAAGTATGTCCATTTTACCAATGAAATTCCATCATCTTTTTTGCTAGTTGTCCAGAGGAAGGAGAAGCATTTCTTTCTGATTTTTTGAAGAATCCCTTTTGGTATAGCAGCAATGGTGGCCCAATACACCGGAATGCTTTGAAGCACTGACTTGAGCAGGACCAATCGACCTCCACGAGACAAAAAGTGATTAGTCCAGTGAGAGATCCGATTTTCAATTTTTTGGTATAGCCATAACCAATCCTTGAAGCAGTAGGAATTTGGTTTCAGGAAGAAACCCAAATAATTAAGTCCAGAATCCCAATCATATACAGGAAACGGGAGAGCACGCTATATCTGTAAGAGGAGAGTGTTTGGGATGTTGTTGTGAATCAAAACAGATTTGTTAAAATTTATCATCATCCCTGTTGCCATTTGAAAGAGGTCAAGGATTCTCCTTAAGGCACAAGCATTTTCGATGTAGCATAACAGAATAGGAGAAATTCATCCACGAATCGAATGTGGGATAGAGACTCAACGCTTGCGATATGGATTCCCTTTAACCTACCTGATAAGAGGCCTTGTTTACATAAACGACTCAATGCTTCAGCGATCAGGAGGAACAAAAAGGGCGATAAGGGGCAGCCCTGCCTAAATCTCCGCGAGGATCTGAAGAATGTCGAAGGAGAACCATTGATCAATAAAATGAAGGAATCAAATTGTATGCATCCCATTATCCATTCAAATACTTCAATTGCCATGCCAATGTGGATAATAAAAAGCCTGAGAAAGGTCCAGTTGACTCTGTCATAAGCTTTAAATAGATCCAGCTTTAGAGCGAAGGCAGGATTTTTTTTAATGTGAATCGAGTGGAGAGCTTCTTGCACCAATGAGACATCATCATGGATTTGTCTATTATTAAGGAATCCAAATTTATCTTCTAATATGATGTTGCTTAGGATGGGTCTAAGTCTCTAAGCAATGATTTTAGCTATCAACTTGTATATTAAGTTGCAACAGGAAATGGGCCTGAACTCCTCGAAGCTCTTTGGAGCTGCCTTTTTCGAAATTAAAGAGATGAATGTGGAGTTGACAGACCCCAACACTTTATCGGAACGTTGAGATTCTTTAACCACCAATAGTAAGTCATCCTTTATGAGATCATAGAATTCGAGAAAAAATTCGATTGTGAGGCCATCAGGCCCAGGAATTTTACATTTCTAAAAGCTTTTTAGAATGTGTTCCATTTAAACTGCGTTCACTTCAGCTGTGAGAACAGAGTTCATTTCGTCGTTAATCATTCGGGTGAAGAGTTGTTTTACTTGGAGAATCTCTGGGATTGGACAACCCTTTGGAGCTGTGAAAACATTCTTAAAATGCTGCACACCTACCTTGGCTTTTTCATCGAATGACTGAACCAAATCTCCATTGTCAGATTTTATTTCGTTAATTGTATTCTGATTCCTTCTGTGAGCGGCATAATGATGGAAAAATTTAGTGTTGTTGTCTCCTTCATTTATCCAGATTGCTCTACTTTTTAAACACTAGAGTTGTTCTTCTTTATTTAAAATTTCGTAACGCTTTAGTACAAGGTTTTTTAAAGAGGCGATCTCTGCATCGCTTAAAACACCCGTTGTGTTGTTTTTATAAAGATCGCAGATCGCAGGTTGAGGATCATTCGTTGTTTGGATTGAAAGGCTCCGGCCCACATCTTGGTTACCTTCTTTATCTTCTTAATGTTATCAACCCACATTTGCATGTATGATCGATTCAGGGATGGAGACAGATGGACCCAAGCAGAGTTCACTAAAGCTTTATAGTCCTCCTCCATCAACCAAGCTGGATTGAATTTCATAGGGGAAGGGGGCTTGGATTCAGGGGTTTTTAGAGTTAACAAAATGGGTCTGTGATCAGACATTCCACCGGACACCACCGACGACATAATCTGGAGCTGTGAGGCAAATAACTCTTCAGAGATCATAAAATGGTCCAAATGCTTGGCTATGGCATCATGGCCTTTTCTATAATTCTGCCAAGTAGGCTCAAGTTTTATGGGCTGGACATCCACTATTCCATGTTTTTCACAGCACGCATTTAAAAAGCTCGAGAGGGGCTCGAGCCTAGCTTGAGACCCCCAAATTTCACTGAACGCGAGGGTAAAATTGAAATCGCCATCAAGGATTTTGTTATCTGGGGACACCAAGTCTTTATTAAAGAAATTCTGCCAAAAGGCGCGTTTGTTGTGGCAGGGCTCGTAAAGGTTGAAGACGGTCAAAGGCTTATTAGAAAGAGGATCTACAATACAGGTTTTAATAAAGGATGGGAAACAATCCGAGGAGATGACATTGATGGACGGGGAAATAGCCGTAATTAAACCTCATGATTGCCTAATGGCATCAGAAGAAAACAGGGACCAGTTGCGAAGCCATTTAGAGAGAATTTCATGAGCACGAGAACCTGCCAATTTGGTCTCTTGCAAGAAAATAATGTCAGGAGAGACAAGGAAGCATAGTCTTTTGAGGGTGAGTTGTGAAGGGGTGCCCCCAAGACCTCTGGTGTTGAATGATAGGATAATCATAGAGTGCCCTTGTTAAGGGTTGTCCCTGCTCTAAGGGCCTGATGGATAGTCTTCTGCTTGCCCGATGAAATATCCAAAGAAGCTTGATTTTGAGCTTTTGATAAAGCGGATTTCCTCCCTAGAATGATTTTGGGGGCCGAATCCAAAGCGAGACCTCCTTTAATAGATTGATCAGGATTGATTTGGGAAGAAGGGCGAGAGCGAAGCTTAGCCTTGTATGGGCTCGAGGGGGAACGAGATATTGACGGGATGATTGGGGCCTGGGATGAGGGTAGAGGGGATGGAGGAATCAAAGAGGCCTCAGGCGGAGGATGAAGATCGGAGGGAAGAGATGAAACTATACAGGGAAACAAGCCATCAGCATTAGTCATATTCAAATCTTCAGACGGGAAAGGGTTAAGGGGGGGGGGGAAGAGCCTTCGGGAGCCATACCAATGATAGAAGGGGAAGCTTCCTTATCACCCTCCATTTTCTTTCACTTGGACTCATCGATAGATGGAGGGGCAACAGGAACAAACCATCCCTGGACCTATCAAGTGAGGTCGTATACTGGTCGTGAGCAATAGGGGAGACCGATCTAAAGGAGTCTTTTTTCTTCCATGCTTTTATGTAACAAGGGCGAGAGCGATCGGGATTGTTAGTCCTGTGCTAGGTGCCCAACATGGCGACACAGGAAGCACCTGAAGGGTAGCTTCCAGTAATCCATCTTCTGATGCCAAAGGTTGTCGTTCAATTCCAGAGCTATGCTTTCATAAATTCCATCTCACACGTCGAGTTCTACTTGTATTTTCGCACATTGTCGATCGAATTTTGTGTCCCAGTCCTCTTCGGTGCAATGAAAGATCCCAGCTTGTTTCCGATTGCTTCGAGGATGTGATTTTACCAAAAAAACTGAGAGAGGCCGGGGAGAATGACCCAAACTTTCTGGAGATTCTGAGAGGAACAAAATGCAATGAATTCGACGTCCCAGTTTTGAAGAATTAGGCCTGCAGGCACCCAATTCCAAATACGCTCTGATATTTTGATTTTATCTTCACAAGAGAGGAGTTTGAATAATATCTAGCCCCGCGCCAACAGGTGGAATTCAGGAACATAGCCCAGGACTGGGTGCCAATTCTCCATCATCCACGACTGAATGGGTTTCTTTTCAGCCGTTCTTCCGCAAAAACGCCATACCAGCGCCTTCTCCAGATATGCAGGGACATCAGAGATTGGGATGTCTATGCCTACCACTAACTTAGCAGAATCAGGCCTTTTGAAAATTCCTCTACGCCTTGGAGACTGATGCGGCATGGGTTTAATCAAGGCATCTGCTGCTGCCTTCATATCAGAGGGGACATAAATGGGAGGGGCGTCATTGCCAAGCGGGGCTGGCAAGACAGGCGAGTCCAAGGAAGGGTGATTAACTGATTGAGAGGTTCGACGCATGAATTCAAACTGACCGGACAGAACCTGACGGAACTCAGGACTGTAAGAAAAATCAAGTTCGTTGTTCGACATGGTGGCAAGAAGAAACTCACAAATAAAACAAACATCGATCAGAGGATTCTCCGATGAAGGAGAGGGCAAGATAAGCCTGGTTGAATGATAGATAGGAAAAAAGGGTAACAGAAGATACGAAAGAAGAGAGGCGGCCCAGCGTAAACGAGAAAGAAGCCAGACCTAAGGACGCAATCGCAAACTACCTACCCCCCCGAGGCACCCCAGCATATTACATTAGAGAGGCCCGTAGGGGACCTCCCGCAGAGGAGCGAGGGAACAGAAAAGGAGCGAGGGAACAAAAAAGGACTGAGGGAATAGCTTCGTTCAAAAAAGAATAATAATAATTAAAAAAAGGTTAACAGAAGATACGAAAGAAGAGAGGCAGCCCAGCGTAAACGGGAAAGAAGCACAGACCTAAGGACACAATCACAAACTACCCAACCCCCCGAGGCACCGCAACAGATTACATTAGAGAGGCCCGCAGGGGACCTCCCACGGAGGAGCGAGGGAACATCAAAGGCTCGAGGGAACAACAAAGGAGCCGAATATATATATATATATATATATATATATATATATATATATATATATATATATATATATATATATATATATATATATATATATATATAGCGAATAATGTAAAAAATATACAAGTTTGTAATATAAATTTCATGGATCGAGTGAGTGGTACATCATCGATAACGATTACTAGTCTAAGAGCTGCTCGGTGTGGTGCAACCTCGACAAGCTCGAGATACATACTTTGATCATCACGTGCCCCTCACCGGTCACCACCGGATCATAATGTGTACGCTCATCGTGTTGATGACCTGATGAATCGACATGGTCGATGCTCCAACCTACTCATGATCATGAGTACTACTGGATGCTACAGGTTGCTAACTGGATGTGGTCGATGGTCCAACCTGCTCTCCATGATGACTGTTGCTCGATGCTAGTGGAGTCTGCTCATCTGGCATGGTGCAAGGTGAACGATCAACAGATGATGCATCACTGCTCGCGGAATGTCGATCATGTACTACGTCTCGACCATGCCTATAACGTGAAACGATCCTCCTCAGCCGTGTAACTAAGGTCATAGCTCCTATGACATGCCCCATCAAGTTCTACATGTCACGCAACATGCCTCTCCACATATGTAACAGCCTATCATTGGCCTGTATGTCTCTCATAGTAGCGGGCCTGATGCTCGCCTCAACAATCAATGTAGTGAGTTGGTCGCCCAACTCCATCCTGTATCTACTATCAAGCCTACCGGGCCTAGCAAAAGGCGGTATCGGCACACCAGCAAGAGCAAGTCTCCTTGCACCAGCCTCTTGATGATCCTCGGCATCTGGCATACCCTGATCGTCATCAGGATCCACACCTGGATCATGTGGTGGTGCTGGCATGCCCTCGCCATCAAAAGACCCAATGTCTGCAAAATATATACAAGTACACAACAGTAATTAGATAATTTCATTACACAATTTAATAAAAACAAGTTAAAGAACATGTTAGAATAAATTTAAATAAAACAATAATATTACCTCTATCATTCGGCAGATCATCATCTGTGAAGAGGATGTTGGCACACCCTCGGTAATCCAAACTAGCATAAGGATAGGGGACCATAATGAAGGGATGCTCATCAACACTGGCTAGCAACTCTAGTGCATCATGCGATATCCTCGTTGGAAACATAGTCTCGCCCCTCTTGGGCATCATCTGTCCCACATGTGCATCCGTGCCTCAAACATCGGCCTACAAGGCTTCCGAACAAAAGTAGGCCTTGTCTCTGGAAACCTCTCAAAAAATAAACAAAAAATCTCTGAAGCAAAAGGGAAGTTGACCCTCCCTTGTGCATGAGCATGACATATATCTAAGGTTGTTGAGATTCAAAAAGATGATGAGCTTAGTGAAAAGATTCACCTTCACTAAGTGGGCGCTGCAGGCTATTTTTAGGTGCAAGTCTATTTTTAGACATGGTGATCATATTTCAGAAGTTGCAGGATGCTATTTGTGGATGTTTGGTCAAGCTGGAAAAATAGATGAAATTCTATTTTTAGAATATTGGACAAAGTCTATTTATAGATCGTCGATCTAAAAATAGAAGTGTCAATTATTATTAGCTCTTAATAATATTTGGACTCTAAACATTATCTTATTCTCTTGGAGCACTGAAATTTAGTTAACAGATTGTTTAGATCAGCTAGCTGAAGGAATTACGCAATTCCTAGAGCTACTGGTGGTTCATGCATGAAGGACTTCAACTAGAACTCAACTGGTAGAGTTTAGTGGAGTTGGAGAAGTAGTTGGTGGAATTGGTTTCTAATTTAACTACACTTGTGGAGTTAAACTCAATTGAACTGATTATGTCTATTTCTAACTGATTGATACTTTCAGTGGAGTTGAGTGAATTAATTAGTTAAATTAATTCACTAAATAATAACTCATTATTTAACTGGACAGAGACAACAGTTAACTATAGTGCAGAACAGATCAATGGAGACTCAGTGGAGAGATTGGTGAAAGAGAAAGTGTGACTATCAGTTGTGACTATAGTGTTGCATTGTATGCACCACACATTTAGTGGAGATGCCAATGAGGATTGCGTGAGAAAGGCTGGAGAAATTCGAACTGAATATATATATATGTGTGTGTGTGTGTAACTAAATAATGTCAAAAATATACAACTGTAATATAAATTTCATGGATCAGCTGGTGGTACATCATCAATAGCAATACTAGTCTAGGCCTGCTCAGTCAATGGTGCAACCTCAACAAGCTCAGATACATGCTGATCATCACGTGCCTACTGATCTGGATCAACTGTTGGTTGCTCATCGTGATGACTCGACATGGTCGATGGTCCAGCCTACTCATGATCATGAGTACTACTGGATGCTACAGGCTGCTAACTGGATGTGGTCGATGGTCCAACCTGCTCTCCATGATAAATGTTGCTCGATGCTAGTGGAGTCTGCTCATCTGGCATGGTGCAAGGTGAACGATCAACAGATGATGCATCACTGCTCGTGGAATGTCGATCATGTACTACGTCTCGACCATGCCTATAAGGTGAAACGATCCTCCTCAGCCGTGTAACTAAGGTCATAGCTCCTATGACATGCCCCATCAAGTTGTACATGTCACGCGACATGCCTCTCCACATATGTAACAGCCTATTATTGGCCTGTATATCTCTCATAGTAGCGGGCCTGATGCTCGCCTCAACAATCAATGTAGTGAGTTGGTCGCCCAACTCCATCCTGTATCTACTATCAAGCCTACCGTGCCTAGCAAAAGGCGGTATCGGCACACCAGCAAGAGCAAGTCTCCTTGCACCAGCCTCTTGATGATCCTCGGCATCTGGCATACCCTGATCGTCATCAGGATCCACACCTGGATCATGTGGTGGTGCTGGCATGCCCTCGCCATCAAAAGACCCAATGTCTGCAAAATATATACAAGTACACAACAGTAATTAGATAATTTCATTACACAATTTAATAAAAACAAGTTAAAGAACATGTTAGAATAAATTTAAATAAAACAATAATATTACCTCTATCATTCGGCAGATCATCATCTGTGAAGAGGATGTTGGCACACCCTCGGTAATCCAAACTAGCATAAGGATAGGGGACCATAATGAAGGGATGCTCATCAACACTGGCTAGCAACTCTAGTGCATCATGCGATATCCTCGTTGGAAACATAGTCTCGCCCCTCTTGGGCATCATCATCCCCACATGTGCACTCCAGTGCCTCAAACATCGGCCTCTGAGGTTTGTGTTATGGACAGGCCTTGTCTCACGGAAACCATTCAAAAAATAAACAAAAAATCTTACGAAAAAAGGGAAGTTGACCCTCCCTTGTGCATGAGCATGACATATATCTAAGGTTGTTGAGATTCAAAAAGATGATGAGCTTAGTGAAAAGATTCACCTTCACTAAGTGGGCGCTGCAGGCTATTTTTGGCGCAAAGTCTATTTTTAGACATGTCGATCATATTCTATGAGTTGCAGGATGCTATTTGTGGATGTTTGGTCAAGTTGGAAAAATAGATGGACTTCTATTTTTATACATTTTGGGCGAAGTCTATTTTTAGATTTCCAGTCTAAAAATAGACATGTCGGATATTATTAGCTCTTAATAATATTTGGACTCTAAACATTATCTTATTCTCTTGGAGCACTGACATTCAGTTAAAAGATTGTTCAGATTAGCTAGCTGAAGGAATTACGCAACTCCTAGAGCTACTAGTGGTTCATGCATGGAGGACTTCAGTTAGAACTCAAGTGGAAGAGTTTGGTGGAGTTGGAGAAGTAGTTGGTGGAGTTGGTTTCTAGTTTAACTACACTCGTGGAGTTAAACTAAGTTGAACTAATTGTGTCTATTTCTAACTGATTGATACTTTCAGTGGAGTTGAGTGAATTAATTAGTTAAATTAATTCACTAAATAATAACTCATTATTTAACTGGACAGAGACAACAGTTAACTATAGTGCAGAACAGATCAATGGAGACTCAGTGGAGAGATTGGTGGAAGAGAAAGTGTGACTATCAGTTGTGACTATAGTGTTGCATTGTATGCACCACACATTTAGTGGAGATGCCAATGAGGATTGCGTGAGAAAATTTGAAGAAATTAGGAGGCGAATATATATATGTGTGTGTGTGTGTGTGTGTGTGTGTGTGTGTGTGTGTAACTAAATAATGTCAAAAATATACAAGCGTAATATAAATTTCATGGATCGGTGGTGGTACATCATCAATAGTAGTACTAGTCGAGGCCTACTCAATCAATGGTGCAACCTCAACAAGCTTATATAGATGTCGATCATCACGTGCCTGCGATGCGGATCACTTTGTTGGTTGCTCATCGTGATGACTGGACATGGTCGATGGTCAGCCTACTCATGATCATGAGTACTACTGGATGCTACAGGCTGCTAACTGGATGTGGTCGATGGTCCAACCTGCTCTCCATGATAACTGTTGCTCGATGCTAGTGGAGTCTGCTCATCTGGCATGGTGCAAGGTGAACGATCAACAGATGATGCATCACTGCTCGCGGAATGTCGATCATGTACTACGTCTCAACCATGCCTATAAGGTGAAACGATCCTCCTCAGCCGTGTAACTAAGGTCATATCTCCTATGACATGCCCCATCAAGTTGTACATGTCACGCGACATGCCTCTCCACATATGTAACAGCCTATTATTGGCCTGTATATCTCTCATAGTAGCGGGCCTGATGCTCGCCTCAACAATCAATGTAGTGAGTTGGTCGCCCAACTCCATCCTGTATCTGCTATCAAGTCTACCGTGCCTAGCAAAAGGCGGTATCGGCACACCAGTAGGAGCAAGTCTCCTTGCACCAGCCTCCTGATGATCCTCAGCATCTGGCATACCCTGATCGTCATCAGGATCCACACCTAGATCATGTGGTGGTGCTGGCATGTCCTCGCCATCAAAAGGCCCAATGTCTGCAAAATATATACAAGTACACAATAGTAATTAGATAATTTCATTACACAATTTAATAAAAACAAGTTAAAGAACATGTTAGAATAAATTTAAATAAAACAATAATATTACCTCTATCATTCGGCAGATCATCATCTGTGAAGAGGATGTTGGCACACCCTCGACAATCCAAACTAGCATAAGGACAAGGGAACATAATGAAGGGATGATCGTCAACACTAGCTAGCAACTCTAGTGCATCATGCGATATCCTCGCTGGAAACATAGTCTCGCCCCTCTTGGGCATCATCTATCCCACATGTGCATCCGTGCCTCGAACATCGACCTACAAGGCTTCCAAACAAAAGTAGGCCTCGTCTCTGGAAACTTCTCAAAAAATAAACCAAAAATATCTGAAGCAAAAGGGAAGTTGACCCTCCCTTGTGCATGAGCACGACATCTATCTAAGGTTGTTGAGATTCAACAAGATGATGAGCTTAGTGAAAAGAGTCGCCTTCACTAAGTGGGACCCGCAGGCTATTTTTGGCGCAAAGTCTATTTTTAGACATGTCGATCATATTCTATGAGTTGCAGGAGGCTATTTGTGGATGGTTGGTCAAGTTGGAAAAATATATGGACTTCTATTTTTAGACATTTTTGGCAAAGTCTATTTTTAGACTGCTAGTCTAAAAATAAACATGTCGGATATTATTAGCTATTAATAATATTTGGACTCTAAACATTATCTTATTCTCTTGGAGCACTGACATTCAATCTACAGATTGTTCAAATCAGCTAGCTGAAGGAATTACACAATTCCTAGAGCTATTATTGGTTCATGCATGGAGGACTTCAGTTAGAACTCAAGTGGCAGAGTTTGGTGGAGTTGGTTTCTAGTTTAACTACACTTGTGGAGTTAAACTCAGTTGAACTGAATGTGTCTATTTCTAACTGATTGATACTTTCAGTGGAGTTGAGTGAATTAATTAGTTAAATTAATTCACCAAATAATAACTCATTATTTAACTGGACAGAGACAACAGTTAACTACAGTGCAGAATAGATCAATGGAGACTTAGTGGAGAGATTGGTGAAAGAGCAAGTGTGACTATCAGTTGTGACTATAGTGTTGCATTGTATGCACCACACATTCAGTGGAGATGCCAATGAGGATTGCATGAGCAAGGCTGGAGCAATTCGAACTCATCCAGAGCCATTCTTCAGCAGGTATTGCGCAGTAGAGGCAGGCTATCAGGAGGGCAAAAATCAGTGCAGATTTTTGTTGATTGTTCTTCATTAGTGTGTAGCGATTGTATTGTACTGAGAGCTTGATATGATTAGATTTGTATGAGGATTGTTACATGATCTCTATGACATATATTATATACAGATATTTTGGGTTTTCACCTTCAGGCTTTCCCGTTAAACAACTGTGTTAATGTGTGTGCATTTTTATTGTTTCATGTGTGCATTGCAATCTTGATTTAATTTCTGCAAATGATCAATGGTGGAATAGATTCTGTATTTTTCATGAAGTTAAAATAGTGTGAGATCAGGAGAATCTTGGACATATAACACAAAAGTTATATAATTTCTACAAAGGTTGTACAAAACTGCCGCAAAAAAATGGCAGACCACCTGACAATTCATGGCTCCTGTACTAAAGAATCAGCATAATATAGAAGTGAGCAACTAATGCGTTGCCCGTCACTGGTGTTGTGTGAAGTGGTCGAAATTAGAAGTGAGAGGCACCTCACCTCCTCACTATCAAATGCACCAATACGTAATTGAGCTCCGGAGACCTAAAAATTTGAAGGAGACAATATATCTGCGGTAATGTATCTCTGGGAGTACACCAACTGACTACCTGTTTCATAGCTAACTGGACCATCTGGGAACGAGGGAAAATTCACCCCTCTCCTCGATGGCCCTGTAATGAAATATATGTCCTCCTCAGTGGGCGCGTACCACTGGTTAGGACCAACCCAGAAATCCTATAGGTGGGCATTCCACCTGTGGATAAGATGTCTCAAAAACCGACCATGGCCCTTTAGGGAAGTAGCCTCCTCATAGAACTTGAGGAGGCCTACCTGCCTTAGGAGCCCCTAGGTAGATGTTGTAATAGGGCGAGGGTACGCTTATCTCTCCCTCTCTCATGCCTCCCACAGGCGAACCATGTTATATTGTTCTGCTTGTTGTTGTTGTTGTTCCCCCTCTTCTCTCCTTTCACGTCTTTAAATGATTGACATATTAAATACAATTTTTTTATTAAATGAGATATGTATTTAAGAATATACATACATAATTTTTTTAGGGAAAAAAAAACAGCCGGTGCGCCACAAAAAATAGGATGCACTGGTACCGATGAGTCTTTTTTTGTCGCGCACTGGCAGCGGTGCACCAAAAAATGTTCAGCGCATCGGCAACGGTGCACTTGAAAATTTTCAGCGCACCATTGACAATGGACGATGTCGGGAGTGCGGTGTGCTGACTAAACTCTACGCCCCGGGGCATAAAGTTTGGTCAGCGCACCGACCTCCTGAAATCATTACATAGTCAACGGTGCGGTCTTTTACCAGGTCGTACCATTGACCATGTCAATGCAGAATGCAGTATGTTGATAAAAATACTCGCCCCGGGGCGGATATTTAAGTCAACGCACCGCATTGCCGCTTTTCCACATGGTCAACGATGCAGCTCGGAAACCGACCGCGCCGCACTTTTTTTTTAATTTTAGAATAACACAGTGTGCCTTCAGTACCGCCCTAGAACTAGTGTGGATACTGTTCGCACCTGTTGCGGTGCGGCCCGTAAATTTACAAGCAGCACTGCGAACCAGTGCGAGCCGAATGACTCGAGCGCACTGCGCGACATTTTATTTATTTTTCTTTTAAATGGTTAATTTTAAGGTAATTTGAAATTTTAATCCGCTAAAAGGCTTAATTATGGAAAAATAAGAAAAATACTTGTACATTTGGTCGTCGAGGAGGCATATTGGCTGTAGAATTTGCAAAAGAAAATTTGCCCACCGTTTTGCAAAATTCAAGTTGGATATTGGTGGGCAATGCACAGTAGCAGTGCGTGCAATGGGTGCAATGGGAGCACTGATGTCAGGGCAGCTCAGAAAAGGATAAATTGCACCGGTGCTTGAGAGCTTTGGAGCACTGAGAAAAGTGAAAAATGTGGTTTTTTGCCTGTAATTTTTTTTATTTTATTTAACCATGTTCCGGTGTGCGGGGTTTTATAGACGCACCGGTGCGGTTGCTTAAGACCGCACTGGGCGATTTCTGTTTTGGCGCAGGATTTTATGACGCACCGGTGCGGAATATTTATAAAGCAGTGGTGCACTACAGTAATAAGACACACCGGTGTGGAAGATTTGTAAAGCACCGGTGCACTACAGTAATAAGACGCACCAGGCGGGTGTGTATGGAGCGCACGGTGTTCGGTGTGCCAATGTTTTATGTGCACCGATGCTTTCTCTTGTTGAACGCATCGCTGTGGTTTAGGATGATAAGTGCATTATACGAAAAACATCCGCAAAAACCTCCACCCGCCAACCTCCCCTAGTAACCTCCGCTAGAAACGTATGTCTAGGGTATTTTTATAAGGGGTTCCTCAAAAACATCTGCTAGAGGGTCTTTTCCTTGTAGTGTAGTACTTCAGGATATGGGGAGATTAGACTCATTATTGCACTAGTTATAGAAACAATGCATAAGCAACAACATCAACAATATTAGTAGATAAAACTTCACTTTTCATGTAACTATACCTCGAGGAATGAGTCGGCGTGATGTAGAGCCTTAGTCCCATATTTGCAAATATTTGGGCAAGGTCCATAGGATAGTAGTAACAATTGAAATAAACTCTTTGCATGGATCATTACCCTTTCTATATGGGGCCATAATATTCAATAGTAGAAGGATCAATTTTGTTGATGCAGTCATATCTTAGGCGACTATTGTAGATTAATAGCATTATGAGACTTACGAGACATTTGCAGCTCAGAGACACAATTGATTCAATATTTTCGATGCTTCTCAATTGTAGTTGTTGCAGTAGCAACAACAATAGTGAGAGGGAGTGTTGATTGTGTTATAGTACATTCGTACATAAGATCCAGTTTGGGTTATTCATAACCCTATTATTGCTAAGAGGGAGTGTTAAATTGTAGCAAGAAAATGTTTCATTTGACTTGTGCCTTAGTCAAATGAGGAAATTTGAATTTCCACATCAACAGGATGAGTTGAGTTGTAATTAGCAGGAGTGACATGGACAAGTCACTGAGTTAAATATTCCAATTCGAGTTTGTGGGTAAGAAGTAGAGTTGTGCACGAGTTGATTACCATGATATAGCAATCTAGTGGAGTTATAGTTAGTGAAACTCATTTATATAATGATATTTAGTCATGAATAGAGTTAGTATGAGTTTTGTTGAGTAGTTGTAATTGTTTTTAACTCACCGATCTCTCAATTAGATAGTCAATTTACTAAAAATAGACCTAGTCATGCATGCAATTTGAATTTCCTAGTTGAGTGTACGATAAAGGCATAATTGTATTTATTATTGTATACTATTGAGTGTACAATTTTTTGAAGTAGTAGATGACCTAATTTCCTCATAATTACATAAGGAAATAGGAGTGAGCACAGGTAGCATGAGTGCAGGAAGAGCGAGTGCAGGAACCCAAGTGCACGCAGAGCGAGTGCAGGCTCAGTATTTTCTAGAGCAGACTAAGGAGGAGATTAGTATTGTAATGCAGACTGAGATTCAAGGATTGAAGTTTTCATTATAATAGCTCTTTATTCTCATATGATATAATACAAACAAAGGAGGGGTTTTTCTCAGTTGGGTTCCCTGGTAAAATACTATGTTCATTATGATTGCTTGATTGCATGTTTTTCTATTGTATGATTTCTCTTCCGCATATTGAGTAGAAGAAATTTGTGTCTATTATTTTCAGTCTGAATTCATTAGCAACTGCAAGTTTCAAGTTATTTCTACATGGTATTAGAGTTATTGAAAACTAGATAGAAACCAAGTTCTTGATCTTCCCTCAGAGAAATTTTGAATAGAAGATTTGTGGTGCAGAAATTTCTCCAATGTAGGAGGAAGATGCAAGTTTCCAGGATGGAGTAGAGAGATTTCCCACAGGGAGTTTGAGACTTAGAGGGAGTCTAGTTTCAAAGGGAGTATCCCTATGAAAGCTAGAACTTAAGGATCTGGGGTGACCAAACTCATTATTGTAGTAGTTGCAACAACAATGTGGAAGCAACAACATAAAAATAACAACAACAATATGAGTATATAAGAGTTCACTTTGCATGTAGCTATACCTCTAGGAGTGAGGTGGCATGATGTAGAGCCTTAGACCTAGAGTTGCAAAGATTTGGGAAAGGTCCATAGGAAAGCAACAACATTTGAAATATATTATTATCATGGATCATTACCCTTGCTACAAACACCCACAATATTCAGTAGCAGAAGGATCAATGTCAATTGATGCAGTCATATATTAGGCGACAGTTGCAGGCTAGTAGCAGTGTGAGACTCAGGAGGCAGTTGTAGCTCAGAGACACAATTGATTCAGTATTTTGGTTGATTCTCTGTTTCAGTTGTTGCAGTAGCAACAACAACAATGAGAGGGAGTGTTTATTGTGTTACAATACATTCCTACAGAGGAGTTGGATTGGGGTTGTTTATAACACTTTTTTTGTTTGTTAAGAGGGAGTGTTAAATTTATAGCAAAAATAGGCTTCATTTGACTAGTGCCTTAATCAAATGAGAAAATTTGAATTTCCACATCAGCAAGATGACTTGAGTTGTTGTAACACCCTCCTCCCACATCTACCCAAGTAACCGACCAACCGAGGTAAACATGCGACGAGAGGATACTTTGATCTGATTCAATCTCCTAGGTAACCTTAAGGAAGTGGAACCGAAACCACACAACTACATAGACCTTTTGCACCTACTACAAGACACCCAGGAGCCATCCCAACCTTCTAGGAGGCTAGCCCCTGAGACAAACTAGCCTTTTAGTGCATCAATCCCCCAGCCGCTCCCTTGACATGGGAAAGAGTGTGATTGGAAACCTCCAGTCACTCACACAACATGGATATGCATGCGACTGGGGAATTTTTCCAGTATTTTTGAGCTTGTGACCCCGATTCTTGTGCCACTTTTTCAGGTCCAGGGCTCAGGTCATTGCCTAGAACTCCATGACACTTTAAAGAATGAAAGACAACAATAAAATAATGATACAAATGCAATTACTTGAAAAAGGACTTAATTGGACCCCTACTAGCCATGACAATAATTTCATCAAACTTGTCACAAATATGTAATCTACATGTTTAAACAATATATCTCAGCATAGGGTTCTCATACTTATCGGAGAATCACTAAGAAGCATTGTTCCCTTATATCATTCGCTGCATTATTATCTATTAGGTCATATATTCATCTCATTCATTTACAAATCAAAACATGATGAAAACCATACATTTTAATTGTCATAAAATATATCCATAACTAGTATATAAAAAACAAAAATATTGATGATGCAACAACCATAAATTCTACATAGAATATAATACATGTACACATAAATTACCAAGGAAAGGAACTCTTATTCATGAATGCAAAAGCCAACCCGGTATGGGACTACCACGTTCCACCTGACCATAGATTGGCTAAGCCAAATATCTCTTTGGCCAATCACCCCCGTGCCATATTCCAAGCATGAACGTGGGACTCCATCCAAAAGAACCAACCAGGACTTCCCGAGGATAAACCACCTCACCCTCATTAGTAGAAACTAGGCTATACCGCAATCCTCATCGAATCATCAAGCCAAAACAATAAACATGTAATAACAGGATTTACATGATCTCCACCAGATAACTGGGCCAAGACAAGCACGGATTCCACTGGATTTATCCACCTACACCGTGAGGATTTTTCCTGTCTCCTAGTCTCTAGGATTTACCACAATCCACAGAGGATCACTAGGCCCTAATCGAGACTCCATCCTCCAGGATTTATCGTATATCCCATCCCAGGATTCCTAGGCCTGATGGAGAGCACCCACCTCTAGGATTTACCGTATATCTCACCATACACCAGTCGAGGATTCCTAGGCCCATCGAGCCAACACAAAATATGGCTTTACTACAACCCACAATCTAGTTCAGGGGTTACTAGGCCATGTGTTCTTCCATTCAGAGATCCACCTCACTCAACTTAAAATCCATATAAAAATCCATCTCAACCAGAACATGAGAACCCCATCACACCATGGTTATCCGAAAATGGCAAGGCTAGGCTGAAAACACTGTCACACCTGGAAAAACCCTTGCCAATGACAAAAAGAGAACCAAGAACACACATGCAATACCATGCATGCAAAATCTAGCAAGGAAACCACACAAGAAAATCGATACCTGCAAAGAATCTCGTTGTAGGTGCTTGATCTTGCTCTTCCTTGCTTGATCTTTTCTTCCTCTTTGCCTTCTTTTCCTTTCTTGATCCAATGTTGAAGTGCTCCAAGAAAACTCTAAGTGTCCAAGAGGGTGAGAGAGAGAGAATAGAGAGAGAGCTCCAAAACTGAACTAAAAAAGGTACTAATTTATCCTGATAAGCCTTTTTATCAATTAGGCCTCTATTTTCTTCATTTTCCTCCTCACATGCAACCTTATGACCTTTCATCTTCATTTTCTCCTAATGTCCGTTATTTTCATAAATAAAATTCCAAGAATGTCATTTTGTCTTTCCAAAGCCTTTGCCATTACCTCTGCCAATTTCCTTTGTCCATAATAAAACAAATGAACACCCACACTAGGATGTTTTTCCTAGCATTCAGCTTGGAATAAGTGTCCCATAACCGTGGTTATTATTTTGCTTTTATTAACTTTTATTACATGTATTTTTCACCAGGGCTATTACAGAACCCTCCCCCATGGGGGACACCATCCTCGGTGTTCAACCACACCTTTACCTCATAAAAACTGCTGAAAATCAAACATATTATCCATTGAGCTTTATAACATAGCTCGATGCAATATTTATAATGATCACCCTACAGAGAAGCAAACCAACATAACAACGTAACAACATAACCACATGACAATTATAATGACATGACACCCATACTACTTATTGGAGCTTTATAACATAGCTTATGGTGGTATTTACATCCATAATCATATGTACATATACCAAAAAATCGAATCAAACATATGCCAAAACATATACCAAAACTTCTTTGCCTCAACCGAAAAACAATGAAGGATACATAGCCTACATTTTATCCACCATATCCCATGTAGCTTCATCGGGCCTAAAGTGCTTCCATTGCACTTTAACCTGCTCAATTTCTCGTTTTTGGGGCACAAGCATATTTTTTTGCAATATAAATTGTGGTTCTGGTTGGAATTATCCTTCTGGCTCCACCTGTAATACAGACCAGTCAATCACATGATCAACATCTTTAACATAATTCTTAAGCAATTATACATGTAAAACATCATGGAATTTCACTATTGGAGGTAGTGCAAGTCGATAGGCTACTAGCCCAATCCTTTCAAGAATCTTAAAAGGTCCACAAAACCAAGGTGCCAACTTGGCACACGATCTAATCCACAATGACCTCTTCTTGGGCTTGATGCGCAAGTACACATGTTCCCCAACTTGAAATTTCTTAAATAACTTGTTATGATCTACATAGCTCTTCTGCCTATCCTGTGCTGCTTTCATATTCTTCTTGATTACCTACATTTCCTATTCCATTTCCGCAAACATGTCCGGTCCAATCAACACTCTGTTAACTATATCACTCCAACCGATGGGTGTATTGCAACTTCTTCCATACAGTTCCTCAAAGGGATTCATCCTCAAAGATTCCTGATACCCATTATTGTAAGCAAACTCTACCAGTGGAAGATACTCTTCCCACTTTCTTTGTTGATGCATCACATACATCCTCAACATTTCCTCCAATATCTTGTTGACCCTCTCTGTCTATCCATCTGTCTCTGGATGATAAGTTGTGCTGAAGGCCAACTTTGTGCCCAAACCTGCAAACAAATCCTTCCAAAAATTGGAAGTGAACTTTGCATCCTTGTCTGTCACAATCTTTTGTGGAACACCATGCAATATGAACACATCCCTAATGAAAACCTGTGCTACATGATTCACTAAGTATGTAGACTTCACTCGAATGAAGTTTGCTACCTTAGTCAACTTGACTACCACAACCATGATCGAGTCATGTTGTCTAGATGTACTCGGTAAACCTATGATAAATTCCATGGAAATGACCTCCCATTTCCACTTTGGAATCATAATTGGTTATAGTAGTCGACCTGGATGCCTACATTTTTCCTTTACTTGTTGGTAATCTAAACATCTAGCCACAAACTCTGCCACATCCTTTTTTCAGATTATATCAATAATAAAACTTCTTACTGCAGTTAATGTCTTCGGATATCCTGGGTGACCTGAATATGGTTTCGCTTGAAACTCCCTCAAGATCACCTCCTTGATCTCACTATTCTTTGGCACATATATCAAATCCATAAATCTAATGAAGCCATCTACTGAGAGACGATAGTCCACCTCCTATGCACTTGTACCTGTACCTATAGCATTACTTGTACTTGTACCTGTACTCTGTTGTAACCTATGCATGATCCCTATATAATTGTCATCCTGCTGACTTGCCTGTAAAATCCGATCTTGTAAATCCATCCCATAGGAACTCATAGACACAATGTGATTCACCTGTATCTGCCTACTAAGAGCATCTACAACCATGTTCTCTTTACCTTTGATATAACTAATCTCTAAGTTGAACTCATTGATCATGGTCAATCATCTAGCTTGCATAAAATTTAGATTTGGTTGGTCAACAGATACCTCAAACCACTGTGATCACTCATAAGTAAAAATCGTCTACCTAGAAGATAGTTCCTCTACATCTTTAATGCATGATTGATTGCTTCCAACTCAAGATCATGTGTCAAATAGTTCTTCTCATGCTTATTTAGTTTTTGTGACTCATAACATACCACTTGTCCTTCCTACACAAGAACTCCACCAAGTTCTCTCTTGCAAGCATCTGTACATAGCATAAACTCTTTGTCTAAATCCGTGATCTTTAACACTGGAGCATGTGCCAACAACTGATTTAATTGTTGAAAACTCGCTGCACATTCGTCTGTCCATTCAAACTTCTTACCTTTCCTTTACAATGACGTAATAGGATAAGAAATCTATGAGAAGTTCCTAATTAACCTCCTATAATAACCTGCCAGCCCCATGAAGGATCTTACCTCATGCACATTTCTAGGAGTTTCCCACTCCAAGATAGCCCTTATCTTTTATGCCTTCCTTGGAAAGCACATGTCCCAAGTAATGTACCTTTTCTGAAAGAAACTGTATTTAGTAAGCTTAGCATACAACTGGTGCTCCCTTAGCAATCTCAACACAGATGTTAAATTTCCGACATGATCTTCTTCATTTTTAGAATATACCAATATATCATCAATGAACACAATAACAAACTTGTACGGTTAAGGATGCAACACACTATTCATCAAGAACATAAATGTAGCTGGAGCATTAGTCAAACCGAATGGAACTACAACAAACTCATAATTCACATACCTAGTTCAAAAGGTTGTCTTGTAAATTTCCTCTCCCTTAATGCGTACCAGATGATATTCGGATCTCATATCAATCTTCAAGAACATTGTTGCTCCTTTCAAATGATCAAACAAGTGATCAATCCTCGACAACAAATATGTGTTTTTGATGGTCACTTTGTTCAACTACCTATAGTCAATGCACAATCTGAGAGTACCATCGTTCTTCTTCACAAGCAATACCGACGCACCCCATGGTGATACACTTGGCCGAATGTATCCTTTTTCAAGAATTTCCTTTAACTGCAACTTCAACTCTACTAACTCTGGAGTGCTCATCCGGTAATGTGCCTTTGATGGTGGTGTTGCTCTTGGTACCAACTCAATAGAAAAGTCTACCTCTTTATGAGGCAAAAAATCTAAAATATTTGCAAGAAATACATCCTGAAACTGTTGTAGAACTGGATACCTACTCAAAACATCTGCATCCTCAACTTCGTTAACTTTGTCACCAAAAATGTGCACTACAAATAACACACACCCTTTCCTGTGACTACACTTGGCCTGCATAACTATAATCATTCTTACTTATGTTGCTTTCTTCTTACCCTGTAAGATTTTTTGCTCTCCATGGTCATCCAAGCACTCAATGGATTTGTCATAATAATCCACTTTAGATCTGTGAATATATAACCAATCCATACCCAAAATCATGATATACGAACCCGACGACAATACATTCAAATGTGTTGATGTAGGCATATCATTCAGTTCAAATGCACAAGACCTTACCCAATGATGAACTCACTTCTTTGTACCTGTAGCCAGCTGCACTAACGAAGAATATGCATTCACTTATTTATTCAAACCAAACTTATCCACCAAGTCATGGTTAACATAACCATAATTGGATCCACGGTAAATAAAAAATAGAAACAAATTTATCACAAAGCTTACCGTCCATCTTAATGATAAATTCTTGATGGCTTGCATGCTTGTTATCTTGCGTTGCATAGATACGAGGAATGCTCTTCCTAACATCCCCAACAGTTTACGCCTCCTGTGCACTATAGATCTGAGGCCTACCACCCTAATTCTATGCAAAATCTCTCTTGAGATGTTCTTTTCCACATGTCCAACACTCCAATCATCCTGTACCATCATCTCTATGTTGTTGTTGTGATCCATGTCCCTATTTGGCTACATTGAACTTCTTGTATGGTGCCACAATTACTTTCTCTTCTACATTCTGAGGCCTTGTTCTTTTCAGCTTCCATTTACATTTACCTTTTTCCTTCCCTTTCCATCCTTGTTGAGACTCATTCCTACGCTTTGAATGCTCGTAGCAATGCTTCAATTTCCCAATAACTTCTTCAAGTGACCGAGGCTCATCATACTCAATCCGATCTCGAAATGCTAATGGAAATCCACTGAAAAATCGTTGAAATTTAGCCTTTTCATCTTTAAGATATGATACATACCTTAATAGCTCCAAGAACTTAGTCATTTACTCCTCATCTATCATCGATCCCATATTTAGCTCATATAATTATTTGGCCTCACTATCGTAGTACCTTTCTGACAAGTACTTCTTCCTCAAAAGCCTCTTGAACTCATTCCAACTAAAGTCACTTGTCCTGATGTCTCTGACCCGCTTCACATCTCCCACCAAATATTTTCTTTACCTCTCAGGCTCAAGATAACTATTCTAGCCTTCATATTATCTGTGTAATTATAAAAAAAAATGGCGGCTTCGCTTTCTTAAACTTCTCTGGAAAGTATCCCCTATCACTCCTTCTATAAGGATGATAATGATGACGATCATAATGCCTTTCAGAACCAGAACTAGAGTAGTACCTATGTCCATCACCTCTCCTATCTAGAGTATCCAACGAAACGCCATCTCTCATTGTATCATCTTTATCCAACCTATGACCACCATCACACCTACTACCATATGCCTCCTTAGTTCTATCCTCCTCCCCATAGCTGATCCAAAGTGGCCCCTGTCATTGCAATTTTGCAAACTCTAGAGAATTATTGCATTAACATATGTTTGTTTCTATTATGTCGGCATGATTCTATCATTTTCCACCTTACAACTCCTTATTTCTTCCTTCAAACTCCTCAATATGTCTGCCAAGTCAGCAGTGTTCCCAACACCACATTGCTCATCTGACCCATAAGGAGAATCTCATGAATTATAATCTACCATCTTGGTATTCAGCTTGATCCTTTTCCCGCAAGGCATCTTATGTCAGCTAAACCAAATCATAAACCAACCAACGTACCTTAACATTATTCAATGAGGATATCTCATCTGCAAGATCAACCAAATCAGCGTAATACATGTATAAACATAATCATAACATCATATAAATGTATAACATATAGAGATATCAACATATAGACATCAACCTAATCAAAGTCCAGTCATCAACGCATTACCATATCAATCGTAACCTCATGCATGACGAAAACAACCATATCAATGTATACTAATAACATGTAATCATAAACAACATGTAACCAATCATACACGCATGACGACACATTCCACCACAACACCGTCACTTTCACATGACAACTTCACTACAACCATGACCAACACCATGCATATGCAACAAAAAAATAGACCACAAGGACGAGTAACACATGTGCAATCGACATGAATGCATGACCAAGACACGCCACCCATCCAGTCCAAGTGTGAACCATGCTCTGATACCGCCCTGTAACACCCTCCTCCCACATCTACCCAAGTAACTGGCCCACCAAGGTAAACATGCGATGAGAGGCTACTATAATCTAATTCAACCTCCTAAGTCACCTTAATGAAGTGGAACCCACACCACACAACTACATAGACCTTTTGATCCTGCCACAGGACACCCAGGAGCCATCCCAACCTTCCAAGAGGCTATCCCCTGAGACAAATTAGCCTTTTAGTGCATCAATGCCCCAGTCGCTCCCTTGACATGGGCAAGAGTGCAAATGGAAACCTCCAGTTGCTTGCACAACATGGGTATGCGTGCGACTAGGGACTTTTCCTAGTAGTTCGGAGCATGCGACCCCGATTCCTATGCCAATTTTTCAGGTCTAGGGCTCAGGTCGTTTCCCATAACTCCATGACACTTTCTGGAATGAGAGATAACAACATAAGAATGATACAAATTAAATTACTTGAACAAGGTCTTAATTGGATTCCTACTAGACATGATAGGCATTTCGTCAAACATTTCACAAATATGTAATATACAGGCTTAAACAACGAATCTGAGCATAGGGGTCTCATACTTATCAGAGAATCACTAAGAAGCATTGTTCCCTTATATTATTAGCTCCATTACCATATATTAGGTCATATATTCATTGCTCATTCATTTACAAATAAAAATATGATGAGAAGCATACATTTTCATTGTCATAAAATACATCCATAATAAACATATTAACAACATAAATATTGATGATTCAACAATCAGAAATGCTACATAGAATCCAGTAATTTACACATAAATTACCAAGGAAAGGAACTCTTATTCATGGATGCAAAAGTCAACCCGGTATGGACTACCATGTTCCACCTCGACCATAGATTGGTTGAGAAAAATCTCTCTTCATCCAATCACCCCCATGCCATATTACAAGTATGAGTGTGGGACTCAAACCAAAAGAACCAACAAGGGTTTTTCGAGGCTAAACCACCTCACCCTCATAAATAGAAACAGGGATTTACCACAATCCTCACCAGATCACTAGACCAAAACAATAAACATGTAATAACAAGCTTTACCATTACTTCCACCAGATCACTAGGCCAAGATAAGCATGGATGCCACCAAATTTCTCCACCTACACCATGAAGAATTTTCCTATCTCCTAGTCTCTAGGATTTACCGCAATCCACACCGGATCACTAGGCCCTAATCGAGAATCCACTCTCTGGGCTTTACCATATATCCCATCCCGAGATTCCTAGACCTGATGGAGAGCGCTCACCTCTACACTTTACCGTATATCCCACTATACATCGGCTGAGGATTCCTAGGCCAACTGAGCCAACACAAAATTTGGCTTTACCACAACCCACAGTCTAGTTTAGGGATTATTATTCCATGTGGTCTTTCATTCAGAGATCCACCTCACTTATCTTCAAATCCATCCGACAATCCATCTCAACCAAACACATGAGAAACCCATCACACCACGGTTATCCCGAAATGGAAAGGCTAGGCTGAAAACACTGACACACCTAGAAAAACCCCCACCAATGACAGAAAGAGAACCAAGAACACACATGCAATACCATGCAGGCCAAATATTGCAAGGAAACCACACATGCAAATCGATACTTGCAAAAAATCCCACTTTAGCTGCTTGATCCTGCTCTTCCTTGCTTGATCTTTGCTTCCTCTTTTATTTCTTTGCCTTTCTTGATCCAACGTTGAAGTGCTCCAGGAAAAATCTAAGTGTCAAAGAGTGTGAGAGAAAGAATAGAGAGAGAGCTCCAAAAATGAACTGACAAAAGGTACCAACTAATCCTCACAAGCCTTTTTATCAGTTAGGCCTCTATTTTCTTTATTTTCCATTATTTTCCTTCATTTTCCTCCTCACATGCAACATGTGACCTTCCACCATCCTTTTCTCCTAATTCCCATTATTTTCATAAAAAGATTCCAGAAATGCCATTTTTCCTTTCCAAAGCCTTTGCCATTGTGTTTTCCAATTTCCTTTAGCCATAATAAACCAAATGAACACCCACCCTAGGATGTTTTTCCCAACATTCAGCTTGGAATAAGTGTCCCATAACCATGGTTATTATTTTTCCGTTTATTAACATTTATTACATGGAATTTTCACCAGGGTTGCTACAGTTGTAGTTAGTAGGAGTGACATGGCCAAGTCACTTAGTTAAATCATTCAATTCAAGTTTGTGGGAAAGAAGTAGATTTGTGCATGAGTTGATTGCTAAGATGTAGTAATCTAGCGGAGTTATAGTCAGTAAAAGTCAGTTATATGAGATTTAGTTGTGAATAGAGTCAGTATGAGTTCAGTTGAGTAGTTGTAACTATTGTTAACTCATTGATCTCTCGGTTAACTAGTCAATTTACTAAAATAATCCATAGTCGTGCATGTTTGATTTTCCTAGTTGGGTGGAGGAAAAATGAATAATTGTATTTATTATTGTATACTATTGAGTGCACAATTTTTTGATGTAGCAAATGAGCTATTTTCCTTAGAATTACACAAGGAAATAGGAGCAAGTACAAGCAAAGTGAGTACAGGAACGCCAGTGCAGGCAAAGCGAGTGTCGACAGAGCAAGTGCAAGTAGAGTGAGTGTAGGCTCAGTATTTTACAGAGAAGACTTAGGAGGAGATCAATATTGTAGTGCAGATTGAGCTTTAAGGAAATAAGTTTTCATTGTAATAGATATTTTTTCTCATCTGATATAATACAAAAAAAGGAGGGGTTTTTCCTAGTTGGATTCCCCAATAAAAATATTGCATTCATTGTGATTGAATGATTGCATGTGTTTCTATTGTATGTTTTCTCTTCCACATATTGAGTAGAAGAGATTTGTGTCTATTGTTTTCAGTCTGAATTCATTAGCAGCTGCAAATTTCAAGTTATTTCTACACTCACTTAATACAATATAAATATATCTTAATAAAAGGGCCTAGAGTGTTTCCTGCAGAAGCTAAGACATTTAAAGCTAACAAATGAATGAGAATATTAGGAAGTCTTACCAAAAATGGAGTGGCTAAAGTTGTCATGGATAAAGGGTTGAATTCAAGAAACCATTACTAAAAAGAGAACCCATAATGACCCCTAAACCATGGTTCTTGATTAAAATCTATTTGACAATCTTTTGGATGTCTGAAAAAAACTATAGAGAAGCCCTTCGAATATAAATATAAATCCATATTCGGGACCAAGTTTGATGCACCCATTCCCGGAGCAAGGATGTTGATGGCAAAAGGCCATTAAAATGACAAATTATGACATTTTTATCATAGAATACGTTGACAAGATTGGATTGGAGGTCTTATACCTCTAGTTATAAAATATATTCTGCTTGTTTTATAATGAAGGATAGCTCTGAGAGATATGTGGGAGCTAGTTGCGAGAGCCGTGAATTTAGAGCATCCTTAAAGGATTGTGGCTGAGAGAAAGAGGGTGCGCCCCATCCATTGGATCATCCATTCAGTCTTGAGACTAAGAGGATTGAGGCATCCTTAGTTACACCGTAATATTTGAGCAAAGGCCCTTTCTAAAGTTTCTTACCCCCATGTAGGAGGCACATTGAGATCGAAGGGATTACTATTTGACCTTGGATTATGGTTGCGAGTGTAGAGACAAAGTCGACAACTCCCACATCGAGAGATAGGGTACCCCCTAAGAGCGGCCTCACAAAGGCCAAAAATCTTGCGTTATTTGAAGTGATGGCGTCACCTTGGAGGAGGGAAGAATCTTGTTGCAAAAAAAAAAAAAAATCATCAGAGTTTAACGAATCTGCAATGATGGTGACACAATGATGAAGCACTAGACGAAGGGAAGAATTCTAAAGTTGAAAATCCCTTGGAGATAGGGCAATTGATGAGGGCTTTAGATTTTCCATCATAGAAAAATCTTATTGATAAAATTATACAAAGTTTATTAATATTGCAATAATTAAATTATGTAACATTTCCAATTAAATTGATCGTGATGTTTTGGGTCTTTTAAGAAAAAAATGTATAATAAAAAATAAAATAGAGTAAATATTTTTCATTGTACTCAATGGCTTAAATTAATTACATTAAAGCTCATCATTTCACTTCCCATTATTCAACCTAAGTGGGGAGGATCCCAATAATTCCTCTGAACCACCCAAGACAAAACTAGTGTATTATTATTAGTTCTTTGAAACCCATTTTATTATTATTATTATTATGTTTCGTGTTTTGTAGTTTATTATTATTATTTCTTTCAAATACATATTTTGAGGAAATTTTCCAAGCACTTCTTAAGATAAATTGGATTATGCAAAAGCTCAAAGATTTACTAACAAAGAGCTCAAGACCGTTACAACAAATGTTGCAAGGCAACGTAGTCTGTGCCACTCAAGTTAAAAATTATGTTATGGGAAAAATTGCATAAAAAATTAGAACCTACATTGGTCATTGTTAGCTAAATCAATAATGGTTAATAGGAAAATGGAATCTTATAATTACGCTTTAGGAGGAACTAAAAACTTGAGATGTGAAGTGGATAAATTAATTGTTTGCTCAAGCACATGTACTTACATAAATTTTGGTGGGTAGTAACCACTAGTAATTCTACGTAGAAAATCCACATAGATTTAACTGATCTTGTAATATGCTAAAACAAAATACTTGAACCTATTCTACAAATTGTGGAAACCAATTACAATCGCACAATCGCATGAACAAGAAAGAGAAATAATTTCGATCACACGACACAAATTTGTATATGGGGAAAGCCTCAACTAAAAACCTCACTATTTATATATTGCATTAAGTCAAGAATATGAAACAATACAACTTCTCTCAGGCTTGAGAGTTCTCTGCACTATCTCTGATTGACTCACTCTATACCAAGAAAAAATGTTCTAATACTTAACCAATTTATTGCGCAATCCCTAGGGAAATTGAGCCCCTATTAATTAGGAAATTTCCAATTAATGATTGCACAATACATCTAAGGCCTTCTGCTGACCTCATGCATGAACTGTACAATTTTCTAATTATACAATTGATCGTACACTTCCCTTTAACTCCAATCTCAATTGGGTCTTCCTCAGAACTGACATGCATCAGCCATTTATAGCGAATTATCAGTTACCTAATTGATCACTGCATGTGAATTAAATAAGATTTAATTCACTCGACCTCTCACTATTTCCTCCATCAGTTCGAACTAGTTCAACTGATTTTAACTCAAATAGTCAAAACTCAAAATAAATTGTAACTCGACCCCCTAAAACTTATAGAGAACTCTACATGCCTCCAGTTTGACATTCAACTCAAATTGACTGATCTAACTAGGTCCTCTTAACTTAGTTAACTCGTACAAGCTGTCATGTGATGTCGAATTACAATTTCCTTCTAATTTAACTAAGGGAAAATTAAATTAGAATCCCTTTTGATGCCATTTTCAATATTTCTTGTTGTCATTTTCAACACTCCCTCTCAGCAAGAAAGGAATTCAACTCTATCCTGATATGGTACCTTTGGAATGTCCTGCGTGCAACACTTCTCTCTAGTGTTGTTGCTACTGCAACTTTTGAAACTAAAAATCATCCAAACTGAATCAAATGTGATCAGTATGATGAATCTCTCACTTGATTCTCTGACTGCTACTAGATACTGCACTATCTACTGAAAACTCTGTGTTGTTTTTGACTCCGCACTATGCCATCTACACTGCTGCCAACTCTGCTCTGCGCTCCCCAATATTTGACTACTACTAATCTCTTTATTTTTCATTATGTCATCTGACTGCATCAACTGCCACTGATCCATCCTGCTACTGTGTACTGTGGGCCCTCGTATCTAGGTAATTATCCATGAGAAAAGACATCTCAATGGACCTTGCCCATATTTATGCACTCTTGGGACTATTGCTTCACATCTCCCCACCTCTCTCCTAGAGATATGGCTGCATGTACTCCTTATACCCACTTGGCTCGAAATTTCCCCCTACTAGAGGTATCCGCTTGAGTGGATGCCTCCACTCGGTCTCCTCTTTGCTTCTCCAATTGTGGTTGCTTCACAACTTGTTGAGGTTTCTTCTGAGGCTACGTGTTGAGAGGTAATGCATGCTCCTTCTCAACCACTAAGTCTCTAACCTTTGCCTTGATCCTCAAAAATTTTCATGCATCTGGTACCTCAAGTGCATGCAGGTTCTTGACTCGTACACCAATCTATTTCATCTGTCCTGTGGTGATGTGTCTAAGGAAATTCTTCCCTTTTCTAAATATCACATCATAGCCATGGTATTCCAATATTGTGACGGAAAAAATATTTTTCCTTAGTATTAGAACAAACAATACATGTTGAGATTCAACAAGATGACGAGCTTAGAGAAAAGAGTCGCCTTCACTAAGTGGGCCCGCAGGCTATTTTTCGCGCAAAGTCTATTTTTAGACTATGTCTATTTTTAGACATGTCGATCATATTCTATGAGTTGCAGGATGCTATTTGTGGATGGTTGGTCAAGTTGGAAAAATAGATGGACTTCTATTTTTAGACATATTAGGCGGAGTCTATTTTTAGACTGCTAGTCTAAAAATAGATATGTCGAATATTATTAGCTCTTAATAATATTTGGACTCTAAACATTATCTTATTCTCTTGGAGCACTTCAGTTAAGTGCACAGATGTGGCACAACAGCTGACAGAAGGAATTACGCTATTCCTGAGGGTTTACTGGAGCTATTGCATGGAGGACTTTAGTTAGAACTCATGTGATAGAGTTTGGTGGAGTTGGAGAAGTAGTTGGTGGAGTTGTATTTAGTTTAACTCAGTTAGACTCAGTTGAGCTAATTGTATCTAGTCTAACTGATTGATACACTAGTGAGAGTGGTGTGAATTAATTAGTTAATTAATTCACTAAATAATAACTCATTAATCAACTGAAGAATACATCAGTTAACTACAGTGCATGGCAGTTTCAGTGGAGACCAGTGGAGAGATAGGTGAAAGAGCAAGTGTGAGTATTAGTTGTGACTATAGTGATGCATTGATTGCATCCAACACTGAGTGGAGATGCCAATGAGGATTGCGTGAGCAAGGTTGGAGAAATTTGAACTCATTCAGAGCCATTCTTCAGCAAGGATTGCGCAGTAGAGGCAGGCTAGTAGGTGGCAAAGATCGGTGCATGGATTTGCAAGATCGGGCCTCATTAGTGAGTAGCGATCGTATTGTACTGAGAGCTTGATATGATCAGCTTTGTATGAGGATTGTTACATGATCTCTATGACATATATTATATACAGATAGTTGGGTTTTTCAGCTTCAGGCTTTCCTGTTAAACAATTGTGTTAATGTGTGTGAATTTTTATTGTTTTATGTGTGCATTGCAATCTTGATTTAATTTCCGCAAATGATCAATGGTGGAATAGATTCTGTATTTTGCATGAAGTTAAAATGGTGTGAGATAAGGAGAATATTGAACATATAACACATAAGTTATATAATTTCTACATGGTATCAAAGTAGTATTGATCATAGGAGATTGCAATTATTGAAGCAATTGAGTTTTGTGCTGGTGGAATTCGAATTTGCTGCAGTGTTTTCTTGGGGTCGAAGTTGAGCATTCATTGAAATGTCTTTCAACGGATTGCG
Source organism: Pinus albicaulis (assembly GCA_034641835.2). Taxonomy (NCBI): domain Eukaryota; kingdom Viridiplantae; phylum Streptophyta; class Pinopsida; order Pinales; family Pinaceae; genus Pinus; species Pinus albicaulis. The sequence goes on along the minus strand of CM076579.1, from coordinate 492,100,768 downwards.
ATTGGAGTATGCCCTTGATGGCAGCTCAAATTATATTGCATGGAAGGACAGGATGGAGGCGGTGCTGGATGATAATGGGTTGAAGGAGTTCATAGATGTTGATATTCCGAAGCTTGGTTCTAGCAATGCAGCCGCACTTGACGCATGGAAAAAGAAGGTAGCAAAGTGTCGAAGAATTATGTTGGAAGGTGTGAAAGACCACATTGTGTCCAGCCTTCACAGTAAAGCCACTCCATTCTTAATGTGGAAGGCTTTGACAGACTTGTTCCAAAGCAGAAGCGACCAGAGGAAGTTGGCGCTTAAAGACAAGTTCAGGAAAATAAAAATGGAGAAAGGTGATAGTATATCAAAATACCTCACGAAGTTTTTCCACTGCAAGGATGAGCTGGGAAGTGTGGGGGTTACTGTAGATGAAGAATACTTGGTGAGATTGGCTCTCCTTGGGCTTCCGAAGAGTTGGCATAGCTACGAGGACTGTGTCAATGGACGGGAGAAACTGCCAGGATGGGAGCAACTTTGGTCGGATCTTTTGCAGGAGGAGATAAGGCGAGGTACCAGGGATGGATCTTCATTGAAGAATGAAGATGAAGAAAATTGCGCTTTGGATGCCAAAGCAAGGAAAGGGAAGGGGAAGAAAAATCCTTCTCAATCTGGTGCGAAAGGCAAGAAGCAAGACTTGTCCAAGGTGAAATTTTTCACTGTCACCAGCACGGGCATTTCACCACTAACTGTCCACAAAAGAAGAAGAATAAGCAGGTTGTTGGATCTGCAGCTGGAGAGGCCTTAGCCTCGCAGTTTGAGTTGGATTTTTCTCTGATCGCATGCTTGGTTTCAAGTGTGATGGGATCAGTGTGGTTTCTTGACAATGGTGTGTCTTTCCATATGACCGGAGACAAATATTTGTTTAGTGAACTGGATGAAAAGGATCTTGGAGTGCACATCGAGATGGGCGATGATGGTAGATACTGTGCGACTGGTATCGGGACCATTTCCTTTGAGAGGGATTCAGGTAAACCTTTCATCTTAAAGGATGTCATGCATGTTCCAGGATTGAAGAAGAATCTGATCTCTATGGCGATGTTGGAAGACAAGGGTTATGATGTTGTTTTTAGCAAAAGAAAAGCCTTCCTGCGCAGTAAAACAACTGGTCAAACCAGGAGGATAGGGATTCGAGTTAAGAATATTTATCAATTGCAGGTAGATGGCTGCTTAGCAATGGCAGGCAAAGCATAAGGAGTGGTGAGCCAGGATGAGGGAAAATTGTGGCACAGGAGATTGGGCCATCTTCACCATGGCGCTTTGAAAATTTTGTAGCAGATTTCTACTGGGCTTCCCAAGGGTACACTTGGGCAGTCAGATCAGTGCAAGGGATGTACTTTGGGAAAATTTGTGAAGACCACCTTTCATGAGAAGGATAGTCGCGCCACAACGATCCTTGAGAGAATTCACACAGACATGTGTGGACCATTCTCAGTTGCTTCAACAACAAAGCACAGGTATTATGTGATATTTGTTGATGACTTTTCTCATAAGTGTTGGATCTTCTTCATGCAGAAGAAGAGCGAGACATACTCAAATTTCTGTGAGTTCAAGGCGATGGTTGAGAAAGAGTTAGGGAAGCAGGTGAAATCTCTAAGGAGCGATAATGGTGGTGAATACATCTCTGGCGAATTCAAAGAGTTCTGCAGCAAAGAAGGAATTCGAAGAGAACTCATAGCGCCTCATAACCCACAGCAGAATGGGGTTGCAGAGAGAAAGAACAGAACGATCGTGGGTGCTGCACGAGCGATGTTGCATGATCAGGGCCTTCCCATACACTTGTGGGCTGAGGCATGCAACACTGCGGTTTATGTGCAAAACCGTTGTCCTCATAAAGTACTTGGCATGAGTACACCCGAAGAGGTGTTTTTCTGGTAAGAAGCCTCATATTTCTCATTTGAAGATTTTTGGCTCACCTGTTTACATTCATGTGACGAAGGATGCCAGGAAGAAGCTGGAGCCGACCGCAGAGGTTGGGATATTTGTGGGGTACACAGAAACACCCCACAATTATCGTGTGTATTTGCCAGACATTCGGATGACTGTTGTGCGACGGGATATCAAATTTCATGAGGAGAAAGCCATGGATTTGTCGCTTGAGAGGGAGCTACAATTGCATGAAGAGGAGGAGCTAATTGTTCCTAAAGATGAGCCTCAGGATGTGGATCAGCCACAAGAGGAGGTTCATGGAGTGGAAGAAACCACTCATGCAGTGCCAAACATCAGAGGGCAGAAGTGCAGTACAGAAGATGAGTGACTGAATCTTGATGTAACGCAAAATGTAGGAGCACCTAAATCACAGCGCAAACAGAGACAGTCACCTGACCGATTTATTGGATACATGGCTCTGATGAGCAAGTGTATCATGACAGAGCCATCCTCTTTCGAGGAAGCTGTGGAGGATCTCGCATGGGTAGATGCCATGGTGGGAGAGTGTTTGGTCAATTTAGTGTGTCCTAAATTGCTACATTAATTTGTCAATCCGGGATTCGTAAGCTGACGAAGTGTGGCGCACTATATGTGCAAGATAACCTATCTCTTACTTTTTGTCGTTTTTGGTTTTTTTATTTATCTTGGGGGTTTTATCTTGGTTGGTTCCTAATGTGAGATGGAAATTCTAAAAGACAAGTATGGATATAAATGTTCAAGGCAATGATGTCCTTTATAATGATTTCCCAAACTTCAAACTTCAAAAGGGTTTTAAAACATGCAATGAAAAAATTAATTCCTAAAAGAAAATGAAAATGTGCCACTATACTAGTCAAACAAATAGTGAACTATTGATCATGAAACCCATTACCCTTGCTGCTATCTAAATACAAAAGAAACTGTGCTCAAAGAAATCCAAGAATTGCAAGCAAAGTAAAGCTAAAATCAAATTACATCAACTCATATTCTGACCCCTCACCATTAGTCTCGTTGTGGCTTTCGGAGGTAATCATAAACAACTTGAGCAATCTGATATCTAATTTGCAGAAAAATAAACTAATATCAAATTACACACTCATACTTCAATCCCTCACCATTAGTCTCGCTATGGCTTTCGGAGGTAATTGATAATGACATGAGCAATTTAATATCTAATCTAACTAGTAAAGCAAATGTACAAAACTGAAATAAATAAAACAGTGCTGGAATTAAAAGCTAAGAAAAATAAATCAGCAGAAGGACAAGACTGATTCCATGTCATTAGTCATTGTAAAACTATGTGCAAATGCCCGAGCTGCCTACTGTAATCTGGAACAAAGACACTGATCAGTTAACAGCGGTATAAAGCATGAAAAATTATGGACAGAAATAAAACGTTAATACCATAAGAGATGTAATATATACACGTGAATAACTATGGCATAATGAATGTAAGGAAATGAAGCATGAAACTATATAGCAATAAAAAAAACCTCGGCGTGTGCAGGGGCCCTCTACACAATCCTCGGGCAACAACTATCAACCACGAATTATGCTTATGAATAGAGTCTTCTCATGTATTCAAAACGCAGTCATAAAAAGGAAATAATGTCACGGCACAGTGGGCTTTCTTTTCAGCAAAATTACATTACAAAAGCTAACTACTATGCGTATGAGAATGCATTATTTATAACAGAGGATGACATAACTAATTTCCTACAATCTATGCTGATAAAAGACACGTGAACAACCACGTCCAGAAATCTAGCATTATGGCTGCCGTGAAGATTAAATCTATGGAGGGTGGCCGTTGGATTCAGCTTGTGGAGCAGTTCATAAGTGTTGATATGTCCCCTGAGATTTAGGAACGGCCACGCAAGTCTTCACGTGGTAAAAAACAGAGTTCTGTCACCGTAGGACTCTTAGGTTGACCATCGCTTGACTACCTTTGACCACGGCCTTCTTTGGTGAATTCGACTGAGCCAGTAGGACTCGGTCCATGTCCATGTCATTTCCAACTTGCCCATGTGGCTTGATTTGCCTGAAGACACCTGCAATATAGACTTTAACAAAATGGCTGCGGAAAGTTGAAGCGGCTACGGAAAGTGACAAGATTCCGCAGCTTAATGAGCAAAAATCTAATTCAAACAGCAGACACAAAACATAGTTAAAAACCACTTTAAATGCTCTTTTATGATTAATATGCAATGATGTTGATGACTTAGGAGGTCCACGTAAATGGAAAAAGTCTAGAAAGGTGTATAGGAAAGATGCAAGTTTGGGACTCAACATACCCCCACTGTGAAGGTGTTGCATGTCCCCTGTGCAACCAAAATTTTGATCATCCTCCTTCAATTCATATGCCCTGATACCTCTTCCAGTACATCCAGTCTTCTTCTCCTCTTTCTTGGTGCTGCTAACATCCTGGGCTTCTTCATCAAGCATCTGAATTTGAGATTAATCAGTGCTCTATTTATCTTCTTGCATTTCTTCTTCAATTTCCTGTGCTTTTTGTGCCACAGTCCCAGATGTAGCATAGTGTTGTCATGAATGATCTTGTCCAATCTGTTTTTCTCCTTTAATGCTTCATTTTAATTTTTAATATGTCTATTTAAAACCTCCAACTCAAAGACTTCTTGTTTCAATGATTGGACTAGAGCTTCTTGTGCTGTGTGAGGCTGAGTGGATGAAGTGCTGGGACCCGTGGCTGTTCTTTCTAAGGATTCTATGTAATCATACACCTCTTGCTGCTTTGGATCTATTTCGGGTGTCATTTTCCTTGGGTTGTCCTCAAAATGCTGTGGAGGAGAATTGACTTCAAAATCTGGCCGAAAAGGACTCATGTCAACATCTTGAGGACTAGTTTCAACGTTTGGCTGAGAATGAGGTGGACTACAGCCAGCTAGAGTTTTTTCAGGTGTTCCATCTCCCAAATCAATAAAATGGGGTCCTTTTGTTTGTGCTTTCCTCCACTTTCCTTTAATCCTGCTGCTTCTTCTTACATGCTGTGGACTACTGTCTTTTTCCTTATGTTTTTCTTTTCCTTTCTTTTTGGCCATAGCTGACTGTTCCTGAAGGTGAACTAGTCTCTCAGAAAATAATTGATGGTCTTCTTCTGAGGAAGGGGTTTGATGCACAGCCTCAATGCTTCTTTTCTCTTTTGATTTTGTTGGCTTTTTACCCTCAATCTTTTCCTTCCTCCTTTTAGACAGTCTTTCTTCTCTACTAGTTCTTTCAACTATGTTAGTAGGAGTGCTTTGAGTTTTATCACCTGTTCTCTTTCTTCTACTTCTTTTTGATGTACTACCTTCAGGGGTTTCTTGGGGTTCTTCAAAGAAATTTCTAATTAAAAACTACTCCCAGGTGTCCTTTTTCTCTTTTAATTGTTTTTCTATCAAGATTTTCATGAGACCATGGTGATACAAATGTGGTTCTACGTCCCCCAGATGCTTTTGGATGGTTACAGACATCTTTTTCAAATTGTTTAGTAAAAAGTATGGCAGATTGAGGGTCTGGTTGTCTAGGAAATTCATCAACAGTCGGGTATGATACATGTACATTGATCCAAAACGTCCCTCACAGGTGATAAACTTTTGAATAACCAACAGTAAACTGGCCCACTCTTCTTTTAAAGCATGAACAGGAATTCCCTTTTTGAAAATGGTAACATCCATACCTGGGTTACGTAGGATCACTCTCCAGGCTTCCTCGCCAATGCTCTTGTTCTTGAACCAGTGTTCACCTTCTTGAGGGAGTTCTGTAGCAGCTGCTATGGATGCCTCAGTCACTGTAAATTTGAGGTCCCCAATTTCTACCTCCAGACCGTTGAAAGACCTCACAAAAAATTTTGTTACCTCCTTATTGTAGCCTTTAAACTTTTGAATAAATCAAAGCCATTTTGCCTTTTTCAATATGTCTTTGACTTGCGGGTATCCTTCCATAAATTTGGGTCCCTCTAGTTCTGTTCTCAACAACTGACCCATCCTTCCTTCTGTTCTTTAAAACTCGTCTGCGTGAGGAGGGTTTAGCGGAGGTAAGACAGCTGAATTAACGGAAATGAATAGGGTTTATGAAGGAGACCAGTGACTGTAAGCGGATATTAGAGAATAGGTACACGGAATGAAGTGGAACAGAGAACAAAATGGGGTGAAGGCTTATGTGAGCACAGTGGAAATGTAGCCGTGAGGTCAATAGAACAGTAGGGGGAGTAAAGTACATTCGGCAATATTTAAAATTGGGTGGCTGCAGAGTAGACGCAAGCACGTTTATGAAACGGCTACAAATTTTATGCGGCTGAGAGAAGCCGTAGTCAAATCAACCACGTTCCATAATTACAGGTGGAGTGTCAAAGTATAGCCGAACACGAGTGAGGACCGGAGGCTTGATTATGAGGCCGTTTAAAGATGAATGCAAGGATTGTGGGGGAATCGTATAGAGATCGTGGAACGGTTATGGAATTATCAACGCAATCATTGCATATAATGGAGCTATGGTTTATAGCTATGTAAAAATGTGCTTGAATGCCATTTGAAATAAATTTCTACTCATACCTTGGAATTCTTGCCATTTTTCATTAGTCTTCAATCAGTTGCTCCTCGTTGATGCTTTTGAATGCCTCATGTCTTCATAATATGTCCTCATCCCTGCATTTGATTTCATGATTGTTGAACTAACATCTGACTGTAAATTTTTGAAAAACAAAGTGGTGGCTGCAGAAACTGCTTCTGGCTACGGAAACTGGTGTCAGCTACGGAAACTAACACAACAATTATTTGGGTGAATGGAGATGGATAGATGATAACTGACTGAATGAAAATGGTCATGAAAGAAAATTTTTATTGGTGAAATGAAATGAAATAGATGAAATGGAGTGAAATGAAATGAAGTGGAGTGGAATGAAATGGAGTGGGTTGTCATAAAACTTGTGAAATGAGAGAGAGAGAGAATTTTTTTTTGGAAAATATAGGGTGTCAGGTGTTCCTGATTTTCCCCTACGTTTTCTGTATAAGACTGCCAATCAGTGATTGGTTTTCAGGCTTATACAATTTTTTTTTTTTTTTTTTAATATTTTGAAACTGAAAAGAACAAAGGCTAGGCTAGTGGAGAAGAAGGATTCTTCTTCACCAGCCTTATTGCAGAATTATCTTGAAACATTTTGACAAATTCCTCTTTTGAGAGTGGCTTATGATAGATCTTTAATCTGTGGCCATTCACAATAAGAGGAGTTTGAGATTCATCGATGGTCTTGATTCTTACCGCTCCATTGCTAAAGATCTTTTCAATCTCATATGGCCCAAGCCAATGAGTCTGAAATTTTCCTTTAAAATATTTAAACTTGGAATCAAATAGCAATGCCCAATCTCCTTCTTGAAACTTCTTCTCTTTGATGTATTTGTCATTCCATTTAGCTCTTTGATATTGAACTAGATCAGTTCTTAGAATTGCCTCTTGTCTGATCTCATCTAGCTCATTCAACTGCTCCATTCTATGCTTTTGGGCTTATGATAGATCCATCCCCAACTGAACTGCCATCTTGAATGTTTTGACTTGAAACTCAATGGGGAGCAGGACTTCTTTCCCATAAACAAGTTCATAGGGAGAATGTCTTGTTGTATTTCTCCATGTAGTAATGTAGGCCCACAAGGCTTCAGGAAGCCTTTCTGCCCAATCTCTTCTATGTAGATGAACAGTTTTGGTGATGATACTTTCGAGAACTTTGTTGGTAGACTCCACTTGACCATTTGCTTGCGGATGGTAAGGAGTAGATCTTCTATGCTTGATTTTGTATTCTTCCATCAGCTTCTCCACCGGGTTTGATGTGAATTGGCTTCCTTGATCTGTCACAATTTCTCTTGGAACACCAAAGCGAGTAAAAATATCCTCATAAATAAAATGAACAACTGAATTTTCAGTAGCAGATACTAATTCTTTGGCTTCTACACATTTAGTAACATAATCAGTACAAACCAATATATACTTATTTTTCTTAGATGGTGGATTAATAGGTCCAATGAAATCTAAAGCCCATTTTTCAAAGGGTTCGATGAGTACCTGTGGTTGCAATGGCATTTCATTTGAAAGGGTAGGTTTCCCTACTCTTTGGCAACTATCACACCTTTTGACATATTTTTTTGCATCTTTGAAGAGGGAAGGCCAACAATATCCGAAAGAGAGGATTTTATAGACTGTCCTTTTGTCCGCAAAGTGTCCGCCGCATGGTTCATCATGACATGCCTTGAGGATATCAGGCATTTCATCCTCCTTGACACATCTTCTAATCACAAGATCTGGCCCTATTTTAAACAATTCGTTAGAAATCCATGAATATTTTGAACTCTCCTGATTAATCTTTCTTCTTTCACTTGGAAATAAATGTGGAGGCAGTTTCCCTGTAACCAAATAGTTAGCAATATCTGCATACCAAGGGGTCTTAGTAGTTACTGCAAACAAGTATTCATCAGGAAACTTATCCTCTACAGGAGAATCTTCTTTAGTATTCTGAATCCTAGACAAGAAATCAGCTACTGTATTTTGTTTTCCTGGTCTATCCAACACAGTAATATTGAATTCTTGCAACAGTAAGAGCCATCTTGTCACTCTGCCATTAGTAACAGGTTTGTTCATTAGATATATAATTGCAGAATGGTCAGTAGGAATAAAAGTTTCATAGCCTGTTGTGTAATGTCTAAACTTATTGATTGCATGAACAACAACTAAAAACTCTTTTTCAGTCACAGTATAGTTCAACTCAGTGGGAGTCAAATTTTTACTGGTATAGTAAATGGCATAAGGAACTAAATCTTTTTGACCCAACACGGCTCCTAGAGCTGTATCTGAAGCATCCGTAGAAATATGGAAAGGGAGTTTCCAATTTGGTCCTCTCAAGATAGGTGCTTCAGATATTCTTGTTTTCAAAGTTTCAAAGGCTGATTGACAATCGGGATCCCATTTAAATTCACAGTCTTTTGTAAGCAATTTGAAGAGTGGAGATGCTATTTTAGTGAAGTTTTCTATAAATCTTCTATAGTAACCAGTAAATCCTAGAAAACTTCTAACATGTCTTTGACAATTTGGAATAGGCAACTTGGAGATGACTTCAACTTTTGATCTATCAACCTTAATCCCATCTCCTGAAATATGATGCCCCAAAACAATACCTTCAGTAAACATCATAAAGCTTTTTTCATGGCTTAATGAAAGGTTTGTTTCTTTACATCTTATAAGGACTTTTCCAAATTTTCTAATGCCTCTTCAAATGAATTACCATAAACTGTAAAATCATCCATATAAACCTCTACACAATCATGGATTAGATCAGAAAAAATTCCTAGTACTGCTCTTTGGAATGTTGCGGGTGCATTACATAACCCAAAAGGAAGTACTCGATAGGCAAAATTCCCCCATGGATAGGTAAATGTGGTCTTTTCTTGATCTTCAGGTGCTACCTGAATTTTATTATAGCCACTAAAACCATCCAAAAATGAAAAGTACTTTTTGCCTGCTAATGTATCTAATACCTGATCGATAAAGGGCAAAGGAAAGTGATCCTTCAAACTTGCTTTGTTCAATTCCCTGTAATCAATGCATACCCTCCATTTACCATTCTTTTTAGGTACTATAACCAAAGGAGAAACCCATCGGCTATCTGAAATTGGATAAATGAAGTTTACATTGAGAAGTTTTTGGAGCTCCTCTTTCACTATCTCCCTAAGATTTGGATTCATCCTTCTTTGAGGTTGTCTGATTGGTCTACTGTTTTCCTCAATATAGATATGATGGATGCAAGTCTTAGGATCAATACCCTTCATGTCAGTATACTCCCATGCAAATGCGGTAGAATGTTTTTGCAAGATTCTGGTTAGTTCTTCTTGTTGTGACTTCTCCAGATGTTTGTTGATATTCAATGTCTTTTCTGGAAAAATCTCAATAGCAGAATTACCAAACTCTTCCATAGAGTAAAGAGACATTTGTCTTGATGATAAATATTCAATGTCAGATTCCAACTGAAATTGTGTGGGGTCATATTCTGAAGATGTCTCAAAATTTTCTAATGTGTTAAGAATTTGACTATCCTCACTGATTTCAGAAATGGTAAAGAGAGGTTGTATAGTGTCCTCATCATCGACCCATTCATTGTCTCCTACTTCTATAATTGCTTTTGCTGGAGGATACAAATTGAATTTCTTTGTCGAATTACCATTAGAAATGTACATATCCCCAGATCTACAACTAATGAAAGCATCAATTGTGGCTAGCCAAGGTCTTCCTAAGATAAGTGGGTGCCCTCCTAGATTACTCTTGGGAGTCAAAATCATAAAATCTACTGGATATTCCCAAGAATCTAAGGAGACTGAAATATCTTCTAATACACCATCTGGTTTGATAATTGATCGATCTGCAAGTTGCAGTAAAGTAGGTGTAAAAAGAAGATTAGGAAGTTCTAGTTGTTCCATAGTCTATCTACTCATAATGTTGATAGCAGCCCCTAAGTCAATCAATGTGTTTGGAATTTCTATCCCATTTATATGTGTCTTGACAATTGGACTACCTGGATCTACATATTTCTGCATGGTAATTTTTCCCATCATGATATCTGCAATTTTTCCTACCAGGTGGATTCTTCTTGTATCTCTTAGTTTCCTTCCTGGTCTTTTGAGACTCAACTCCTTTATTGTTTTTGCTAGAATAGGAATCTCTCTAATGGCTTGTAGTAAGGGAATCTTGATACAAACATTCTTTAATTCATCTAGAAAATCATAGTTAGGCAACAAGATTTGTTTTTCCACCCCTTTATCAATTTGTAATCTTTCAGGGAAAGGCGGTGTGGATGAAGATGCAGGTTGCTCAACTATAGGAGTTGTGGGGGTTAAATTTTCTTTCTCTTTTTGAATGTTTGAGTTTTGAAGAGATGCTTCCTCGGAACCCTTATTGACTTTAAGAGAGTCCTCCTTAGAGGTATCTTGCTCTTGGACATCTATAGAAAGTTTTTCTAAAACTCTACCAGACCTGAGTTGTACATCATTGAGAGGAACAATCATATAGGTAGGAAATTGTTGTCCTTCTATCATGTAAGTATTCTGAGGATTTTTATTGTTAGGATTTGGCAATGGCTGAGCTGGAAGTTGATTTGTCTTTTGTTGGAATGGAAGCATGAGTTGAGGATTTGGATTTTGTTGAGAAGGTTGTTGTTGTGGAAATGGCAATGAAAGTTGTATATTTGGGTTTGGAAGTTGTGGAGCTTGTTGATTTTGAAAAGATGGAGGATATTGATAAAATTGAGCAAATCTCCCATAAGGATTTTGCATACCTTGTACCCATGACTAATATGAATTTTGAGGTTGGGGCCAAGGTTGTTGCCAAGGATTCCAATTTGGTGGGGATTGAAAATTCATAGGGTTTTTAAACCCTTGAGTTTGTTGCCCTTGCCAAGGTCTTCTTGCAACAAAACAGAGAGACTCTACTGAATTTGGATCTTCTTGAAAGACAGCTTTGAGTCCAGGAATTGAAGGAAAATCCTTGGTCTCATGATTCTCTGAGCAAATCATACATGTTTCTACAAGTTTTGCATCCAAGGGACATTCCCTTAAAGCATGTTTCTTCTTACATTTCGGACAAAAGATGGCTAGAGCATCAGTTTCTGCTTTCTGCTTGTTTTGAATTTTAAGGGTGTTTAGTTGTTCACTAAGGCTCCCTAAAATATCAGTTTTGAATTCATCAAGCATATTGCCAATCTCTGCCCTACTTACTGATCCAGTTGCAGATTTGTTTGCCCTGATAAGAGAAGGATCTCTAGGCCCTTTTCCCATTTTAGATTTTCCCCTTGAGAGATGGACACATAGTTCTGTTATGTCACGAAGTGGAAGTTGAGAAATGTCTCATTTCCCCATCGTGTTTAAAATATCTATCCATTCATCTCTGATGGCTTTTAATAGAAGGGCTTTCAAAGTTTCCTCATCTAAGTTGCTCATCTTTGCTCTTTTTAAGTTGTATTGAAATCTTTCAAGTAAATCCTCCAAATTTTCATCTTCTTTTTTCACCATTTTGAATACCCCATCCTTGTGATTGGTGGGCATGCAATAGTCCAGGTATCTATCCAAAAATGTTTGTTTCATATCATTCCAAGTCCTAATAGATTGAGTGACTAATCCCATAAACCATTTCAAAGCGGCTCCCTTCAATGTTGAAGGAAACAGTTTGAGTTTTTGAGAGTCTTCCATATAGTCATAGGTTCGGCACACGACTCCAAACTCAAACAGAAATGTTTCAGGATCCTCACTTCGCAATCCATGAAAGTTGGGGAGGACAGATGGTGAGATGTTTTCATCGTTGTATGAGTTTCCTCATCAACTATAGGGAATCCAAACGAGTTGTCTCCTTCCCTATTTCTTCCATTGTTACCTCCATTATTTCCTCCTCCTCTACCTCTACCTCTACCTCTGAATCCATCTACTACTTCATCTGTCATGATAGTTTCTTCAGAGTCCTCAGAGTCCTCTGGTTCTTCTATCAAGGGAGGATGAGAGGGAGTTTCTTCCTTTTCTTCTTCAGGTGATTCTACTTCTTTAATTACAATATACTCTCCTGTAGAAATAAAGAAAGGGTCTTCTTCTAAATGAGATTTGGTAGATGGTGTAGGAGAATCCTCTAATTCAGATGTTCCTTGAATTCCAGGAATTTTAAGGCTAGGGGTAGATGGTGGTGAATCTTGTCTATGCCTTGAAGAAGATGGAGTTGTGAAAATCGAACTCTTGGCTCTAGCTATAAACCTTCCCCTAGAATCTCTTGCTCTATGCATGTCATTTTTATTTTTATTTTTAAGTTGGGCTAATAATTCTCTTTCTGATCTTCCAGGTCACACTAGGTGCAAGAAGAGAGCATACTTAAGAAATTATTGAACCAATAACTCTCTTTTATGATCCTCCAGATCACACTAGGTGCAAGAGGAGAGCATACTTCAAGAAGTTATCAAGTTTTCCCTTTTTTATTGTTTTTTTTTTATAAAGAAATTGGCTACCTAGTTACACTTCCCCGGCAACGGCGCCAAAATGTTTGGTCAATTTAGTGTGTCCTAAATTGCTACATTAATTTGTCAATCCGGGATTCGTAAGCTGACGAAGTGTGGCGCACTATATGTGCAAGATAACCTATCTCTTACTTTTTGTCGTTTTTGGTTTTTTTATTTATCTTGGGGTTTTATCTTGGTTGGTTTCCTAATGTGAGATGGAAATTCTAAAACACAAGTATGGATATAAATGTTCAAGGGAATGATGTCCTTTATAATGATTTCCCAAACTTCAAACTTCAAGAGAGTTTTAAAACATGCAATAACAAAATTAATTCCTAAAAGAAAATGAAAATGTGCCACTATACTAGTCAAACAAACAGTGAACTATTGATCATGAAACCCATTACCCTTGCTGCTGTCTAAATACAAAAGAAACTGTGCTCAAAGAAATCCAAGAATTGCAAGCAAAGTAAAGCTAAAATCAAATTACATCAATTCATATTCTGACACCTCACCATTAGTCTCGCTATGGCTTTCGGAGGTAATCATAAACAACTTGAGTAATCTGATATCTAATTTGCAGAAAAATAAACTAATATCAAATTACACACTCATACTTCAATCCCTCACCATTAGTCTCGCTATGGCTTTCAGAGGTAATTGATAATGACATGAGCAATTTAATATCTAATCTAACTAATAAAGCAAATGTACAAAATTGAAATAAATAAAACAGTGCTGGAATTAAAAGCTAAGAAAAATAAATCAGCAGAAGGACAAGACTGATTCCATGTCATTAGTCATTGTAAAACTATATGCAAATGCCCGGGCTGCCTACTGTAATCTGGAACAAAGACACTGATTAGTTAACGTCAGTATAAAGCATGAAAAATTATGGACAGAAATAAAACGTTAATATCATAAGAGATGTAATATATACACGTGAATAACTATGGCATAATGAACGTAAGGAAATGAAGCATGAAACTATACAGCAAGAAACAAAACCTCGGTGTGTGCAGGGGCCCTCTGCACAATCCTCGGGCAACAACTATCAACCACGAATTATGCTTATGAACAGAGTCTTCTCATGTATTCAAAACGCAGTCATAACAAGGAAATAATGTCACGGCATAGTGGGCTTTCTTTTCAGCAAAATTACATTACAGAAGCTAACTACTATGCGTATGAGAACGCATTATTTATAACAGAGGATGACATAACTAATTTCCTACAATCTACGCTGATAAAAGACACGTGAACAACCACGTCCAGAAATCTAGCATTATGGCTGCCGTGAAGATTAAATCTATGGAGGGTGGCCGTTGGATTTGTCTTATGGAGCAGTCCACAGGTGTTGATATGTCCCCTGAGATTTAGGAACGGCCACGCTAGTCTTCACGTGGTGAAAAACGGAGTTCTGTCACCGCAGGACTCTTAGGTTGACCACCGCTTGACTACCTTTGACCACGGCCTTCTTTGGTGAATTCGACTGAGCCAGTAGGACTCGGTCCATGTCCATGTCATTTCCAACTTGCCCATGTGGCTTGATTTGCCTGAAGACACCTGCAATATAGACTTTAACAAAATGGCTGCGGAAAGTGACAAGATTCCGCAGCTCAATGAGTAAAAATCTAATTCAAACAACAGACACAAAACATAGTTAAAAACCACTTTAAATGCTCTTTTATGATTAATATGCAATGATGTTGATGACTTAGGAGGTCCAGGTAAATGGAAAAAGTCTAGAAAGGTGTATAGGAAAGATGCAAGTTTGGGACTCAACAGAGAGTATGATTCGATTGTTAGAAACAGTGCATGGGAGAATGTCCCAAGGCTAGAAGGGAAATCAGTGGTAGGTTCGAGATGGATCTACAAAGTGAAGCAAGCTGCTGATGGGAGCGTCGAGAATTATAAGGCAATATTTGTTGCCCTGGGCTTCTCACATATCGAGGGGATCGACTATTAAGAAACCTTCCCACTTGTCGCAAGGTATTCTTCCATACTGACCATCCTTGCTCTCTCAGCGCAGATGGGTTGGCACATTCATCAGATGGATGTGAAGATTGCATTCCTCAACGGAGTCATTGAGGAGGAGGTGTACATTGAGCAGCCTGAAGGATTCGAAATCTTTAACAACGAGTCGCATGTGTGCAAGCTCAAAAGAGCGTTGTATAGGCTGAAACAAGCACCTCGTGCTTGGTACACACGAATAGACAGTTATTTCACCAGACTTGGTTTCGCCAAGAGTGAGGCGGATCCTAACCTATACCAGATTGTGGTGGAGGGTAAGCTTTTGATCATTGTGCTTTATGTAGATGATTTAATACTAACGGGTGATGAACTGTTGATACACTCATGCAAGGCAGATCTTGCAAAGGAGTTTGAGATGAAGGACTTGGGCCTCCTTCATTATTTCCTGGGATTGGAAATTTGGCAGCGGAAGGGTGGAATATTTGTGTCTTAAGGCAAGTATGCCCGGGAGATACCAGAGAAGTTTCACATGCAAGGTTGCAAGCCTATCGACACTCCTCTTCCTGGTGGTTGGAGGAAAGAGGATGCTACATCGGCAGAGGTAGTGGATGCCACTGTTTATCGATAGTTGGTTGGTTCGCTCATGTATTTAGTCAATACAAGACAGGACATATGCTATGATGTGAACCAACTTTCACAAGCGATGGTTAAGCCTACCAAGCTTTTTTGGAAGGTAGGAAAGCATGTCCTGAGATATCTCAGGGGCACATCTGGGTATGGATTGTGGTACAGACAGTCGGATGAGGTGAAGTTGCATGGCTTCATAGATGCAGATTGGGAAGGAAGCCCAACGAACAGAAAGAGTACATCTAGAGGAATTTTCAGTATCGGATCTACAACAGTTTCTTGGTACAGCAGGAAACAAAGATCCGTGGCACTCAGTTCAACGGAGGCCGAGTACATGGCAGCAAGTTTGGCTGCATGTGAGGATATATGGATGAGGAAGATCCTGGGTGGTTTGTTCGGTTCTCACTTAGATCCTACTGTGATATATTGTGATAATTAGAGTTGCATTAAACTCTCAGTTAATCTAGTATTTCATGATAGATATAAACATATTGACATCTGGTACCATCATATCAGAGATTGTGTGCAGTAGAAGATCATGTTGCTTTCTTACATTCCTACGGAGGATCAGGATGCAGATATTCCGACGAAGGCGCTCACCAGAAGCAAATTCGAAACCATAGAGACAAGATCGGGGTGGTAGATAATCCCTATCTTGTTGAGAGGGAGTGTTGAGATTCAACAAGATGATGAGTTTAGTGAAAAGAGTTGCCTTCACTAAGTGGGCCCGCAGGCTATTTTTGGCGCAAAGTCTATTTTTAGACATGTCGATCATATTCTATGAGTTGCAGGATGCTATTTGTGGATGGTTGGTCAAGTTGGAAAAATAGATGGACTTCTATTTTTAGACATATTGGGCGGAATCTATTTTTAGATTGCCCGTCTAAAAATAGATATGTCGAATATTATTAGCTCTTAATAATATTTGGACTCTAAACATTATCTTATTCTCTTGGAGCACTTCAGTTAAGTGCACAGATGTGGCACAACAGCTGATAGAAGGAATTACACTATTCCTGAGGGTTTACTAGAGCTATTGCATGGAGGACTTCAGTTAGAACTCATGCGACAGAGTTTGGTGGAGTTGGAGAAGTAGTTGGTGGAGTTGTATTTAGTTTAACTCAATTAGACTCGGTTGAGCTAGTTGTATCTAGTCTAACTGATTGATACACTAGTGAGAGTGGTGTGAATTAATTAGTTAATTAATTCACTAAATAATAACTCATTAATCAACTGAAGAATACATCAGTTAACTACAGTGCATGGCAGTTTCAGTGGAGACCAGTGGAGAGATAGGTGAAAGAGCAAGTGTGACTATTAGTTGTGACTATAGTGATGCATTTATTGCATCCAACACTGAGTGGAGATGCCAATGAGGATTGTGTGAGCAAGGCTGGAGCAATTCGAACTCATTCAGAGCCATTCTTCAACAGGGATTACGCACTAGAGGCAGGCTAGCAGGTGGCAAAGATCGGTGCATGGATTTGTAAGATCGGGCCTGATTAGTGTGTAGCGATTGTATTTTACTGAGAGCTTGACATGATCAGCTTTGTATGAGGATTGTTACATGATATTTATGACATATATTATATACAGATAGTTGGGGTTTTCAACTTCAGGCTTTTCCGTTAAACAATTGTGTTAATGTGTGTGAATTTTTTTTGTTTCATGTGTGCATTGCAACCTTGATTTAATTTCTGCAAATGATCAATGGTGGAATATATTCTGTATTTTGCATGAAGTTAAAATAGTATGAGATCAGGAGAATCTTGGACATATAACACATAAGTTATATAATTTCTACAATACATTGGTGAGTTTGATAGGGGAGCTAGACTCCCTCTGAAAGGTAAGAGTACTAATATCGATCGCGCTATACGTCCCATCATCTCCAAACTCTATGTTCTGCTTGAGATATTTCTCCTCCAAGTCACTGAAGAGATCTCTATTCCCCATCATATGGAATGAGGTACCGTTGTTGAGATACCACATGCATCCCATTACAATGCTTTCCATGCATGCAATGAGAGTGAAATCAAGTTCGAACTGTGAAGTTAGAGCTTCCCATGCTACTGCAAATGCAGGCTCCTTCTTGCTTGCCTTCTTCTATGGACATTTCATGGCATAGTGCCCGAACTTGTGACAGTGAAAACACTTGATGTTGGACAAGTATTTCCTCTTGCCCTCTTCACCTTGGGACTTCTTTCCCTTCCCTTTATTTCCTTTTTTGAATAATGCAAAATATTCTTTTGTTTCTTTGGAAGAGGTCCCGTCTTTGGTGTTCTGCTTTATTTAATCTTGTACCAAGTTGGAACACAATCGCTCCCACTCTAGCAACTTCTCCCTCCCATATACCGAATCCCGGGCATTGTTCCTGCTCTTGGGAATTCCTAGAAGTGTTAGGCTCTCTAGATCATCCTTGGCAACGGTAACACCAACACTTCCAAGCTCATCCTGGCTTTGAGTGAACTTGGTCAAGTACTTTGGTATTATGTCGCCCTCCTCCATATTGTTTTTTTTAAGCTTTTCCTTCAGCGCCAACTTCCTGTGGTCATTGTTTTTATGAAATAAATATGTTAAGACCTTCCACATATCATATTAAGTTTCCTTTCCATGGAGGTTTGAGACAATATGATCTCGAACTCCTTCTAAGAAGATCCTTCTCTCCTTTGTTGTATTATTTTTCAATACATCAAGATTTTGAACATTTCTTGTTGCGGACCTAGGAATATCACTGTCTATGAACTCCTTCAGCCCATTTTCTTCCAATACTACTTCCATCTTATCCTTCCAAGCTATGCAATTCTAACTACCCTCAAGGGCATATTAGAGTCTCAACCCACAGAAGACATCCTGATTTTGCTACTGGTCTTGAAGATTAGATCTGCAAATTCGATTCACTTGTTCAAAACAAACTCATATTCTTCTCCTCTATGGTGATTCCTACTCTAATACCATGTAGAAAATCCAAATAGATTCAACGGATATTGTAATATGCTAAAACAAAATACTTGAATCTATCCTACAAATTGCGGAAACCAATTACGATCCCACAATCACATGATGAAGAAAGAGAAAGAATTTTAATCGCACAACACAAATATGTATCTAGGGAAAACTTCAGCGAAAAACCTCACTATCTATATATTTCATCAAGTTAAGAATATGAAACAATACAATGCTTCCCTCAGGCTTGAGAGCTCTCTGCACTATCTCTAACTGTCTCACCCTATCCCAAGAAAGTTTGGTCCAATACTTAACCAATTTCTTACCTCTGGATGCCCTTCCTTTCTTGTGAAATCCCTAAGGAAATTGATCCCCTATTAATTAGGAAATTCTCAATTAATGATTGTGTAATACATCTAAGACCTTTTGTTGACCTCATGCATGACTTGTACAATTTTCTAATTATACAATTGATAGTACACTTCTCTTTAACTCCAATCTCAACTAGGTCTTCCTCAGAACTGACATGCATCAATTATTTATAGAAAATTATCATTTATTTGACTGATCACTACATGCGAATTAAATAAGATTTAATTCACTATACCTCTCACTAGTTCCTCCATCAATTAGAACTAGTTAAACTGATTTTAACTCAAACAATTAAGTTAAATAATTACAACTCAAAATAAACTGTAACTCGACCCCCTAAAACTCATATAGAACTCTACAGGCTCTAGTTTTACCCTCAACTAGAATTGACTGAGCTAACTAAGTCTTCGTGACTTAATTAATTCGACAAACTCTCATGTGAGGTGGACTTACAATTTCCTTATAATCTAATTAAGGGGAAATTAAATTAGAATCCCTTTTGATGCCATTCTCAATATTTCTTGTTGCCACTTTCCAAAGTCTACACATTTATAGTTTTACTTATACACAAGTGTCTAGGAAAACATAAATAATGGTGAGAAGTAAATGATGGTAAATATGTTATTTACTTCATTTAAAGCTTAAGAATAAAAAATCAACACACAAATATTTAAAAATAATGCATAAATATTGCCATCGTCTCCATAAACTATGACATAAAATATGTGAGACAATTATCCACATGGCATTATCTTGTGCAAAGGCTACAATAAGACCTTAAGTTATGGTCCAATAAAATGTTTGGTCATTATTTTTTTAATAATATTGAAAAATAATTATTTATTTTTCAAAGTTAAACATTAAAAGTTGAATTGTTTAATGCTCAACTAATAGTGGTCACCAAACAAATGGACACCAAGCAAATAGATTGCTAACTCATTAAAACCTTAACACTCCACTTGTAGGAATGAAGCTATGCGAGGAGGATAATCTTCTTTCTGCAAACCGCCTTTTTTTTCTTTAATATTAATGAAATTTTTAATTGACTAGCATAGATCCATCTTAAGCACATATCTAACATGAGCCTAGAGGGATCAATTTTCTTCAGGCACAAACTTATTTTAGAGTGCAAAAAATAATGTGTATTTTTTCATTCTTTATATTGTGTTTTTGAATGCTATAGAGATTACATAACTTAAAATTGTAAGTCCAAAAAATCTTTTTTCGATTTCGAGAGAAGATCGCATACCTAAAAAATTGATTAAACTATAAAATATTGAGACCACTTCAAATGTTTTAACCATAAAACTTAATTTTTTCAATAGCTTCATATGACATATACATAATTTTTTAAAATTGTGCATTGAACATTTTATGAGCACATATTATAATGTTTTTTTATTATTAATATATTTTTAAGTATACTCCAATATTAATTCATATTAAAATATGGTATTCATAATCCACATTGGATATTTTATTGTATACAACATTAAAATATTTTCTTTTTATTTTTTGTTGTTGTTGTATATATCTATATATATGAAGTTGTTATCAACATAAATTAGTTAACCTAGATCTTTAAATAATTTATTTAAATCACGTGTTAAAATATTAAATCTTACTCACATGCTTATTTTACTTGTAATTACTTTACATGAAATTATATTAGGTCATATGCACAACTAATTAAACATCTATTAAAATCCAAGAATATTTACATTGTATGACAAAATATTGAAGAGATTTGTTTTACATTTCATTTTCCTTCCTCAAATTTTTTAGCTTTATGTTAATTTACTTTCATAGCATATTTTTTTTTAAGAAAAAAACAATATTTTTTATAAAACAATTTTATTAATTTTTTTTTTTAAAATAATGACATAGATTATCAATTAAACATAAAATATAACTTTAATTTTAAAATGCACAAAAGAAACATTTTCTAAATATGTAGCATGGGAATTTTACATGTACACCTTTTTTATTAAAAAAATAGCCGCTTCTTCATCTTGTCATGACGATGAACCACACTGGATGGTTTGAAAGGGTCAACAAAACTCTGATAATGTGATTTTTACCGAAAGCTTCTTGGTTAACATTGTTATTATTTCGCAATTGATACTTTAAATCTGATGTAACCTTGTCTACTCATTTCATTTCATTTTTTATTCATCAAAGAGATTACTAATTAAATATAAAATATAAAATATAATTTTAATTTTAAAATATATATATAAAATATTTTATAAGAGTATTATGTGGTGCTTTCCATATGTTATTCTTAACTTTTGTCTATTAGAAAAAAAATACATTTTTCAAATAATACTATTACTCTATATATATCTTAATATGATTAGTATTTAGGTAGATAGACCTTCTTTTTGAAACAGGGCTCCTCTTTCTTTTGTCTACCTTTCTCTTCTCCAGCTCACATCTGTACATAGTCTCTTCTTTGCTTAACAACTATGCACCCATTATTTTACGCTTGTTTTTCCTTTACCCATGTTGTTTTTCAGTCCAAGCATTTCGGGAAGAGTGGGCAAACTTTCGAATGATTTTTATGATAACCGAATTTATTGTTAACCACCACCAACAACTTCCTGAATCCACCAAGAACAACTTCTTGAATCCATGGGGCACGATGAATTAACGTCAGAGCTCGCTCTGCAAATCGTAAAAATGTTGGTAAGCACCACAGGCAGGCAAGAGCTGAGGAAAAGGATTCGACAGATAGTATTCGCCATAAGCAATCTTAGAAACATTCTTCAGATTTGGTAGATAGTTGAGCCATATAGACTAGTGCAGTTGTCCAGCTAGCTGGGGATTTTATCTCGGATATTGTTTGAAAATTGTTACCGAGTATCATATTCTTGAGCGGGTTGCACCCACGGAGCTCATGAGGAATCATGCCCTCCAACCCAGTGAACCACATAGTCAAATGTTCTATATTTTTTAGCTAGTCGAGCTTGGGAGGAATTCCGACTTTCCAAAAATTAGCTAATGTAATAGGGATTTTCCCTGTTACGAGGTTCTCTGGGAGCCTAAGCTCTTCAAGAGCAGATGCATGCACCCGGGCAAATTGTAAGACAATGTCCCTAAAAATATGTTCGAACTCAAGTCTATTACTCTCAAATTCTTGCAACTTGACATCGATGGCAAAAAGGATCCAATAATGTAGTTATTACTGAGAAGCAACTCTGACATATACTCATTTTCAACTTCTGATATTAGTTCTGCAAAACCAAGTAGTCGTTCTTTCCTTTTGGTTCTTTCATCCCTTCTTGAGAGGGTTGTTGTGAATGAGAGACAATCGACATCTACAAGTCAGTGCTTATCAACACCAAGGTTGGGGGTTTTTCATGGCATTTGAATTCCAGACATCAGCATTGAGCAGTATTTGGAGAGGATTTTCAAGTATGTGCATTGTAGTCCCTATGTTTTTGTAGTTGCATATGTGTATATCGACCGCTTGATTCAACTTAATTCAGGGTTTTGGATTACTTCTCAGAATGTACATAGAATTCTAATCACTAGTGTGATGGTTGCTGCCAAGTTTCTTGATGATATGTAAGTATCTTAGACTTGGTTGTCCATTAATTAAGATTCTATTGGTTGTAATACTTACAATTTTTATGCATGTTTCCGTATTTTCAGGAAATCAAATAAAACAAAAGTATATAACTTGTGCCTCTATTTTTTAGATTTTTTTAAAGATCTGGAAAATAATTAGGGTTAGTGTTTGATCTCCTCCACAGATTTTAAAGTTCTTGAAATGTACTGAAGGTGCTTTGTTCTATATTTATGTTGATAGTCATTTCCTGGCACTCTCTTGCTCAGTGTTTGGTGGGGACGTGAGGATGATGTTTTGAATGCTTTTTAAGGCTTGGTTAATACCTTAACGACGCAAAATCTTTAAAATGATAACAAGGGTTTTAATCCACCCTTTTGCAAATGCTTTAAACACTAATGCGATCGTGTGCCCAAAACCATGGGCTACACTCTTGGTTTAAAAACGATTTTGACCTTTTCCCTTTTAGGGTTTAAGTCCTTTTCATTTTTTTCGTCGCAAGGGTTATGAGAGGAGAGTTAGGAAGAGGTTTAGACCCCAAAACCTCCTGCAACTCTAAACTGGTTATTTTGTTGAATATGTGTGTTCGTCTCCGGCTTCTTCTTCATGGTGCGACCATCCTCACGGAAATGCTTGGTTTGCTCGGTAAAAACTGGAATTTTCCTTGCTATTACTTTTGTTTTTGTCCGTTGTTTCAATAGATAGTTTGTCTATGGTTGTTAACTCTTTGCTTCTGTATGTTCAACAGGAAATATACTCCTTCCTAGGCAGCTCAGCTTCCATTTGATAATGTAACTTCTTGTTCTGGTTTCATTGTAAGATTTCTTATTTGTTTTGCTAACCCTTAGGCGCCTTGGCTCGCAGGTTTCGACCTTCCTCAGCTCTATTGTAATTGATTACTACTTATGTTTGGTTTGGTCCTTCGTTACTGATTTTGAACCCGATTTGTTCTCCTGGTTCGACGGGGTTTACGAGAAAATTTTCGTTCTGCCTTTCTGATTTCATGGTTTTGCTGCTCCAGGTAAGCTGTCAATGATACTTCCCTCTATCTCTATTTGAAATCCTTGAGTATTTCCCTCTTTTTAATTTGGGTATTTCTTTGTCCAATGCAGGTAACTGGACTGGTGCGGGCCTCCTGCCATTATCGTGGTCCTGGTTTTCCCCTATACAACAGGATAGGAACCTTCCCTTTTGTTTATTTGTTGTTTTATGTAATAATATTCAGAAAACCCAAAAGGGTTTTGATTAATTTATTTAGCTAACTGGTTAATGGCTTTGTTCTTGAGTTTTTGTAGTTATCTTGCTTCGTAGCAGGGTATAAACCGTAGTTAGTTTCTCACTATTAGTTTGTGTGTTTTGGAAAACCCTTACAGGGTTCCTCATTAAATGTTGCTTTAGTTTTTTTGTAATTATTCAAATGCAAACTATCCAGTTTGACCTTGTATTCAGACTTTGAAAATGAAAATGTATTAATATGAAACTTGTTATAAATGCTTTTGAAAATTTACCTGTAATTTCGTTTCTAGTCTAATATCTTTGCTTGATTCAACTCGACTACGTCCTGTTTGAGCCTGGGCTCCGTAATTTTGTCCTTTAGCTTAAAAACTTTACAACATGTTTTAACTTTCAAATTGTTATCATGATACCGAAAATCTTTTGTTTTATTAAAAGAAAACTTGAACATGTATTTTATTCACACACACAGAGATTTTGAAATTCAATCCAACGCTTCTAACAATTCTCTTTTTTGGGATGGCAGACCCCCATTTGGGTTGATTTGGGTTGGTTTATACCTTCCCAGAGTCCCTAGGTGGTTGAGAAACTACCATTCAATTTCATAACTGTCTGGTAAAACTAATTTTAACATTTACCTATTTTTAACCTAACTATTCTTAACTGAAAAATTACAATGGATGTGTTAGCCGAATTTAACTTTTTTAAACGAAAGACTAAATCAAAAATTTATTTATGCCCAAAAAAAAGTAACCAATTCCAGCTGTAGCTTTTTAGTTGGATGCTCCTGCATCAATGTTGTACTTGTGTTAGTGGCGAATATGAGTTAGGGTTTCTCTGATGAACTGTGATTGAATCTCTGGTTAATATCTAATTCATTAACTTCAAAATGATGTCATTCTGCAGTGGTGATAGAGTGGGATGTTAGCTTGAAGAATATTTTTACCAATACTTGCATTCAACATCTGTTACGAAAATGAAAATTGTTTCATAATGGAAACCCATTTTGAACTTCAATAAAATGACCTGTAAATGAGTCCTTGAATATCAATGTTACTGGACTCGAGAGACCTTGAAATGAAGACTGGGAAGGGTCTTGGATGTTTCTCTTCCTCAAATTATTAGTTGTCAAAAAATTCCCATGTACCAACTCCCAAAAAACATATTAATCTTTGGAAGTCCATCGTTACTCCATATTTTCCCCCATAGATTAGAAGGATGAGGAGAGGTCATATTTTTTATAAGAAAATTATATCCCTCCTTGACTGTATAATTCTTTTTTTCCCTTACTAACTAAGTTCTTTTATCCAATTTGCTAGTTGGTAGAGGAGCAAACCCTTTAAAATTCAGTAAAAGAAATTTCCACAAGTACAACAAATTCCAGGTAACTTTATTGATCTCCAAAAAATCCAGTTCCAAAGCTGATCCCAATTGGAAATATCTGCAAGATGGTTGGAGCCATGCTCAACCATCTAATAAGTTAAATCATAGAACCTATGGTCAACAACCAACAAATCAAAGAGAGGGGTGTGGTCTTTCCACGAATGAATGTGTCTCGCATTGCCGGGATGACAACCCAGCTGATCGAACAAAAACGGAGCCACCGCTTTACAAAGATTCCAATTTTTTGTTCCTTTCCCTTCCCAAGGTTATTATTCAGGTCTGAGTAAGTGATTTTTGTGAAAATAATTTCTCGTGAAAGCCTTTTTCCACCATTCATTTGAATCTGAGAGTAACCTCCAAACCAACTTTGCACCAAGAGCCAAATTCATGAGTTCGAGGTGTCTAATTGCTAAGCCCCCATAATTCTTTAGCTTCCTTGCCAAATTCCAATTGATGAGGTGAAACTTGTTTTCATTATTTTTTCCTCCTTTCCATATGAATTTTCTAATAAGGTTTCTCATACTGAGGATTATATTCTTTGGGGCTAACAACCCATACCCCAAATACACATGGAGAGAGGAGAGAACGACCTTGATAATGGTAACTATACCAGTAATATTAAGCCACCTAACTCCCCATGAATGCATTCTTCTTTTTATTTTATGGATAACATAATCCCAATCCTCCCCAGATGACTGCTTTAAGGATATCGAAATCCCTAGATACGAAAAGGAGGAACAATCAGTATCCAACGGAAATCCAGAACACGAGATTCAAGTAGATTAGATCCCAAAAAATTTCAACCTATTAGTTGGAAATTCTTTTTATTAGCCATCCCACCAGACAACAGAAGATAACAATCGAGGATCTTCTTGAATCTTGAGGAAACAGCCAAGGAGGCTCCACCGAGGAGAAGGGTATCATCAACAAATTGAGAGTGATTGATAACATTTCTGGTTATGCTTAAACCACGAAGAGACCCATCAACTTTAGCAACTTCAAGTTTCTGACTCAAAGATTTCGCCATTATTATGTATAACAATGGTGGCAAAGGACAACCTTGTCACAAGCCTCTGAAAGCAAAAAATAACTTGGATGGCTTGCCATTGATCAAAGCAGAAATCCAAGGGGAACCAATGCAAGCATTTATCCATGAAATGAAATCTTTATTTAAACCTAATTTTTCCAAAACAAGGAAAATAAAGGAATGTTTTACCCGGTCAAAAGTGTTGGCCATTCCAGCTTCTCCCACCACCTTACTCGAGTGAATAGCTTCTTGCACTAGAATAATGTTATCTAGAATATTTCTCTGCTGCATAAAACCACCTTGATTCTCAGAAATAAAGGAGGGGAGAAAGGATTTGACTTTATTGGCAATGATCTTGGTCAAAATTTTATAAGTAGAGTTACACAACAAAATAGGATGAAATGCAGAGAAGCTAGATAGGTTGGATTCCTTAGGAATAAGAGTCGGAAAGGACGAATTTGTGTTCCCTCCAATTTTCTTTTAGTTTTTGTTGTGGTTCAACATTCTAAGGAGGTCTTTTTAATAATATTCCAATACATTCTATCGAAACAGATGGAGAACACATTAGGACCAGGGACTTTCTTAGGTTCTAAGGACCATGTCACTTTTCTAACTTCCTCCTTAGATATATCCATTAAAAGAGTCTGGTTAGTCATAAGAGAGATAACTTGAGGGAGATCGACAAGGAATTCCCTAGCTTGTTCAAGAGGAGTATGAACTTTACTTAGCAGATATTTAAAAAAGACATAACCCTCCTCCTTTATTTCCATAAAGGAGCAAACATTTTGTTTCCCCTAAGGCTTAATTTCCTTTATTCTATTTCGAGCATCCCAGGATTTGGCTTGCTTGTGAAAGAAAGTGGTATTGGAGTCCCCATATTTTAACCATAAACTTCAAGGTTTTAACCTCCACAATATTTTTTCTCAGCGGCTTAAAGCGAAAATGTTACTGGAAATATCATTTTCATGTTTGATGTGTTTCTCTTCAATTGGAGCTTCTTCTATCAATTTGTGATGGTCGTCCAGTTCTTGAACTTGTCACTCCTTTTTTTACCGGGAGGGAGGTAGTTCTCCTAAAACATTGCCTAATTTCCTGCTTTACGTTCTTTAAATTTGATTGCCATACATAATTTAGAGAGCCCCAAATCTTAACCTTCCAGGCCTCTACCATTGTATCCCCAACCTCTTTCAACAACCTCAATCTGCATTGAACCTGAAAGGTAGAGGGCCTAAGTTTTCCACCTTTTCCATTTTAATCATAATGGGACGGTGGTCTGAGTCTCCTTGGGATTCTATTGTCGAAGAACAATCAAACCCTTTGAATAACCAACCACTTTGAATCACAATTGGTCTAAGTGAGCTGCTATGAATTGATTTATGGTTCTTCTGTTAGACTAGGTATATTTTCCAACCTTTGAAATAATATCCAACATATCCCAACTTCCTATTAGATCTTCCATACACTCTCTAAAAGGATTTCTCACAATATATCCTTCTATTTTTGTTGCATTACTTGAGATGGTGTTGAAGTCTCCTCCAACTAGGCTATTTAGATGAAGATTCCTTCCTTTAAGCACTTCTAAGGAATCCCAAAATTCAACCTTCTCACTATAAAGCACTGGAGCATAAAAATTTATAAAGGGAATTCGTTCTCCTATTTATCTAACCTCTAACAAGACCATCACCCGTGAATTTGGTTTTATTTCTTCCACCAGAGATAAATTATTGTTTTACCAAAAAATTCCTAGACCACCAGAAGAACCTCTAGACGATTGGATTGTCTCGGAGCACTCATACCAAAGCACTTCTGCAGATTTGAAAGCCTCTGTCTCTTCCAACTTTGTTTCTTGAATAAAAACAACCATTGGTGATTCTTGTTTTATTGTGTCTATCACAACTAGTTTTTTAATAGGGTTCCCTAGTCCCCTTATGTTCCATGGAATTACTTTCATTTAAATGTGGAGCCGATACTAGGCCTCCGACATTTCCTTCCTTATTTTTCATCGTTTTTCCTCTCAATATTTATGTAATGACTGATTGAATTCCAAGATTTTTGTTCAACTTCGCTTCTTTTTCCCTCAATGCATTTTGTTTGGGCCTGCCTTTCTTTTTTGAACTTCTCATTTCTTGACTGCTACAATCATCGGCCCATGACAAATTCTGATTCATATGTCGAGTGAGGACTCTCCCTATTTCCTCATTCACATTTCTAGGACGATCGCATTGAAATTTTTGAACCAAAACCCCCTTGGAGGGGGAAACAATGTTCTCTAGACTACTCTCGACCACTATTTCACCTTCCTCTACTCCTTTTGTAGCTTCCTTTACATTTCCTTTCTCTGCTTCTTGGGGAGTAGGAGTTTCATTCTCCTTTTCATGGGATTTTTTATGCTTATTGAGGTGTAGGAGTTTCATCCTCCTTATAGGGGGAGATAAGGACATCAAATTGATTTGTGGAGGGAGGCCCAATGTTTATACCAATAGCTCCAGTATGCTTAACAACAACATTCCATTTCATACCTTTTTTCTTGTTTATGCCACTTCTCCTCCTAGGGAGCAGAAGAATCTGCTGCTTTTTGCCCAGCTTTAGAGCAATCCCTAGCAAAATGGCCATAATCATGACAGTGCCTACACTTAAAAGGAATTTGTTGGTAGTCCAAAATTTGTTTGTGTTTCCATTCACCTAGATTAAGATTAATCTATGTCGGTAAACATTTTTCCAAATCCACCTCCACACAAATTTAGCATAGGCAAATTGAGAACCCTTCGGTTCAGATTTATCTAGATACTTTCCTAGCCCATTGCCAATGGCTCTAAAACAATCATCACTCCAACAAGAAATGGAGAGCCTTGGAAGCTTGATCCACATAGTGATAACATTGGGGATGTCTTAATCTAGGTTAAAATCTAAAGTCCATTTGTTTAAGTACATACCCTTGAGCCAAGGAAATAAGGCCCATTCTGAAAGGTAAGGTCCCAGTCTTCTTAGTATTCGAACAGGAAGACGAAGAATCCATTTCCAACAACATATAAGGAAATCTCACCTTTCATCATAGGTTTCCAAGTCTTGCCAACCCACAAATCCATTGACATGGGAGATGGCCACATCCCAGTAAACTTACCAATAAGAACTCTATCAACATATATAATGTAGGTTTTTCGAGCTCCATCAGGAAGGGTAACATTTTTGATGTCCTCATTGTGTTTCGCAAACTTTGGTAGAGGAGCTGACTGTCTTTGACTTTTACGTAAGGAAGACACCAACAAATGAAAGGCCTCAGCGTCAGAAAGGGGTGGGGGAGGGGGGACCCCCTCCACAACGAACATTGAAGGATGCAGAAGGTATAAAAAGCAACAACAAATAGTGGGCAAAGCTTAGCACAACCTAGGTTCTCGGTCCATTCTTGTTGTGTGAATTTTATTTTATTATATATATATATATATATATATATATATATATATATATATATATATATATATATATATATATATATATATATAAAGTAGGGAAAGGACTACATATTCATCATGTCCAATATATCACCTCGATCGAGATGGGGAATTGAACCAATGACTTCACTTTAAGAGGTGCCTTAATAGAGTACCCGATCACCCTCTATCCAAGGCCCCGTGGACATTGGTCAAAGAGATTATTAATTAAAGATAACATATAATTTTAATTTTAATTTAAAAAATTATTTGAGAAATGTGATTTTTTTCTAATAAACAAAAGTTAACAATAACATATGGAAATCACCACATAATTGTTTTAGAATATATATATATATATATATATATATATATATATATATATATATATATATATATATATATATATATATATTCTAAAACAATTATGTGGTGATTTCCATATGTTATTGTTAACTTTTGTTTATTAGAAAAAAATCACATTTCTCAAATAATAATATTGCTCTATATATATCTTACCATGATTAATATTATAATTTGAGTGAGGAGAATAACAATAATCCATCTCAACCACTTTAAATAAATCTAATTGATAGATTTAACTTTACTTATTTATTTGTGCATGTATATTTCCATAGTGTGTAATTATGTTGATATTGATAAGTCTCTTGATTAATGTTGTGTGTAGGTTTAATGATGTCTTACTTATTTACTTTATTTGTTGATTTTTATATTTGAAAATAATTAATCATTGTTATGCCCAACATTTCAGGCGAACCCTTCACCCATCTTCAAGGGCTTGAAACTTACTGATGAGAAGAGCGCTGCCCATATATAAATAGAATATGGTGATGAAATATAGCCATTATAGGAAGAATAATTATAGTTGTTATAGAAGGAAACTTACTGATGAGAAGAGTGTTGACCATATATAAATAGAAGATGGTGATGAAATATAGTCGTTATAGGAAGAAGAATTATAGCTGTTATAGAAGGAAAATAATAACAGATAAGAAGATATTTTGATTAAAATAAAATAATTAATTAGATACAAATAATTAAATATAATTCAATTAGTTAAATAAATCAATTTAAGGGAGAATGCAAAAATATTTAAAGTTAGAAATTAAAATATTTTTATAAGCAATTGATCTCATTTCCAAGTTGGTTAACTCCGAAACCCTCAACCTCATCAAAATTTGCCTTACCACCACATTTTTTTACCTTTAACGGTGTTTTCTACGAGCAAACTAAAGGCACAACTATGGGTTCTTCCCTTTCATCCAATGTGGCCAACATTTTTATGGAGCACTTTGAAACCTTAGCCATAGATACCTTCCACTTAAAACCTAAATTTTGGAAGCAGTTTTTTGATGACATCTTTGCTATTTGGTTGGATGGTCTTCCCAAGCTTCAAACTTTCCTCTCCCATCTTAACCACATTTATCCTCACATTCAGTTCACTATGGAACTTGAAGATAATCATTCCCTTCCCTTCCTCGATGTCCTTGTCTTTCGCCTCTTTGATGGCTCCCTCGCTCACCAAGTCTATTGAAAGAAAACCCATACCAATCGGTACCTTCACGCCAACTCCCACCATCATCCAACTCAAAAGTTTGTTGTGCTTAAAACCCTTGTTTGCAAAGCCATTTAGATATCCTCCTCTCAATCCTTTCCCAAAGAAAAAATCCCATCTAGCCAAAGCCCTTAAATCCAATGATTACTCTTGATCCTAAATTAACAGAGCGTTTCATTCTGCTCTCCACCCCAACCAAAAAATCATTCCAATAGCCTTCCCTTAGCCAAGGCAACCTTACCCCACATTCAAGGTGTTACTTATCATATTTCCAAAATTTGTTCAAAAAGGAATATCAAGACCCTTTTCAAACCCCAAAAAACACTCAACCAACTCTTCAGGTGAGCTAAGGATAAAAACGAGCCTATGCTAGGCCCTAGAGTCTATGAAATCCCTTGTTCCTGTGGAATGTCTTACATAGGACAAACATGTAGATCCTTTAAAGCTCTACTCAAAGAGCCATTCCGATCTCCTCCTTTCAATCCTTTCACAAAGAAAAAATCTCATCTAACCAAAGCCCTTAAATTCAATGGTTACTCCTCATCCCAGATTAACAAAGCCTTTTCATTCTGCTCTCCACCCCCAACCAAAAATCCATTCCAATGACCCTCCCTTAGCCAAGGCAACCTTACCCCACATTCAAGGTGTTACCAATCATATTTTCAAAATTTGTTCAAAAAATAATATTAAGACCCTTTTCAAACCCCAAAAAAACCTCAGCCAACTCTTCAGGTCAACTACGGATAAAGCAACCCTATGCTAGGCCTCAGAGTCTATGAAATCCCTTGCTCCTATGGAATATCTTACATGGGACAAATATGTAGATCCTTTAAAGCTCGACTCAAAGAACATATGGTTGATACCTACCATAATCACATTTCTAAGTCCGCCTTCGTTGAGCACTCCCATAATACCAAACATCTTATTAGTTTTGATAAAACCAAAATCTTGGCTTCTGTACCCTTCCACGCCAATCGAGTCATTAAGGAAGCCCTCAAAATTGAAAAGCACCCTAACAATTTTAATTGGGATGATGGATATCATTTAAGCCGATCTTGGAAATCCATGATTCATTTCCTGACCTCTAAACCTCGTTCCCTTGTTTCATGTCCTAACCCGTCTTAACTCCTGCCTTCCCTATGTCTCTTTTGTTTCCATTAATTTTAAATTTTTTAAAGATTCCTTTGTTAAAGATTCTTCCTCTTTCGTTAATGAGTTGAAGGACGTTAAAATGGATCTTGAGGATAGGATTGTTAGTTTTGATGTCATTTCTCTTTACACCAATATCCCCATCAATGAGGCTATTGATGTCATTAATCGCGTTACTGATCCAGATACGACCCATTTAGTTAGGATCTGCTTAACCTCCACTTTCTTCAGTTTTTAAGGTGAATTCTATGAGCAAACATGTGGTGTTGCTATGGGTTCTCCCCTTTCCTAGATTGTTGCTAATATTTTTATGGAGGACTTTGAATCCAAGGCACTTTCCTCAGCTCTTTTTCAGCCAAAGCTCTGGAAAAGGTTTGTAGATGATACTTGTGTCGTTTGGCCTCATGGCAAAGAAAAGTTATAACTCTTTTTCCTTCATCTTAATGGTCAATCTCACTCTATAAAATTCACCATGGAATATGAGGTGGATGGTAGCCTTTATTTCCTTTATGTTCTTATCTTTGGAAAGGATGATGGTTCTTTCTCCCATCAAGGTTTTCGAAAGAAAACTCATACTGATCAAAATCTTCACGCTAGTTCGCACCATTTCCCTGCTAAAAAATTAGGTGTCCTAAACACCTTAGCCACTAGGGCGTTGAGGAACTTTGATGAGTCTCACCTTGAGGGGGAAAAGTTCCATCTGTTGAATGTCTTTTGTAAAAATGGTTATAGTAGGTCGCAAGGCCTTAAAGCAGAAAAAGGTCCTTTAAATAAAATAAAAAGAGCCTAGTGAATGGTCTTGCAGGGTGCGCATTTCGTTCATTCAGGGAACCACTGATAAAATTGCTAGGATCCTTAAGAAGCATAAGGTGTCTTCGTCTTTCAAGCCCCTTAACACGATTCAGAGCTCTCTCAAATCAGTTAAAGATCTGATTAACCCTAGTGGAAAAGGTGTCTACATCATTCCTTGTTCTTGTGGGACTCATTACATTGGTGAAACTGGTCGATCTATAAATCAAAGGACCTATGAGCATGCTGCTGACATTAAACATGGAAGATCTCGCTCGTCTGCCCTAGCTGAGCATGTAGAAAAGACTAACTATCATATTTGCATCGAAGAGGCTAAGGTCATTGCTAAGATAGACCATTTCCATCACCGTAAGTTAAGAGAGGCCTTAGAACTTGAAAAAAGACCCGTTAATCTCAATAGAGGTGTGGATGGAACATCAATAGGTGTTGGATACCTGCCTTATATTCATGATTGTCTTTTGTTTCTGCCCTGCTTCTTGTTCCTTTTCTTTTTTTTTGGTCGTTGGTTATCGTTTTCATTTTTTCCTTGGACCTCGCGCATTAAAAATATATAAATAAATAAAATAAATAATTCAACTAAATAAAATAAGATATATATATTCTCGCAAGGTGCCCATCTGATCTTGATAAGCAACTTAGACTTATTAATGATTTCTGCTCTACCATGGGTATGTCTGTTAACACTGACAAAACAAAAGTTATGATTATCAAATCCAAGAAGGACACTTACGCTAATTTTATGTATGACAATAGTAACTTGGAGGAAGTGTCCTCTTACAAGTACCTAGGAATTGATATTCACCACAAGTTTAAGTGGAACTATAGCATTCATAAAAGGATTAATGGGGGGTGGAAAGCTTATTTTGGTCTTGAAAATAATTGTAAAATGACAAACCTCGTAATGTGGGATAGAAAGAAGTTCCTCTTTGAAAATTTAGTCACTCCTGTTATCTTATATGGATGTGAGGTTTGGGGTTGCAACATCTCTAGAGAATCTTGGAGAAAGATTGAGCAAATCCAGAAGCGTTTTATAACTTATAACCTTAAAATTAAAAGCAATACACCCTATCCTATTCTCCTTATAGAAGTGGGTCTTTCCCCTATCGAGAGCCTAGCTATGACTAGGCTTCTGTTGTACAAGCACAAGCTCAATAGCATAGGAGACCATAGACTTCCTAAGCTAGCTTTAAATTCTAGCCAAAACCACCTAAGGCTTAAACGAGGTTGGTATAAAGACACCAGGGCCTAGTTAAACCATTGGGAGATCAACGAGAATGTTGCATTACAAAACATTAATAACATTAAAAAATTGTTACTTCTAAGTTCAAAGAAAAAATGTGGTGTGAGAAAGATCTAGCAGCTAAAAGAAAATTAAGATATTATAAGGAGGTCATCAACCCCGCCCTAGAAGATCAAAAGTATCTCTCTGTTTTAACTAGCTCAAAGAAGAAAATTAATCTAGCCAAGGTTAGAACGAACTCTCATGAGCTCCATAGTGAAACAGGTCATTGGACAGTTCCTAAAACACCATGGATGGAAAGGATCTGCCATCTCTGTGAGAATATGAACATCGAGGATGAAAATCACTTCCTCTTAGAGTGCCCCTGATCCAGGTGGATATTGGTGGTCACCCGCCTATTCCACTTGGGGCCCCACCATTGCCTCTTTCAGTTTTTTCAGTTTCGGCACAACTTACTATTTTTAGCAGTTTTTTCGGGTCCTAAACTTCCGGAGCCGTTTTGAGGCCCTAAACGACGTTTTTTGGGCATCGCGCCTTTAGTGAATATCATTCTGTTCCGGAATGGATATTCGTGGCGAAAGTTGTAGTCCTCGGATAGATATTTCTAATGATGTACCATGTGCGTCAAACGGAGATAGTATGCCAAAGTTATGTCCCTGGGAAGTTGAAACACCAATTTACCCAAACGGGGCCCATAGTTTTGGCACTTCATCTCCTAGGGTTAGGTTTTTGGATGTTGAGAGTTCTCCATTGTTTCTCAATAATAAATAGACCCTCGAGCCTCATTGTAACTCAGTTCAGAGGCTTGTAGCCGCCACATCTCTTCTCAAAGATAGCTACCAGTGCCCTAGCTAGTTTTATTTCCATTCTGTCTGTAAGCAAATTTCAGTTCTTTGATATTAATGAAATGAAGTGTTATTTCCGCTGCATCTTTGTATTTATGGTTATATGTTTATTCTGTTGCGTTCCTGCATAAATCTGGATCAGTGGTATCAAAGCGATCTGCTTTTTCTTGATCCTTCTTTGCATGTCCCCAACGAGGTCGGGGTATAAGGAACTGGGGCTTCATCTGGTGGAACCTTTGCAAGATCAGCCTCGCAAACCTCGACAGACACCTATGGGGGACGAAAAGAAAGATGAGGGAGCAGGAGATCCTATCAAAATATTGCTCGAGGAGGCCCTCGAAAAACAAAGGAACGCGATGATGGATAACTTTACTCAGATCCTTCAACGGCTGCCCACTGGCGGCGCATCTGCATCCAGCAGCCACTCTGGAGGCGCGACTCCTTTTAAGGGACAAGTAAATTTTGACATTCCCATATTTGAGGGTCAAATAGATGCAGATGCCGTAGATAGATGGTTGAATCTATTAGAAGGATATTTCTCTGTTCATGACTTTTCAGACTGGGAGAAGATTATTTTTGCACTCCTCAAAGTTACCCCCCATGTTAAGGACTGGTGGGAAACCTACGCAGACAATCATTCTCGGTCGTACCAACTTGTAATTCTTTCAGAGACAGAATCGAACGATTATCATGGGGAGCTATGAGGACAAGTACATACGATGGACACGACTGACATAGGGATCAAGATGTGCATGAGTTGAGCGAATATGTTCCATACCTGCTGAAGTTGGGTATCGAAGATTCGAGAGAAACATTTGGTGCTAAGTATCGCATTGTTTGCACGAGAGATACATTCAAGAGAGGAAATGGAGTTCCTCGACATCTCCTCGCTTGGTACGGCATACCGGTATGCTGCCAAGATTGAGCAGAAATTCAAACAGAAGAAGCGAGACTTTGGATCTGTGAATCAAAAGCAAGGAAAAGGTGCTTCCAAACCGCGGAACAAAGGACAGAGCATGGCGGCTAAAGACAACCCGTCAAAGCCACAAGAAAAGAACAACACCGTAAAGCCAAAGAAGGACACGGGAAAGTGGTGTGAGTTCCTTAAGAGCTCCACTCACAACACAAGTGAGTGTCGGGCCAAGCAGTTGCTAGTGGCCGAGATGAGGGCTTCTGAGTCAGATGCATGCTCCGACTCCGAATCAGAACTTGGAAAGGGGAATGAAAAAGGGAAACAGATTATTGATGCGGAGCCCAACGCCACTGTTGCCACTACAAAGATCCAGAAGGAGGAACCGGAAGATCCAAAGGAGGAGGAACATCTTTTCCACTCCCAGATGTGGGTAAAGGGCTCCCCTGTACTATTCATTGTCGAAAATGGGAGCCAAAAAAACCTCATTTCAGCAGACGCTGTGAAGCGGTTGGGCTTGCCGACCACAGCTCACCCACATCCATACACCATCGGGTGGCTTCACCAAGGACGAGATCTCCGCGTCAACCAGCAGTGCCGCCTTCCTTATAGCATCAAGCCCTTCACGGATGAGGTATTATGTGACGTTGCTTTTATTGATGTTTTTGATGTATTATTAGGACAACCATACTTATGGAAGCGTCATGTTGTGTATGAGTCTCGGCCTCGCGCTATTATCATTACTTTGGGAAATAAGTTGTACAGGATACCAGAGGTACCACCTCCTGCCGCTATCTCTTTGGTTACTGCAAAACAATGTAGTAAGCTCATTTCCCAAACCAGGAAATTCGTTTTCTTGATGATCCGCCCCCAGGGCAAGAAGAAGACTGTGGCCACGACCTCCAGACAGGGCCCCTCTGCGCGACAACAACAAATGGATAAGGTCGTGGAGGAGTATGGGGACATCTTCACCTCACCCACAGGGGTTCCTCTGCACTGCCAGGTCAAGCACCCGATTGATCTGACCCCGAGTGCGCCGCTACCACGGGCCAGATCTATCGCTCTGTTCTAGAGAACGATGAAATCAAGAGGCAGATTCAGGAGCTGCTGCAGAAAGGTCACATCTGACCAAGTTCATCACCCTGTGGGAGCCCGATCATGTTGGTACAGAAGAAGGATGGGACGTGGAGACTCTGTATTGACTATCGGGCGCTGAACAAGATCATTGTCCGGAATAGGTACCCGATCCCACGGATTGATGACCTTTTGGACCAACTCAAAGGTGCAAAATATTTCAGCAAGATTGACTTGAAGTCGGGGTAAAACTAGGTACCGATTGAACCCTCCGATGTGTGGAAGACTGCCTTCAAAGCCAAGGAAGGCCTTTTCGAATGGCTGGTCATGCCTTTCGGGTTGACGAATGCTCCCGCAACCTTCATGAGGATGATGGACGACATCTTGCGGCCATTCACCAACTCATTTGTAGTGGTGTACTTGGATGACATTCTTATCTTCAACCAGACTTGGGAAGAGCACCTTCACCACATCCGACAAGTCCTCTAAACACTGCGGCAACACAAGTTGTGTGCCAATCTGGAGAAGTGCACTTTTGGCATGACCCAGGTTCAATATCTAGGATACATTATTGATGAAAGGGGGGTGCATGTGGATCCAGCCAAGATCTAAGTCATTCGGGATTGGCCAGCCCCAACCACTATAACAGAGCTTCGCAGCTTTCTGGGTCTTGCTAATTTCTACCGTAGATTCATGTTGGGATTCTCTCATATCACTTGGCCCTTGAGTCAAGTCACCAAGGGAGGAGCGAGAGAAAAATTCTTTTGGTTGGAACCTCAACAGAAGGCGTTCACAAAATTGAAAAATCGCCTCTGTTCTGCCCCAGTGCTCACATTACCAGACTTGCAACAACCATTTGAGATCGAGACAGATGCCTCTGACTATGCTATTGGGGCAGTTCTTACTCAACAGGGACATCCAGTGGCATATCACGGTGAGACATTGTCTGAGACAGTTCGCAAGTATCCCACCTATGACAAAGAAATGTATTCCATTGTGCAAGCCTGTCGACAATGGAAGCATTACATTTTGGGGAAGGAAACAATCATCCACACAGACCACCGGCCCCTGCAGTTCATACAGACACAAGGGAATTTGCAGAATGATCGCCATCAGAAGTGGTCCACATATCTGCAACAATTTCATTTGAACATCAAGTACAAGAAGGGTAGCACCAATAATGTTGCAGACTGCCTCAGCCGACCACCGATCGTGGCGCTCACCACCGTTCTCAACTCTTGTGGGCACGAGACTTTTGATTGGCCGCTTCTCTACGAGAGTGACCCAGAATTCGGCCACACTTACAAGGCACTCTTGGGGGGTACGCAAGTTCCAAATTTTCACCTCCAAGATGCACTTTTATGTCACCTGGGACACCTTTGTGTTCCTTCAAGCGAGCGTGCCAAGATGATATGGGAAGCACACTAAAGTCGAGTCGCTGGGCATTTCGGGGTCGAGAAAACAGTAGCAATCCTGCAGAAGTATTTCTATTGGCCGAACCTTCGAAAGGATGTCGAGAAGCACATCAGATCCTGCACTGCTTGTGCCATTGCCAAACCGACCATCAAGAAGCAAGGCCTATATGCTCCTCTACCTACCCCTAGTCGACCTTGGGAATCCATCTCCATGGATTACATGTCGGGCCTGCCTTCTACTAAGCAGGGAAATGACTGTGTTTTTGTGGTCGTCGACAGATTCTCGAAGATGGCCATTATGGCGGCTTGCAAGAAGAATATCACAGTAGAAGCCACTGCTAAACTCTTCTTTGAACGAGTGTGGGTGCACTTTGGGATCCCACAGTCTATCATATCAGATCGGGATAGCAGGTTCCTCAGCACATTTTGGTCCAGCCTCTGGTCGATCTTGGATACCAAGCTCACCAAGTCCACAGCTTTCCATCCCCAAACAGATGGCCAGACAGAGGTCGTCAACAGAATGATTGTACACATTCTGCGCATGTACAATTCAAAGCATCCACGCACATGGGACGAGAGCCTCCCTTATGTACAACATAGTTATAATCGGGCTCTCCACGGTTCAATCGGCCATAGCCCCTTTCAGGTGGGCTTGGGATTCGTATGTCTTAGCCATACCATTTGCGGTACTCGGGCTGATTTAGCTCATGTCCGGTCCCCGAAGTTGACAAAGCATATAAAACATAAGCTTGGTATTTCAACACATCAACAAGCGTGCTGTGATACTTATGGATAGAGCCAGTAAAAATGAAAACAGCATGCATGATCAACATTCGGTGCCACACAACTTCTAGGTGGGCGACAAAGTATGGCTACATTTGCGGAAGGAGCGCCTCACTGGACCCCACCGCAAGCTTCGCCCGCTCCGATACGGGCCGTACACCATCACCAAGGCTGTAGGGAACAATGCCTTCGAGCTCAGTATTCCACCATTCCTTGGTCTGCACCCAATCTTCAATGTGGATCGCCTTCGTCCTTACTTCCCACCTCTACTGGACACCTCAGACATTGCAGAACAACTCACACCAACAGAGTTAAACCCAGACTGCATGGAACAGGCCACCACAGATTGTATCAGGGACGTGAAAATAAAGAGCACTTGCCAACAGAACATCCAACTGTATCGGGTTGTCAAAGCTGGCCAACTCCTGCACCAAGGTAAGTGGTTCACCAGGGACCAAGTTCAGCAGAAGTTTCCTCATCTCATGGATGAACTCAACGCAATGGGGACCATTGCTTCCTAAGGGGGGAGGAATGATCCAGGTGGATTTTGGTGGCCACCCGCCTATTCCACTTGGGGCCCGACCATTGCCTCTTTCAAATTTTCAGTTTCGGCACAAATTACTATTTTTAGCATTTTTTCGGGTCCTGAACTTCCGGAGCCATTTTGAGGCCTTAAACGACGTTTTTTGGGCATCGCGCCTCTAGCTAATATCATTCCGTTTTGGAATGGATATTCGTGGTGAAAGTTGTAGTCCTCGGAAAGATCTTTCTAATGATGTACCATGTGCATCAAACGAAGATAGTATGCCAAAGTTACGTCACTGGGAAGTTGAAACACCAATTTACCCAAACGGGGCCCATAGTTTTGGCGCTTCATCTCCTAGGGTTAGGTTTTTGGATGTTGAGAGTTCTCCATTGTCTCTCAATAATAAATAGGCCCTCGAGCCTCATTGTAACTCAGTTCAGAGGCTTGTAGCCGCCACATCTCTTCTCAGAGATAGCTACCAGCGCCCTAGCTAGTTTTATTTCCATTATGTCTGTAAGCAAATTTCAGTTCTTGATATTAATGAAGTAAGTGTTATTTCATTTGCATCTACGTATTTATGGTTATATGTTTATTACATGCGTTCTGCATAAATCCGAATCAGCCCCTTTGTCTGACCACAGGTAGAGCTCAATTTCATAATCTTTGTTGCAATACTAACCTTCCTAGCCTTTTAAGATGTCAAAATTATAGTGAGCTCAGGAGGCTTCTCTCGAAGCTTTTTGATCATAGGAATAAAATCTTAAATCAAACTAAATAACTCTTTTCTTTTCTTTAGATCGGTGGATGTTAACCATCATCATCATCATCATCATCATATATATATATATATATATATATATATATATATATATATATATATATATATATATATATATATATTAAATAAATAATTAATCAATTAATTAATTAATTAAATAAATTAAATATTTTAATAATAAAATGAAACTAGCCATTATTAATTAATTAAAAAATATATAATATATATTTAAAAATAAATAAAAATTAAAAATTAAAAGTCAAACTAGCTATTTTCCTAACGGCTAGTTTAGACATCTCTACATCTATTTGAACTTAATATCTTGATTTTATCTCTCACCTAGTCCTGATGATGAACCACACTGGTTGGTTGGAAACACAACACGTAGACAATGTTCCATTACATGTGATTATTACCAAAAGATATTTTATAAATTTAAATTTTTTGTTAATTAAAATTTGTCAAGTTGTCTGTGATCCTCCATGCTTGAACGATGGCTAAAGGAGCCGCGACCAAAGGGCATCTAAGCCGTCAAAGTCACCAGGGGATCACACCTGGCTTGGGCCACACCAGCCCTTACATGACTGGATTTTTTAGCATGTTGTCTCCCCTTAGCATAGGGCACAACCACCCCCCGTGAAGTTTGATCCTAGGTCGCCTTGCTGACAAAGCCCATCTCCAACTAGTTATACTAGTGGAACTTGACAATCTTAATTATCTTTTTAATTCAATAATAAATATTAATTTAATTTAATTCAATTTCCTTCTCTTATTATTAATCAAAGAAAGAAACAAACAATCTAATTTTTAACTCCTTTATTAATCTAATTTTACCCAACTTATTTTATTGTGACATTTTCAATAATTACTATAATCCATTATATTTTCAATTCTTCATTATTTCCTTAAACTAGATTTTTTTCTTTAATATTCTTTAATTAATAATTTATTATCTTTAACCTATTATAATTTTTTGAGAGTGTAAACTCCTGTGATCCAAATTCATTTTTAAATTAATTATTCCGGGAAATCACATCATAGATCATAGAGTCGACACATGTACTACCAAGTGTAGTTCATCCTCACGAGAATGATGATTGGTTGATTAATCCCATCAATAAATAATGCAGAAAAAGCAAAGGTCAAAACCAAAATTAATAATAAAATAATGAAATAGCCATTAAGAATTTATAATTTTGATCTTATAACTATCTAATAATTGTAAAACGACAAACCTCGTAATGTGGGATAGAAAGAAGTTCTTCTTTGAAAATTTAGTCACTCTTGTTATCTTATATGGATGTGAGGTTTGGGGTTGCAACATCTCTAGAGAATCCTAGAGAAAGATTGAGCAAATCCAGAAGTGTTTTATAATGTATAACCTTAAAATTAAAAGCAATACACCCTATCTTATTCTCTTTATAGAAGTGGATCTTTCCCCTATCGAGAGCCTAGCTATGATTAGGCTTCTGTTGTACAAGCACAAGCTCAATAACATAGGAGACCATAGACTTCCTAAGCTAGCTTTAAATTCCAGCCAAAACCACCCAAGGCTTAAAAGATG
Organism: Pinus albicaulis; assembly: GCA_034641835.2. NCBI lineage: Eukaryota > Viridiplantae > Streptophyta > Pinopsida > Pinales > Pinaceae > Pinus > Pinus albicaulis. Next base: position 492,058,585 of record CM076579.1, on the reverse strand, counting down.
TTGGTATAAAGACACTAGGGCCTGGTTAAACCATTGGGAGATCGACGAGAATGTTGCATTGCAAAACATTAATAACATTAAAAAAATTGTTACTTCTACGTTCAAAGAAAGAATGTGGTGTGAGAAAGGTCTAGCAGCTAAAAGAAAATTAAGATATTTTAAGGAGGTCATCAACTCCACCCTAGAAGATCAAAAGTATCTCTCTGTTTTAACTAGCTCAAAGAAGAAAATTAATATAGTCAAGATTAGAACGAACTCTCATGAGCTCCATAGTGAAACAAGTTGTTGGACAGTTCCTAAAACACCATGGATAGAAATGATTTGCTATCTATGTGAGAATATGAACATCGAGGATGAAAATCACTTACTCTTAGAGTGTCCCGCGTACAACCACATTAGAGTTCAATTTCATAATCTTTGATGCAATACTGACCTTCATAGCCTTTTAATATGTCAAAATTATAGTGAGCTCAGAAGGCTTCTCTCCAAGCTTTTCGAGCGTAGGAATAAATTCTTAAATCAAACTAAATAACTCTTTTCTTTAGGTCCGATAGACCAAATATTGGTCTCAGTGAACGTTAACCATCATCATCATCATCATCAATAAAACAATATTAATTAAATTTAATAAAATCAAAAGAAAATTAATTGTGAGTTATTATACATTAAACTAGCATTTGCCCCAAAAAAATATAAAAATACGACGAAAGAAATAAATATTATATAAAATAATATTTTAATTTTTTTTGAAAAATCTTTATTTTCAAATTTTCAAATACTACAAAATTTTTAGAATAATTTAAAAATACATAAAAAAATAAAATAAAATAAAAATAAAAATAATTTTTTTTTTCAAAATATTTATATTATACAAATATAGAGACAAAATTAACATAAGCATCACCGATTTTGGAGACTGCACAGTTATTGTTCTTATTACCAAGCTACTCAATGGGCCACCGCCACCTTGTGTCGCATGACCATAAATATTTTCCATCAGTTAATTTTATTGTTCCACTGCACTGGAACACCTGTTCAGATTTGATCAGAAACAATAAATCTGAACAATATCGTGAAAATAAATCTCATAATAGAAAAAACGTTCGGATTAAGTATTTATTAATCTAAATTTTGCAATCTTAAAATCAAATCTTTTTAATCTAAATTCACTAATCTGATTCTAGTTTATAATTTCTAATTCCGATTGTTTTGATTTTTCTGTTGAGGGGACGGGAAGTCAGCACGTCTCCCTATGCCAGACGTCAGCATCGTATGTATTTCCATATATATTTTGACACGTTGAAATAAATACAAATGTCACCATGTGCCGCCCGACAGCGGAGGACGCTGGGGCTGTTGTTTGCAGATTCCACGTTGGTTGGCAGCATGCATAATGCGATCGCCATGGTCGTTCGCTGCGACCAAAAGACTGTCAAATGACGATCAGCATTATATTTAGAACAGCTGGGTGACTCTTATTGGTGGGGAATCTCCATGGATCTCTAGATATTTTTTTAATTTAAATGTGCTTAGATTTTCATATTGTTCTAAGCTCTAAGCTAAGGATTAATTTTCCTGGTAATCTGGTAGGGGAAAAATTATATTTTCGGCAACAAATTTCAAATTTGACACATATTCTATAGAAATTTAAGTGTGATCAGAGTTTCGTGCTGTTCTAATTCGGAAACAAATACTTTTTTACTCGCTGGCTTACTATATATTTTCTTCCTTACTGTCAAATGACAGACCCTGTACCCACTTCAAGAAACTGAAGTAACCAGAAAACAGCGATCCATAAGCCGGAAAGTATTGCGCACTTAAGAGCAGGAGGCGGACGATCTACAGCCCTATGCAGTTAATCGGTTTACGAAACCTAATGAGGCTGCATTTGTTTCCATAAAAAAATCCCCCAAAGCTGAGCTCATTAGATCTATAAATCTGTGAGCATTTCTTTCATTTTGGATCAGTCCAAGAGTCTTGGCCCATGAAGCAGAAGGGAAGAGACTCAAACCGCAGATCAAGAACATTTTCAAGATCTCGTATCGCCATTGAAGGCTGCTAGCATCTCCTTTGTTAGCTTTTGGTTTTATTCTTGAAATCTAGGCTCACTTGGGCAATAGATCTGCGAGCATTTCTTTCATTTTGGACCAGTGCCCATGCAACAGAAGGGAAGAAACTCAAACCGAAGATCCAGGACATTTTCTCGCTCTCGTATCGCCATTGAAGGCTTCTAGCATCTCCTTTATTGGCTGTTGGTTTTACTATTCATCCAGTCTTTTCTGCGTTTACCATTTTCACGAACCATGGCCGTTAATGGTAAGTGCATTGCGTATTTTGTTTTGGGTACTCGTTTGTTAATCGAAAATTTCAAGAGCTTATGGATTTTGTAGTTAAAATTTGCTTGCAATTTGTTTTTTCCTCTATTTGAATCCGATTGATGGCACGAATTTGTCATATCTTTTGATTTTTTGGTCTGGCTGGCTATTTATTATGTGTTGATTTGGGGATCGTTGAAGTGGGTTATTGTTATTAAGGCTGAATGTACATGTTCAGGCGAGAGGGGTCTTCAATTGAACTACTGGAAGGAGCATTCCGTTGTTCTGAGCTTGGAAGCCATGATGCTTGACAGTCAAGCTTCAAAGCTAGACGAAGAAGAAAGGCCAGAGGTAATGCTTGCTGTTATAAGAGTCTATATCACAATGGTGTTAACAATGTTCTGGAATCTGGATCTCTTTTATAATATGGCAAATTTATTGAAATTATCTTTTGCAAGAATTTGTTGTAGTGAATGGTTATTACAGGCCATCATCTATTAGATTTTAATATCGTCGTCGAAAAGTATTTGTTTCTTTTGCCTTGAACCTTATTAATAAGGGAACATATCTACAGATGGTTGCTAGAGGCCATCATATAATAGATCTGAATATTGTTGTTGAAGAGTGTTTGTTTCTTTTTCCTTAACCCATAGGAACATAGAATATGTCTCCAGATGGTTTTGAACCCAGTTCCAAGCATTGCTAGTGTTTTGATCTAATCAGCTGACCACAACCTGCTTGATATAGTGCGTTTTATATTTAGTGATAAGTTCCTTGATTTAATCCTTCTTCAAGAGCTTGATCACTGCCAACAAACAGGTCATTAGTCTTTTTCCTCTCTCTGTTGATCACTAGAAACAAACAGGTCACTAGTCTTTTCCTTCTCTCTGTTGGCTTTTATGTATGCTAGAATAGAACTCTCTTCACCGTGGATCTATCTGGCATTGAGTTGATTTAAAATATTTGAGGTAATTTTGTAGGAAATATTCTCAATGTAATTCCCAAAGTTATCTTTGTTAGTAAACAAAATGCATGCAACAGTGGCAGAAATATGAGGTTTGCACTTTAATGGATTCGATCTTCTTGAGGTTGATATACCTGGATTTAAAATGGATCTATATCAATTTACTTATTTTTATTCTGATCTCTTTTTTGTTTTGTTTTGTTTTTTCTTTCTTTTGTTTGTCATCAGAGTATTTTTATTTTTTCCTATTTTCTTTTTACTGTTTCCTATGTCTGTTGTATGTACACATAAATATCTCCCATGCATGGGCTGGATGCAACGAGCTTCTAGATTGGAAGCACAAAAGTGAGTGATGGCCTTTGGTTCGTTTGGAATTTTGTAGCAGAATATAATATATATAATAAATGTGGACTGGTGATTTGTAGAAAATCACTGTTCAGATTTGAAATACGAAAGTAAGTTTAGATGGTTTCTCTATATATTGTGTGTGAGAGACAGAAATAGTGATTTGTATAAATTCGTTTCCATGGCCATAGGTGATCTACTTGCAGATCTGAAAATTAATGCAGAGAATCACAGAACAGAATATAGACATGAAAACAGTAATAACACAGCTCTGGAAACAATACCACAATCTTTATTATGAGGGAGAGATGAGCATTTTATAAACAATGCAATCATTCTCCTTATTTTTTTATTTTGTAATTACAAAAGATATTTTTAGAAAATCAAATGCAGTATAAGACAAAGCAAATACATTGAGATGTTTCCTTCTTTCCTAGATTTTTAGATGTTTCCCTCTTTTCTACTCTTTAGATATTTCCAAGGAAAGAGCGCATTTTTTCTTGGTTGCCCAATGAGTGGGAGGTTGCTGATTTTTGTGTCCTTCTTGGTTGCCCAATAGGTTTGCACTATTCAAGGTATTTTTGAAGGGTAGTCGCTATTTTTAAATAAAAATATTAGTCAGTATATTTGATATAGCAGTTAACTGGGAATACTCCACCGATTCTCATGAAGAGAGTCATAAGATGCACCAATATTATATCACCCAATGGCAAGGGTAAATTATGTCTGCTTGTAGGACTTTAAATAGGTGAGGTTTAGGGATCTGGTTTGGTGACTTAGGGGCGAATGAATCAGGAACTGTGACCTCAATCAGTAAAGGAGCTTAGTTTGCAATGGTTCCTTTTCTGCATTGACAACATATGAACTTTGAAGGAAAGTTCAGACAATCTATGCCAAGGCTTGGGTTGTAACATATTGGAATCTTAATCTGATGATTTTGATGATTGGGTTAATGCCTTCAGCTCTAAAGTTGCTGCACTGTCAGGTTTTTACCAGCAAAACCATGCTGATTAGGTCAAAGGATTTTGATCTGAGTTGTGGCATTGTGGATCTCAATGTGAAAGTGAAGTTGGCTATGCAACATACTTCTGACTTAAAGTTTTGACATGAAAGAATCTTAATTTCAAAGGTTAAATATAGCGTGTTTGTTTATTATGGACGTTTCGTCTAATTCTAAACAGTGGATTGGTTTTGTAACTCTTAATTTATAACTGTCTGAAATGAAGTTTTGTGATTTTATAACTGTTCCTTGGTTTTACGTAAATGCTAGCAAATGTCTCGGCAACATCACTTGCGTTGACAGTCTACGAGAGCATTTTATATTTGATTTTACAAGTTCTTGTGATGCCTGTTCCGTTTTGTCTGTTACAATTCTGGTACAGAAGTGACAAGGTAGCATGAAACTGAAAGAAAAATATCTATCTGTTCAAATGTAAAACACAAATGTTTATCTGTGCTGCAGATACTTTCTCTTTTACCACCACGCGAGGGTAAGTCGGTAATTGAGCTAGGAGCTGGCATTGGACGCTACACAGCTGAATTAGCGAAGGAGGCTGAACATGTTTTAGCTATGGACTTCATTGAGAGTGCAATAAAAAAGGTATGCGTGATCCTTGCTCGTAGGTTCCATCTTTCTCTTGGTTTGCATGTCAGATCTAAAGCTAGAAACACGTATGGCTTCTGTTAATGATTGAATCTAAATTATGAAACTCAAAAGGCTTTACATAAATCAACTAACTATTCTTTACTTTGTTCAGAATGAAGAAACAAATAGCCACTTCAAGAATGTCAAATTTATGTGTGCTGATGTTACGTCCGCTGAACTCAAAATTGAACCAGGGTCTGCTGATATAGTATTTTCAAATTGGCTGCTAATGTATCTATCAGATGAAGAGGTAGACCAATAAAACTCATCACACAGATCTTCATTTTCAAACTTAGATAGAATATCATCTTCAAGGGCATTTTAGGCATAACTTTGTATGTTCTCTTGCTATACGTTTTACTTCTCTACCATGGAACTGTTTATTAGAGCTGCTGCATTAGGAAATTCCAAACAGCTTTAACCATAGTTACTAAGTTTTGAGTTTAAATTTGGTAGTTTAAAAAAAATAGGATGAGAACATCCGGTTTAAAAAAAATGGGGAGAATTCAGAGGGGAAAAACTTTGATAATCTTTAAATACATATTTATGTATTGAGACTCTTGAGATTCAGGCATTCAAACAAGGAAAGATTCTATTAATTGTTTGTTTTCCAATATGATTTGATACGGATGTAATCATTAATGTATGGTGGAAGATTATTAATGATCTTGTCCCCCCTGTCTGATTTAAATAAATGGGAAAACAGGTTAAATAGCGTTAATGATTAAACCATCTCACATTCCCTGTGCGGAAACCTATTTATGAAACAGATTGAGCAGTTTGTTGATCTTGGCTGATCACCCCCCTGAATGAATGACAGTGACTTGTGATGATTAGAATGAAAAACTATTTTGAGACCTGAGCACAGTATATGGTTGGGACATATAACAATTGGCAATGCAGGCTATAGCCACAGCCTTGATCAGGAACCCTAAACCACTTGTTATGTAATATCCCTTTTCAGGGATATCTCTAAAACACAAGCAAACTCTAACCAGAGATGGATTGGGAGGGCATTTACCAGATATTTCACCTCTGAAAAGAGGATGAGATCTGGCGGCTATTTGGCCCTTTCCAGACTTTGTTTAAGAGTGTGGGGGAAAACACAACAAGTGGTACATAAATCGAAATGCAAAGGGAAGAAATAACAGTAATGCAAACATACAATAGCGTGTATATAAAGCATGCATAGATACTCAAGAAATACCAAGAGAACGCTAAGCCATTTTATTATACTGATAAATATAGGGAGTACAATAGGTGATCAAAGCGATAGCACCTAAACTTGCACAAGGCAAGTTAAGAACTATTCTTAGAACGCTGCATGGAATGGCTGTGTTTATGATCTGCGTTCCAGCGGCTGAAAACGACCGTTTAGCTGTGCCGAAATACCTCCTTGCGGATTTGTGCTTTCCTCCCAATGATCACGCCGCCACTGTCTGGGATCCTCAATAATATGATCACCCGCTGATCCAGAAATTCCCACGCGGCTATTCCTGCGCTCAACCTTCTGACCAAGATCCTCCAAGAATACCAACCGGAGCTTCCCCAATATGGACTGCGTCCTCCCGCTCAGGACTGCACAGTCAATAGACGCGTTGCTCCTCCATAGATGCCGCGCAGTCAATAGACGCGCTGCTCCTCCACAAATACATCGGATCGATCCTCCTACAAAAACACTGATGGGACTACCTCACCCAAGCAGGCACTCGAAGTCCCCCAGGGCTGAGGGCGAGATCTCTGAACGGAGACACTCAATGCGCTAAACAACGCTGCAAACAGGCTAAATAGCCAGCGTGCTCAAAGTCGCTATGACCAGCTTCAAATGCATAAACTCTCATGATGTCAAAATGAGGAGGCTATCATCTTTATATAGCGTTGGCCGCTCTCAAACCCTACGGCCGCCTTTCCCAACGTCGCCTCCCTTCACTGCGTGCGCAATTTCCCTACGACTGCCTTTACCAACGTTGCCTCCCTTTACTGCGTGTGCAATTTGGCCTCCCCCTTGATTACAACGTGCGTCTACTAGGAAGTCCCCCCTTATTTTAGAGTGAGTTGTGTTCCCTTTACTCACTTTTATTCATAATCTAACTACATAAGGCAAAATTGACCAAATCGAATATTCCAATTAGCCATTGCTAATTGGGAATATTACAATCCCCCCCGGCAAAATGTTGCTTGTCCCCAAGCAACTGTAGTGATGGATGCTGCAAGATTTTCTCATTCTCCCAAGTAGCATCCTCATCCGATAAATTCTTCCACTTCACCAAGAACTCCCGGATTGTCCTGTTCCGTAATTTCCTTTCCCTGGTAGCAATAATTGCCTCGGGCTGTAATACCAAATGCCCTTCATCATTTGTAGGCGGCAGCTCCTCTGTCACTGTCACCTGCTGCCCCAATGCCTTCTTCAGGCATGACACATGGAAACTGTTATGAATCTTGCTGCCTTGGGGCAGCTCCAACTTGTACGCAACCTGTCCAACCATGCGTATCACCCTGTATGGTCCATAAAAACGAGGCTTGAGCTTCTTAGCTCCCTTCTGTTTCAGCGATGACTGTCGGTATGGCTGTAAACGTAGGTAGACCAAGTCTCCTACCTCGAACTGTCTTACCATCTGACCCCTGTCGGCATACCGCTTCTGCTGGTTTTGTGCTGTAGCCATGTTATCCTCGAGAGCGCGGAGAATGTCCTAACTCTCCTGGATCCAATCTTTGGTTCTCGGAGCCTTGCTAGCACCCAACATCATATCAACAAAAAATAAAGAATGGTACCCATACAAAGCATAGAACGGTGTCACACCGATGGACATGTGATATGTGTTGTTGTAGTAGTACTCCCCCAGATGCAGCCACTTAAGCCACGCTCTTTGCTGCCTACTAACATAGTTACGCAAGTAGCCCTCCAGCCACTTGTTAACTATCTCTGTCTGCCCATCTGTCTGTGGGTGATAGCTGGTGCTCGGTGTCAGCTCCGTCCCACCAGCCGAAAAAGCTCCTGCCAGAATCTGCCCATAAAGCAACTGTCCCTGTCACTGATGATGGTCTTGGGAAGACCATGCAACCTGAAAATCTCTCTGAAGAATAGCTCCGCCACCTGTGCTGCTGTATAGTGTGCGGATATGGCAAAAAAATGTGCGTACTTTGTCAGCCGATCAACAACGACATATATACAGTCCTTGCTCTGCACCTGGGCAACCCTGTGATGAAATCCATCGAAATGCTCTACCATTTCCCCTCCAGAATGGGAAGAGGCTGCAACAAGCCGGCGGGATGGTTCATCTCCCCCTTGGATAAAGAATGGTACCCATACAAAGCATAGAATGGTGTCATACCGATGAACATGTGATATGTGTTGTTGTAGTAGTACTCCCCCAGATGCAGCCACTTCAGCCACGCTCTCTGCTGCCTACTAACATAGTTACACAAGTAGCCCTCCAGCCACTTGTTAACTATCTCTGTCTGCCCCCACTCATGCAGGTGACTGGCCCAGTGCTCGGTGTGACCTCGTCCCACAATGAAAAATAACTCTGCCAGAATACTTATAGCCAAATTTGTCCGAGTCAGCGATGACAGGTCTTGGAAAAACTTACCCAGCTTGAAGTCTTCAAAGCCGAAGAATAGCTCCACGCCACACGTCTTTGTTGTATAGTGTGCGATGGCGAAAAATGTGTGTGCTGACCTTCTCTTCAACAACGGCATTCTATGCGGTCCTGCACCATGGGCAACCACAGCGGTGAATGCCAAATGCTCTCCCAGTTCCCTTCCGGGATGGGAAGAGGTTGTAACAAGCCTGCGGGATGGTTCATCTCCCCCTTGTTCCTCTGGCAAACTTCGCACTCCCTGATATGATGGAGCATGTCCTCCTTGAGGCCTTTCCATGAGAACCTCTCTCTAATATCCCGGTAGGTTTTGGTAAACCCCTAATGTCTGGACAATGGTGAGTCATGAGATGACTGAAGTATCTTCTTCTTGAGTTGGGAGCCCTCCGTCAAGAAGATCCTATCTCTATAGTAGATGATCTCATCTATCACATGTACGTCCATCATCCACGACCTGCCCAGGGAATTTCCTGGGGCAAATCTGTCAGCCAGGTGCTCACTTTTAAGTCGAGCCTTCCAATATGTATCCAAGCTCATAAGAGACAACGTGGCTGGCCTACGTTAAAGTGCATCAGCTACCACGTTATTCTTCCCTTTGACATATTCAATGTCAAAGTCATAAGCCTGGATCTTGCTGATCCACTTCTGCTGCCTCTCCTGTAGCAGTTTCTGCTCCAAAAGGAACCTGAGGCTGTTGTGATCGGTCCTCACCCAGAACCTGTTACCCACTAAGTACTGCTGGAATTTGGCCAATGCATGCATAATGGCCAACATATCCTTGTCATATATAGGATACAACCGCTCATGAGGAAGGAGCTTCCCGCTCTCAAAGGCTATAGGGTGGCCTCCTTGCATCAAGACTGTGTCGATCCCTTCTCCCAACGCATCACACTCCAAACAAAAGGCTGCATAAAATTTGGCAACGCAAGCACTGGACAGCTGCTCATAACCTCCTTGAGCCTGTCAAAAGCTCGCTGCGCTATATCTGACCAATTGAAGCCCCCTTCTTCGTCAAATCTGTAAGGGGTACCGCAAGTTGAGAGAAACTCTTGACGAACTTCCTGTAATATGTGCAGATGCTAACAAATCCTCGAAGTTCCGTCACGTTTCTCGGCTCTGGCCATTCTTTGATGGCCCTGATCTTCTCCTCGTGGACCCTCACTTCGTCCACTCCTATGATGTGTCCCAAATACAACATCTCCGTCATCCCAAACTCACACTTGGAGAGCTTAGCATAGAACTGTTGCTCCTCCAAGATGTGCAGTACTGCCTCTATGTGCTGGAGATGCTCCTCCCAAGTCCTGCTATATATCAATATATCATTGAAAAAGACCAACACAAACTTCCTCAGATGACTGCGAAAGATATGGTTCATGCATGACTGGAAAGTAGCTGGGGCGTTGGTTAGCCCGAAAGGCATAACCAAAAACTCAAAGTGGTCGTAATGGCACCTGAAAGCAGTCTTGGGAATGTCCTGTTCCCTCACGCGAATCTGGTGGTACCCGGATCTCAAATCGATCTTTGAGAAGAACTGGGCTACTCTCAACTCATCCATCAGCTTGTTAATCCGTGGTATGGGGTACCTGTTCTTTAGGGTCTTCTTATTTAGGGCCCTATAATCAATGCACATTCTCAATGTGCCGTCCTTCTTCTTCACCAACACCACCGAAGAAGCAAAAGGACTGGTGCTAGGCCGAATATGTCCAAGAGCCAACAACTCCTGGATGGCTCGCTCAATCTCATCCCGATAGGCCTTGGGGTGCCTATAGGGTGTGGTAATAACGGGCTGGATGCCCTGTTCTAGCTCAATAGTGTGCTCAAACCCCCGATTTGGTGGCTGTCCCGACAGTATCTCTCCAAATACCGTCTCATACCTGTCGAGGATGGCCTGTATATCCGGATGAACTGTCTGCCTAGTAGCCCCTGCCTCTGATGCCCTCAACTCAACTGCCCACTCTATGTCTCCCTTCCGGAAGTCTGCCTCCATCCGGTGAGTTGAAACAGTCTGAGGTGGGTAAGTGTGCATCCCACGTATCTTCTCATGCTTCTCGGTCTTCTTGTCATCCCATTCCATCTCCAAGGCCTCCCAATCTGTGGTGACTTTCCCCAAAGTAATCAACCACTGTACACCCAATACCACATTGGTATCCGGTATGTTAACCACGAAAAAGTGGTCGGTCACTGTGTAGGTACCCATCGTCACAGCGAGCTCTGGAACATACCTGGCACACTGCATCGTCTGATCTCCTGGGACCAACACTGAAAATCCATCGAAGCTCTTTGTCGGTATGCCTCTCCTCTCAACCATCTGTGCATCGATGAAGTTGTGGGTTGCCCCACTGTCTACCAGAACTGAAACTCGCTACCCACGCACTGTCCCTCGGACCCGCAGCGTCAGATACTTGGGTACTCCTCGCAATGCTGCAAGGGTCCCCCCTGTGGGTGCAAAAGCTGCACCTCCTGCCCCTAGAGGTGGAGGTGGCAAATGGTCCTGCTCTGTCTGACTGTCTCCTGCCTCCCCATCCTCATACTCATCCTCTTCCCCGCTACTCTCGGAGAAGACCTCAATGAAATGTGCTTTGCCAGCAGCACATCTGTGACCTGGTGCCCACGACTCCTGACAGGTAAGCACAACCTCTTCTTCTTCAACTCCCTCCGGGCATCATCATCGAGCTGAACCCTACCTTGATTCCCCTTCGGAGGCGGAATCCTCACATCCTTCCCCTTTGGCTGGAAAGCCTGTTTCTGGGGGTAAGGTGTCCTGGTCCGGGGTAAGGCATCCCGCAAATCCCGAGTTCTGCCAATGGCATCCTGGAGTGTGGCTGGTCTAGTGGATCTGACTAGACCCCGAAGTGGCTCTGCTAACCCTTCAACAAACATGTAGATCATCCGTGCTGCGGATAGATCTGGCACCATCACTGAAATCCTCAGGAAATCTGCAATATATTTCTCAGGACTCCCGGTCTGTTTGAGCCTCGTCAGCTCAACAAAGTGCTCCTCTGGTTCCTTCCGGTCGAACCTCTCTATCAGTCTCCGAGTGAACTTGGCATAGGTAGTCACGGTGGAATGCCCAAGTGTCACCCTTCCATGGAACCACCAGTCTTGAGCCTCACCCTCCAAATGCAGCGTGGCCACCTTGATGGCTTCCGTCTCTGCCATCTGGTTGACCTGGAAATATACATCTAGCTTCTCCACCCAAGACTTTGCCGAACTGTTTGATGAACCATCAAACATAGGCAAATGGAATCGGCTCGCTGTACGCTGGGTGTCTCCATTATGATAATGCCAGTGCCCTCTGTGATGGTCGCGGGGTCTACTGTCCCGCTTGATCTGAACAAAGTCTTTGAATAAAATGGCATCCCTGAACTCCTGCCCAGTTGCCTGGTACTCCGCAAAATAATCACCTATGCGGTCAGACTTTGGTTCCTCCTGTGCTCCTGCCCCAGTATCTGCACTCAGAAAAGTGGGCATAGTGGCACGAGTGGGGGCATGTGATGCCTGGTGCGGAGCGACAACCCGCTCCTGCAAATGGTGGGATGTGCCCGACCCCTCACCAACCTGGAAACCCCTTGGGGTTTCACGCTGTCTAGCCTCCACAGCTGTGAATCTCTGACCCATCACCTCTATTTGCCTCGCCAGATCCTGTATTGATCTGAGGAGTGCTTCCCCAAACTGTTTTGCATCGCAATCCTCCGCCATCGGCTCTCCCTGCTCTGCTTCTACCGCAGGCTCCTCCTATTCTGTGTCCACCACTCGAATGCAGTCTCCTTCTCCGTAGGTGTTCTCCAACCTACGCTCAATATCTCTGTACTTCCTACCTCTGTGGCAGATGTAGGGTTTTTCTTCCGATGGCATAGACTACTAGCTCCACAGGCTAAGCCAGATCTATGCTCTGATACCACTGTAATATCCGGATATCTCTAAAACACAAGCAAACTGTAAATTTTTGTAGATGTTCTATGCTTGATGCAACTTACTTTTATAACAGCAATCACATAAACAGTTAAGTAAAAATGCTGATAGAACATACCAGTGGATCTATAGAAGACAAACCAGAAATAGGAGAATGTGTTTGTGCGTTACGATGGTCAGCAGGATGCTTCAACCAGCAAAGTCTTCTTGGTCGGCCAACCCAAAATGTGTCACAACAGTCCTCAAATCAATTATCCAGTGAACTCAAAGTCAGCCCCAGAAAAGTCAACGCAGTCCAGAAAAAGTAAACGCAGGGCAGCAACAAGAAAGTCAACGCAGCTCCAACTTTGGTCAATTTTTTGACCTCGATTTTTGTGCCAATGAGTACGGCCTACAAAAATCAAACTCTCCACAAAATTTCAGCTCAAACGGACCATGCGTTGACCAAAGTCAACGCCGGTCAAACTTGCCCATAAACCCTAACTGCAGAAATTTTGTCCTTTTTCCAGCTGCAGCTACTTTGTCCTTTTGCCACATGATAACTGCTTCTTAGATGCTCGTATCCAATGAGAAGTGTGTGGATGAGATGAGTGAAAAGCTCTCCAACGTTGACTGTATTTATATCCATCATTGAGGTGTGTGACACATCTGTTGGGGGTGTAAAACCTTAAGGCCGACTTGCACTTAAATTTATTATAAATAATAAATTCAAAATAAATGTTCTGCTCATCAGATTAAAATCAATTTTATATTGATTTTACACCTCTCCGAAAGAGGAATCCAATACAAATATTGGAATCTTCATCTGAGCATCACAAGATGGAGTTTGGACCTAGTTGTCCAAATTTAACACAAACTCTAACCAGAGATGGACTGGGAGGGCATTTACCAGATATTTCACCTCTGAAAAGAGGATGAGATCTGGAGGCTATCTGGCCCTTTCCAGACTCTGTCTAAGAGTGTGGGGGAAAACACAATAAGTGGTACAGAAATCGAAATGCAAAGGGAAGAAATCACAATAATGCAAACATGCAATGGCGTGTATATAAAGCATGCACAGATACTCAAGAAATACCAAGAGAACGCTGAGCCATTTTATTATACTGATAAATATAGGGAGTACAATAGGTGATCAAAGCGATAGCACCTAAACTTGCACAAGGCAAGTTAAGAACTATTCTCAGAACGCTGCATGGAATGGCTGTGTTTCTGATCTGCGTTCCAGCTGCTGAAAACGACCGTGTAGCTATCTCGAAATACCTCCTTGCGGATCTGTGCTTTCCTCCCAATGATCGCGCTGCCACTGTCTGGGATCCTCAATAATATGATCACCCGCTGATCCAGAAATTCCCAATAGACGCGGCTATTCCTGCGCTCAACCTCCTGACCAAGATCCTCCAAGAATACCAACCGGAGCTTCCCCAATACGAACTGCGTCCCCCCGCTGAGGACTGCGCAGTCAATAGACGCGCTGCTCCTCCACAGATGCCGCGCAGTCAATAGACGTGCTGCTTCTCCACAAATACAGCGGATTGATCCTCCTACAAAAACACTAATGGGACTACCTCACCCGAGCAGGCACTCGAAGTCCCCCGGGGCTGAGGGCGAGATCTCTGAACGGAGACACTCAATGCGCTAAACAGCGCTGCAGACAGGCTAAACAGCCAGCGTGCTCAAAGTCACTATGACCAGCTTCAAATGCATAAACTCTCATGATGTCAAAATGAGGAGGCTATCATCTTTATATAGCATTGGCCGCTCTCAAACCCTATGGCTGCCTTTACCAATGTCGCCTCCCTTTACTGCGTGCGCAATTTCCCTACGGCCGCCTTTACCAACGTCGCCTCCCTTTACTGCGTACGCAATTTGGCCTCCCCTTGATTACAACGTGTGTCTACTAGGAAGTCCCCCCCTTATTTTAGAGTGAGTTGTGTTCCCTTTACTCACTTTTATTTATAATATAACTACATAAGGCAAAATTGACCAAATCGAATATTCCAATTAGCCATTGCTAATTGGGAATATTACAGCTAAGGCCCAACCACTACACCAAAAGCCCGGACTGTTAGTGAGGGCGACATCCCAGGGTGTTAAGGTTGAGCTCAACAGCCCACCGGAGCATCTCGAGGATAGCAGCTAAACAGCCCCGCAGCTAAACAGTCTCGCAGACCTCGGACACGTGGTAGGGCTCACCCTCAACAGGGCTGCCCTAAACAGGGATATTACAGCCCACCATGCTCCGCAGGTCTCGACCTCGAGACCTCGGCTCTGATACCACTAAGGCCCAACCACTACACCAAAAGCCCGGACTGTTAGTGAGGGCGGCATTCCAGGGTGTTAAGGGTGAGCTCAACAGCCCACTGGAGCATCTGAGGACGGCAGCTAAACAACCCCGCAGCTAAACAGCCTCGCAGACCTCGGACACATGGCAGGGCTCACCCTCAACAGGGCTGCCCTAAACAGGGATATTACATGTTATGCATTCAGATTTTAAGCAAATAACTGCTCACTTTTACTATTAATTGATCCATAATGACAATTCTTTCACTGTCCTTCCTGTAAGGAGCAATTGGGTTGTTCTTGGAACACATGTAACAGACTTGTTTCTGTAACTATCTGGACTTTGAACTGAAATGAGAGCAAATTTTTTTTGCCAAACTGTAGTATAGCCAAATTTCAAAAATTTTCAGTCAGTTTGGGAGAATTTGGCAACTATTTTTTTGGCAGAATTGGGCAACTATTTTTTTAACCATTTCTCTCGGAACAACAATGCATACAATTTGGAGTATGTATAAACCATCTGTTTTTTTCCAACGAAACCTGCAAGATCATCTCTCTTTCCTCTGCATCTTTGAAAATCGATTAATTTCCAAACTTAGGTGTCTAAGCATCTTCAATTGCATGTTAGGTGTAACAATCTATCTTGTTTGTGTCTGTTTGAATATATGGTTATAATAAGTCATAACCAACTTCCAAGATGTTTCATCGATGTGTTCCTTTTTCAAGGGAATTATTTGGTATCATGGTAATGAGTTCAAGGGTTATATAAGTTGTCCACATATATTCATAGATGGTATATTTCTCTCTTGAAGTTGTGTATCTGAAATTTCTCCATGTGTGAAACATAACACTGATTGACATTGGTATATCTAGCAGTCTATGTATGGGATACTCTATATGTCTACCTCTAGGACCTGCCTAACTCTATTTGATGCAATTTATGCAACACCCAAGGTGACTTTATGGAGGCGAGTATCAAATTTTTTTCACCTTCCACAACCATCTTGGTCCTCTTTCATGAAGTCACCATTGTCTTAAACTCATTGAGAGCTTTCCAACAATATAAATTTTATCTCGTTCTGAGGTTTGGGAACAAAGTTATGGCCCTTGGAAGATTTGTTGATTTATGTCTAGTTAGCATCTGTATAGCTGACACATGCATGACACATGATAGTCCCACCATGTACCACCATGTATCACCACCTTTTTACACCAAGCCATCAATCACGTGGTCAAAATGTCGCAGTCATGTGCCTATGTGTTGTCACCAAATTACACTACCCCCATAGGACTAACACATCAGTTGCTAAGTCAAATTCAGATCTGGGTTTTTCTAGAAAGTCCTATTTATATGAATTCTGGATTAACAAATTTTGGATCCAAATTCTACTTAAGAATGAGGAATAATTGATGGAGATGGAAATTAACAGATTTTGAATTCCTCACTATTTGAAATCTCCATGTAGAGAGTGGAAAGGACTATGGCACCTAATGGTTTATCGTTTGACAACTAACAACTTTCTATTCGGGTTCTATCCATGTCTGTGTTTTTCTAAAAGTCCACATTATTGGAAGTTCCAGAATGGAGATGGAAATTAACAGATTTTGGATTCCTCGCTATTTGAAATCCTCTGTGTAGAGAGTGGAAAGGACTATGGCACCTAATGGTTTGACAACTAACAACTTTCTATTCAGGTTCTATCCATGTCTGTGTTTTTCTAAAAGTCCACTTTATTGGAAGTTCCAGATTTTTGTACTTTCGCTAGGTCAACAGGTTAACCTTTGAGATACCTCAGCCCTCACATCATATGCTGATTCAGCTGCCACATTTGCTCCTTTGTGATAGTTGTGCCATGTTGGCATGCCACATCATCATGCCATGCCAGCAACCACATTGTCTTCTGTTAATTTTTAGATAACAATGGTATGTTCTATGCTTAGAGC
Source organism: Pinus albicaulis (assembly GCA_034641835.2). Classification (NCBI taxonomy): domain Eukaryota; kingdom Viridiplantae; phylum Streptophyta; class Pinopsida; order Pinales; family Pinaceae; genus Pinus; species Pinus albicaulis. The sequence goes on along the minus strand of CM076579.1, from coordinate 492,041,581 downwards.
AATTTACTTCAATCTTTTCTTATTAGTCTTAACATTGACTGTAAATGCTGATAGAACATAAACAATAAACATAAGACAAGCCAAGACAAGAGGACACAGTATTTTGGTCGGATGTCAGGGAAAAACCCCAATGTGGGAAAAACCCTTTGATCAAATTTTCTTATTATTATTCAAAAGTTTAGCAGAGAGAGAGAGAGGGAGAGAGAGAGTACAATATACAAATTGCACTTGCCCAAAACTTCAGTCAAACAGCAGTCAACAGGATGCTCTAACCAGAAAGTCAATGCTGGTCAAATCAGCAAGTTGACTCCTCCAAATCAGCTCGGTCAACTTCAGTCAGTGCGGCCTCCAACAGTGGTCAAAGTCAGCTGAAAACAGATTCGAAAAAGTCAGTCAAACTCAGTCAACTGAAAGTCAACGCTGCGGTCAAATTGTGGTGGTCAGTGCTGGTCAAAGTGCCCAGAAATTCTTGATTTTCGTGCCAATAGATGTGGCCTAAAGAGATTGAAATTCTGCCCTGAAAAACACAGCTTTTGGAGTATGGTTGATCCAAAGTCAACGCTGGTCAATGCCCTGTACTTCCCTAAAACAGTCTGAAAATTTCAGCCTTCCTTTCACACGTGCGAGGAGAGAGAGAGAGAGACTGCAAGTTGCTGTACGAACCAATGAGAGAGACAGAGATGATGTGATGAGTGATGTCCAAAATGAGGAATGTCTCTCTCCTATTTATATCCTTCAATGAGAGGTGGAGACACATCCATTGGTGTTTATGAGGCTACATTACATTTCAGGGTGACCTTGACAATTTGCACGTGTGATAAAATCAATTCAAAATCCAACTTATGCTCATCCAAACAAGATGATCTTTAGATCAATCTTGCACGTTTTGAAAAGAGGAATCCAACAAAAATATCATCTCCATCATCTGAGCTGTCCAAGGTGGAGTTTGGCCCTAGTTGCCAATTTTAACATCTTCTCTATTAGCACCTGAATTTGGGTATTCCAAAAGTAAGCATTTTTCAAATGTTTCAAACTTTCCGATCTAGGTTTTGTCATTTGATGAAAAATATCAACATAAATGTGTAGCTAACAGAATCTAGCAGTGATAGACATTTAGATCCTATTTGGTAACATGATAAGTCTCGTTAATGGTCAACATTCAACTCTAGGTTTTTGTTTAAGTTGCTTAATTAAAAGATTCAAACTTTTGGTTATCCAGATCTTCAAATATTCGAAACACGCACCATCCGAAAGCTCCAAATAATGCACATCAAATCAAGAGTCAAATTTTCAGATTCTTGGATTCCATGTCATCATTGCCATGTGGCTTGTGTCAAATCATGTCACTTTTGCAATATTAGATTTGTCAATCTTCCACTCAAATAGATTTTCAACTCTTTCAGATTCATTTGGATTTGGGAAAAACCTAAAATGGCCATTTCACTAACTTTCAGATTGCTGGTCTTTTAATTCCATGTCATCATCCATGAGGGATTCCATGTCATCATCCATGTGTTTGTCTGATTGAGATTGAATGACAAGTGTTTCAACTTTGTGTTTGTCTGATTGAGACCATTTTGTTTGATCACCACTTATAAATTTTCTTGGATTCTTGGATTTTCGGATATCCAAATATCTGGAACATCCTCGCCCTTTGTGCTTTCCAAAAAGTTGTGGATGCTGGATATGTAACCGTGCTATCAAAGTTACTTTGCACCAGGTTCCATCATATGGGGTTCCATCCATCTGGTTCATTCATACTCCAGGTTTTTCAGAAAGTGCCATTTTAAAGGAGTCCTAGAATTTTGAACTTTTGGAACCAGATTCTATTAGGAGATGAGAAAACTTTGATGAAATGACAACTACTAGATTCCTGATTTTCGGACGCATCCAGATTATGTTAGTTAGTGGGAAGGTTTCCAATAATTGAGGTTGTGGTGAATTAATAAAGTCTGAATCTTTTGCTATTTGCATCATGTCTGACCTTCCACTATCATGATTCTATCTAACTCCACCATTTGGATTCTTTAGGCGTTTCGAAGTTTCTTAGCAATAGATGAAAAGGTGAATTTACTGGAGGTTTCCATCAACAAATTATTGAATAATGTCGAATCTCTATTTATCTGAAATCTGAATAACACAAACATTTGTATTTTATCAAACTTTTGCCCTTTTAGCCCCTTTCTACTAGGCCCATGGTCATAACACTCACTGGCCCATATGACTAGGGGCTAACACCAAAGTTCCATCCCCAAATTTTGCAGAAGTGTAGGTTTCGAATCAATTTTCAAGCATACTTTCATTAATTGATTTCAACATCTAACTTGGGCATATATTTGCCCCAAATCTCTCTAAAGAGACCAAATCCCACTTGGCTTAGAAAGGCGCATCCAAACTCGTGCAATTAAGCCATCAACCATACTGCTTCTACGAGGCAAAAAAGAGGCCACAGGCCACTTGTTCAGTTTGCCTAATGGGGGAAAAGTTTTCATTTTGTCCCAATTAGACGAACACAGAGTTGCAAGCCCATTTCCGTCGCACTTGGAAGGACCAACACTATGGCTGATTTCATGAGGAACAATATCCTTAGAATTTTATTATTAGTTGAACAACCATGTATTTACATTCATTTAACAAACTGTACTGGCCAAATCAAGACTTTTAACACATTTTATTAGATTTCATAAGTTTATTAGTGGGATCTTAAACACAAAGTCAGATGTTCTGTGAAGACTTCTTCCATTGAGTCTTCACTCAAAAAGCAGGCCTTTACCCAGGATTTTGGGTCCACTTTGTCAATGGAACCTACTACTCATAAGTACAAAATTTAAGGCAACCTTTGCCTATTTGGCTAACTCAACTCCCTTGCAAATTACCTAATTATGCATCAATGAATATACTTAGAAAACATCATAGCCATTCATAACACATAAATTGCATAACCACATATGTGCTTAGGAAAGAATATAACATTAAATATATATACTCACAATAGAAAGTCATACAAGGGAACATAGATTATACACATGTTAAGCCTAGAACTAGAATACTCATCTTTTGTTATGAACCACCAAATGGACACAAACCTCCAACATTCCTCCCAACCATAGATTGTACTGTTAATAATCTCATAATAGCGAGTCAACCCCGAGCTAGGGCCATAACTCCACAAAGGTAAAGGCTCACCTAAAGCTTAATGCAACATGCAATTGGTACTATACAAGTATTGGATCAAGTGTTGACTTTAACAACTTTCCTAACTACAATATGGCATCCACCACCCTGCACAACCAAAGATAGTGGACCCTTTCACTGCCTCTGTAGTTCATCAACCTATGCCACTACTCTTGAGCTTCAAATGTAGAGTGGTTGGAAATCACTAAAAAACTATGGCCCTAGAAGTTCCAATTGCCATGAGAAGTCTCCTTAGCAATCTAGGCTAGTTGTCGATTTCAACAACCTTCCTAACCACAATATTGCAACCAACACCTTGTACATCCCAAGATAGTGCACCCTTACGCTGCCTCTGCAATCCATCAAGTTGTGTCACTACTCCTCTTGAGCTTCAAGTGTAGAACAGTCAGGAAGTCACAAAAAATTGCGGTTCTAGAAGTTCCGACTGCCATGGGAAGTCTTCTAGGCACCCCCGAGGCCTCACCCTGGGCTTACTAGCCCAACCAAATTTCCCCATGAAGCTCCATTCTCACTCGAGATGAGCATGGAGAATTGGTCATCCAATTTTCACCACATAATTCACCATAGCTTTTACAAGGTTACAAAGTTTAATGGTATCCGAGGTCGCAAGGTTCTAATGTTTGTTTGAACTTGTATCATTTTAGCATATCCAATTAGAAACCCCCAATCTAAACCAAGCATAGGTCAATAAGATACCCATAGTTAGGAAGATCAAATAGTACAAAGAGAGTTCCTCACGTCCTCGTCAGAAGGCATCGGGATCTCAAGGCAACAATGTTTGAGGCTCCCTCACCAACATAGTGAGAAACCTGACTTATATGTGCATGTGCCATTTCTGCCAAGTGGTACATGAGGGACTCACTACCCATACTTTGGAATTAGGATGTATATTACTGTGGAATTAGGATATATATTACCCTTTTAAGGATTTGGGATATCTTATGACATGAATTTCCTTTATAAAATGACTTCATGAAGGTTTTCTCATTCACTAGACTTGAGAAACATGCCATGGTCCTAACCTCGCACTTTTCCCTCTTGTGGAGTTACATCCCTACATACTCTTTCTGTTGAATTTTTCCTCGACATTTCAAATTCAAGTCTATGTCTAAAACACTATCGCAAACACACTAAAATGCCACAACACCAAGCACTTTGCACAATGGAAAATGTACAACAGTGAACCAATGTAGCACAAAAGAAATTTTTTCAACCCAAAACTTGTTATATTACAATCTTTTATGCAACAAACATAGTGCTCCTGTATCAGGAATCATGGCCCTTACAATTAGCCTTGATACAAGGAAAAGTCTAGGGCTTGATGCCAACAACACACGACCATTGATTTGCTCTTGAACAAGACACACTTGACTTACATGCTGAAGGAGATCTCACACCAACCCTTTCTGTCCACGTACCTTGAACACTTGGCAGGTCCTTTGCCACCTCTACTGCTACTCACAAGTAAATCTGCTGCCCCATATTTGCTTGCATCTTCAGCACCTCAAAATTGCCTCTAACAGCCCCCTTGCTCCACCAAGAGTCATTGTACATAGGCCATCAAAATCTGCCATCTAACAACACCTTAGCTGCTTCAAGGATGCTGCACATAGGGTCTTCCACATGCTGCCTTCTTACAGACCTCTTGCGGCTCCAAAATGTTTGATCATAGTCTTCAAGGACAACCCTTCCACCTGTCTTCTTGCTTCTCCAAGACAACAATACTTAGGGCACACTTGACATCCCTCACAACTATGACTCAACACCTCATGAGTGATAGTACTTAGGGCATCTCAAATCAGCCCACACACGGTCCCTTAACAACCTATAAGATGACTAATCTAGGCACAAAAGCACTGCTGTTCAACACCCTTGTTGATAACTCTCCACACTTAGTAAATCTTCAACTATAAGATCAAAAAGTGTTGGACATTGGATAAACCAGTGCTCTCCGCGTGTATCGCGACATGCGCTTAATCACCTTTTGTGGATCCATTAACTCTGGCGATGTGTTTGTGTACTAACACCTGTAGGTTTTGGTGTAATGGTAATCGTGATTCCAACAAGTGGTATCAGAGCCAAAGGTCTCGAGTTCGAATCAAACTCGACTCGCGTTGGGGGGAGATTGTTGGACATTGGATAAACTAGCACTCCATGCGTGTTTCACGACATGTGCTCAACCGCCTCTCGTGGATCCATTAACTTTGTCGATGCGTCTGTTTACTAACACCTGCGGGTTTTGGTGTAATGGCAATCATGATTCCAACACAAAGAATACCTCTTTAGAGACTCGATACAACCTCCAAAGCTCCTCGGTTCTGGGCACCAATAGTTTGAGATTTTTGGCCTAATTGCAGTCCACAATTAGGGATACCTCAGTCACGTTAAAATTTGTATTAAGCTCCCATTCAAACTTGTTTCCCTTCACTGCCCTTAGATAAGAACGACCTTGACCCGACCTAACATTCCAACTCAAACTAGGGTCTCGACCCTCTCTTCAAGTTTTGAAGTTAGCTTGATTGTTACAAACATTATCACATAAATAAATGAACTAGAACTATGCCCAAAACTTGCACGAATAGACCCTCTCAAACTCAGCTAGCTGACCATAAGACAAGAAACCAAAATTCGTCCTTCTCTCGCTAACTCGGCTCCTTTGAGGTCTGTAGTCTTCTTGTGAAGTATACACTTGATGAATTGCACTTGTGGTGATTTCCAAATGAGCTTGAATTCACCTCTTCTTATAGTGATCTTAGAGGTCATGTCTAGTAGGTCAAGCCAACAGGAGCCTACCCATAAAAACCCCAATATCTTAAGAAATAAATTCCTTTTCATTTGTCTTTTGCCACATCATTGAAGCCCTAGGTCCCCATTAGCCCTTCAAGGGGGCTCCTCATGCTTCCAATAAATAAACTATCAATTTTCCACCTTGGTCTTCCGCCCACAACTTTGGGTACAAAACCCATCACTTGGGTACATTGCCCACAAAGCTCCATATTTTTTGAGTCAACCCCTCACAAGCCCAGTACCCCAGGGGTTGTGTGAGTACATCCCAAGCTACACATTTCAACACTTTGTGTTGGGTGGTCTGCAGTCATGATGTCTTTTATTTCCATGTATGTGATTACAAATGACACATTAGGTTCGCTGGCCTTAGAACAAATATACATAGATATATAGGTCCCAAAATAAGTAAATAATTAAACATACATGGAAACAATGTTATCGAAATTGGTGGAACCAGCCAGCCCAACTGTTTTGTCCCCAAAAACCAGTTTGACTTGTGGCTTGTAACTTGAAAAGGCCGGTTTGGTATCGTAACGACTGCTTTTGTACGAAACCGGTTGTTTATGTACAACACAACCAAGAACCCTGTGAACACAAATTTCTTTTTAAAAAATAATAACTTATTAGTGGAGCAACCTAATATTCAACTCTAGGAACCTACTAATGCTGTGTAATTATTGGTAATGTTAAATTCTTAAAGTAGAAGTGACATTCTTCTTTATCTTTCATTACATTTCTTTAATTGTAAAAGGATGAAAATGAAAGATAATGAAAGATTAAGGAGAATGTTACTTTTACTTAAATTTTAAACATTACCATTAATTGTGTCAAGATGTTTGAGAGTGGTTCCAACCTCATTGGATTCAATATGGAAAAAGTAGAATTTTAGATCCTACTTAAAATGCAACAGACTTAACAATTTTTCAGATTTTAGGATTGGGGGGATTGCAATGTTTCCATTGGATTCTATCATGTATGAGGGTATGGGACTATCATTTAATCAAGAGCACCGAGCCCTCTATGTACCTTGATGTTTGTGGCATTGATTGTTGAACTCATCTATCACGACCCTAGTAAAAATGTATCCATCACTGAAACAAAATTTCAATTTGACATGTTAAGCTTTTTCTATCTTATTTTAATGCGTGATGATATATATGATGAGGATCCCAATATGGGCAATGATTTTGATAATATGTAGGTATTTGTTATAGCATTTTTTTGTTTTTTTTTTTGCTTTTGGCACAAAAGCCATCTAGAGCCCTCTTTGTTAATGTATTTTTGGTTTAGAGATGTATTGCACCAAGTGCATATTTTGGTTATATGCACTCTTGCTATATAAACAAGAAGTTCTGCATATTTGTGTATAAACGGTTTGGATTCATATGGATGCACATGAATATATATTATTTTCTTTAAACTTGAATATTTTATGTATTTTTGGTCAACCAGTATTTTGGTTTGGTTTTTTTTTTTTCCAGTTCCGGTCCTGTTTTGACTTGTTCCAAAATCAGGGTGTCGACTGGTTTGGTTTTGATAACATTGCATGGACATGCACGTCCAACACAACCTGGCTCACCAGCCTGATAATAAGATATTTGATTACATAGAAGGGGTCATCCTGGTGATGTTACCATTGGTGCATATTTGCATCTTTGAAAATTATTTGATTTCCAAAGTTGGGTGGTGAATCATTTTCAATTGCATTTTAGGTGTAACTTGCTATGTCGTCTTGCTATACATTTTATATCTTTACCAAGTATTACTTTGCTGCTCCATTGGGAAGTTACCAATAGTTTTAACCATTGCTCTCTGTAACTATAATAGATATTAAACATGTATAACTATAATATATATTAAACATTTATGGAGTATGTATCAACGGTCTTATGTATGTTGGTTTGATTGTATTGTTATACTTCTTGTAACCAATTGCAAGATGTTTGATTTTTGTAGTCTTTTTTCAAGCAAATTACTCCTGTATGGTAATGAGGTCAAGGGTTATACAAGTTATCCACATATATATTAATAGATGGTGTTTTGCTCTCTTGAAGCCGTGTAGCAGGCTGCTAGCAAAACTCTCTGTTTGTCAAACATATCACTGATCACCTTTGGTATATCCATTGTTTTAAAAGTTGGAATCAGACTCAGAATTGGTCAAGGGTGAGATTGGACTGGGATCCTAATTGGATTGGAATCGGCCAACGACTCTGTTAGGAATTGGTTTAAAATAATACAGAATTAAAAATTTTAATATTTTTTTTGATCAAAACTCATGGTTTGAACTGGTGAAACTGGTTGAACTGGTCAGTCAAACTGGCTAAACTGATTCACAGCTCAGTTCAAGATCAACAAGGGGTAAAGCTTAAACTGATCAAACCTGTTGATTCTCGCTCAGCTAGTTTTTAGAACACTGGGTATATCTAGCAATCTATTTAATATTTATTCGATACTTTGTATGTCTACCTCTGGGGCTTTCTAACAACTATTAATTGATGCATATCTAAAGGCCTTTCCTTTACATCCTCCTTTTTTTCACAATAATGATTGAAACTTTATATTGAAATCATTGTGGACAAACTGTACAACGAGGGTTTACAAAATGGAGGGTGGATCTGACAAGCTTTAACCTAGAGTGTTCAGTTACATCTTATCCATTCAAAAAAGTACTAGAACTGTTCGTCCAGTACCACCAAGGAGTAGGTCCGCAGGTATACTGCCTCACATTTTGGCCTAGTCACAGCACAAAATGACAACATGCTCTAAACTGGAAAGTGCAAATTAGAAATTGGATGCCCAGAACCGGTTTTATTGTTCAGGTCCACCTGCATTGCTGGGTTTTCATTTGCAGATGCCATAGTATCAGTGGTGTTGGCATTAATTCCTGATGGAGATCCTGCATAGGCGACGGAGTGATCCAGAGAGGCTTGTGCCCTCACTGAGATTCAAATTGCTAAAACCATGGAGAACAGAGCTCAATAAATATTAATCAGGAAAGACCGGTAGTAATCCATTGATTGACTGATTCATCCCACATGCAAGAGTAACCTCTGCCATCATATAGCTCTCGACTATGCAAGGGTGTGAAGGATAATATAGGGCTCTTATAATTATTATGGAATTACCAACCACAGCGACCTTATGGGCTCCTTTTCCCTCAAGAGTGATGAGGCTGTGCAAAACTGTAAGTGCTTCCACCTCATTGTTTGTAGTACTATCAAGTCCCCAGGCATTTTCCAGCCAACCCGCTATCCCCCACTGCACTGGCCTCCATTTTTCATTTGCATCTTATTATCATGACTTGTGATATGGAATCAAATTCTTGAAACTTTGATCTTGAGCTCTGTTTTCTTAAGCTTTGCCCTTGGGACAACTTGGTAGTAAAATTTAAACTGTTGTAGATGCACGATATCCATGTCTTGGTTTATTTTTTGTAAGGTACCATATTCATGTTAGTGTTTGGTTGGAATCACTAGATTGCACCTTAAATTTTGAAGTCACCTAATGCCATAAAGTTGATTCACATATTTTACTGGATGATTAAAGCCACCAGGCATCTTAGTTCATGTGTATTTTTTTGTGTTGCCTTATGTTTAGATATTTACAAAAAATTACTGTTTTTCATTAACACCATTGATTTCTTGTCGTTTTGATTTGGATATTTTCTTTGTTTTTGATTGATCTTGAAGGTAGTCGAACTAGCAAAGAAGATGGTACAGTGGGTGAAAATAGGTGGATACATTTTTTTTAGAGAATCCTGTTTTCATCAGTCTGGAGATCATAAGCGCAAAGCTAACCCAACACATTATCGAGATCCAAGCTTTTACCTTAAGGTCCGTTCACAATTTCTCTTTCTGTTTGCTCATTAAATTGATTATATGTGCAGTACAAGGTTACGGCATATACTTGGCAATTATATAAATTCACATTAAATGCATATAATTCTTAATATTATTCTCTGACAAGATCATGGAATCAGGTTTTCCAAGAGTGCCTTGTGAATGATGTATCTGGAAACCTTTCAGAGTTGTCCCTTGTTTTCTGCAAATGTGTTGGAGCTTATGTAAGAAACAAAAAGAATCAAAATCAGGTCAGCTTTTTGTGTACACATTCATGCATGGCTTTTGTGTTGTCCTACTTGAGCATGTTAGCATTATCCTTGACTAGACAAATGAATATAGTCTTGAACACACTTCTTGCAGATTTGCTGGCTTTGGCAGAAGATTCCTTCAGCAGATGACAAGGGTTTTCAACGGTTCTTGGACAGTGTCCAGTATACTCTTAATGGTATTTTGCGGTACGAGCGAATATTTGGAGAAGGTTTTGTCAGTACAGGGGGAATAGGTATAAGCATATGCTTAGTGTAGTTTCTGAAATTAATTTTCTATGCAGACATTCAACATAATATATATTAAATAATGCAAATTTCCAGTCCTTTTGTTCTCATTTTAATGAACTGCAATAACATTTAGTTCCGCAACCAGTATCAATAAATGGTTAATGACTTTAGTTGCTATGCAGAGACTACAAAGGAATTTGTTGACAAACTTGAGCTCAAGGCTGGTCAAAAAGTACTTGACGTGGGCTGTGGAATTGGAGGAGGTGACTTTTACATGGCTGAAACCTTTGAAGTTGAGGTTACGGCCATTGACCTTTCTATAAACATGATTTCATTTGCTTTGGAGAGGGCCATTGGTCGACGATGTGCTGTGGAATTTGAGGTTTCAGACTGTACAAAAAAGGAATATCAGGAGGGTACATTCGATGTGATTTACAGCCGGGACACAATACTTCATATCCAGGTCCATATTTTCGCATATCATTGTCTTACGCCTAGATTTAATTTCCTGCTAATCTGTTCCAGGAATTTTTTGTTATTGACTATTAATCTAGCATACAGAGATTTTTTTTTTCTAGAAATATTATAATATTTGTTTCGGCCCAAATGCCATCAAGATTTGTAGACTCTGTTTTGTGTTTTATCCTGTGGTTATCACAAATGCTAAATTAATTTACACTTTTTCAGGATAAGCCAACTTTATTTCAGAAATTTTACAAATGGTTGAAGCCTGGAGGTAGAGTGCTCATCAGTGATTACTGCAAAAAACATGGAACAGCATCCTTGGAATTTCATGAATACATTAAACAGCGTGGATATGATTTACATGATGTAGATGCATATGGTCAGGTGTGCCACTGAAACTGTTCTGATGTATTATGCACAATATGGTTGCTAGAAGTTCGTCACAGAAACTGTCAATCTAAAGTCAAACTACATATCAATCCTGACAAAAAAGTTGAAAAAAGTCTGATATTGGGTAATAAATTAATGCCATTGTGCAGTTAGCTCACTCTGGGATGGAGTGAAAACCAGCCTAGATCCATCTTAACTCCGGATCTATCAAGCGCTGAGAGGGATCAAATCTTTCGAGGTGAAAACCTCTCTTTTGAGTGCAAAACTTGAGGAAAGATTTGCACCTCGAGAGATTTGATCCTTCTCGGCGCTTGATAGATTAGGAGTTAGGATGGCTCTAGTCTGGTTTCAGTCATGTACAACCAAGGAAAATCTATAGAAGATATGATTAATTTTATCAACAGTATGTAAATATATCAAATATTAATATAATCATTTTAAATATGCTAAATATTTCTGAGATTAACTTGGTCATTTTAATTTTAAATTTTCTTAGTTACCTCAGTTTGTTGAGATGATAAATATTGTTAATAACTGTAATGATGAAAAATGATGAAATAATTTTTTTGAATGCAAAGTGACAATAATAATGTTGAAAGATAGAAATTGTGAATAATAAGAATGTACTCATGTTACAAATAGTCTTCATTGTGATCAATCTCAAACTATTCTCTTCCACTATTCTTATTGTCACCCTCGTTAGTTTTGTCATCTTTTCATATCGATTATATTTTGTCATCTTTTCATATCGATTATATGAAAAATAAAATTTAAATTGTAAATCATTTAAATCTTTAGCTCGAGTTGTTGTAGTAAACATGATACGTTGTCTCTCTTGCTCTACAACATTAATAGGTTAAATTACTATAACACAAAAATCAATGTGCATTGTCAATAAAGTTTTGTGCTTACACTAAAATCAATGCATATTGTTAATCTAATCACTTTTTAAAATTAATGTACCATCATATATCCAATTACATCAAATCAGAAATCAACATCTAAGTTAATGCATTTACTGCAAGCAATCAAATAAGGTTATAAAATATCTTCTACACTGAAATCAATGCATTTAGTTTAAACAGTCAAATAGGATTAGAAATAATCTACATTGAAATCAATGCATCTAGTGCAAGCAATCAAATATAATTATAAATCAACATCTACATTGAAATCAACACATCCAGTAAGCAATCAAAGTGTTAGAAATCACCACCTACACTGAAATCAATGCATCTAGTGCAAGTAATCAGATATCATTAGAAATAAATATCTACACTAAAATCGATGAATCTAGTGAAAATAATCAAATAGGATTAGAAATCACCATCTCCACTTAAATCAATCCATCTAGTGTAAGAAATATTATTCCCTCTCTCCACCCTCTATCCATATCTATATCCCCCTCCATCTCTTCTTTTTTGATATCAATCTCTTTGTCACTCCCTCCCTCTCCCCATCTCCCTCTTCTTCCCTCTCTTCACCTTTCATCTATATCTCTATCTTCCCCTTCTCTCCCTCTCCCCCGCTAATGTCTCTCTTTCCTCCTTTTGTCTTCTCTCCCTCTCTCTCCATCTTCCTTATCAATCTCTCTCTCTCTCCATCTTCCTTATCACTCTCTCTCTCTCTCTCTCTCCACATTTATCTCTCTATGTCATCTTCCTTATCACTCACTCTCTCTCTCTCTCTCCACATTTATCTCTCTATGTCTTTCTTCTTACCTCCCTCTTTCTCCCCCTCCAAGTCCATCTCTCTTTCCCTCCCTCTCTTTAATCTCTCACATCCTCTCTCTTCCTCCCTCTCTCTCTCCACCCACCAACTATGTTACTATAACCCTCCCTCTCTCCTTATCTCTCATTTTCTCCCCCTTATCTCCATCTCTCCTTCTTTGTCCCTTTATCTCACCCCCTTCTCTTATCTCCTTATCTCTCTTTGTCTCTCCCTTGTCACTTCTTCTCTCTCTCCACTTCTCACTCTCTATATTTCTTATTTCCTACCTCTCTCCCCCTCCAACTCCATCTCTCTATCGATCCCTCTCTCCTCCTCTCTCACAAGTCTTCTCTCTCCCTTTCTCTCCTACCTACCTCTCTCTTCCCTGATCTCTCTCCCCTTCTCTCTCTCCAATACTCTCTCATCCTCCCCCTCTCTCCCTTTCTCTTCCCCATCTCTTTCTCTCTCTCCCTCTCTCTCTCCCTCCAACTACATTACTATATTGTAAATTTATGTAGATGTTCTATGCTTGATGCAACTTTACTTTTCACCACAGCAACCACATAAACAATCAAGTAAAATGCTGATAGAGCATACCAGTGGATCTATAGAAGACAAACCAAAAACATAAAAATGTGGTGGTGCGTTATGGCGGTCAACAGGATGCTTCAACTAGCAAAGTCTCCTTGGTCAGCCTACCCAGCATGTGTCACAACAACCTTCAAAACAACCACACAGTCAACTCAAAGTCAACCCCAGAAAAGTCAACGTTGCCCCAACAGCAGCAACACCAGCAACACCAGCAACAATGGCAGAAACGGCAACAACAACGGCAACAACGACAGCAACAACGGCAGCAATGGCAACAACAACGACAACAACAACGTCTTCGTCCTTCTTTCCCACGTGTGAACTGAAACTGCCTCTAAGGAGCTCGAACCAATCAGAAGAGGAAAGATGATGTGTGAGGATGAGATGAGTGAAATGTCCTCCAACGTTGACTCTATTTATATCAATCACTGAGGTGTATGACACATTTGCTGGGGGTTTAAAACCTTAAGGCCGACCTGCACATATTTGAAATTATTAAAAATAAATTCAAAACAAATGTTTTGCTCATTAGATTAAGATCAATTTTAGATCGATCTTACACCTCTCCGAAAGAGGAACCCAATAAAAATATTGGTATCTTCATCGGAGCATCACAACATGGAGTTTGGACCTAGTTGTCCAATTTTAACACTCCCTCTCAACTAGGGAGAACTCCATCGACTTGTGCAATCAAACATCGTGCGTCATCCCGCCGTAACTTGCTTTGCTGGCCTCTTTATTTCAGAACAGTAATGGGTCATTCACAAAGACATCATTTCGGGTTGACAGATTCAGCCCAGAGGTTCGAAACCTCTATAGGACTCACAAAGAGTCTCATACCAACTCGAAGTTGGTTTATCTGACCCGAAGTCAGTAGGAGGTCCGAAACCTCACTTGGACTCAAGAGTCATTTTTACTAACCCGAAGTTAGTCTCACTGACCCGAAGTCAGTTGGAGGTCCGAAACCTCACATGGAATCAAAGAGTCACATACCAACCCGAAGTTGGTTCATCTAACCCGAAGTCAGTAGGAGGTCCGAAACCTCACTAGACTTGATCCCAGATCAAGTGGTTGGACACGTGCCATCCTAGATAGAGAGTACGACAATCTCTAATGCGTCCATTAGTGTTTGCTACTAGTCTCTAGCTTTTCCCACCTCATTGGCCAAATGAGAGGTACTTCCCATGAGCCCGGAACTCAGTGGGTAGGATGCATACGGGGCACAGATCATGAGAGGTGAACCTATTCAAATATCATAAAGGTGGGGCAGAAGCACCACAAGGTTCAGTAAGCCTATTCCCGTGTGTGCTTATAGCTCCGAGGAACTATCCCCAAGCCCCCCCCAGAGCTCCCAGAGCTCATCGTCTAACAGGACCCTCAGAATAGGGTCGTTCCATGATTCCAAGATTCTTACGGAAGGTTAGGAACATGACCTTCCCCAAGGGCATTGTGAGAATATCTACGACCTGCTCATCAGTTCCTATATGATCGAGCCTTACGACACCTTGCTGTACGATATCCCGGATAAAGTGGTACCAGCCATCAACATGCTTGGATCGTTCGTGGAACACAAGATTCTATGACAAACGAATCCCCCTCAGGTTATCACAAAGGATAACGGTGGCATCTAGCACATGCTCGAACAACTCACTGAAGAGATTTCGCAATGAAGTGACTTCACAACAGGCATACATGCTGCAATGTATTCGGCCTCAGTGGTGCTTAAGGCTACCGAATTTCGTTTCCTACTCGAAGCAGATCTACGTGTGAAGAAGCATCTAGATGTGCCCTTGTGATCCACCACACTGCCAACCCAATCGGCATCAGTATATCCAAAGAGTGTCATGCTCCCGGCAGTGTATCTCAGCCCATGGTCTATCGTGCCCCAGAGATATCTCAAGAGTTTCTTGGCACCAACCTAACCATGTATTGACTCAAAGTGTTTACTGCACAACATACGTTTGGATGGGTGTTCACTAAGAACATCAGGGCCCCTACGAGTTGAAGATACTGAGTAGGATTTGCTAGCAACGGGCCCAGCAGCGCTGCCACTCAACTTCTTAAAGTTGAGCTCCATTGGTGTCGACCCGGACTTCTAGTCCACCATACTAAATCTTTCTAGAAGCTTCACAATGTATTTTCCTTGAGAAAGGAAAATATTGCCAGGTTTCTGCCAGACCTCCAGGCCTAGGAAATAATGCATCAGTCCTAGATCCTTAATCTCGAACTCAGCAGCGAGCTCCCTCCTGCACTGATGAATGAGAGGGTTAGCACCTGTCAGGAAGAGGTCATCCACATACAACACCAGAATGAGAGGCTTCCCTTTGACAACCTAGAAGTAAAGGTTCGGATTAGCATTACTTGAGTGGGCTTGACTTCACCAAAGTAGCTATCTATCCTCTCATACCAAGCTTTGGGTGCTTCCTTCAGCCGTTGTGGGCTTTCTTCAGCACTGAGAACTGAGACATAGGTGTCCAGAAACCTACTTGAACTTCAAGAGTTGCTCGACATATACCTCTTCCTTTATCGCACCATGCCGAAATGCGGTCTTCACATCCATCTGATGAAGACTCCATCCTTTCGTAGCAGCAAGGGCTATAATAAATCGAATGGTGGTGTATCGGGCCACAAGTGCAAATATGTCATCATAATTTATGCCTTCCTTTTGAGAGAAGCCACGGGCAGCGAATCTTGCCTTGAATTTTTCAGCACTTCCATCAGATCCATGCTTGATCTTGTAGAGTCGTTTCAAGGTGACAACTGCTTTGTCCTTCGATCTTGGAACCACATCCCAGACATCATTCTTCATAATGGACTCATACTCTTCGTGCAAAGCATCCTTCCAGACTTGATGCTTTACGGCTTCCTCAAAGGATCCATGCTCGAATTGTACAATAGTACTCATGGCTGCTAGATACCCTTGGTATCTACTCGGCTTCTTGCTTTCACGGAATGTCCCCCTTTGGGTTGCATGTCCCTCAGCATCCTTGAGAGTGTCCCTGAACCATGATGGTCTCTTTCCTAGTGAAGGAGGTGGATCAATCGGGTCCATCGGTCCTTCAACATCAGGCATTGTTTCATCCTTCGGTTCTTCTTGATTTTCAGGCCTTGCTTCATGATCTTCCTCAAATCTCGGAAGATTGACTACTTTTCTCTGGGAAGTATCTTCGTCAAAGGTGACATCGTGGCATATCTCCACTTCCCTTTGACCAGGCACATATAATCTATAGTCCTTCGAAGTTTCACTGTAGCCCACAAACATTGTGGTCTCTCTCTTGATGCTAGCTCCTCTGCAAAATTTCTTGAACTCGTTCGTCTCATATTCAATGCCATTATCGGTATGTCGGATAGCATCTCATGTCATTGCTCCCAGTGGACTTCCTCCAACCTGGTAGAGTTGTTAATTTCTGCATATGTTCTATGCCATTTCAGCTTGGGGCACAATACTGAAGAAGATAGAACATACTAATAGATCGATGAAAGACAAGGCAAAAATAGAGATGATGAATGGTGGCGTTACGGCGATCAGCAGGATGCTTCTACCAACAAAGTCTCCAATAGGTCATACAGTCAAGCGTGTCACACATAACCCCAGAACAACCCAAACAAAGAACAATCCATATATTACGCAGCCCCAACGCTATCCAGAGAAAGAGAATTCCTCCACACAATGTGTGTCAAATGAACTCTAAGTCTCTCCAATATATAGGAATCTTTGGGGGTGTGTGACACATCCTTTAAAACATTTAAGTCTATATTTTATTCCAGGCCGCCCTAGCACATAACTGGAATAAATTCAAAGTACATGTTTTGCTCATCCGATCGAGATGATCTTTAGATCAATCTTACACCTCTCCGAAAGAGGAATCCAATAAAAATATTGGGATCGTCATCTGAGCAGCACAACCCGGAGTTTGGACCTAGTTGTCCAATTTTAACACTCTCTCTCAACTAGGGAGAACTCCGTCCACAAGTGCAATTCAAACATCGTGCGTCATCTTGCCGTAACTTGCTTTGCTGGCCTCTTTATTTCAGAATAGAAGTGGGTCAGTCACAAAGACATCATTCCTGGCTGACAGATTAAGCCTAGAGGTCAAAACCTCTATCGGACTCACAAAGAGTCTCTAACCAACCCGAAGTTGGTTCATCTGACCCGAAGTCAGGCGGAGGTCCAAGACCTCACAAGACTTGATCCCAGATCAAGTGGTTGGACCGTGCCATCCTAGATAGAGAGTACGGCAATCTCTGATGCGTCCACCAGTCTTTGCTACTAGTCTCTAGCTTTTCCCACCTCATTGGCCAAATGAGAGGTACTTCCCGTGAGCCTTGAACTCAATGGGTAGGATGCATACGGGGCACAGATAATGAGAGGTGTACCAACTCAATAATCACAATGGTGGGGTCGAAGCACACCAACAAGGTTTGGCAAGCCTAGCCTTGTGGTTGCTCATAGCTTCGAGAAGCTGTCCCCAAAGCCCCCCAGAGCTCCTCGAGCTCATCGTCCAACAGGACCCACATCATAGGGTCGTTCCACGGTACCAAGTCTCTCACGGAAGGTTAGGAACTTGACCTTCCCCAGGGGCTTAGTGAGAATATCCATGACTTGCTCATCAGTTCCTAAATGATCGAGCCTTACGGTGCCTCGCTATACCATCTCCCGAATGAAATGGTACCTGATATCAATATGCTTGGATCGGTCGTGGAACACAAGATTCTAGGTCAAGCGAATTCCACTCTGATTATCACAGAGTATCACCGAGGTATCTAGCACATGCTCGAACAACTCACTGAAGAGCTTTCGCAACCAGACTGCTTCACAACAGGCCATACTTGCTGCAATGTATTCGGCCTCAGCGGTGCTCAAAGCCACCGACTTCTGCTTCCTGCTCATCCATGAGATCAAAGCAAAACCAAGATTGAAATAGCATCCCGATGTGCTCTTACGATCCACCACACTGCCAGCCCAATTGACATCAGTATATCCAAGGAGTGTCACACTCCTGGCAGTGTATCTCAGCCCATGGTTTATCGTGCCCCGAAGATATCTCACATATATCTGGACGGGTGTTCACTAAGAACATCAAGGCCCCTACGAGTTGACGATACTTAGTAGGATTTGACAATACGGGCCCAGCAGCGCTGCCACTCAACTTCTTGAAGTTGAGTTCCATTGGTGTTGACGCGGACTTGCAGTCCACCATACCCAATCTTTCCAGAAGTTACACAATGTATTTTCCTTCAGAAAGGAAAATCTCGCCAGGTCTTTGCCAGACCTCCACGCCTAGGAAATAGTGCATCAGTCCTAGGTCCTTTATTTCGAACTCAGCAGTGAGCTCCCTCTTGTATTGATGAATGAGAGGGTCAGCACCTGTTAGGAAGAGGTCGTCCTCATACAACACCAGAATGAGAGGCTTCTTTCTATCATCCTTGAAGTAAAGATTCGGATCAACATTACTACGAGTGAAGCCCAGCTTCATTAGGTAGCTATTTATCCTTTCGTACCAAGCTCTGGGTACTTGCTTCAGCCCATAGAGAGCTTTCTTCAACCTGCAGACATGGGTGTCCCTAACCTGGACTTCGAACCCCAGAGGTTGCTCAACATACACCTCTTCTTTTATCGCATCATGCAAAAATGCGGTCTTTCATCTATCTGATGAAGACTCCATTCTTGCGTAGCAGCAAAGGCTATGATTGATCGAATGGTGGTATATCGGGCCACAGGTGCAAGAGTGTCATCGAATCTTGCCTTGAACTTTTCAGCACTTCCATCAGATCTATGCTTGATTTTGTATCGAGGTGACAACATCTTTGATCTGTGGTCTAGGAAACATATCCCATATATCACCCTCGTATCCTTGCAGATTTAGATACTTTACAGCTTCTTCAAATGATCTAGGTCTAGGCTCATATTGTACTCATGGCTGCCTGGTATATATATGGCTTCTCGGTTTTCCTCCGGAATTTACCCCTCTGAAGCCATATATCTTTGAGCCATAAGAATCTTCTTTCGTTTAGCAATGATATTAGTTCAAGAGCATATACAGATATATTCTCCCTCTTAATGCCATCTTCTCTCCCGAGAGAAGATAAATGAGGGCATCCCAGATACCAACTTGGAACTTAATTTTCCACGGTCAAAGCAATCTAACAGGCTTTGTTGATCATGGTTCAAGATTCCAACAATGTCTGAACGCTGTCGAAACATATTTTACCATTATGCTTCAGAGTGAGACTGCAACTGTCACATGCTACTTGCTACATAGGTGACTACCTATGTCACTGTTCAACAGGGAGAATATACCAACAAGCCCCAGCTTGTGTTAGAAGTCCTATTATTCTAAGGAGGTCCGCTGTAGCTTCCTCAACCAGCCCTCTTTACTGTGACCCACAGAACTAGGAATCCAAACATGATTCCTTCTCTCATAATTCTGCACTTGAGAGCTTAATCTATTACATCTGGCATCTTATCCAGCACTGCTTCTTAATTTCAGATCTGCCCAACTACAGTTGACAGATCTAAGACTTCAAATCTCAGTTTTGCGATTTGTCTCTTCAATTGCACAGGTCTAGAAACCAGTTATACAGATGTTCAAAGAACACAGAATATTCCATTCTTCATGCCAGTCCAGATTCCATACCTTATGTGAAACCTTTCTCTTATGTAGATATAGCATACTCATAAGATACTTCTACTCATCAGAGTTCCATAAGGATACATGCCAATCCTGCTCATCGCTGATTCAGCCCCAGTCATCCTGCAGGATAAATCTCAAGTCATCAATAAAATGTTACATGTGTCATGTTAATGTACAGATTTGAATCACACCTGCCTTATTCAGATTTATGAGATAGGACAATCTTTCTTCTGCCTTCAGGATTTTGATTCTTGCAGACCTTTGACCTATTTTATAAGTCCAACAAGATTCTTTGTATGAGAGAGAAAAAAAATCTGCTCACAGAGATCTTTAGGTTGTCTTCTTTTAATGATGATACAGTAGGTCTGAAAAGAGGATCAACAACCCCCAAATAATGATATGGGGAAGGGCCAACGTTGATGACCTTTTATCCTGAATTAAACTGAGGCCACAAGTGAATGTATGATTCAAACCAAGAACTTTAGCACAAGCCAAGCTGAAGAATTTCACAGGTCGGCTTAAATGTATTATCACAGGAATGAAGAATTTCAGTTTAAATTTATTATCACAGGAATGAATATATGAGTGACTACACTGATATCTTCGGCAAATTCTGAGAAAAAAAAACAGATTTCTGCTTCTCTTGACATGGCCCTTTAAGCTGTTACTTCAAAGGTGAATCACTTCAAGAGTTTTACGTTTCCAGGGACTTGATTGAAAAACATACCATTCATTATTGAAGTGTCGTGACCATATTTATTATTGAAGTTTCGTGACCATGCCGGAAAGTCAAATTTTCAGACATTCTTCTGGCCCAATCTACGACACGACCGTGTAGATTTTGCCACATGCTACAGAGACCGTAGACGGGCGACAACATTCTGCCATTACACTCCTCCTCGTCCATGCCTGAAGCTAGTTCTGCCATCGTTATAATTTTTAAGAACTTGTTTACCGAATGTAATTACAGGGACTGACGCGAAAAGAAAAACGAAATTACGGTATGGTTCACATTGCTCCATACATACGTTCCATTTTGCTCATATTCTGGCCATTCAGAATCTTTATAACTTCGACACTTGTAATAGTCATTCGCGGTGCGATGATTCCTCGAGATTAACCACCGTGGAATATCGACCCAATAGGCGAGGGTTTCGATCTCAAAGCTGTCGGCCTGCCTATTTGATTTGCAATCAACTCTGCTGCGGGTTCCATCGTGATAATTTCAACCAGTGACATGTCCAAAATTCGCGTAGAGGGCATGCAAGACATTACGCTCTTCGGCGTCCCTTGTTCGAGTTGTTTCGAGCCCGAAATTCAGAGGCGACGGCTTAACAGACTTAGACGGCTCTTTGTGCTTTGGGTTAAATTTGGTTTCGCGGGTTCATAAATTCGACCATCCGCTATCACGATGTCTCATCTGCTTGCAGATTGAAACTCGTCCAATCTGCCCGAATTTTCAATGTACACGACATTCAAAATCTGGTGAGGCCACCCTGTCAACGGTTTCCTATAATTCCGCCTATGACGACAAATCCCATGCCTGTCTTTACCAACAAGTTTGCTAGCAGGTTCTGTAAGAAAAAAAATGGTGGCTTGCGTGTCTCAAAATAGGCCCTTATAGGGCTGTGACAAACCCTTCAAGAGCTCGTCCCTTGCTACGCCGCTGCCCTAGGGCATATGCCAGCCCTTGACCACTCTACGCAAGCCGAGTTGTAGAGCTATGGCCCGTGGCCTAGCACAACAACACTCCTGTAGCAACCGACCTCCAAAACAGTATGTGGCTACGAGTCTCGATGGCTTTGACCGCGTGAAAATAAGACCCCCTTCCCAGTTGGTGTCTTTTAACAATACGCTGCTGCCGGTAAAAAAAATTTGTCCACGCTGTCTTTAATGAGGCAGGGACTGCGGCCCACATATAGCAGTTTTCGCTGCTATCCATTGCACCCCAGACACATTTATGTAGGTTGAAACAACCTTTTTAATTCGGTCTTCCTAAATTGACCCTAAAACAGTCATCTATGCCTCCCTGTTCTTGAACTTCATTCGCTGTGGCTAAGACAGAGACATAGTCTCTCCTCCACGAGTTATAAATTGAGTGTTGTCTTCCATAAGCCTCTGATACCATGTTAATTTCTGCATATGTTCTATGCCATTTCAGCTTAGGGCACAATACTGAAGAAGATAGAACATACTAATAGATCGATAGAAGACAAGCCAAAACAGAAATAGGAAATGGTGGCGTTATGGCGATCAGCAGGATGCTTCAACCAGCGAAGTCTCCAATAGGTCATTCAGTCAAGCGCGTCACACATAACCCAGAACAACCCAAACAAAGAACAATGCATATATATCACAGCTCCAATGCTATCCAGAGAGAGAGAATTCCTGCACAACAATGTGTGTTAAATGAATTCTAAGTCTCTCCAATATATAGGAATCTTTGGGGGTGTGTGACACGTCTTTTAAGACATTTAAGTCTATATTTTATTCCAGGCCGACCTAGCACATAAGTGGAATAAATTCAAAGTACATGTTCTGCTCATTCGATTGAGATGATCTTTAGATCAATGTTACACCTCTCCGAAAGAGGAATCCAATAAAAATATTGGGATCGTCATCTGAGCAGCACAACCCGGAGTTTGGACCTAGTTGTCCAATTTTAACAAGAGTGTATCAATTCTAGACCCAAACGTGATAGCTTCCATGAAGCTCTTCTTCCACATGTGCACCTTTCCATCAGTGAATGCCACATTGAAACCTTTGTCTTCCATGGCCGATATAGACACAAGGTTCTTCTTCAAATTAGGTACATAGAGTACATCCTGCAAGCGGAGGACTTGACCTTGAGACAAGTGGAGGGTCACAATCCCTGTCCCTTTCACGGGATATGTGGCATTATCTCCAAGGATAATTTCCAGATTGGTATCCTTCTCAACCATATCAAAGAGTGCTTCCTTGACGCCAGTGATGTGCCTTGAGGCACCACTATCTATCAACCAGACATCCATAGTATCGGGTGGAGATGCAGCAGAGAGGGCAAATACAAGAATGAATTCATTTCTTTTATCAACAACATTTGATTCCTCATACCTGGAATTTCTTAACCTTTTGAAAGGTTGATCATTTCCGCCGAAGGGAGCCTTCCTCTTTCCCTTGAACCTGTTGTTCCTTTGATTGTCATCACCATCGGGAGAATCCTTCTTGCAGGACATTCTCTAGCATAGTGACCTGGCCTATGACAAGTGTAACACTTGCCCTTCTTTCCTTGTGCCCCTGCTTTTCCTTTGATCTTTGGACCACCAAAGTTCTTCTTTCTAGAATGAGCAGTGTAGGCAGCATTCCCTTCATTTTCATACTCCTTCATTCTTGTCTCTTCTTGAACGCATCTCGACAGTACCTCGTCAAAGTCAGGTATCACATTAATATTGAGAATGGTAGTGTTGAACACATGCCATTCGGATGGGAGCCCTCCAAGTGCGGTGAGTACCATCTCTCGATCAGCGATTGTCTCCCAAATAGCCAACAAATTGTTCCTGATCTCGGTTAGCTTCAGAAAGTATGATTGGATAGACTCATCCCTGCCTTTCTTCAGATTCTTTTGATTCTTGAAGAATAGTACTTGATTCACATTGTTGGCCTTGAACATGAGAATCAATTTATCATACATCTCTTTGGATGTGCCCAACTCAGAGATGTAGGCCACCAGACTTTTATGAATGGATTCCCTGATCATCAGCTTTGCTTTGATCTCCCCCTTCTTGTACTTTGTTTTGGCAGCAGGAGTAGCAATGGATGGAGGTTCTTGGATTTTACCCTGCACATAGTCCATGACATCTTGGTCTTCCAATTTGAGATCCAATATCATCTTCCAAGCATGGAAGTCTACCTTTTCAGTGAATTTGTCATCCTCCTTGAAGCCACAGTTTGTGGAACCCATTTTCTTCTTCGGTGATTGCTATAAATTAGGGCTTGTCTTCACCTCAACTCTAATACCATGTAAATTTATGTAGATGTTCTATGCTTGATGCAACTTTAATTTTCACCACAGCAACCACATAAACAATCAAGTAAAATGCTGATAGAACATACCAGTGGATCTATAGAAGACAAACCAAAAACAGAAAAATGTGGTGGTGCATTACGGCGGTCAACAGGATGCTTCAACTAGAAAAGTCTCCTTGGTCAGCCAACCCAGCATGTGTCACGACAGTCCTCAAAACAACGACACAGTCAACTCAAAGTCAACCCCAGAAAAGTCAACGCTGCCCCAACGGCAACAACACCAGCAACAACGGCAACAATGGCAGCAACACTAGCAACAACGACAACAACGGTAGCAACAACAACAACAACGGCAACAACAACGGCGACAACGGCAAAAACAACGTTTTCGTCCTTCTTTCTTGTGTGTGAACTGAAACTGCCTCCAAGGAGCTCGAACCAATCAGAAGAGGAGAGATGATGTGTGAGGATGAGATGATTGAAATGTCCTTCAACGTTGACTCTATTTATATCAATCACTGAGGTGTGTGACACATTTGCTGGGGGTGTAAAACCTTAAGGCCGACCTGCACATATTTGAAATTATTAAAAATAAATTCAAAACAAATGTTTTGCTCATCGGATTAAGATCAATTTTAGATCAATCTTACACCTCTCCGAAAGAGGAACCCAATTAAAGTATTGGTATCTTCATCTGAGCATCACAACATGGAGTTTGGACCTAGTTGTCCAATTTTAACATATATCCCTCCCTCTCTCCTTCTCTCCCTCCTCTCCATACATCCTACTTTGTCTCTTTATCTCACCCCTAAACATACACACTCTCTCTCCATCTCTCCCTTGCCACTCCCTCTCTCTCTCTCCACTTCCCTCTCTCTATATATTTCTTCTTCCCTCCCTCTCTCCCCCTCCAACTTCATCTCTCTACCCCTCCCTCTCTCAAGTCCTCTCTCTAGTCCTTCCTATTTCTCCCTTTCTCTCATACCTCCCTCTGTCTTCCGCCATCTCTCTCTCTCCCTTTATCTCTTACCCCCTCTCTCTTCCGCCATCTCTGTCTCCTCTAATCCTATCACTATCTCCCTCACCCTCTCCTCTCTCTCCCCCTCCATATTTGTGTTCTCTCTCTCGCTCTTCATTCCTCCTCTCCCCTTTCCTTTAGTTTATCTCCATCTCTCCCTTGTTAATCCCCATATATCTCCACCTCTATCACTCTATATCTTTGTTCTTCCCTCCCATATATATCTAGAGTTAATATATATCATGATACATTTATATATATTATAATATAATAAATTTAATATTGTATTAATCGAAAGTTATTAAATTTAATAATATTAATATTATAATATATTAATATGAGTATTAGATTTAATAATAATAATAATTATAATATTTTAATATTATATTAGGGTTAATAATGTTTTTTTTTTTTTTGCATGGTATTAATAGTAATTTAGCCCATGGTATTTGGACCATAGGCTTCACCTAAATAAAACCTAGTTTTCGAGTGTTTGTAAATATAAAGCAGATTATGGAGTAAATATGAAAAGAGGTTTTATTTACTTACCATACCTCTGGTTTATTTATATTTTTATTTATATACCATACCTCTTTTATTTACTATGGTATTTGGCCCATAGGCTTGTTATATAATTAGATTTTTATTTATAATCATCTTTGATATATTATTATTTATTTACCTTAGCTCTTTATACCTCTTTTATATTTATTTATTTACCATGCCTCTTTATACCTATTTTAAATTTATTTATTTATCATTTCTCTTTATACATTTTTGTATTTATTTATTTACCATACTTCTTTTATAAATATGGTATTTGGCGCATGGTATTTAGCCCATGGTATCAACATTAATTTGTCCCATGGTATTCGTCCCATTGGCTTCATCTAAATAAAACTTCGTTTTTTGTTTTTTAAATATAAAAAGGTTTATGGAGTAAATATAAAAAGAAGTTTTTATTCATTTACCATATAACAAGTTTATATATATTTTTATTTATTTACCATAGCTCTGGAGTAAGTATAAAAATATGTTTTATTTATTTACCATACCTACGGTTTATTTAGCTTTTTATTTATTTAATTTTGAAATATTGCAATTTTGATGGGGAAATTTTTATATCTTTAAAGATTTTAATTTATCCATAGAATATGTGTTTTCTTTTTAAAGATTCATTTTACAAATATTTATTTAAAAAAAATATTAAAAGATTTTGGATTTTGATTGTTTGTGTTGAATTAACTCTTTTTCTTTAATTTAGGAAATGGTATTGACTTTAGTAAAGAGTAAAGATGTTTAAAATTTTACTTAATTTGTAAATTCAATGTGGTAATTTTTTTGTTAAAAGTAAATTTATGATCCATTCAAAGTCACGTATATAATAAAGCAATTACTAAATGGGTGAGATAATTTAATATCCATTCAAGTTATATAAAATTAAAGATTAGGTTAATGCTTTGGCCCATATTAGCAAAAATAAAATTTATTATTTTTTGAGGATGTGACATACTTAACATCGGGGTCATAATATATTCTGCAATAAAAGGTTAATTAATCAAAGTAAAGCTCTATAATTTAGTTTCTTTCTATATTTGTATCATAATTATTCATTTTATCTAAATTTATATTTGATATTTGATATTTGTTTGTTATAAACAAATATGAAATATCTTATATTTGTTTGTAATAAATATGCTAGCAAAAATTATACAAGACCATAAAATTTTTCAGTAAACTATATAATTTTTTAAAGCAAAACTGAAAGAAAAGGTGAGAAGATCACCTCTTCATGTCAACAATGCATCTTGTGAAATATAAATAACTGCTACATAGTGAATGCTTCTGTGTGCCATATGTACTTTGGTCTTGTGCTAATATCTGCGGGGATCTGTGCGACGAAAACTATTCACTTTTTGCATAATGCTTATCACAACAACATGATGTAATGAATAGAACAGCATGATGTACTGAATAGAATAGCGAGTTTTTTTTTTTCTTTTTTAATATATTTTCGGTGGGGTAAACTGAAACATCAATGGGGGATTTGAACTGGTGACTTTTTTGCATGGAGTGTCTTTAACAGAATACCCATTCACTGTCAATTCAAGGCCCCATGGGCGCGAGTCAATTTTTTATTATAGAAATAAAAATGATGTTCAAAAATTCATGTTTTAAGGGCATTTCATACCAGGTTCATGTTTTAAGCCAAAGACTGCATAACAAGTTTTTTGTTTACAATTTGAGTCCTCATGCCAAATATTTTTACAGATCACGGTTGGATGCCATGCTATATGTATTATGCACTGCCATATGACCAGGTTTTCAACCCGTAGGCCAGGGCTACGTGTTTTCGTCATTCTGTGCTGATTAGTGACCTGACGAGGGTCGTGACTTGTTGGAATCGCGATTGTCGTTAGACCAAAACCCGCAGGTTGTTAGTTTCCGCTACAATCGCCAGAGTTAGGATCCACGAGAGGTGGTTAGTCCATGTTGTGAAACACATGGGGAGCGTTGAACCTAATGCTCAACAATCTCCCTCTCCAATGCGAGCCGGGTGAGTTTCGAACTCGAGACCCGTCACTCTGATACCACTTGTTGGAATCACGATTGCCGTTAGACCAAAACCCGCAGGTTGTTAGTCTCCGCTACAATTGCCAGAGTTTGGATCCATGAGAGGCGGTTAGTCCATGTCGCGAAACAGATGGAGAGCGTTGAACCCAATGTCCAACAGTTTTGACCTTCATAATATACTTTTTGAGGATAGTTTCATAAATTTTAATTACTAAACTTTCATAACTTCAGTTTACAAGCCACATTGTAGTTCAGGGTAGGGGTTGTCGTCGTTATTATTGGTTGATTCACATGGTTTTGTGGGCATAGGGATGCCATTGTCCAGTTCCTGTTAGGAGGCTTTCCATTGAGGCTGGATTTTGTACTCCTCGTCTGTATTTGGTTTTTTTATATTTTTATTTGAAAATATGTAGAAATTTATTTCATCTGCCTTTAACGATATTTTTTATTCCTCCTATTTTATTGATTGATACATGTTTGTGATTGTCATTTAAAATCTTACACTATCCTATATATGAACCAGATGCTCAGGGATGCTGGATTTGATATTGTCATTGCTGAAGATCGCACAGATCAGGTAATTGAGATCACTTTACAGTTTTGTTGTGAAGTTTGGTCCTGTGCAGTTTATCTTAAAAACTAATAATAGAAACACAGGAAGAAATTTAATAATTTATGTGGATGGCAGTTCATAAAAATCCTGCAGAAAGAGCTTATTTCTGCGGAGAAGGATAAGGATGCTTTTATTCGTGATTTCTCAGAGGTTTGGATTAATTCTAACCAGTCAATTGTAGGAAAAGGGTACTGCTAATTTATGATGAAGTTTAGTGGTCACTGATGAGCATAGGTTTGGATTAATTCTAGCCAGTCAATTGTAGGAAAAGAGTACTGCTAATTTATGATGAAGTTTAGTAGTCACTGATGAGCATAATTGCCAAAATCAATGAATTGGTTGAAATTATTATCCTAACAGAAATTAAATTTGACATAAGATGCACTTGTGAAAATGTTTGCAGGAAGATTATGCATCAATTATCGATGGGTGGAAGGCGAAATTAAAGAGGACTTCCCAAGGTGAACAAAAGTGGGGTCTTTTTCTCGCTAGAAAGGGCTCCTATTCCAACGGGGATCATTAATATGGTTAAATTGGGACACATCACTGTGCAGAAGTCTGCTTGTGATCAGCACATGTTCTTCTATATGGTTTCATATACTTATTACTACAGATGTTGATCCTATTAAGCTACTGCTGGTACTTTTCATTTATTATAATAGATAATGTCACCAGATCTATCTAAGTACATTGATTGACCTCAGCTGTGAAGATTAAGAAATTGGCGTCACTAGTTTTAGCGTACAATTTAATGTGAGGTCTATGAAAATGATATAGATTAAATGCATTCCGACAAATTTTTCGAACAAGTGGCACAGCGGTGGCTTTAGCCCTCCTCAGAATACTTGGGAATGTTATGGAAAACATTTATTAGTGTTGGTTTATGCATTGTTTTTCCACATTGGTGTTTCTGAGGACTAATTGGGTTCTTTCAAGCAAAGTATCTCTTTATTACAGCAATATTCACATCATAGGAGCCACTTTGTCTAATAGATACATTAACTTATGCTGCAACCAGAACATTAAGATAGAAGAATACTGTGTAAAGACTTTCAGGCGCAGATCAATAAAAAAATATTTTACTGTCAGTTTTCAGTGGACAGAAGGTTTAATCACAAATTAAGACTACGGACTTTAGCAGTAGATTTGATCTGGGGAGTTCTTTGTAGCCAACTACCTATTTAGCAATCACAAAGTAAAGGCTCGCCTGTAGATGAATTGTTGAATGTGTTCTGTTTTATGGTATATTGTTGATTTAGCAATGTAAATAATGTTGACGTATAAGTTCACATAGCCACAACATAAATCCAGGCAGTTCTCACTTCTCTCCGTGGAGCAGAAACTTCACATTTTTTTCATTTGAAATTTCAAGACTATCTAGTATCTTTATTTTCCATGATACTCGTATGAATTTAGATAGTAACACTGAACAGTTTCTAATGAACAACTACCGACCTAATCAAATGAAAGTTCAACACAGCTAGACCAGGGAATTAGTTCCACTTCAACTTTGGCCCTGATGCTTGTCAATGACATTTTTGCCTTGCAATGGCTAATAGTTTTTGACCTGTGCCAGAAATACAGCACAAACAGGTCTACGGTTTGAGAACTTTGAGCGACTAGGTACATATGACAACTGACTGAACCCACTGCCAAATCATAGTATACAATCATACCTGCACAAAGAAAAACAGTTAAAACAACGGGAGATGCTCATGACGGATGGACAAGGAAAAGCCTGAAATGTGATAGTGTGGAACACCAACATCTACCCTATAATGGGATAAAAATCACAAAATACAGTTAAAACAACGGGAGATGCTCATGACGGGTGGACAAGGAAAAGCCTGAAATGTGATAGTGTGGAACACCAACATCTACCCTATAATGAGATAAAAATCACAAAATAGCAGTAGTTCGTAGCATTTTAATGCTTTAAAGATCTGTGTGCATCAAGAGTCCAGGGCAGTTTGACAAATTTGATTATTTCTGCAATTCCGGTTTGAGATCAAGTTGAAATGCAGCTCATAGCTAGATAGTCCCACATGTTATTTGAGAGTGTTCTCTGTTTTTCTATACTGCAGTCTGATACACTAAACTGTCATTAAGAACATTTATACTCGTTTCCAAGCGATTAGGATGACTCTCCATGATAATTTGGAATAGATTCTGCTTCTGAAAGTTTCTTCTCATCCGTTTCTATCAGAGTTGTCTACTGAGGCAGAGGAATTGCCCGGACGGCCAAAAGTGGCCGGAATCTGAACAAAAATATTTTAAGAAATCTTGCAGTAGCAATGTTTGAATCATGTTTTCGATGGTGGAAATGGATTCAGCACCATCAAAAACTTCTAGAGCACCTGAAATACTGAAGTTTGATAACTATAACTTGGATTTACAAAAATCCCTGCTGTTTTTTCTTAAAAACTTACCTGAATTTCCATGATTTTCAGAAAAAAAACAGTATAGTTAGACTACAGCGTTTCTATCTGTGTCGTCACTTTCTGTGTATAACAAAGACGTGTATTTTGTCTACTTCTTGGATGGCTTGAAAGTTTATGAAACCTAGGACATGGAATCCAATGGTAACCTGACTCAGAGGCAGAAAGGTACCAGTACAATTGTGGGAGATGCAGGCCTAGTGTAATGGGTTCAAAACTTTAGCAGTGAACTTAAAATTTTAATCTACAATGCATTTTCAATAGTTGAGTGGAAGTACTTTAAAGATAAAATAATTAATGGAGTCCTTATGGCAATTAATGCTTGTTGCTGCAAAATCTAGTAGGCCCAGTGCAAAGCCTTACTAGGTGGATTAAGATCTTGGGGCAACAAGAGATTTACCGCCATTGTCACCTCAACAGCGTTTCTCCAGCTATTAAGTGGTATCAAACCACAACGGAGGCTTCCATAAAAGATCATTTAAAGAATATTGAATAAGAATGGCTCAAGGTGATTGGATGAGGTCTATAGTATTGACAGGGAGTTCAAGGCTTATGTAATTTTTACTGAAGTTCAGGTACTCTATTCCTAGACCAATTATAGGGCTGTTATAGGTTACGGTTTTGCAGATTTTCAATGATAAGACAAGTGAATGTCATTTAACAGCTAGAAGAAAAGTCTTTCAGTGATAAGAATGAAAAAAGACCTTCAATTAGATATCAAGGTTATATAGTTTTTTGCAAAGGAGTTTCAATGGATGAAACATGAATAAAACAACAAAAGAATGATAAAGAATGATGATGTCAGCCATCAAAATAAGGTTTAACATGCAAAAAAAATGCTAGGTTTTGCTTTTATATTGTTGTTTAATGCATTTCTTACTTTAAGAGCAATAACACATCAAACATAAATCACTTTTTAGTGATATTTCATATAAACTCTAACCTTAACCCTAAATATCTATAATTTAAAAGACGAGAATGTATTAAAATAT
The DNA here is from genome assembly GCA_034641835.2 of Pinus albicaulis. Classification (NCBI taxonomy): domain Eukaryota; kingdom Viridiplantae; phylum Streptophyta; class Pinopsida; order Pinales; family Pinaceae; genus Pinus; species Pinus albicaulis. The sequence goes on along the minus strand of CM076579.1, from coordinate 492,009,829 downwards.
ATAGTTTGATCAACACTGCCTAGACTAGTGCCTTGTTCTAAATGGGCAAATGGAGTCTTCTAGGGCAAATCCAATGAGAATGATTTTGTTGAAGTGGGTGGGATGACTAAGGTATCCACTTATAAACCCTAGTGGTTTCCTTGTGAGGAGAGATTTTAAATTTAAGGGATGCAAACTCCGATTTCTCTCAAAGGATTCTAGGAAAACAATGTTACCAATATTCTATGGAGATGCATCCTCTAGGGTTGGGTGCACGTTCCCTATGTTTCCCATACACCTAGGATGGTAAATGTTTTTTCATGTCCCTCTTTTGAGGAAACTCCAGAGGCACAATGGGGAACATTTCCCAATATGGAGGATGTGTTTCCCCAAAAGGAGTGCTTGTTGGAGTAGATTAATGAAGCAAATTTAAAATCTCCTCTCACAAGGAAGCAACTAGTCTTTACAAGTGGATGGCCTATTCGTCCCACCCACTCCAACAAAATTGGTTGCCGCAGAATAATGAGTGGGCCTTGCTCCAAGATTGCATTGCCTCAACTGTAGCCTACTCTAATTTGAACTTGAACTTGCAAATTCAGATGAAAGCACAGAAAACCAAAATATATATAATGTTTCACATTATATAGTGCTGGTTTGAGCCCAATTTTAGGAAGCTAAACAACCAGTTGAAGGCTAGACAAGTTGTCTGCTACTCTATCCTCAATTGGTTGAAGGCACACTATAATCCGTTGTCCATCTCCAGTGTACGTATCATATGGGCAGCCATAATGTTGCTTGAAATGGTGATCCGTTATGATAATAGCTATAACTTGCCCACAATACACTCTAGTTCCAAAACCACAAATAATGAATGTGATTATAACACACGTGCTTCCATGATTGTCAAAGAATGGGGTTGGTTTCCCACTAATCTCTAGGACTATTGCTAAGCTGGTGAATAATTGCCAAAAATAGGGTCTTCTTTTCTCTATGGAAGAGTCTGCCAGGATTGGAGAACCTGTCTCTCTAGAAGAGATTAAAGAGTTTCTTAGATCTTTTGCCAAGGATAAGAGTCCAGACCCAGACGGATGCACTGTTAAATTTTATCTTGTATTTTTTGATTTGATTGGGAAAGATATTTTGAATGTTGTGGAGGAGGCTAGAACCTTTGGGAAGGTTTCTGGGGCAATCAATGATACATTCTTAGCACCAATCCCCAAGTGTTCCACTTTCTTTTCACGATTATCGGCCGATCTCTTTGTGTAATCTTATTTACAAAGTTATTTATAAAGTATCGTCCAACAGACTGAAGAGTGCTCTCTCTTCGTTTCTTTCATCTGAGCAGTTTGGTTTCCTCTCGGGCAAGTTAATTCATGATGCCATTGGGGTGGCTCAGGAGGCCATTCATTCCATCAAGAGCAAACACCGTAGTACTCTTGTTCTCAAAATGGATTTAGTGAAAGCTTATGACTACGTGAACTGGAGTTTCTTAGACTCCTCCATTTAGGATTGGACTTTCAGGTGACAAATTGGATTACGGGATCTATTATTTCTGATGTTTTTTTTTAGTTCTCATAAATGGATCTCCTATTGCGTTTTTTCGAGCTTCAAGAAGCTTGAGACAGGGTTGGCCCCTATCTCCTCTGTTACTTTTTTAAATCAATGAGGGTTTGAGTAGGATGATAAACTGGGCCAAGAAAGATGATTATATTAAAAAAGTTAAAGTTTCTAGAGCCATATACATAACACACGATGACGTTCTTATCTTTGGTGATGGTTCGGTTTCAGAGTGGGAAGCCTACAATGATATTTTTTCAACTTTTGGTTCTGCTAGAGGTATGGTGTTAAGTCAGTGCAAATCTTCCTTTTTTCAACATAATATGATGGACCAGACTAATGCTTCCATTGCCTCTTTTCTCCCATACAATGTGGCTCAATTGGAACAAGGTTTTACATATTTAGGCCTAAAGCCTAATTATTACCTCGTGGACTGGTCCTGACTTCACAAGCGTATTGAGCACCGCATCAGTAATTGGTGCTATAGATGGCTCTCTCTTGGAGGGAGGATGACTTTGGTAAAGTTGGTACTTGAAAGTATTCCTGTTTATTGGCTCACCCTTTTCTAAGGTTGCTAAATCCACCTTTAACAAGATCAGATAGTCCATGTTACACTTTCTCTGGGGGAATAAGAAAAACAATGGAGTCTCTCACTTGGTTAGATGGGAGGTGTTGTCCCAACCAAAAAGCTATGGGGGATGGGGTTTTAAGAATCTTCAATGGTTTGGGTTAGCAACTTGTTATGAAAAGTCTTTGGAGGGTTTTAATAGGCTCAGGTATATGGAGCAATCTCATTGCTGATAAATATCTAAAACATCGACCTTTTAATGAATGGTTGCGGTCTGTCCAGCGTCAGAAATACTCTGTGGGATCCAATATTTGGCGAGGTTTGTTAACTACCCTTCCTTGGATTACATACAGGATGGCTTGGAAGGTGGGTAACGGTAAAAATGTTATCCTTGTGAAAGACCCTTTCATTGCGGGGTCGTCTTTCTATATTTTATCTGCGGAGCTCATTGCATAACTTAATGCGCACGAAGTCTATAGGATTTGTGAAATTTTAGACCCCGTTCCAAGGTTATATTTAATGGCAGGTGGAAACGATCCTCTGATCTAGGGTTACAAGGCTTGTTGGCGTATGAATGGGATGGATTTATTTCCAAGTTAAATATCAGTGGTCTTACCTTATATGAGGAGGAAAACTCTATTGTGCGGCTAGGAAATTCATCATCTGGCCAAGTCACTGCCAGTCTTGCTTATGATGTGATTATTGCCCATTCCTCTTAAGCTCAAATGTTTCATCTTGTTGGCTTTGGGCAACATAATTGTGACTTGGGATAACCTGCTCCTTCGTGGTTTTATTGGTCCCAATATCTGTCCTATGTTTTACAGGTACATAATCGACTAATATTTTTTTTTTTTTTTCAATGTGATTTCACCCAAGACTTGTGGCAGAATGCTCTATACACTCTGAACCTTTTAAATGGTGGTCCGATTAGCTTTTTTGAAACTTTCCTGTAATGCTGGGATCATAGAATGGGAAGGTATAAAGCGCTGCCTATTTTCATTGCTTGGGGTATATGAGAGACACAATAAGCTGCTTTTTGAGAGTCTGTTCCTCAATATCCTCAGATTCTACCATATATTCTTGCCTTTTTCTTTGAACACATTTCTTCTCAGAAGTCTAGGAAGCTTCATGACTTTTCCTGTCCCCCAACCTCCATGTCAGACATTGTTAGTTTCATCGATGGAGCAAAACAAGGTAGTTCTTGTGGTGCTGGGGCGTATATTATTCTTCAAAGGAAATATATCTTACTGCATTTAGTTGCATATTGGGAAAGGATCTAACATGAAAGCTAAATTCATTGTCTGTTGGGCTCTTCTATATGTCACTGCCTATATTAAAGTTGCCCCTCTGCAGGTTTATGGGATTCAAAGTGTGTTATTGATTGGTTGAATGGGAGAAACCAACTTCAATTTCTTATCTTACAATTTCGTATGTACATAATTATTAGCTTTAAATAACCATTTTCACGTTAAATCATTTCAGCATATATATATGGAATTTAATCTCTGGGCAGATACACTTTCCAAGAAAGGTCTATTTCCGGAGGAAGGTTTATTCTTTTATGAAAAGCGGCAAGGCACATAACTTATGCATAGGGAGAGATTTCATTTCCTATCAGACCATCACTTACAGTCTTCTTTGTTACCACAATAATCCTATCTGTTCCGAGTTTTCCTTTCCTTGTTGTTGCTTGGGAGATATGGTTGGTCGATATATTATGTCAGCGTGTGGACATTGTTTTTTTTTATTCAACTGTGGTTCATGGTCATTGAGTGGCCGCTACATCCATGGGTAATAATCCGGACAGATCCACCTGAAGGGATCTACCTGCTGGCTTATCTGGTCGGGCCTAACCCAAGGGCATCGAGGAGATTTCACCCCATGACCTCCCAATTGGAAATGTACTTAGCAACAGGAACTCAACCAATTGAGCTATGCCTTGGGGATGTGGACATCTTTGTTACTATCAATTTTTTGCTCGATTTTAATAAGTGTCATATTGGTCGTCGACAAACTCTTTTCGTCATTTTGTCTGACTAAGATTTTCAAGTTGATGTCTTAATATTTCAAATGCATGTATTGGTAACATTATGTTTCCTCTTGGTTCTTTTTTATTTTTTATTTTTTTTATCGGGATTCTTTTTGTGACTATACTCTTTTTTTAATCAATGAAAAGGACGATTTTCCTTGTTGGTAAAAGGTATTTTTTAATATGAACATTCATGACTGGACTCCCAAGATCAACAAATTTAGTCATAAAGGCCTTTCCTAACATCAAATCTACTAGTTTCCCAATAACATGAATAGTTGGGGGTTCCTTTTTTTTTTCCTCCCAGTTTCCTAAAGCATAGCTCCCGAACAACCTTTGCATAGATTGAAACATCTTTAATTGCTTGAAACAAAGGATTTTTTACACATACATCTCTCAATTATCCGAAAAGATCAAATAATTGGTTATACTAGAGGCTTGTCTATAGAAAATCTTTCGAGATATGGTGGAATAAGAGTAGGTTCTCGGGGTTTATGTTGTTCAACATTCTCTGGAGAGGATACTGGTGGTTCTAAGGGAGGGTTATAATCTTCTATTTCATGGCTTCCCTATCCATTATCTTGTTCTTGAATAAGATGTGACATTTGATCACCCACAACTTTCCCTGAACGAAGTTGGTTATTGTCATAGTTCAGAGAAGGAATAAATAAGTTGGGCAAGTTGGTAACTCAACATTGGATGCAGGTTGGGCTACTTTATTGTTCGAATTAGGTATAGGTTGGGAAGGAATAAGAGATGGTCTTGATAAATGTTGAGAAGAGGGTAACCATAATAGTTGGTGATGCTGGGTTGTGGATTGTGGTTGGGGCACATATGGTTGAGGTTGACTCCCATAAAGTATTGTCCCTCACTAGCCTTGCTGCCAAGGTTAACCATGGTTTTGTGGAGACCATTGTTGCGAAAGTACAAAAGGATAACATTGTTGTGGATATTGGTATGGAAGAAAATTTTGTGGTAATTCTCGAGTCATACTAGGTGGTCAAAGTGGCTAGGGTTGTTTTTGAGCCGCAAAACACATTTGTTTGGTTTGTTCATTGGATCCTTGGTATGTTGCCTTAAGTTCAGGTAAGGAAGGAAAATCTTTGGTGGCATGTTTTTTTAGAAATACCACATATTTATATGTTATAAAGAGGGCATTCCTGCAAGGGGTGTTTCTTGTTGGGTTTAAAACAAAATATAGGTAAGGCCAAATTTTCCTCCTCTTTCTTCCTTTTTTCCTAAAAGGTATCCAATTGTGAGCTCAAGGAGTCGAGAATATCGGTTTTAAAGTTATCTAATAAGTTTTCTATCTTGGCTTGAGTAACTCCCCCATTGGATGGCTTAGTAGTCCTTGCAATCACATCCCTAGATCCTTTACCTGTTTTGGTGCTACCCCTAGAATATCATATACACAATTCACAAATTTCATCATACATTAATTGTAAAATATCCCCTCCCCCTATAAGATATAGAATATCTAATCATCTCTAATTCGCTAAAGAAGAATAATGTGTAAGGTTTCAATATCCAAGGCATTTTTCTTAGTTCTTTGCAAATCATACTAAAACCTCTCAACACAATCTTCTAGGATTTCCTCGCCTTTTTGTGTCATGTTAAACATTTCATGTTCGATATCTCTCACTTTACAATAGTCTTGGCATTTATTCAATAATGTTTTCCTCATTTCTTCCCAAGTCTTGATGGAATTCCCACCAGTCCCCATGAACCAACAAAATATTGCTTCTTTTAGGGTGTCAGGGAAAATTTTAATTTATGGGCATTAGAGGAGTAATCCTAATTTCTGCATAGGACATCAAATTCAATAAGAACCAGTCCAGCAGGTTCCTGTATAGGAAACTCAAATGTCACTGACTCCTTTTAACTCCTTCCATCCACTTCTTCTCATATATCGAGAAACGTTTCTCTCCAAAATTTAGACTCTTGTGACCTTGTTGAGGGGCTAGGTTCTCTAACAAAGTTTCCATGATCATCCTCCACTTGATTTTCAGAATGGGAAAGGTTTGGGCTTGGCGAGTCTATGACAACATTAATTGTGGGCTCACCCCTAGGATGATCTCCTAAGTTATTAGATGCTACTTGTTCAACTTAGGTTCAATTCGAGCGTGTATTTGAGGGTTACTCTTCTTTTTGTTATCCTTGCTCGTGTTTTAGTGACAAAATTGGCACTCTTCACGCCACGATTAGGTCCTCAAGGGTTTTTAGTCCCTTGATTCATGCATCCTTAAATATCCTCAAGTGAGATAACCTAACTAAAAATAATTATTTGACTAAACCAAGTGTTTTTTCTTTATTTAGTATAAAACAAGCGATCATAATATCTTTTAATGCCTCCTTGGAAATGACGCCAAAAATGTCAAACCTCGGATACAAGTTTGTATTGATCATAAGGTATTTTAGCATTTAATCATCAACCAAGGTTGCTTTACTCTGTTGAGGCACTCACAATATCTGTGCTTGACACGAAAGCTTTGTATTGGCTGTGAGAATGACACTAATCCCAATTCAATAATATCTATTGTGACCATCTAAACTAAGTAAAATAAGTTGCAAGATGTGACATTAACTTGGTTATAGGTTCTAAGGTCAGAAGTTGGCTTCTCCTTGTATCTTACTATGTATATCAAGAGTACATGTTTATAAATTGTTGGAAATAGTACCGAGGAGAGGTGTTACTAGATATCTATCCCTTTTAGCCTAGTAGACACATTAATAACTTTCGTTTTGGTGACATTTATTAGTTATATTAATGTCATGGGTGGAAAGGGTACTTAAAAGTGTTGTACCATGTACTTTTCTTATATTAAAGTCACTTGTACTTTATGACGTGACTTTATGTGTAAAGTACTAAATGTACTTTTCTAATATTAAAGTGAGTTGAAAAATCACTTTATGAGAAAAATAAAAAATGTACACAACTTGAAAAAGGTACTAGGAGGCTTTTAAGTAATGGGGCCAATGTATGACGGGTGTCATTTGAGAGAAATGATCTCAACCACACATCTTGAGAGTTGGAGATTAAATCTCAACCATTGCATCCTAGGTTTAGGGATCTAATCTTTTCTAAGGAGACAAAAAAGGAAAAGGGAGGCTTATTCTTCACTTCACACTTGAGAAAGCCTGAGGAGAATAGGGGAAGAAAAACTTCAAGGAGAATTCGCAACAAGAGAAGGAGGGCTCAAATTTCTAGTAGGAAGGCAACCATAGGAGGCACAAATTTTGAGGGAAAGGAGGTAACACAAAAATCGAGGAAGAGCAACTCGAATTTCAAGGAGAAGAGAGGCACGCAAATCAAGGAACACAACCATTTGCAACACGAAGTTTGAGGCACATAGGCATGAAATTCGAGTGAGGTTATTGCGTTGTCTTGGCCCAAAAATCGAGGCAGAATTTTCGGGATTACTGTTATAGGTAGTGTGATTTTCGAGGAGGGTTCTAGCTATCACCAAACACGGATTTCGAGGCACTGTAGTCACCTACCAGCGCAGAAGTCAAGGCAAAATTTTGGGCAAAAAAAACGAGGAGCTGAGCTGTGAGAAAGTGCATAAACTTTTTGGGCATGTATTTTGTGAAAATCTGAAAAATATTAGTGGGCACAAATTTCCAGATTTGCGTTTAATGCTTTAGCTAGTAAGGGAGATAAGTACTGTGATTATTTTATGTACTTAGACTAATTTTCTCAAGCAATAAAATCCTCCTTTGAAGATTGGTTTTACCCAAGAGGTTGTGGGTTTTTTTCGGGGTCACCTTGACAAAAAATAAGTTTCTCACATGCTTGAATGCTTGCCTAAATTTTGTATTAATTTCAGCTGATAGGAAAAGTGAAAAATAGTATAAGTTCTCTTTGAATGTTTACAATTAATGCATTTTGAAATTTATATCAACAAACTTGTAAACTAGGTTAAGGGTCTAGATCATATTTTTTCTACATGGTATCAGAGCCAAGTTGAGCCAAGTTGAAGCTTAAATCTTCATTTTTAGTCAGCTGATAAAGATGGCAACAAACATATAAAGTCTTTAAACAATGAACCTATACCTTTGAAACTTTGCCAAAAACCCAAAGACTTCGGCTGTTCAGAGGGAGGGAGGTTCTAGCTTCCAGATTTGTTCCATTTTGTTGGTTGTGGGGTCATGGCTATTGGGTTGAGAGTAGAGGACAAATTGACAGGGGCTGAAAATTTTGGCCCATGGAAAGAGAGGATCATGCTTTTACTGGAGGAGGTGAAAGTGTGGGATGTTGTTGACGCAGATGTGCAAGCACCCATTGATCCAACTCAGTTGGTGGAGTTCAACAAGAAGAACATGAAGCAAAAGAGGATCCTTCTAGATGCCATCAATGACCACTTATTTCCTCATGTTTTAGGGATGAGGTATGCATATCATATGTGGGATTCCTTGGTCTCTTTGCACCATAGTTCCAATGAGAACATGAAGATGGCGTTGAGACAAAAACTACGCAACACCAAGATGACCAAGACCGACACTGTGACATATTTCCTCTCCAAAGTCTCACAGGTGAAGGATGAGTTAGCTGCCATTGGAGAGGCTGTTCCAGAGGAGCAGTTGGTTAAGATTTCCTTGGATGGCTTCACCGAGAAGTGTGATGGTTTTATTCATGGCTTGGTAGCCAGAGAGAACTTTCCTGGTTGGAGGAGGATGCGGGACAATTTTATCCAGGGGGAGATTAGGAGGAGTGTGATAAGTGGCAACAAGAGTGGTGGGGGATGTGAAGAGGAGAATGTTGATCTTGCGACAAAGGGAAATATGGGAAAGAAGAACAAGAAGGGTTCTTCTAATGGAACAAAGCAGGAGAAGGGGAATCATAAGGCTAAGGACAAGGACATGGGCAAAGTGAAATGCTTTGCTTGTGGGAAGATGGGTCACTATGCTGTTCAATGTCCCAATAAGAAGGGTAAGAAGAAACAAGGAGTTGCAACTTCAGCATATGTGGACGATTTTGCGGCTATATTTGATTCAGACTGTGTTTTGGTGGTGAGTTTAGCCGCTCATGTCACATCTTCCCTTGCATGGTTCATAGACAGTGGAGCATCCTGCCGTATGACCAGAGTTAGAGAGCACTTCACAAGCCTTTTGGAGGATGACATTGACTTGGAGGTTGTGCTTGGTGACAACTCCAAAGTCAAGGCGACAGGTATGGGGACAATACCATTTTAGAGGGAGTCATCACCTCCTCTGAAGGTGACATATGTTCTTTATGTTTCAGGGTTTATAAGAGTTTGATATCAGTTTCCAGCTTGGAGGACAGGGGGTATGAGGTATTGTTCTGAAAGGGAAAAGTGTTGATACATCCCAAGGGATCTAGTATCGAGGATGCTCGTGCGATTGGAGCTCGGAGTGGGAGACTATACAAACTCATGTTTTAGCCTATTCGAGCTATGGTAGCGCAGGTCAGTAGCAATGAGTTATGTGAGTTGTGGCGCAAGAGGATGGCCCACTTGCATCATGAAGCTTTTAGGATGTTGAGGGAAATGGTTACCGGGTTGCCTGACTTCAGCGTGGAGCATCATGATGTGTGCAAGGGGTGTGCTTTTTCCTGAGTTCAGCATAGAGCATCATGATGTGTGAAAGGGGTGTGCTTTGGGAAATTACACCATGTCACCTTTATAAAGTAGTGATATCAGAGCTGTAGGTATTCTTGACTTGATTCATTATAACATATGTGGTCCTATGTCCCATGTTTCATTGTGTGGATTTGAGTACTATGTGACCTTCATTAATGACCACTCCAGGAGGACCTAGATTTACTTCCTGAAGACCAAGGATGAGGTCTTCCAAAGATTCCAAGAGTTTAAGGCTCTTGTGGAGAACCAGACATGGAGGCAAAACATGGTGTTGAGATCAGATAATGGGGGTGAGTACACTTCTGCGGAGACGAGGGATTTTTGTGGGAGTGTTGGCATTAGGAGGGAGCTCATTGTGCCTTACAATTCCCAATAGAATGGGGTTGCAAAAAGGAAGAACATGATCATTGTGGGTGTAGCTAGAGTGATGTTGCATGATCAAAGTTTACCTTTCTTCTTGTGGGTTGAGGCATTTAACACTATTTTTTATTTATAGAACATGAGCCCACACAAAGTCTTGGGGAGAAAGAATCCCAAGGAGGTATACACTAACAAGAAGCCGAAAGTTGGACACATCAAGATATTTGGGTGCCTTACATATTCACATGTCTATGAGGAGAAGAGGACGAAGTTGGAACCCACAACAAAGAGAGGTATACTAGTGGGTTACACTGAGACCAACAGAGCCTACCATATATATCTTTTTGCATAGAGGAATATTGTCCTGAGGAGGGATATTGTTGAAATTTGATTACCAGAGGACAGGTGGTTCCCTAAGGCTTTGATATTTGGCCTAGGGAAAAGTGTCCAAAATAATTTAATTTTTCTCCTAAAGTGGCTTTATAAAGTTATAAAGTAAAATCTAATTTAAAAGCGACTTTAAGTGAAAAAGTTACTAAAGTCTAATTTTAAAGTGACTTTAATAAAGTTAATGTAAAATTAGAAAGAAAAAGTGACTTTGGAAATAAATGACTAAGTGGGTCTTTATTAAAGTGGGGTGAATTAAAAAATAGAAAGTGAGATTTAAAAGAGCATTTAATCTCAGTCCTAGATCTAAAGCTATTTCAGCCATTGGATTTGGGGATAACCCAAAAGTCACTTAGACTTCTATTAAAGGAGGAAAATGAGAGAAAAGGTCATTCATTCATTAATTCTTTCATGAGCAGATTGAGAGAGTGAGAAGGAGAAAGCTGAAGAGAATTTTCTGAGTAGTGAGAAGAAGGAGGGCAGCAGCACTAACTTTCAACAAATCCGTATAGCAGGGCAGAGGATGAAGTTCGAGGCAAGTGGGCACGAATTTCGAGGAGAGAAAACTGTAGATTTCGAGGGAGGCCGTACAACCATTTCGACACTGTTTTCAAGGCAGTTCGTATAGTTTTGAAGGCTGTAATTTCTGCTTTAATTTTTCTATTTTGTGGGCACAAAAATCGAGGTGGAGTTTGGCACGATTTTCGAGATAAGTTCTGTTTCGAAGTTGCTGTATAAATTTTTACATCACTGTAAAAACAATATTCAGAAAATAAAGAGAAGCTTTCGAACTGGTTTTCCCCAAGAGTTGTAGGGGATTTTTCCAGGGTCATGTTGACCAAAAATAACTGTGTTAAAATGTTTTTTGTCGCTGTTTTCAGAAAATATTTATTTTCCAGCTTGTTGAATGTAAGGATATGGGAAAGGGCATTTAACTATTTGGAGAAATAAGGTGAAACTGAAAACCGGGGTGGGAAAATAGAAATTTCTACATGGTATCAGAGCTTGGGTGCTGAAAGTGCAGTTTTGGACAGCAAAGAGAAAAATTACAAGTTGCTGATTTTTCACTCAGAAAATTCCAGCAAGCTGATTTTTCACACAGAAATTTTATCTTTACTAAAGCAGTGCTTTTTTCAGTTTTTAGGACAATCAGGATGTCATTGGGATTGAAGGTGTAAGATAGGTTGGATGGGCATAGTAATTACAACGTTTGGAGAGAAAAAATGCAGAGCATCTTTGAGGAGGGAGAAGTCTGGGATATCATGGTTCATACCCAACATCAACCTGTTAATGTGCCCATTGATGCTGTTCAATTGTCAGCGTTTAATAAAAAGAATAACAAGGGAAAAAGGCTGATTCTGGATGGTATTAAAGACCATGTGATTCCTCATGTGAAAGGAAAAATACATGCTCATGAGATGTGGTCTGCCTTGACCAATCTCTACTAGAGTACCAATGAGAACATAAAGATGGTCCTAAGGGAGAAGCTGAAGACCATTAAGATGGGGAAGAATAATAGTGCAACTGGTTATCTCACAAAGATAACTAATGTGAGAGATGCATTGGCAGTAGTTGGAGAGGTCATTCCAAACACTGAGTTGGTGCGGATTGCAGTGAATGGCCTTCCTACTTCATGGCTGAATTTTGCTGATGGAGTTTGTGCACGTGAGACCCTTCCCACATGGGAGAGGTTTTGGGATGATTGCATTCAGACAGAGATCAGGAAGAGTCAGCTTGGGGCAGCCAAGCCAGTTGAGAAGGATGAGGATGTAGCATTGTTGGCCGTAGGCAAGAGAGGCAAAGGCAAGAAGCATGCTTCCACAAGTGGTGGTGGGGGCAAAGGAAAACGTAAAGGTAAACAGGAGAACACGCAGAAGGACGACTCCAAAGTGAAGTGTTGGAGTTGTCAGAAGATGGGACACTATGCAGTTGTGTGTCCGGAGAAGAAGAAGAAGGGGAAGAACCAGACCATGGCAGCATCAACAGAGATTGAGGACTTTTTAGATAGATTTGACCGAGAGTTTGGGTTCAGTGCTTGTACGTCCACTAGTGTAGGATCACCTGCCACGGAGGTTTAGAGGGAGCATGCATTTCCCTCGACTAGCAGAGCATCTTCGGGTATTTGGTATGTGGACAGTGGGGCTTCACGTCATATGACAGGAGTCCGTGAGTACTTCTCAGAGCTTTCAGAGAGTGGCAATGATATAGAGGTAGTACTCGGTGATGACAGTGTTGTTAGAGCAGTCAGTGTGGGGACACTGACATTTGATAGGGAACCCAAACCTCCCTTGAAGATGTCAGATGTTTTATATGTGCCAAGGATGAGGAAGAACCTCATATCCGTCTCAGCATTGGAGGACAGAGGGTATGAGATATTGTTCAGGAGAGGACATGTGCTGATATATCCCAGGGGTACTCCAGCTGAGTTAGCTAGAGTGATAGGTGTACGCCATGCAAAGGTGTACAAGTTTGCATTTCAGCCCCTTATGGCATTGAGCAGTAGCATCGACAACAAAGCTAGCAATTCTGAGCTGTGTGAGATTTGACACCACATGATGGGGCACATGTATCATGAAGCCTTGAGGACATTGCGGGAGATCACTACAGGTGTGCCAGATTTCAGTACTGATCACATTGATACATGCAGAGGATGTGCGATGGGCAAGTTTTCCAAATCCCCTTTTCCCAACAGTGATAGCAGAGCGACTGGGATACTTGATTTGATTCATTTCGATGTGAGTGGTCGTATGTCTCATGTTTCCTTGAGTGGATATGAGTATTATGTGTTATTCATTGATGATCACTCCAGGAGGACCTGGATTTATTTCTTGAAGACCAAGAGTGAGGTCTTCAAGCAGTTTCAAGAGTTTAGATCTCTTGTGGAGACACAGACAGGTCGGAAGATCAAGTCCCTGAGGTCGGACAATGGAGGTGAGTACACCCTTGGAGAGTTTGTTGAGTATTGTGTGGAGGCAGGCATTAGGAAGGAGTTCACGGTTCCTTACAACCCCCAGTAGAACGGGGTTGCGGAAAGGAAGAACAGATCCATCATTGGGGCTTCCAAAGCCATGTTACATGATCAGGGTTACCTTTGTTTTTGTGGGCAGAGGCCTGCAATACTACTGTATACTTGCAGAACAGGAGTCTGCATCGTTCCTTGGGGCATGTGACTCTAGAGGAGGCTTTTTTCTGGGAAGAAGCCTGATGTTGGTCACTTCCGTATCTTTGGGTGTATTGCATACTCCTACGTACCCAAGGAGAAGAGGACCAAGCTAGAGCCCACCGTAGAGAAGGGTATCTTTGTGGGCTATAGTGAGACCTCGAAAGCCTTTCGGGTCTATATTCCTGCTTCGAGGAAAGTTGTTATCAGGCGGGATGTGAGTTTCAAGGAGGACCGGGCTTTCAGGAGGTCACAGGAGTTAGAGTATCTAGATCAGCGAGACCCTCAGCAGCAGTTGAGTCAGTCACAGAGATCTAGTGGGCAGGGATCAGGAGGATCCGAAGGTACATATATGACGATGTTTGGTCCGTCAATGAGTAGTGGCTCGCAGAGTCAGAGGGTGGTGCTTCGGGCAGCATGCAGAGCAGTCCACAGAGCAGTTCACTAGGGAGTCCACTGAAGGAAAATTCACACGGTACTTCAGCATCTACAGGTTCAGGTTCAGGCAGGAGGACAATAGACAGACAGTCAGGAGTTCAGACTTCTGATGAGGAGGAGGAGTTTCATTCTCTAGTGGGAGAGGTGTGCTTAAGGAAGAGGAAGCCCAAGTGGCTTCAGGATACCTTGAGGGAGGCTACATCTGTTGCTGCGCCTAAGAGGCCGGTTAGAGAGAGCAGACCACCTGAGAGGTTTTTTTATCTATATGGCAATGGTTGCCAACATCATTGACTCTGAGCCTTCTAGCTATGAGGAGGCAGCTAGCCAGCAGTTCTGGAGAGAGGTCATGCAGGAGGAGTATTCTTCTATCATGAAGAATGATGTTTGGGAAGTGGTGCCGAGGCCCGAGGGAAAATCTGTGGTGACTTCCAGATGGCTTTACAAGGTAAAGCATGCTGCAGATGGCAGCATTGAGAAATTCAAAGCGAGGTTTGTGGCTAGAGGGTTCTCCTAGGTAGAGGGAGTAGATTATGAGTAAACCTTCGCTCCCATGGCTCGATATACTTCGATTTGCTCCATTGTATCGATAACAACAGAGATGGGTTGGAAGATCCACCAGATGGATGTGAAGACCGCATTTCTCAATGGCTTCATACAAGAGGAGGTGTACATTGAGCAACCACAAGGCTTTGAGGTGCATGGGAAGGAGTCCCATGTGTGCAGACTGAAGACGGCCCTTTATGGCTTGAAGCAAGCTCCCATAGCTTGGTACTCCAAGATAGATACATACTTGCAGGAGATGGGTTTCACAAAGAGTGAGACAGATTCGAACTTATACTTCATTGTGATAGGTGAGGAGCCTCTCATTCTGGAGCTGTATGTGGATGACTTGGTCATTACGAGTGTAGAGAGACTCATAGAGCACTGCAAGAGAGATCTTGCGTCGGAGTTTGAGATGAAGGAAATTGGCTTGATGCATTACTTTTTGGGTTTGGAGGTGTGGCAGGAGGAGGGGCATTTCTTCCTGGGGCAGGGGAAATATATTGTGGACATCCTTGGCAGATTCCACATGGAGGATTGTAGACCCATGTCGACACCGATGATCACCCACTGGAAGAAGCTTCATGCTTCAGATTTCGAGTTGGTGGATCCCACATCGTACAGACAGCTGATTGGTTCCTTGATGTATTTGGTCAACACCAGACAAGATATATTTTTTGCAGTCAACACGATGAGTCAATTTATGTGTGAACCTAGGAAGGTTCACTGGATTGCTGCAAAACACATGTTGCAATACTTGCAGGGGACAATGGAGTATGGTCTGGATTATAGGCAGCGGGATGGAGTGAGATTGGCAGGTTACACTGATTATGATTGGGCAGGTTGTGCTTCTGATAGGAAGAGCACTTCAGGGTGCTATTTTGGGTCGGGTTTGGCAGTGGTGTCGTGGTTCAACCGGAAGCAGCAGTCAGTAGCATTGAGTTCAACAGAAGCAGAGTATATGGCAACCAGTCTAGCTAGTTGTGAGACCATCTAGCTTTGCAAGATGTTGTTTGGCTTATTTGGTTAGCTGTTGAGATCTTCAGTGATTTACTGTGATAATCAGAGTTGCATTAAACTCACGGAGAATCCAGAGTTTCATGATCGGTCAAAGCATATCGGCATCAGATATCACTTCATCAGAGACTATGTGCAGAAGGGAGCTGTGAAGCTCAAATATATTCCCACTGATGAGCAGGTTGCAAATATTCTTACCAAAGCCTTACCACGGGGCAAGCATGTCTACTTTAGAGATAAGATGGGTGTGGTGAGGAACACCTTCCTTGGCAAGAGGGAGTGTTGAAATTTGGTTACCGGAGGACAGGTGGTTCCCTAAGGCTTTGATCTTTGGCCTAGGGAAAAGTGTCCAAAAGAATTTATTTTTTCTCCTAAAGTGGCTTTATAAAGTTATAAAGTAAAATCTAATTTAAAAGTGACTTAAAGTGAAAAAGTTACTAAAGTCTAATTTTAAAGTGACTTTAATAAAGTTAATGTAAAATTAGAAAGGAAAAGTGCCTTTGGAAATAAATGACTAAGTGGGTCTTTATTAAAGTGGGGTGAATTAAAAAATAGAAAGTGAGATTTAAAAGAGCATTTAATCTCAGCCCTAGATCTAAAGCTATTTCAGCCATTGGATTTGTGGATAACCCAAAAGTCACTTAGACTTCTATTAAAGGAGGAAAAGGAGAGAAAAGATCATTCATTCATTAATTCTTTCATGAGCAGATTGAGAGAAGGAGAAGGAGAAAGCTGAAGAGAATTTTTTGAGCAGTGAGAAGAAGGAGGGCAACAACACTAACTTTCAACAAATCTGTACAACAGGGCAGAGCACGAAGTTCGAGGGAAGTGGGCACGAATTTTGAGAAGAGAAAACCGCAGATTTCAAGGGAGGCCGTACAACCATTCTGGCATTGTTTTCAAGGCAGTTCGTACAATTTTGAAGGCTGTAATTTCTGCTGTAATTTTTCTGTTTTGTGGGCACGAAAATCGAGGTGGATTTTGGCACGATTTTCGAGATAAGTTCTGTTTCAAAGTTGCTGTAATTTTTTTTTGCTGTGTAAATTTCTGCATCACTGTAAAAGAAATATTCAGAAAATAAAGAGAAGCTTTCAAACTGGTTTTCCCCAAGAGTTGTAGGGGGTTTTTCCAGGGTCATGTTGACCAAAAATCACTGTGTTTAAATGTTTTGTGTGGCTGTTTTAGTCTGCTGATTTTTATTTCTGGAATTTCCAGCACTGTGAAAATTTTCCAGAATTTGTGTTTTCAGAAAATATTTATTTTCTAGCTTGTTGAATGTAAGGCTATGGGAAAGGGCATTTAACTATTTGGAGAAATAAGGTGAAACTGAAAACCGGGGTGGGAAAATAGAAATTTCTATAGATATGACATTTGAGGAGGAGAGAGATTTGAGGATTAAGACTCCTCAAAAGGGGGTCACATTACAAATTCCAAGAGCATAAGGTGGTACATCAGGATTAAGAGGTTCACCTTCTTCAAGTGTGACAGGTTCACAGAGTACAGGATCACCTGGTGCAGGATCACCAAACACAATATCTTAGAGTTCAGGATCTCCCTTGGTTATTTCAGAGCCTTTCTCGCTAGGAGGAGAGGCACTGGTTGTGGATTTTACCATACCACCACATGAGGCTACTGCAGGGAAGAGGAAGCCAAGATGGCTTCGGGAGACCTTGAAGGAGGCTCAGGAGGCAGTGGGGAGACCCAAGTGGTTAGTGAAGGAGAGTATACCACCAGAGGTTGGGTGGCTTTGTGGAAAATGTTGTGGAGACAGAGCTAACCGATTTTGAGGAGGCCGCTGGACAATAGATTTGGAGGGATGCCATGGTGGAGTAGTATGCCTCTATCATGAAGAATGATGTCTGGGAGGTAGTGCCACGTCTTGATGGGAAGTCAGTGGTGACTTCCAGGTGGATCTACAAGATCAAACATGTTGTGGATGGCAATGTGGAGAAGTTCAAAGCTCGGTTTTTGGCGTGAGGGTTCTCACAGGTAGAGGGAGTTAACTATGAGGAGACCTTTGGACTGGTTGCTCACTATACTTCCATTAGAGCAACGATATCTATAACAACTGAGATGGTTTGGAGGATTCTCCAGATGGATGTGAAGTCCGCCTTTATCAATGGTGTTATACTTGAAGAGGTGTACATTGAGAAGATTGAGGTCTTTGAGTTGCATGGGAGGGAGTTTCATGTATGTAGGCTGAAGAAAAATTTGCATGGTGAAGCAGGCATCGAGGGCATGGTACGAGAGGATAGATGCCTACTTGCAACATATGGGTTTCCATAATAGTGATGTAGATCCAAACCTATACTTTATCTTGATAGGTGACGATCCACTCATTCTAGTTCTGTATGTGGATGACTTGTTTATTACACGGGAGGACAAACTCATCCAACATTGCAAAAGAGATCTTACTTCAAAGTTTGATATGATTGATATGGGGCTGATGCATTACTTTTTGGGGTTGGAGGTTTAGCAGGAGGATGGACAAATCTTTGTTGGCCAAGGCGATATGCAAAAGATACCTTGAGGAGATTCCGTATAGATGGTTGCAGGCCTATGGCTACTCCTATGATCACCAACTGGAAGAAGCTGCATGAAATTGATTCCAAGTTGGTCGATTCCACCTTGTATCATTAGCTGATCAGGTCACTGATGTATCTGGTCAACACTAGACCAAATATTTTTTTTGCAGTCAACACATTGAGTCAATTTATGATGGAGCCTAGGAGAGTACACTATGTTGAAGATTGTAACTAGGTTAAGTCTTCATAAATTGTACTTGAGTTAAAATATAATGTACATGTCAAAATAATAAAGAAAATAATTTATACTATTATTAAATGACTTATTAAAGCATGGGTTTCATGCTTGGGTCATATTATTTTAGGTCAAAGTCCTCATTGTGGACTTCTAAGATTTATTTTGAGTTTATAGAGTCATTACAGATTTAAATTGATCCCTCTTGGACGTTTGAATCATATAAATAGATTTAATATTGAGTCAAAAATGAATTATGGGACCTCCACATCAAGTCGGCCTTAATACGATCAAGTCAACCTCAACTCAAGGAATTCAAGCTCACATCAAGCCTATATATACAAGGAGATCGAATTCATTTGGTGCATCCTCTCTCACACACATAAATTCAATATCTACTGCTGCAAAGGAAAAAGTGCGAAGACAAGGAAGGAGCCAAAAGGATTGTGAGTTTGGACTAGATAAAAGATTGAAGGAAAATCATATTTTGGTGTCTCTCTCTCTCTCTCACGTTCCCTAGATTGGAAGATTGAAGTTCCTTATTGTTTTGCTATTGCTAATTGCTGCCAAGAAAAGAATAGGCCGAAGTTGTCTTTGCTGGGTGTTGGTGCCTTGAGAAGTTGTATTGGGTCAAAATCGAACTCCCTGAAGCAAGATTGAAGTCTTTTCTACAAGATCAAAGTCTCTGAAGCAAGGTCGAAGTTTCCAGATCGAAGGGAGTGCTGCATAGTGCTGCTGCTGCTGCCGGGTCAAAGATAAGATCAAGAAGAAGGATAACTTGGGGTGGAGGAAGTGCGAGTTAAGGTCTAGAGTCTTAGGAAAAATATTGAAGAAATAATTACTAACTGGACTTTCCCTTAGAGTGGCATTTTCCCCTGGCTATTGGCCTATATATTGCGTTCTTGATCCATGTGCTATTGCTTAGATATTTGTTGGATGAACTAAGAAGAAAGAAGATAATGATAAACTAATAAGAACTAAGGAACGTCACAAGTAAAATGTCAAGAACAAGAAAATATTTCTGCCTTTCTGATTTTCTAACATGGTATCAAAGCTTTGGTGAAGAAAGAAGGCAAATGCAGTCTCAAGGAATTGACCAAGGAATAATAAGAGGATAATAAGAGGAAGCTATGTAAGGAAATGAATTTGACTCTCTTCAAGAAAGATGTCTAACAAAATCAAGGGAGAGAACAAACTTGAAGGAGCATCAAACTACAAATATTGGAAGAAGAGGATTGACCTTACCCTTTAAAAGAACAAAGTATTAGATGTGGTGAAGGGAAAATTAAATAAGCCTACAAAAGACTCCAGTGATGCAGGTAAGATGAAATACGAGGAATTGGAATTGGTGGCCATGACTCTAATGGTTGAAGGAATAAATGACAACCTTGTCCCTTACTAGCTAACATTGACCATGCTCAAGAAATGTAGGAATCCTTGTCAAAACTATTTACCATCAAGAACATTGGGAAAGTAGGAAGCTTGAAAAATGAATTAAGGACCATTAAGATGATTAAGGAAGATACTATGGCCACTTTCTTTTTGAAGATAACAAGAATAAGAGACGATCTTCTTGCCATTGATGAAATAGTGCCAGAAAAGGAACTTGTGATCACAACCTTATTAGGGTTGCCACCTTCTTGGAGTGCTTTTGCTTTAGGTATTAACAACTTGAAAGAAGCTCCCACTTTTGAGGAACTATGGACAATCTACAGTCAAGAAGAGTTAATAATTTCATTATCAACCAACAATGAAGAAGTTTCAAATGTGTACATTGATCATCACAAAGGAAACTTCAAGAAGAAGGGGCCAAGAAAGAAGGTTGACATGTCCAAGATAGAATGCTATCATTGTCATAAAATGGGTCACTATAGAAGTGGGTGTCCCAAGAATCCTAGAAATAAGAAAATAGAAAGATATCATGCAAAATTCAAATGTGGCTGAAGAAGAAGCCTCTCCCAAGAGAGTGAAACCCGAAGAAACTTACATTAGATACTTACACTACTAAGTCCTTTGATCTTAGCTTTAGATATTTCATTTGTATATTTTATATTTTTGTAAGTTTAACATATTTATGGAAAAAAACATTTTGTTGTTTTATAAGTTTTAGGTATCCCTCAAAGCTTTGGAGGGAGCCCACAAAAACTCCTCAAGGTAAGTATCTCATTCCCTTTCAGTTTTGGTTTCATATAATTGTTTAAAGTTTTGATTATATTTAGATACTAATCACCTTTCTACCTCTGCTTCCTTGTCTAGGAAACAACTTGCTAAATACTCAAGGATCACGAGTAAAGGCCTCAAGGATTAAGAAATAAGGCCTCACAAGGAAAAACATTGGAGTTAAAAATGTGTGTCAAGAAACAAAGGCATGTCTTAGATCATAAATCTTTGTTATTCTCTTTGGAATATCCATTCTACATTTCTAAAAATTGTTGTGTCTAGATCTCCTGAATATTAAAGATTCTTGTTTGGTGCGATTCATCATCTGATATATCTACCCACTTTATATCTTTGATTGTTTGTATAAAAGAACCCTAAAAAGGTTCTATGGAAAACCCTAAAACTACTTAGGGCTATTGATGAGGTAATTGCTGTTATGATGATGTCATGTTTGGGATCTTGGTATGATCATAAAAACCCTAACTTGTTAGGGTTGAAATGGTGTTGTCCGAAATCCTGAACCCTTGAAGTGTTGATAAAGAAGGGTATGCTATAGTATGAACTAAAATCCTAAATTCTTAGGGTTTGGTTGGGTCTATAAGCAATACTCTTGTCTTTATATTAATCTCCTAGGGATAAAATCTTAGGTATGTAGATGGCTTATCATGTTGTTTGGTGGACAACATACCTGGTTTCCCTCTAGGCAGGTTAAGGCCACCTAACCATTTAGTTTTTGGATGTAACCTACATGTTTTTGAAAGAAAGTAAAAAAAAAGTCCTACCAAGCTTACAAAAGAAATTTATTTATTCAAATTGAGAATGGATTAAACCATTATAAAAATAACCTTTCATCATCATTACTATTTTAAAAATATTTAAAACTTCTAAGGTCATGAGTATATAGCACTCATCTATTATCCTAAAGAAAACTTGTTACAACACTTATATGTTTTCTTAAAGTTAATTTGTGATAGTATTCATTTATGTTTTCATAAAGTAAATTTGTGATAGTATTAATTTATCTCCGGGAAAAAGGTTTACGACATGATTTAATTAGCTATCACCAAAAAAATTTGTGGATTTGTTGTTTTCAACGTATAAGCATATGTAGTAAAAACAAATATTTCACAATGGTATTAAATTGAAAAAGTTTTTACTCCAAAGAATTCCAAATAATAAATGTTTGACTATTAAGTAAATTTTATCATTGATGAACCTCCAATTGGTGTTAGCTCTTTTCAACCCCTCTTGTACAAGCTTGTTATTATTAATACGAATAACTATCTTTGTAAGTGATTGGATATTGAGATCCTTGAATTATAATTTCTAATTTCTCTTAGTTGAAATGGAGATAATTGCATGTGCATGTGCATTTTTTAGTTGATATTTGTATAGCAAATATGGTTAAGTAATTGAGAAATGTAATGGAGTAACCATCCATTAGAATATGTAGAGATTATTAATTTTTAGTAATTAGTACATTTTATTAGTATGTTCTATGTTTGATAATGTTTTATATCATTAATAAGGTTTAATGTCTATAATTTGACCTGATCTACGCACAGTCTGGTTATGTTTATACCGTCTTACCTGATCTCCCTAGACCCGGTGGTGCCAACGCACCGAGGGCATCCCATGCTGCCGACGGTATTTTTGGAGCCCTTTCTCTTCCATACACTCATCCTCCCATGGGTTATGGTTTCCCTCAGGGAGGGGCCAGCTCCTCTAGCACTTTTCCCCCTCCTGGTAGCATGTATCTAGGATACGACATGCCTTATCCTTTTTCCCAACTTGTTTACAACAATGTTGCCCAACCTCCTTATTACCCGTATTCGCAGCCTGGTGCTCCAGCTCCTCCAGCATTAGCACCCCCGCCTCCTTTGCCTTCTCAACCTACACAACAACAGCCACCACCCTCGCAGAGGCAGATGTATGCACATCTGGGCGCGACTAATCCTCCTACTTCCAAAAAGAAGAGGAAAGGCACCCAAAATCAATCTGCCCCCGGTAATCTAGGAGCTAATTCCCAAGGGAATGCACCTAACACTGCTAACTATCAATAGGGACCTTAGCCCAAGCAGGACAAGCCTATTCGCACGAATAAGCCTTGTTCTTGTTGCGGTGTCTATGGTCATTACACCCACAATTGTCCTCTTTTACCTCAGATGCGTCAGATGTGGGAAAATCAAGCAACATCGTGAGGACAACAAGCCTCTCCTTCGGTTCCTCCCAATGCTGCATCTATCCAGCCGGCTGTGTTTACCAATCCTTTCCCTCAGCAAGGATTCGTGGCTACCCAACCACCTGAAGGTCAAGCGGCCACTCAACCTCCTCCATATGGTACCTTTGATTACCAAATTCTCATGATGAACTCTGACCAACCCATTACCGTTGACCTCAACCTTCAGACTCAGTCTCGTTAGTACAACAAGCCTCCCGCTACGTCTGCCCTCGAGCCCCCTTCTTCAGGTTCCACAAAGCCTCTTTTGACAACCAATGGTCCTTTATAGATCCCTCAGCTTAAGGCAGAGGTTCATACCAAGATCCCCAAGGGACCATTACGCCGAAACGCTGCTTCTGGCAAAGCTGCCCATTCGTATAGTATAGTAGATGATTTGGCACAATCTCCTGCTGCCATCTCAATATTGGAACTCCTCCAGTCATGCCCTTCATAACGAAAAAAACTCTACTAACTGCTATGGGCGCTGTGGATCCTTCTGATGATCGTTTGATCGTCTTCGATGTTGACCGGTCAAAACATCCTCCCCTTTCTGCTTTCGTCGCCTTCCAAATCCCTGTCAAGATCCGGAATGCCAACGTCTCCCGTTGTATCATTGATGAGGGGGCATCCACCTGTGTGATGTCTGCTTCGGTTTGAAAGCAACTCGAATCTCCTGAGTTGGCCCCTTCCACTATCACCCTCCGAGCATGGGATGGCCACTCTTCCCAACCCATTGGTCCGTTATGCAATTGTCCTATTATTCTTGCGGGCAAGACTGTTTATGTTGACGTAGAAGTCATTGATGCCCCCTTAGATTACAACATTCTATGGGGTCATAGCTACACTTATGCGATTTCTACTGTCCCACCTGCAGTTCATCGCAAGATGTCCTTTCCTCATAACAAAAAGATAGTCACCATTGACCAGTTGACATATTACGAACCAAAGTCTCAGACCTCTCCTGAGTCCATCATCTCTTCGGTGGCCAATAAGAAAATTGTCGAACCTTTGACAAGTGTTTCACCCGAAGTCTACAAAGACTTCTATTTGCTTGGTTCTTTCCCTGGTCTTCCTCCTCCTGTCTCTGATCCCAGCTCGTTGAACATTTGCATGATGCAATCGTCTCGGGCTTCCCTCAAGTGGTTCGCTTCGACTAGTCAATAGCCCCGCCCTCTGCAACCTGCTCCTAGCACTTCGACCCAGCCTTCAGGACCCCCTCCTCAAGGCCCCTCATCTGCAACTGGTATCCATGAGCCTCTCTACCCTCCTGGAACGGTTCCTCCTGGAGCTGTCCCGCCTGGCCATTACCCCTTCGGTCAGATATCGTTCCTAGCTCCCCCTCCTGGAGTATTTTCGGTACTTGTTATGGCTACCTTATATCTTCCTAACCTGACCCTGGGGATCCCAGTATGGTACATTGATCCCCCAGCCACTATCGCGCCTGGTCAGCCCAAACCTTACTTTACTTTGACCCCGGTTCAACCGGTCCCCATGACCCCTCCCTTTTCTACCGTGCCTTAGCCACCTCAAAAATAACCTACTCCTATTGCGAAAACTTTGGGTGAGGGGAGCAAAGCTTGCAATAAGGCACCTAAGGACAAGGCCAACTTGACAAACCCTGCTCCTCCTTAGCCTCCAAAGCACACCCCCTTGTGTGCTTTGTGTGATGTTGTCGGTCATGCCACCCATCATTTTCTTGAATTTCCTCGCATCAAGCCCATGGTTAATGAAGCGTTTCCTGAGTATGATATCCCAAAATTCCATGTTACTTTACCTGATTCAGCCAAGAAACTCAAGAATTTTCACACAAATCACCCCTATGCTTTGTGTGATTTCCATGGCCACTATGCTCACCTTTGTCCCCGCCTCGAAGAGTATCGCTCCTCTTTGGAAGCGGTTTGCCAGTTCGAGGCCAAGCGCAACGAGTCCACCACTCCCTTATTTGCGCATTTTGCTTCAAAAAAACTAGAGGATACATTCACTCTGATATACATTCCTCCTCCGGATGTCGAAATGACAGAGTCTTCAGCCATTGTTCACTACTTGTCATCATATATCAGATCCACGGTGGAAGACCCCCCCTGGGACTTTGCCTTCTATTTCGCTTGACCTCCCTTCAGCGATCACCTTGGGCTCAACATGGGTGGATCCTTCATCTACTTGTTTTTCTGTCACCCCTTGTGATGATGTGCATGTGAACCTCTCTTCTCATGATGATGAGTCAGGTAGCTTCGCCGCGTCAGGTGGTCTTTCTTCCACCAGTCACCCCATATTCTATTACAATGACGACATTATGGAAGTAGTCACCACCCCTGACTTTATCTATCCCCCCTTACATTGAACCCATGCATTCGAACCACATACACCTTGTGGCTATTACATTGACACCTAATGTTTGGGTAAGGGGGCACCCATATTTGAGAGACCAGGAGAAACAATTCTCTACAATTCTCCTAGTGTATCTGGTCGTGTCGACTCTAGTACCATTATTCTTCCCCATTTAGAAGAACCTCTAGAGTCCCATATCACTTCAGATCACTCTAGGGATGATACCCCTCATCATTCCTTCATCTTACATCAACAACCTAGTCCCCTAGACATTGTTGTTGAACAACCTATGGGTTTTCTAGGAGAGCACCAGTTCATTATCTCCAAATCCATTCTTTGGGATAGTGACACCATGTATGCCAACCCAGAAACTTAGACCATTTTCTTGAGATATGCAGTACCAAAAGAGATTGGTAATCCTCCATTCTCTTTCTCGAACTGCATAACCGTAACGAGAACAAATGGTGCACCACATCATAAAAATGCATTTATATTCCCTTTTTCGAAATACATTTTGGCATGACCACAACATGCTTGGGGGCACCTATGCCCCTCAACCATAAAAAATCCCAAATCTGAGCCAAAAACATCACTAAAACCCCCTTTCTCTGACATGTCGCATTTTTCAGGTCATTTCCTGGGATAGGTCGCATTTTTTTGCATAGTACCTGCTACCCAGGTTGCAAAACAGACCCCAAAAAGTGCGACCTAGCCTATTTATGAGCTCTAGGTGCCTAAAATGAAATTTTGATCCCATTAATTGAAAGAGTATGATTAGGCCTCTTACCCGCAATTGACAGATCTCAATTCCATCGGTCGGTTTGTTCACTACGATTACCGCAAGATTTAGGGCCTTTTCTCCTCTCTACATTCACAACAGCTACACTTGCAAATGACTGAATTTGGAGGAAAATTTCCTTATTAAAAGAGAAACCCCGGATTTTTCTTTCACCTGCTGCGGCCAAACCGTAGCTTAGTTTGACAAACCATTTGTACCGTTGGAAAGCTCTCACTGAGCTCTCAAATGGGTATCTGTTAGTTTTTTTTATTTGATACTTCACCAAGACACATTTTTCCAAGAAGGGTCACTTCACCACTCCTCAAAATCGAATTTATTCACCTGAAACACTTGTACTTGGGGCACCACTTTGCCTCCATACTTGTCCATGCTCGTGTAAATTTTCATCGTGAGTAACCATCTTGTACTCATGTCTTTACGGTCCCCACCGGACCTTTTCTGTGTGGAAGCATCATCGAGTCGCCCTTGTTTAGAGCATCTGAGATGAGTCATCATCGCATCCATGGAGTCTATCCCGAGTCCCTTTGTATCCCGCTATAGTCCTCCATCCTTCATTGCTTGGTTCCTCTCTCGTGTCGCACATTATGGCCTTTAGTCCTACTGTCCCCTGTCCCCTTTGATATTATGTCAGTTGCTGCTAGGTCATCCATGCCCTTCATGCTCTAACAAGGGAATTCGTTAGCCCACTACTCAGTACCCCCCATTCCATCATCATTCCTGATGTCAGTATATCAGTCTCTCTACTATTATCTCTCTTTCCTTAGTTGATGATCCCTTATTGCCTCACCTATGGCGGACCTCCTTCTGTCGAGATCAGCTCATTCATTCCAGAAGACAGGTCTAGAGGGCGGTGTACCTTGGTTCTAGCTTCCACTCTTGTTCGATGCATCAGATCAAGCAAAGGGACTCCTTATTTCCCTTTGACTTGATTGTTTCTTAGTTCCAACTCCTTATGACATGATCAAGATCAGTATACTTGATGGTTCAGTGATGCAACAGATTGTACCGATGATTCCCAGGTGTGTGTGAGATGTTTCAAACCTCATGAGGGAATGGCCCTTCAGGTAGCTCCCCACATGCCCATATGACCTCTTCATTACAACCTTCGATGCAACTCCATAGATTTGATGGTGTCGGCCTCAACCGCTTGTAGCGCCTTTTAGTTTGCATGTATCATTCAAGTTTTTAGAGCCCTCTAGTGTTTACAGAGCCTCTTTGGTTGTACTTATATCTCATGTAATCAGATATTATTGTATAAGTCCTGGCTGTTATCCCAGGCACAATATGTATGTGGGATCCATTATTATGTTTGTATCTGGCTCATGTTTATGCTAGCATGTACTATATAGTTCAGTCCCTTGTTTACTGGACGCATTATTCTTTGTACTTTGTCTCGGCGGGCATAGGTATGCCTCCCCTATCTCTTGTAGCACATGTACTCACTCATAAAAGAGATTTGTCGCACCTGTAAGTCTCGCCTCCTCAAGGTATTGTCCTCTAGCGATTTAGTCTACCTTATATTTCTCTCTCTCTGACTTCCCCTTCGGTGTCTAGTGATTGAGTTCTTACAACGTACTTCGGTCATACGATTAGCTCCTAACGCTTGCACGCTGGGGGGAAATATGTTACACTAATTTTTGGTCATCTAACCTGTTACTATTAGATGGACCAAAGTACACCATGTAAGACCAATTTTACCCTAAGTAAAATTGTTTTCACTATGAAAAATAACTTAGTAATCATTAATTTATTAAGTTGTTTATGGTCTAAACAAGAAACCCCATGAGGAAATATTGAATAAATCCATATTTGTTTGATTTTCCTCAAGGAATAATTAGTTAAACATTAGTTTAATTAATATTCCTGGTCATATTTAACCCAAAATAGGAAAATTGATTAGCTAAATCATTATTTATCTTATTATTTTTCAGGAATAATTATTTAAACCTTATTTCCATAGCATGTAATCATGTTGATGTTGATAAGTCTCTCGATTAATGTTGTGTGTAGGTTTAATTATGTCTTACTTATTTACTTTATTTATTAATTTTTATATTTTAAAATAATTAATCATTATTATGCCCAACATTTTAGGCGAACCCTTCACCCATCTTCAAGGGCTTGAAACTTACTGATGAGAAAAGTGTTGACCATATATAAATATAATATGGTGATGAAGTATAGTCTTTATAGGAAGAATAATTATAGCCGTTATAGGAAGAATAATTATAGCCGTTGTAGAAGGAAACTTATTGATGAGAAGAGCATTGACCATATATAAATAGAAGATGGTGATGAAATATAGCCGTTATAGGAAGAAGAATTATAGTTGTTATAGAAGGAAAATAATAACAGATAAGAAGATTTTTTGATTAAAATAAAATAATTAATTAGATAAAAATAATTAAATATAATTCAATTAGTTAAATAAATCAATTTAAGGGAGAATGCAAAAATATTTAAAGTTAGAAACTAAAATATTTTTATAAGCTATTGATCTCATTTCCAAGTTGGTTAACTCCGAAACCCTCAACCTCATCAAAATTTTCCTTACCACCACATTTTTTTACCTTTAACAGTGTTTTCTATGAGAAAAATGAAGGCACAACCATGGGTTCGTCCCTTTCACCCAATGTGGCCAACATTTTTATTGAGCACTTTGAAACCTTAGCCATAGATACCTTCCACTTAAAACCTAAATTTTGGAACCGGTTTGTTGATGACATCTTTGCTATTTGGTCTGATGGTCTTCCTAAGCTTCAAACTTTCCTCTTCCATCTTAACCACATTTATCCTCACATTCACTTCACTATGGAACTTGAATATAATAATTCCCTTCCCCTCCTCGATGTCCTTGTCTTTCGCCTCTTTGATGGCTCCCTCACTCACCAAGTCTATTGAAAGAAAACCCATACCAATAGGTACCTTCATGCCAGCTCTCACTATCATCCAACTCAAAAGTCTGTTGTGCTTAAAACCCTTGTTTGCAAAGCCATTTAGATATCCTCCTCTCAATCCTTTCCCAAAGAAAAAATCCCATCTAGCCAAAGCCTTTAAATCCAATGATTACTCTTGATCCTAGATTAACAAAGCGTTTCATTCTGCTCTCCACCCCCAACCAAAAATCCATTCCAATAGCCTTCCCTTAGCGAAGGCAACCTTACCCCACATTCAAGGTGTTACCTATCATATTTCCAAAATTTGTTCAAAAAAGAATATCAAGGCCCTTTTCAAACCCCAAAAAACCCTCAACCAACTCTTCAGGTCAGCTAAGGATAAACACGACCCTATGCTAGGCCCTAGAGTCTATGAAATCCCTTGCTCCTGTGGAATGTCTTACATAGGACAAAAATGTAGATCCTTTAAAGCTCTACTCAAAGATCCATTCCGATCTCCTCCTCTCAATCCTTTCCCAAAGAAAAAATCTCATCTAACCAAAGCCCTTAAATTCAATGGTTACTCCTCATCCCAGATTAACAAAGCCTTTTCATTCTGCTCGCCACCCCAAACCAAAAATCCATTGCAATAACCCTCCCTTAGCCAAGGAAGCCTTACCCCACATTCAAGGTGTTACCAATCATATTTTCAAAATTTGTTCAATATATATATATATATATATATATATATATATATATATATTTACAAAGTCGGATGCTATTTATATTCAAAAAAGATATGGGAGACTGAGCTCCAGTGTTACATGGTAGTGTAGGTGAGAAGTGGAGCAAGTGAGGACAATATTAAGGTCAAGATCCCTTTTGCATCCAACGTTCTTCACAATGAGAAAAGCTGAACTAGTGTAGATTCTAACAAACTGAAATAGTAAAAGACAAAATTTGCATTTCATGCTCGGTCTAAGTTTATGTGAAGGATTTGACGAGCAATGAATTCTTCAGGATTGCCTTCGGCTTCTACATTTCGAGCATTTGCTAAGCTGATACTTGGTGCATCCATGGCTTGGTTGCTGAATGATGAAAAGAGAACAGGCTTGTGAGGTCGCATCATCAAAGGGCAGTCAGGGATTGAAGGACCGCAGGGGCTATTGAGGAGCACAAGGATTGAACAATCGATAAGAGGATAAGATTCAATCACATGAAGAGTGATGGGTGGTTCACGGGGAAGGTAAGGAGATGGCAGGGGCACGAGAATTAAGGGGAAGATGTAGAGGAAATAAAATGATAACATAGATTTTATGCCAGAGGGAGCCTTTTCAAAGAATTTGGTGGACAGATTATGTGATAGAGAGACGAAAATATGCATGAAATTGAGGAATCCAATGGCACTGTTCCTCTGTGCGGTGAATCTGCGAGGATATTTAATTCTGATCATGGCAGATAACAATGGTGTTCAGAGGCGTTACATCGAAGTGTACCAATATGATGGAGATAGGCTCTGTTTGCCCGCGCATCCACTTCCTTGTTGAGTGAGCGGAGTACATGATAGAAGCGGTTTCATTTCATCCGCTGATCAAGAGCTTGGCATCGTCTTATAGTTTGCTGTAGTATCAAGTTGGAGGCTTTCCTGTTGTGGACCATCAGGCTAATGACAATAGCCAAATCTCCAATAATCACTGCTGTGTTTATGCCAAGTTTTTGTAGTTGGAGTAGACCTTGGTAAAGAGCTAATGCTTCGGCCCTGTTGTTGGAAAGATTACCCAATCCCCACTCATATGCAGTTATGATATCTCCATTACCATTACAGATGATTCCTCCAGCCCCAGCCATTCCTGGATTATATTTAGAAGTGCCATAAAAAAAAAGATAGTGAGTATTGCAGTTCCTGAGCCATAGTGAAAATTCCTCATCTTTCATTCTAATTTTCCAACTGTACCTAGAGTTCGTACTGCTATTAGCATTGCTGCTACTTAGGGCCATGTTGTTTATGTCCAGTAAATACCCTATGAAGTTTCTCTCCTCGACATAAAGATCCACCGTATCTAGTTTCCCTTGACATTTGGTGGACATTGCTTCCAGAGTGAGGCTCCATGCCTTGTTGTAAAGCTTTCTAACGCTGGTTTCTTTATCTTTAAAGATCGTGCGGTTTCTTGCCAACCAAATGTTCCATAGAAGAGAACATGGTAAATCATTCTAGACTCTTTTTCCAGGGATAGCTTTTTTCCCATATTTGTAAAACTTCAGTGATGCTGGTGTTGGGTGCCCACGAGAGATTGATGCTCCGAAAAGCTTCCTTCCAACAGGCAATGGTAAAGGGGCAGTCTATGAAAAGATGTTGGCTGGTTTCTTCATCTATTTGACAATTTGGGCAGCGAGATGGGCTAGTTATTCCTCATTTTTTAAGATTCTCAGAGGTGAGAACTTTCCCTCTTAGGAGGACCCAAATTTTTTTTTTTTTTTTTGGAGAGTCTCCGCTTTCCAGACAAGTCTCCACTGCGCCCAAACAGACATGGGGAATTCGATGCTGCAAATATGGTGGTAGGCAACTTTAACAGTGTATATGGAGCCTGAAGGATCCCATCGAAAGTCATTAGCGTTGTAGCGTTTGGTGGGCGCTATGCCATGGAGATGAGCTTGAAGATTAGTGAGGCTTGCTTCCATATCAATAGGAATGTTTGGGAAGGTCCATCCTTTCCAAATTTGAGTTTGGCCATCCCACTGAGAAATCTGATCCAATGTTTGTATCCCTATACTGGTAAGAAAGGATAGGATCTGTTGAGTACCAGGTTTGCTACTAATGGGTTGCTGTCCCATTATCTTGTCAGCCCCAATTCTAATGTGAATGCCACCTTTGGGGACTTTGGAAATGTTTTGAGCAAGAAGTGGTATTGCTCTCTTACACATTCCCTAGATTTTTGAGCACGCTCTGTTAGGGATCTCATGGTCCAGAAGCTGTTGCCTTGGGAAGTTAAGATATTTGATTTCTAACACTTTCTTCCACCAAGCAGTCTTGCCATTTGTGAGTCTCCATACAAAATTTCCACCAAAGGCAAGGTTTAGAAGTTTTTAAGATCTGATTCCAAGCCCTCCTTTCTCCCGCGTTTGAATAACCTGCCTCCAACTTATTAGGTTATATTTCTTTCTTTTTTTTCCCCCCCTTGCCATAGAAAGTGACGAAGGAGTGCGCCCACTTTGTTATGAAAGCTAGCTGGATCTTGCAAGAGTGAAAAATAGTACAAGGGTAAGGAGGAAAGACCTGATTTAAGAAGTATTAGGCACCCTGCTGGATTAATCCAAGGGGTGCCCCATTGCTGCACCTTCCTTTTCATATTATCAATAATAATGTCCCACGCTGAAGCTTTTAGATTGCTAGCACTCACTGGCATGCCCAAATAGGAAAAATGCTCCCAGTCCAACTTACAAGGGACTCCAAAGGTATTGGAAATGCTATGAAGAGTTTGGGCAGAAGTGTTCCAGCCATAGATGCAGCTCTTGTGGTAGCTGATCAGACTTCCTGAGTAGCTAATGTATTTGTCTAGGAGAGTTTTGAAACGGTAGGCTATGATGTTTGAGGCTCCCCCCATTAAGAGAGTATTTTCAGCAAACTGAGAATGGTTGATGTTCTTGAATCCATTTCCAAATTTGACCCCAGTAATGAGACCCATGCGACGATTGTAGTCCAAGGCCCTGCTAAAGGATTCGACCATCAATATGAAAAGATAAGGTGAGAGCGAACAACCTTGTCTTAGTCCTCGAGTCAATTGGAAGGAAGGTCCTGGTCCACCATTAATGAGAGGGGAGATCTAAGGACCAAAGATGCAGGCTTTGACAAGTTCGATAAAGGGCGTGGAAAATCCCATTTTTTCTAAAACAACAAATAAAAAGGAGTGCTTGACTCGGTCAAAGGCATTGGCTATGTCTAGTTTTAATATGAACCCTTTCTCATTTCTTGTTTGGCTGGAATGAATGGCCTCTTGGACAAGAAGGATGGAGTTTGATATTTGTCTATTGGCTAAAAAACCTCCTTGATTTTCTGAAATGAGAGAGGGGAGGAGAGGTTTAAGGCGCGTGGCCAGGATTTTGGTCAGGATTTTGTAAGAGGAGTTGCACAATGAGATGGGCCGAAAACGAGAGAAGGATAAGGGTCGATTTTCCTTAGGAATAAGGGCAAGATGGGTGGCGTTAGTGAAGCCTCCTATTTTGCATTTGCACTGAGCCCATATTATCATTTTGACAAGATCTTTTTTTATTGTTCCCCAATATGTTCTGTAGAAACATATGGGGAAGCCATCTAGACCAGGGGCTTTGTCTGGCTGAAGCGCCCAGATGGCATTTTGAATTTCTTCTTCATCAATTTCTTTGGTCAAATTTGCATTGATATCCTCACTGATTCCCGTGGGCAAGTGCTGAAGGAGATCAGAGTAATCTTTTGTTAATTTTGTCTCTATTAAGAGGGAGCTGTAGTAATCTGAAGCCGTTTGTTTGATGGCGTCCTGGGTTTTTTGAGGGCAACCTTCCTCATCGTTGATCATGGAAACATTATTCCTGAATTTCCTAACAGTGGCCTGCTTATGGAAGAAGGCAGAATTTTTATCCCCTCCTTGAAGCCAAAGCTGTCTCAACTTTATTCTCCATTTCTGCTCTTCATCTCTATTGACACGATAAAGTTGGAAGTACAAATCACCTTCTAGCGCTCTATCTTCATGGGTGAGTCCGTGCTCCTCTATCTTTCTGTGGACTTCTTCCAATTTATGTTTTATTTCAGTTTTGGCCTTTTCTGGTTCTTTATAATAATGTTTCACCCAGTCCTTCAAGGCACATTTGGTCTTCTTCAGCTTGCATTCCCAAATGTAGTTCGGCAACCCTTCTATGTGTTGGTGCCATGTTAGATTGACAATCTAGTCTACGATGGGATTGTTGCGCCATAAGGAGCTGTATTTAAAAGGTATCGGCCCCAATGGACAGTGGGCCTTGAGAACAAGGCTTGTGGGATAGTGGTCAGATGCCAAATAGGGTAGAATTACAAGATAAGTTGTGGAGTACGCAGAAAGGAGAGTGGTATTTATCAGAATCCTATCAAGCCGCTCCATTATGTTATCTTTTCCAAGCCTACGGTTATTCCAAGTGTATCTCCAGTTTTTTGGAATGACATCAACTAAGTCGTGCTCCTGCATGATTTATTCCAGCTTTGATCTGTAGGGGTCATGGGAAAAGACACCTCCTCTTTTCTCATTGGAGTGCAGTATAAGATTGAGATCTCCACCGAGGATGATATTACTGTTATCTTCATCATCTATGTCTGCTTGAAGAGTGATCCAACATTTCTCTTTATCTCTGAAATGGTTTTGTGCATAGATATTGTAGATGAAAATTTGTTCGTGATCTGCTTGATTCTCTAGGTTGACTTTGATCCAATACTGACTGATTGTATTGGATATGCATGTCCATGTGTTTTTGTTCCAAATAGTGGCGATTCCACCAGAGGCTCCTCTTGATTCACAAATGTAACCATCATATTGTTTGAGCTGATCTATGATTCCTTTCATGTCTTGAAGTCCTTGTTTAGTTTCTTGGATCATTAGGATTCCTGGCTTCTCATGGTCTATCAGGTCTTTCAGGGCAGAAATTTTAGAGGGGTGCCCTAGTCCCCTGCTGTTCCAAGATATTACTTTCATCATTGGGTATGGGGTATACAGAGAGTTTCTCGCCCTCCATGTTCCTTGTGTGTTGCTTCTTTGTTGCTTTGACCCAAAATATAAGTTTCTATGGGATTTTGAGTTCCCATGGCTATGTCTTTTTGGGCATTTTCATCCCTTTGTTGCTTTATGGTTTTCCTACCAGGTCATTTTTTTGCGCTTCCATATTGACACCATGCTCTTTCGAAGAGCTCCTGGTTGTTCAAGAAGGGGGGGGATCATGAGGAGGAGAGGGGGAGGTTTGGGAAAGGGTGATGGGGATGGGAGGGTCATTTTCAAGGGTGATCGGGGGGTCATTTTTAGGGAGGGAAAGGGCGCCAAAGGGATTAGAAGATTCCAAGGGGGTTTCAGAGATAGGGCCGGAGGCAGGAATGATGGGAGGATCCAGGGAGGAGGAGGAGGGAGGGGCAGCTTCAGAGTTTTCCTTTGGAGCGACGTCAGTTTTTTTTATTTTTTTATTTTTTTAATACAGTTTCCCATTGCTCATCTGGTGGAGCATTTTGAACATTAACTAGTTTAGAGCAGCGATTGGAAAATGGCCGTATTTGTGACATACCTTGCATTTAAATGGGATTTTTTCGTAGTCCAGTTACTGAATGTATGTCCAGTCATCCACTTTGAGCTTGATTACCTCCAGAAGACCCTTGCCGAGATCAACTTCAACACAGATATGTGCACAGTCTTGCATATTGTCCTTGGGCTCGCTTTGATCAATAAACTTCCCAACAACATTTCCAATGGCTTGAATCGAATCATCTCCCCAACAGTGGAGCGGGAGATGTGGAAGCTGGACCCAGACCGGGACAACACTAGGGACATCCAGTTCAGGATCGAAGTTTGGAGTCCACTTGTTTAGGTACAGTGCTCTGGAGTCCATAAAATATGGTCCATTTCTGAAGATTAAATCCTTGTCGTCTCTTGATTCAAAATGAAAGGTATAATATCCTTTCCCACAGAAACGAATGGAGATTTTACCACTTATTTTGTCCGACCAGTTTCGCTCGATCCATCTTTGTACTGTTTTCACAAACCAGTGAATTGCCCGATGAGGCCTCGTTCAGCAAGAGAGAGTGCAACCATTCGTGGTAGGGTAGGAGGAAGTACTACTTCTTGCAATCCATCCAATTTCTTAACAAATTTTGATAAAGCAAGTCGAGGGCACTGGGGCGGTAAGGAATTTACCAGGGCGGAGAAGGCAGATTGAGCATCGGCCACCTCCGATGAAGCATCCGGAGGGGCCATGGCAGGGCCAAAGGCCGCAAGCGATGGGGGGCACGAGCTTGATGTAGAGCGGCGCGGCCTAGGTCAAGCGTTACTTTCAATATATTGTGAGTTATACTCCTATTAAAAAAAGAATATTAAGACCCTTTTCAAACCCCAAAAAACTGTTAGCCAACACTTCAGGTCAACTAAGGATAAAACAACCCTATGCTAGGCCCCAGAGTCTATGAAATCCCTTGCTCTTGTGGAATATCTTACATAGGACAAACATGTAGATCCTTTAAAGCTCGACACAAAGAAAATATGGCTGATACCTACCATAATCACATTTCTAAATCCGCCTTCGTCGAGCACTCCCACAATACCAAACATCTTATTAGTTTTGATAAAACCAAAATCTTGGCTTCTTTACCCTTCCACGCTAATCGAGTCATTAGGGAAGCCCCCAAAATTGAAAAGCATCCTAACAACTTTAATCGGGATGATGGATATCATTTAAGCCAATATTGGAAATCCACTATTCATTTCCTGACCTCTAACCCCCATTCCCTTGTTTCTTGTCCTAACCCCTCTTAACTCCTACCTTATGTATGTCTCTTTTGTTTCCATTAATTTTAAATTTTTTAAAGATTCCTTTGTTAAATATTCTCCCTCTTTCGTTAATGAGTTGAAGGACGTTAAAATGGATATGAAGAAAGTGGAGGTTAAGAAGATCCCGACTAAATGGGTCGTATCTGGATCAGTAATGCAATTAATGACATCAATAGCCTCATTGATGGGGATATTGGTGTAAAGAGAAACGACATCAAAACTGACAAGACTATCTCCATTTTCAACCCCTCTTGTACAAGCTTGTTATTATTAATATGAATAACTATCTCTATAAGTGATTGGATATTGACATCCTTGAATTATAATTTCTAATTTCTCTTAGTTGAAATGGAAATAATTGCATGTGCATGTGCATTTTTTTAGTTGATATTTGTATAACAAATATGGTTAAGTAATTGAGAAATATAATGGAGTAACCATCCATTAGAATATGTAGAGATTATTAATTTTTAGTAATTAGTACATTTTATTAGTATGTTCTATGTTTGATAATGCTTTATATCATTAATAAGGTCTAATGTTTATAATTTGTCCCATGTTTCATTGAGTGTATTTGAGTACTATGTGACCTTCATTAATGACCACTCTAGGAGGACCTGGATTTACTTCCTGAAGACCAAGGATGGGGTCTTCCAAATATTCCAAGAGTTTAAGGCTCTTGTGGAGAACCATACATGGAGGAAAAACATGGTGTTGAGATCAAATAATGGGGGTGAGTACACTTCTGTGGAGATGAGGGATTTTTGTGGGAGTGTTAGCATTAGGAGGGAGATCATTGTGCCTTACAATCCCCAACAAAATGGGGTTGCAGAAAGGAAGACCAAGATCATTGTGGGTGTAGCTAGAGTGATGTTGCATGATCAAAGTTTACCTTTCTTCTTGTGGGTTGAGGCGTTTAACACTGTTTTTTATTTATAGAACATGAGCCCACACAGAGTCTCGGGGAGAAAGAATCCCGAGGAGATATATACTAACAAGAAGCCAAAAGTTGGACACATCAAGATATTTGGGTGCCTTACATATTCACATGTTTATGAGGAGAAGAGGACGAAGTTGGAACCCACAATAGAGAGAGGTATAATAGTGGGTTACACTGAGACCAACAGAGCCTACCATATATATATATTCCTGCATAGAGGGATATTGTCCTCAGGAGGGATATGACATTTGAGGAGGAGATAGATTTGAGTAAGTCTTAGGAGGTTTATTAGATAGAGAAGCAGGCTCCTCAACAGGGGGCCACATTACAAATTACAAGAGCATAAGGTGGTACATCAGGATTGAGAGGTTCACCTTCTTCAGGTGTGACAGGTTCACAAAGTACAGGATCACCAAACACAATATCTTAGAGTTCATGATTTCCCTTGGTTATTTCAGAGCCTTTCTCGCCATGAGGAGAGGCACCAGTTGAGGATTTTACCATACCACCACATGAGGCTACTGTAGGGAAGAGGAAGCCAAGATGGCTTCGGGAGACCCTGAAGGAGGCTTAGGAGGCAGTGGGGAGACCCAAGTGGTCAGTGAGGGAGAGTAGACCACCAGAGAGGTTGGGTGGCTTTGTGGTAGATGTTGTGGAGATAGAGCCAACCGATTTTGAGGAGGCCACTAGACAATAGAGCTGGAGGGATGCCATGGTGGAGGAATATGCCTATATCATGAAGAATGATGTCTGGGAGGTAGTGCCATGTCCTGATGGGAAGTCAGTGGTGAATTCCAGGTGGATCTAAAAGATCAAACATGTTGCAGATGGCAGTGTGGAGAAGTTCAAAGCTCGGTTTTTGGCGTGAGGGTTCTCAAAAGTAGAGGGAGTTAACTATGAGGAGACCTTTGGATTGGTTGCTCACTATACTTCCATTAGAGCAATGATATCTATAAAGATTGAGATGGTTTGGAGGATTCTCTATATGGATGCGAAGACCGAGTTTATCAATGGTGTTATACTTGAAGAGGTGTACATTGAGTAGATTGAGGTCTTTGAGTTGCATGGGAGGGATTTTCATGTATGTAGGCTGAAGAAAACCTTGTATGGACTGAAGCAGGCATCGAGGGCATGGTACGAGAGGATATATGCCTACTTGCAACAAATGGGTTTCCAGAATAGTGATGCAAATCCAAACCTATACTTTATCTTTATAGGTGATGATCCAATCATTCTGGTTCTATATGTGGATGACTTGTTATTACACGGGAGGAAAAACTCATCCAACATTGCAAAAGAGATCTTAATTCAAAGTTTGATATGATTGATATGGGGCTGATGCATTACTTTCTGGGGTTGGAGGTTTAGCAGGAGGATGAACACATCTTTGTTGACCAGGGCAATATGCAGAAGATATCTTGAGGAGATTCCGTATGGATGGTTGCAGGCCTATGGCTACTCCTATGATCACCAATTGGAAGAATTTGCATGACGCCAATTCCAAGTTGGTCGATCCTACCTTGTATCATCAGCTGATCGGGTCATGGGTGTATCTGGTCAACACTAGACCAGATATTTTTTTTGCAGTCAACACATTGAGTCAGTTTATGATGGAGCCTAGGAAAGTACATTGTGTTGAAGATTGTAACTAGGTTCGATCTTCATAAATTGTACATGAGTCAAAATATAATGTACTTGTCAAAATAATAAAGAAAATAATTTATACTATTATTAAATGACTTATTAAAGCATGGGTTTCATGCTTGGGTCATATTATTTTAGGTCAAAGTCCCATTGTGTAATTATAGGATTTATTTTGAGTTTATAGAGTCATTACAGATTTAAATTGATCCCTCTTGGACGTTTGAATCATATAAATAGATTTAATATTGAGTCAAAAATGAATCATGGGACCTCCACATCAAGTCGGCCTTGATACGATCAAGTCAGCCTCAACTCAAGGAATTCGAGCTCACATCAAGCCTATATACAAGGAGATCGAATTCATTTGGTGCATCCTCTCTCACACACATAAATTCGATATCTACTGCTGAATATGAAAAGGTGTGAAGATAAGGAAGGAGCCAAAAGGATTGCGAGTTTGGACAAGCTAAAAGATTGAAGGAAAATCAATATTTTGGTGTCTCTCTCTCTCTCTCACGTGCCCTAGCTTGGAAGATTGAATTTCCTTATTGTTTTTCTATTTCCAGTTGCTTCCAAGAAAAGAATAGGTCAAAGTTGTCTTTGCTGGATGCTGGTGCCTTGAGAAGTTGTATTGGGTCAAAATCGAACTCCCTGAAGTAAGATTGAAGTATTTTCTACAAGATCAAAGTCTCTGAAGCAAGGTCGAAGTTTCCAGGTTGAAGGGAGTGCTGCATAGTGTTGGTACTGCTACTACTACTGTCAGGTCAAAGATATGATCAAGAAGAAGGATAACTTGGTGTGGAGAAAGTGCGAGTCAAGGTCTAGAGTCTCAGGAAAAATATTGAAGAAATAATTAGTAACTGGCCTTTCCCTTAGAGTGGCATTTTTCCTTGGCTATTGGCATATATCTTGTGTTCTTGATCCATGTGCTATTGCTTTGATATTTGTTGGATGAACTAAGAATAAAGAAGATAATAATAAACTAATAAGAACTAAGGAACATCACAAGTAAAATGTCAAGAACAAGAAAATATTTCTGCCTTTTTGATTTTCTAACATGGTATCACAGCTTTGGTGAAGAAAGAA
This sequence comes from Pinus albicaulis, assembly GCA_034641835.2. Classification (NCBI taxonomy): domain Eukaryota; kingdom Viridiplantae; phylum Streptophyta; class Pinopsida; order Pinales; family Pinaceae; genus Pinus; species Pinus albicaulis. The sequence continues at coordinate 491,969,854 of CM076579.1, read as the reverse complement.
GGCAAATGCAGTCTCAAGGAATTGACCAAGGAATCATAAGAGGAAGCTTTGTAAGGAAATTCATTTGAATATCTTCAAGAAATAAGTCTAACAAAATCAAGGGAGAGAACACACTTGAAGGAGCATCAAACTACAAATCTTGGAAGAAGAGGATTGACCTTACCTATGAAAAGAGCCAAGTATTAGATGTGGTGAAGGGAAAATTAAATAAGCCTACAAAATACTCCAGTGATGTAGATAAGATGAAATACGAGGAATTTTAATTGGTGGCCATGACTCTAATGGTTGAAGGAAAAAATGACAACCTTGTCCCTTACTAGCTAACATTGACCATGCTTAATAAATGTAGGAATCCTTGTCAAAACTATTTACCATCAAGAACATTGGGAAAGTAGTAAGTTTGAAAAATGAATTAAGGACCACTAAGATGACTAAGGAAGATACCATGGCCACTTTCTTTTTGAAGATAACAAGAATAAGAGACGATCTTCTTGCCATTGATGAAATAGTGCCAGACAAGGAACTTGTGATCACAAACTTATTAGGGTTACCACCTTCTTGGAGTGCTTTTGCTTCAGGTATTAACAACTGGAAAGAAGCTCCCACTTTTGAGGAACTATGGACAACTTGCAGTCAAGAAGATTTAATAATTTCATTATCAACCAACAATGAAGAAGTTTCAAATGTGTACATTGCTCATCACAAAAGAAACTTCAAGAAGAAGGGGCCAAGAAGAAGGTTGACATGTCCAAGATAGAATGCTATCATTGTCATAAAATGGGTCACTATAGAAGTGGGTGTCCCGAGAATCCTAGAAATAAGAAAATAGAAAGATATCATGCAAAATTCAAATGTAGATGAAGAAGAAGCCTCTCCCAAGAGAATGAAACCCGAAGAAATTGACATAAGATACTTACACTACTAAGTCCTTTGATCTTAGCTTTAGATATTTCATTTATATATTTTATATTTTTGTAAGTTTAACATATTTATGGAAAAAAAAAACATTTTCTTGTTTTATAAGTTTTAGGTATCCCTCAAAGCTTTGGAGGGAGACCACAAAAAATCCTCAAGATAAGTATCTCATTCCCTTTCAGTTTTGGTTTCATATACTTGTTTAAATTTTTGATTATATTTAGATACTAATCACCTTTCTACCTCTGTTTCCTTGTCTAGGAAATAACTTGCTAAATACTCAAGGATCACGAGTAAAGGCCTCAAGGATTAAGAGAGAAGGCCTCACAAGGAAAAACATTGGAGTTAAAAAGGTGTGTCAAGAAACAAAGGCATATCTTGGATCATAAATCTTTGTTATTCTCTTTGGAATATCCATTCTACATTTCTAACAATTGTTGTGTCTAGCACTCTTGAATATTAAAGATTCTTGTTTGGTGTGATTCATCATCTGATAAATCTACCCACTTTATATTTTTGATTGTTTGTATAAAAGAACCCTAAAAAGGTTCTCCGGAAAACCCTAAACCTACTTAGGGCTATTGATGAAGTAATTGCTATTATGATGATGTCATGTTTGGGATCTTGTTATAATCATAAAAACCCTAACTTGTTAGGGTTGAAATGGTGTTGTCCGAAATCCCAAACTCTTGAAGTGTTGATAAAGAAGGGTTTGCTATAGTATGAACTAAAATCCTAAATTCTTAGGGTTTGGTTGGGTCTATAAGCAATACTCTTGTCTTTATATTAATCTCCTAGGGATAAAACCCTAGGTATGTTGATGGCTTATCATGCTCTTCGGTGGACAACATACCTGGTTTCCTTCTGGACAGATTAAGGCCACCTAACCATTTAGTTTCTAGATGTAACCTACATGTTTTTGAAAGAAAGAAAGAAAAAATATCCTACCAAACTTACAATTTTTATTTATTTATTCAAATTGAATATAAATTAAACCATTATAAAAATAACCTTTCATCATCATTACTATTTTAAAAATATTTAAAATTTCTAAGATAGTGAGTATATAGCACTCATCTATTATCCTAAAGAAAATTTGTTACAACACTTATATCTTTTCTTAAAGTTAATTTGTGATAGTATTCATTTATGTTTTCATAAAGTAAATTTGTGACAGTATTCATTTATCTCCGGGGAAAAGGTTTACGACGATGATTTAATTAGCTATCACCAAAAAAAATTGTGAATTTGTTGTTTTCAACGTATAAGCATATGTAGTAAAAACAAATATTTCACAATGGTATTAAATTGAAAAGGTTTTTACTCCAAAGAATTCCAAATAATAAGTGTTTGACTATTAAGTAAATTTTATCAATGATGAACCTTTGGTGTTAGCTCTTTTCAACCCCTCTTGTACAAGCTTGTTATTATTAATATGAATAACTATCTTTATAAGTGATTGGATATTGACATCCTTGAATTATAATTTCTAATTTCTCTTAGTTGAAATGGAGATAATTGCATGTGCATGTGCATTTTTTAGTTGATATTTGTATAGCAAATATGGTTAAGTAATTGAGAAATGTAATGGAGTAACCATCCATTAGCGATTATTAATTTTTAGTAATTAGTACATTTTATTAGTATGTTCTATGATGCTTTATATCATTAATAAGGTTTAATGTTTATAATTTGTTGTTTGAAATTTTTTAATTTTTTATAGTATTAGCATATAAAAAAATAATTATTTTATAAGGATAATTTTAGAAGTTTAATTATATATATTCTTTAAGAGAATTTTTTTTATTATAGTGTTGACTTATTATGTAAGAAAGAATGTTAAAATAGTCTTTGATGAAGAGATGTCATATACATATTTTTGATAATAATTTGGGAATGAATAAACCATTTAAAATTACTTTTTATGATCAATATGATTTAAAAATATTTAAAGTTCAAGATGGTTATTATTGTCTAGAAGAAAAAATGTCATATTACTATTCTATCCTATGTGAAAAAAGTTGAAGATGATGATTTTATTAGTTTTTGGTTAATTTATAGGTTTAATAAATCTTGTTAGATTAATTTGTCAACTTCATGTTTGTAGACTTATGAACTAATAACATTATAAGTTGAAAATGGTTGTTGATGTCAAAGGTTGTTCAAATGTAAGATAAAGTCACATAGTCTAATAAAATATTTCGAGACCTTTCCAATGATAAATGGAACTCTCTCTAATTCCATAAGATTGAGGAGATATGAAATATTTTGTTAAGGTGACCTAACTAAAGTACAAGCAGGCCCTATTTGGATACCCTTTATTTGAAGGAATTTTTGCTCCAATTATCTAGCTCAAATGGGAGAATAGAACATATGGTTGGAAATATTGTTTTGAGACGTTTCCAATGATATATCACATGCCTTATAACTCCTCATATTGAGGAGAATTGAATTTTTGAATATTCACTATACATTCATCCTGCTGCATCGGTCGACACAACCTGTGGATAGGTCGTCCCTAGCCCAGTATCCAAACACACTGTAAATAGGCATGATAAGGAGCATTTCTAACCACTCGACTCAATAATTTGATTCTAATTTTAGGAGAGAGAATGAGAAGGAAGGTTTGAAGTTCATACCTCATGAACCAAGAAGAAGTGAAGTGAAGTTGAGTTGAAGTATTTTTCTATGAAATAGTTTTGGCACATATTTTAAAGGGTTTTTGACATTATGATTTATAATGGTTTTTGGTTTATTTGAGGTCTATTTTTGAGGTTCAAGTATAGGTGTCCTTGGATGCTGAATAGGATGATTTTTGGTGAGAAGAAGGTCGATATTCAAGCTTGTCTTGAGGGTCGAATTTTTTCCTTGTAGAGGTCAAGTTTCAGGGCTGTCTTAAAGGTCAAGTTGCAATTTTGACTTGAGGGATGAGTTTTGTCCCTATGAAGGTTTAGTTTTAGGAATAAGTACTATTGTTTGAAGGCCGCATTTCAAGAGACGTTTTCTATTGTTTGAAGGACGCGTTTCAAGGTTGAGTTATGTTATTTGAAGACCTAGTTTAGGCTTGGTTTGAAGGCCAAGTTCTGGTGTCTTGAAGGCCAAGTTCATGCATGATTTAAAGTCCAAGTTCTAGAGCATTGAAGGTTGAGTTTAGGTTGTATCTTGCAATTACTATAAGCTGGTGCTTACTAAGGAATGGTGTCATCATCTTCTTGATAGCTTGGGGGATAAAATTTTTGTAAGTTGGTGCTTATAGAGGATTGATGTCCTCACAAGAGATTGTAATAAATTAAATATTGTTTTCAAGTATTTATTCTTCAAATTTTGTTTTTCACTTTAATATCTATGTTCATACATCTGTGGATCATTGATTGTGTGATGTGAATTTATTTTCAAGATTGACTAAGTGAAAATTCGTCAAAAGTAATGAAATATTGATTCACCACCCCTCTTAGTATTTCCAACAATTGGTATCAAAACATGATTCTTCAAAAAATATGTAATAACTAGAAGAAGATCTTACAAGTGACCATAGCCTATCAAGAAGCATCAATAAAAATTCCTTTCTTTTATGGAACAAATTTGTCTTTTAGAAGCTAATAATGATAACACACTTGATGTATCTTGGTGTTGAAGATTGGAAATTTGTTATTGATGGATCTAAGGTCCTGTTACCCACCACCCATGGGTAGTGTATATAGGAGAAATTTTTTTCTCCCAGATGGTCCTCAACTGGTAGCCAACAACCCCTTGCAGCCACCAAATAGCTCGATGTGTCATTATCTCCGCCACCTGAGCTATCCATGTGGTCCCTCACCCACTTGTTATGATTGTATGTTTGAAGGTGGGCCTCTCATTCCAAAAGATATGTTTTTTCATTGTTGTATATGAGTAATTTTCCTTACCTTTCATGGGCACTTTTGGGCATAGATTGGTGGAGGGATTCAGATAAATTAGCGGGTTAGGTTTGCACGCTTCTATCCACTTCCTGATTTCATGGTTAACCATGTATCATAGTCCCGTGGGATATCCTTTATTGAACATTAAATTTAGGGTTTCCAATACATGGGAAATCCTAATTTTGGTTGTGTGGTCCTGCTTCCCGATACCATGTACATCACCCGTTTCCACTCATTTAAGCCCCATTCATCTCTTTTCCCATTTCAGTCTGCATGTGTTCACTAGGTCCACATAGGGTTAGCCTCCTCCCCCTGTCCACACATTGGGTCAGGCCTGGAACGATGCCCAGAGGTTGATGTAGCTAAAACGAAAAGAAAAAAGATAACTTGGCCACTCTCAACTGAAAAAGTACCACAAAATGCAAAATATGGTTGGGACATACAAATTTTGCACGTGGGAGAAATCCAAACATGAGCTCTACCCCTTATCCGTAGCCATCACCCTGGTTCCTATGAGACTTATATGGGCCCCCTCTATCATTAAGTAACCCATGATTGTCCCAACCCTTGGTGGGAGATGAACTGCCCCACCTTAAGGGGGTATCCACTGCTACGTATTACACATCATGCTCTCATTCCCTATAGCCCCAACCAATTATAAAGAAAAACCAATCAAAGGAAAAAGGCAGATGAAAAAGAGTGGAAACAAAAAGGTCAAGGTAACTTATGTACCATGATTTTCTCCCTCCTACACTCACCAAGTGTGGGCTTCCCTTATTATAGCTACCCTTGTACCATGACATGTGGTCTAGATGATTCCCCTCATCCCCACTTAGTTCCATTACTATATCCTTTTCCACCTACCATTTGAGGGATGTACCATGGATATGTCACCCCCTTTAAATGTTGAAACCACCCAATAGGGTCATTGATTAGCTCCTTATTGAGATTGGAGACATTTGTACATTCCAAAGCTAAATATGGAAGGGAATCCCACCATGAAGTGCCACATTGGATCCATGAATTGTAAGCTCTTTTAATTGATTATTATGTTGATTTTTTGTATTTGAGGGCAAGGGATGCATTGGATCTTATGCAGGATTGCATGTGGGTTTCCATTTAGGGCTTGGTCTCCCTATACAGGGTCCTATCTCTCTATAGGTCCACATTGGCACTTGTAGGGTGAGAATTGAGAGCCATGGGACTCCACCATAGTAGAGATTACTTCATGGATCCCCATAATCACTCGTTGATTACTCATGTTCCACCTTTTGGACGAGAATGATGCACCTGGTTCACCATGCCCAACTAACTCTACGCTGCACCATGCACTTGGAGAATGTTCCAGGGTCTAGAGGATGCCTCCCGCTACAGAGAGAGGTATTATGTCATTATCCTAGCCCTTACAAATGGTCTACAGAAATTTTCAATCCACTTGAAGACCCATGAGGATGTCCTTGTGCCCTCACACTCACTTTGGAGCGCGATAGGTTCTTGCTTGGAAAAAAAGAGGCTAACCACTTGTCCACTATGTTTGGAGTCCATTTCTACATCATGACACCCCTTGGATTTCATTAGGCCTTCTCAAAGGCCCAACAACTCACTATATTGATCATTTTTCCCTCTTTAGAGGTGTATTATTGTTTTATTAAGCTATTTTGGTGGGCTGGTCACCAAAAATATTGTTATTATGCACTTTATTTTATTTTAGGGGCATTATTAGTCCAAATTAGGCCATTTGAATCCCATAGAGGATTGTATAAATAGAAGTGAGATTATTCATTTTCATCATCATCATTTGGATTAGGTTATTAGCCCTTGTGATATTTTCGCTATCCTTTTGGAGGACAAGTTTGGATGATATGGACGAATTTTGATGTTTGGATCTCTCTCTCTCTCTTGTCTTGGAGCTTCATTATTGGCATAATTTGATGATTGAATATACTCTTTTGTACATTTAAGTGTTCTTTTCATTATTATTCTTGTTATTTACTTTTGTCACATTAATTTTGTTGGGATTTTCTCTATACAAGTATGAAATTTACTGCTATTTTGTACAAACTAGTGGAAAATGTGATCTTTTATAATGTTACATCATGTCATGGTCCATGTATGAATGGGTGAATGTTCCTAGAGGTAATTTGTGCTAAATGCATCTCGATAAGTCATCAATTATTTCAAATCGAAGTATAAATTCCTTGAAGCAACTGCTCTCATGCCCTAATTCCATGTGAATTTGTTTGAAGGTCTCCTTGATTGGGTGGATTATTTCCAAACAATAAATTATCCTTGAATCCATCTCTTCCAAAGGACAAGGCACTAATCCTCCATAGGTGATCACTTTTAAAGATTATTTCTCTCACCTCTCCTCTTTCTAGGCTTAGCCTCCAAAGGGCATCATTTACCTCACTTTCTAGCCATCAAAATACTTCGATATATTTTCCTCTAATGCGGTGGGGTTTTATATAGAGGCTCTCCAAATTTCACGAAATTCTGATGGTGGGATCTCGAGATATTGCAAGCCCTAGCATAAGGATCATTTATTGCCCTGTGTTTCCTTGGCTAGTGACCTCATTTGGATCCTTGCATTCTATTCTAAGATTATTTCCCCATTGATCATCTTCCCTTCCATAAATAGGTCAAGCCCCTCCTTGATTGATCAATTCCATACCCTTGACCTAGCTTTGGGCTTGCTTGGCCTCGTGTGGTCCCACAACCTATTAACTCCAATTTCGTAAAGGTTACATAAAATCCGAGTCTCCATAAATATATCTAGGTCTAGGAACCATATTGACAAGGAATAATCTCGAATATTAGCCCTAAGTATCATCTTGGCCCTTCCTAGAGATCCTATCACCTTGCTCATAAAGCAAGCAACCCATATAGTTGAATCTCTCTTGTGAATAGGTCTAGGAAATCACTTCCTTATCTTACCGTTGACTATATAATCTCATTATTCCTCATCTTCCGGGATTCCACCCATTGGTGAAAGTATGTAAAGATTAGGGAGCCTTAGTTGAGGTGAGAGTGGGTTATCACTCCATTTTTTCCCTTGACCTAGTAGTTACTCTGTAGGAACCCCTGCTAGTTTGAGCGGTAACATTTTTGACGCCATTTTCAGGGAAATATGACGTGTGCCTTGTTCCTCATACGACATTATCGACATATCATTTTGGCGACTGCATTGGATGAACGAAGCCCTAGTTCTTCATCTAAATTCAAAGTTAAATTCTTGTGGGTTGAAGCAAGCATCTATCAAGGCATTTTAATTCACCCAGGCGACTTCATTTTGGCATTATATGCAAGATCATGAACAATTTTTCTGAATAAAGTGTCCATGATAATAGCCCCTAAGAAGAACAAGCCCTATGTGAAAGATTGGATTTGTGGGTACGAGCTTTGTGATCATCTTCTATAGCATTATAACAAAGAATTCACACTCAATTTTTATAACAAGAGCAGGTTAAACCTTGACAACATAAGTAAGGAATATAAAGAAAATTCCACACATTATCTCTTCTATGAGATTACCTATTATAGTGGTGCATTCAATTCCTTGTCCCACAAAATGAAATCAAAATATGGATCATTACCGGATGAGGATGTGGATGGCCAAGATGATCAAGAAAGTGAAGATAATGAGTAAACATCAGTTCTAGAATTGGACGCGAATAACGACGAGGTGGGGAACATCCCCTTTGAAGATGACGAAGAGTTTGACCCTGAATTCCTTCAGGCCATGCAAGAAAGAAGGGGCGAATATAGTAGGTCATGCAGGGGGATATTCAAGTAATATAATGCCAAGGACCTATTATTCCATCTATAATAGAAATAGGATAATCTCTATAAAATTAAATGTGAGTATATAAAGAACCCTACTAAAACCCTCTTCCAAGAAGCACTGTACCAAGCTCATATAAAAAATACCTTAGCTATGGTTATCTAAGAGAAGATGGAATAAGAGAAGTCTTGCTTGCCTAGTAAGGAAGATAAAGAATTTGGAGGGGATCTTGGGGATATAAATGATGAGAAAAAATATGAACCCTCCTTGGGTCCACATGATGAAAATAATGATTTTGGGAACACATGTGTTTGGGAATATGAGTATCTGGAAAGTAAAGTTAAGGCTGGCCTTACCTTTATCAAGGATATTACTCCTAATGACACCTCTTTTGAGAACCTTGAGGAAGGCGATCCCATTAGCCCCTTGGAAGATGACATTGGATATTACTTCCGCATTGAAAAGGAAAAATGGGAAATTGTTGGTCCTAAATTTGATGTTGATCCCATTTATGACATCGACAAGGAGGGTGAGGTTAAGATTGGTCTTCCCTTTCTCTCACACATTATTTATGATGACATATCCATTTATACCCTTGGGAAGGAAAATTATTATTTCCCCTTGCATGAAAAGGGGAAATTGGAAGTAATCAATTATCCTTTTAGGGGATATCAAATATTTCATACTAATAATGATGAAATTTATAAATATCCTACCTATCCTCCTTATGATTATCTCTTGAAACTTTAGATTATGATTTTAAGGAGGATAAAGCTGTTGAATATGTTAGTCCAGGAAGTAACTCCACAAAATAACTCGTATGAATTGATTGAGGGTGCCTATGAATATATAAATGGAGGTGAGACTGTTGGGATTCATTTCCCAATGTCTATTATACTTCCTTATTTCCTATTTTAAACTAATGTACAATTTCGCCCAATCCCTTAGGATTAGGTGTCAACATTCCCCCCCTTAATTTGAAGGGATGTTGGTGAGTCCAAGCATCATTCTGAATTTTCAAACTTTTCTCTTCCAAGCGCGTTGGTGAAGATGTCTGCAATCTGCTCATTTGTGGAAAAATGACGTAGATGGATTATTTTGGCCTCAACATGATGTTGAATCAGATGGTATTTTGTATTGATGTGCTTCGTTCAATCATGGAACTTTGGGTTCTTGGCCAAATTTATTGCGGAGTGTTTTCGATCATGAGTGGAGTTGAATGCATTTGTTTAATCTGAAAATCTTCTAGGATTTTCCGGAGCCACACAATTTCCTTTTTCGCTTTAGCTGCTACCACATATTCTGCCTCAGTTGTGGAATCTGCTGGAATTGACTGCTTGCGTGATATCCATGAGACATATCTTGATCCAAGACTCATAGTATAACCTGAAGTAGATACCCCAATTTCTTTTTCTCCATCAAATTCTGAATCATAGTATCCAATCAGCCTGAAGTCACCCACCTGTGTATATTTGAGTCCAAAGTCTTGAGTCCCTTTCAAGTACTTTAGAACTCTTTTTGTAGCAAACCAATGTCCTTCACAAGGTTTTTGCATAAACCCGGAGAGGATTCCAACAACAAATGAGATGTCTGGTCTGGTAGTAGTAAGGTAGATGAGACTTCCTACAAGATGTCTATCCTTCATTGCATCCTCAAATTTTTTCCCTTCAATGGATGTGAGCTTCAAGTTTTGTTCCATTGGAGTGGTCAAAGGATTGCATTCAACCATGTCAAACTTGTTCAATAGATCTCCAATGTACTTCTTCTGAGAAAGGAATATAAATTTAGGATGTTGAGTCACTTCAATACCAAGATAGTAGTGAACATAGCCCAAATCAATCATTTCAAAACCTTTCTTCAATTCCTTTTTTATGGATGCAATATAAATCTCATTGTTCCCTGTCATCAAAATATCATATACATACACCACAATATGTGCAATTGTTTTTTCAAATTTCTTGACAAACAAAGTTGCATAATAAAGATCAAATGTTTGAAGTGAAGTTCCAGAAGATGCTTAGTTAATTTCTCATTCCAGGCTCACGGTGCTTGCTTGAGGCCATACAAGGATTTTATAAGCTTGCATACTTTGTGTTCTTGGCCCTTCACAAAAAATCCTTCTAGCTGGGACATAAAAACCTTTTTTTTTAGATCAACATTCAAAAAGGCAGTTTTTATATCCATCTGATGGACTTTCCAACCATTATGAGCTGCTAAGGAAAAGAGTGTCCGGATGGTAGCCCATTTTGCTGTGGGGGAAAAAGTTTCCTCATAATCAATCGCTTCTTTCTGTGCAAAACCTTTTTCCACAAGCCTGGCTTTGTGCTTGTCAAGTGAGCCATCTGCTTTGTACTTGTTCTTGTAGACCCACTTGAAGCTAATTGTTTTGGTTCCCAATGGAGGATCTACCAGCTTCCAAGTTCCATTCTTAATCAAGGCATCATACTCTTTTTGCATCACTTCATTCCATTCATCATGAGAAGAGGCTTCTTTGAATGAAGTTGATTTAAGATATGTAGACAAATTCAATTCACAATTATAAGAAACATCCATATCAATAGGTGAATCAAAATCATCTACATCACCTCCGTTTTTCCTGGTGGAACTTCTTGTTCCTATCTTTCCAACCTCATCGGGAGAAACATTTTCCAGTGTCTTTGCTAGCCATTTTTGGGGACCTTTCTGAGATGGCCTAGGTTGATCATTTTACTGAGTTGGGATTGAACCAATATTCAGTCTCCCAATTCTATCAATCACATAATTTAAGGTGTCATCCGTGGTTGGTTCTTCATGTGGGGGAGAGAGTGCTTCGGAAGACAATTCCACAGATTGATTCAGTATAGGAATCCCCCCTTCAAGATGTGGAATCTGATTATCAAATTCTTGAAATGACTTTTCATGTGTGAATCTATCCAAGCGATCAAGCTGTCACTCAACAACATTGTCAGTCTTGGAATATTCAAGGAATATGAAATATCTAGATACTACAATCTTCTTATTGACTTCATCATAGAGACCATATACTTTGGAGGTATTGGAATAACACAAGAAGATACATTTTTTACTTCTAGCACCAAGTTTATTTCTTTGTTCCTTAGGTATCAAAGCATCACAAGTGGAACCAAAGACCCTAAAATGATTTACCGAAGGAATGTGGCCATGCCACATTTCATAAGGAGTTTTATTTCTGATTTCATTAGAAGGACACCTATTCTTTATGTACACAACACATATAACTGCGTCAACCCAAAATATCAATTTGACATTCTTGAAAAACATCATGGAGTGAACCATATTTAAAATTGTCCTATTCATTCTTTCAGTTACACTGTTCTGTTGGGGATTATAGGGCACAATTGTTTTATGTTTGATCCCATGTTGGAAAATATAGCTTTCAAATTCATTTGAAGTGTATTCTTTTCCATTATTAGTGCACAAATATACAATATGAGTTTGTGCATCATTTTCAATCCATGCATGAAAATTATTGAATGTTTTAAAAGCATCCGATTTTTTCTTCAATAAGTAAACCCAACATATTCTGGTGTATTCATTGATAAATGTCATCATACATTTATTTAAATTTGCAAAAGGAATAGGCATGGGACCACATAAATCTGAATGAATAAGCTCAAGTTTTCTATGTGCTATGGAATGTGAATCATGAAAGGACTGTTTGCTATGATTTCCTAGAATACAAGAATCACATTGCTTAAGTTTCCTAGGAATTGTACGCAATCCAGTAACACATTTTTTCTTCAACAATCCAAGGCTGTCATATTTTAAGTGTCCAAATCTAGCATGCCATAAAATAATTGATGGGAATGCACCTTCATCATAGTGAGAACTAAATGCAAAGTTTTGTGCATGAGCAGAGGTACCTTGCAGCGTTAGGAGTCTTCCTTCTTCTATTCCTCTCATGGCAAGTGAGCGATCTGATGCTTTTTTGACCTCAACCTTTCCATTAAACATGTGAATGGAGTGTTCTTGTTGGCGGATGTGGACCAACGAAAAAATGTTTCTCCTCAACTCAGGGAGGTATAGAACCTCGTGTAGAATATAGTCTGGAAGACCAGGCAACTTAAGCCTGATTGTGCCAAGCCTTGATGGCTTGAGTTTAGATTTTCCTGCAAAGTATACTGCTCCATCAACCTTTTCATTAAATTCTTCAAAAATATCTTTTCTAAAAGAATGTGACATGTTGCTCCTGAATCTAGCAACCAATCATTTCTCGAAGAAATAAGTGAAGCATTTACCAAGTATTTAGTTACTCCAATGTTACAATGTGCTACAACAGAATGAGCAGTTTCAAGTGATTTAACTTTGTCTCTGTCATGAGTTTTAATTTTTTCTTGATTTCTTTTCTGCTCAATTATATCCCAAGGAGATTACATGTTGAAGCATCATGCCAATCTCTATTGTAGCATATGCAATGAAGATCATATTTTTCTCAGCTTTCTGCCCCCCCTTCCTCTAAAACTCTTATTCCTCGTCCTCTTCGGCCACCTCTTCCTCTAGAAGAATCTTGAGCATGATTCTTCTCTCTATGTACGAAACATACAACTTCTTCAGAAGACTAAGGGGTTTTCTTCTTTCCAAAAGCCTTCTTTCTTTCTGAAAACTTTTTCTCAAGGGAGTCAAAGGTGATCTCCTTGAGGTTTCCACTTGCTTGCAATGAATCAAGGTAGCATGAGTAAGTGGGATACAATGCCTTAACATAAGCTATGAGAGGTATGCTGATTTGTACACCAGTATTTTTAATGTCATGCATGATATATCTTACTTCTGATGCTAAAGCAAGAGGGTCATCGTTTTTCAATTCAAAGCTGAATAAATTAATCATTAATTGAACAACTTCAGGTTCTGAATGTGAGTCATAGATTTATTTTAATTTCATCAAGGCTTCATGGGCATTTGAAAATGGTGTAATATGGCGACTCACCTCTTCATTTATAGAAGCTGTAATCAAGGCATAGGCCTTGCAATTATTGTTTTCCCAAATGGTGATCTCCTTGTCTAAGGTGGGCTTTGCAAGTGCATTGTCTCCTTCTCCTTCACAAATTCCTCTCCACAACTCATTAAAAATGAGTGTGTATTTTATCTTCTAGGACCACTCAGGATAGTTCTCTTTTCTAGAGAGAAATACTCCAATAATTGATATGAATGAATTCATTCAAAAATAATTTCTACTTCTGGTGGAAAAAAATTAGTTCTGGTGGTAGAGGAAAAAAATATATATATTTCTGGTGTAAAAGGGAATTCTGCAAAAAAAATAAAATTTCTGTAAAAAAAAAAAGTGGGTTATTTTATTTTTATTTTTTCAGAGGTGGTATCTGGGGAGGTAGGACCCAGGGGAGGTCAGAAATATGGGAGGTAGGACTTGGGGGAGGTAGGGCTTGGGCGAAATCATATTTGGGGAGGGCGGAGGGAGGAGGGAGGGACAACAGAGGGAGGGGCATGCAGAGGGAGGAGGGAGCGATGACGAAGGGAGGGACAGGCGAAGGGAGAAGGGAGTGATGATGGAGGGAGGGACGGGTGGAGGGAGGAGGGATGAGGGAGGAGGGAGTGAAGATAGAGGGAGGAGTGATGCGGTCTGCTGTGGGAGTGCGAATGCACACACAACCACAGAGGGAGGCGGGAGCGAAGACGGAGGGAGCAGTGCTGCGACCGAGGGAGGAGTGCTGAAACCTACTGTGGGAGCGCCAAGGGGCACACAACCAAAAAGGGAGGTGGGAGTGTGAGCACAGTGATGTCTGTGGAAACACCAAGGCCGAGGGAGCAGAGTGCTGGAATGCAGTTTGAATCTGCACAAAGGAGGCCTCACACAACAACAACAAAAAACAGAATGCAATAGGAGCGATTTTCAGACAATTTTTTTTTACAGAGAAGGAGTAGTTATGCCAGGTGCTGACAGAGAGGCAGAGAGGGAGTTATATGGGCATCAATTTTAGAAACATAATTGGCTCTGATAACATTTCAGGCCAGGAGGTAACTCCACAAAATAACTTGTATGAATTGATTGAGGGTGCCTATGAATATATACATGGAGCTGAGACTATTTGGATTCATTTCCGAATGTCTCTTAGACTTATTTCCTATTTTACACTAATGTACAATTTCTCCCAACCCCTTAGGATTATTTGTCAAAAGAATATAATACTTCACCCTCCCCTTTGCCTTTTTCTCTTGTTCATCATATTAAGTATTCCACAAGTGATTCCATAACCCCTTGTCATATGATCCCAAGTGACCATGAGCCCTTTCCTCATTCTAAACATAGTGTCAAGGAAGAGCCCCTCATTGAATATATTTTACCTCCTCAGACACACCCTCATGATTATGACCACTCCATAACCACCCCTCCAATGTGACCATCACATTGAGAAATATGTTTATCACACTCATTCCTTCCCTCATCCCCCTTTCCCCTCCCATAATGACCTTCTGGCATCCACAGAAAATAATATTATGAGCAATGATTATGATCGAGAGTTCTTGAGAGTGATCATTAATTCCACCATTGTGTACTTAGAGGGAAATCCCCACACCTCTTGATTGAATTATTTTCCTTTTCCTAGGGTTTCATTTTGTCTCAAATGGAGATCACATTTTCCCACCTCTCACTCGCTTCATCCACCATGCGATTGTGTCTACATTCGCTTTGGGATTTCCTATATAATTAATCATATATATAGGAATATTATGTTGATCTCATAATATGTTGGCTACATAGGCTCTATGATTACACACATTATTTGTAATATTCCCATTTTTGGTATCACCCATGACAGGGCTAGGAGGGACTTCCAGAGTTAGGAGCAGACAGGTCACATGTACAGATTGGTGCTATCAGTGGGCTCAGGAGATTTTCGGAGGATTTTTGAGGAGTTTTCATGGTGTTCGGAGGCATTCGCTTGATATACTCCATCATCCGAGCAGTTTGGCTTTTGTTCCGAGATTCCGATAAATTTCGGAATTTTGAGTTATTTATGGGCTTAACTCAGCTAATTATGCTCAAGGTGGCATTCCGGGAGGAATACATGATGGAACACCTTAGTGTAATAGCTCATTGGAACCGGGACGAGGAGACCTACACGATGGGACAGTTAGACACAAATTTCAGTGACCGAAGAAGGCGTGGTAGCTGATTTACCCTTTTCTGCATTAAAAAGGAATATTTTATAATATTTTAATAAAAGGGAAAAGTGCTCCACGAATAAAATAATAATAAAATAATGCTCTAGAAGGCTCCAAGGGATCTATAAAAGAAAGGGAGGAGGCCATTGGGAGATATCTTTGGAGTAGATCATTTTCTTGTGTATGAGAGGTTTGAGAACGTGGATTCTCTACTTCAGCCATAGCCCCAGGACGGAAACCCTCAGGTGAGTTGTGAGTGTTGGACGAAAACCCAACTCTCTTTGAGGATACTTCATTCAGAAGTTTCACAGAGCTTCAGTGATATTGGAGTGAGGATCATTTAGATCTTCAACTTGGGCTTCATCATTTTCAGTGGGTTCAGTGTCAGCTGTTGCTAGAGGGAGAGTGCAGCAGTTCAGTTTGTGGCCAGCGCCATTCAACAGCTTATCTTGGTGGCCAGTTTTCAATCTTAGCTCTTTCTGGGTCAGATCCATATGTAACCCCTTTTTATTATCTATAATAAAAGCTGAGATTTTTTTCCGTTCTATATGGTATTAGATTGCATTGTTTCCTCTGTTTTTATTTTACATGGAAATCTTCTGTTGAGTGAATGTTATTTTACGGAAAATTGTGGCATTCAGTAATTTTCTGCATTTTTAGTTAAAATATCCCATCTGGGATATTACATTATTAGAATTATATTATATGCATGTTAGGGTAGTATGCATTGCATGTTGATTTTCTCATTATAACTAACATCATATGTATTCTCATAATAGACTAGTTTCATTTATATTAAATCTGCATTTTAATTTCTTGTTTATTTTATAGCCTAATAATAAGCATGGGGATCATAAAACACCACAAAAACATGTTGCCCCATATGCTTGGTATTTGATATGTGCAGTTAATAGGTCTACGGTACCAAGATATTGCTAGTTTTCTCATGACCTCCCATTCAAGTATCTTCATGCACCTCTCTAAGAGCTCATGTCCCAGATGGAGCTAAATGTTACCCACCACCTATGGGTAGTGTATATAGGATAAATTTTGTCTCCTAGATGGTCCTCATTTGGCAGCCAGTAGCAGCCAGATAGCTCGATGTGCCATTATCTTCGCCACCTGAGCTAACCATGTGGTCCCTCACCCACTCGTTATGATTGTATGTTTGAAGGTGGGCCTCCCAATCGTGAAGGTATGGCTTTTCATTGGTGTAGTTGATTAATTTTCCTTACTTTTCATGGGAAATTTTTGGCATGGATTGGTGGGGGGATTTAGAGGAAATAGTGGGTTAGGTTTTCACTCTTGTCTCCATGAATCAATTTCGTGGCTAACCCTATATCCTAGTCCCATGGGATCTCCTTTATCGACCATTAGCTTTAGGGTTGACACTACTGGGAAATCCTAATTTTGGTTGCATGGTTTTGCTTCTCAACACCATTTACATCACTCATTTCCACTCATTTTAGCCATATTCATGTCTTTTCCCATTCGGTTTTGCATGTGTCCACTACGTCCAAATAGGGTTAGCCTCCCCCTCCCCTTGTCCACACCTTGGGTCGGTCTTGGAACAATGCTCGGAGGTTGATGAAGCTAAAAAGAAAAGAAAAATCATAATTTGGCCACTCTCAACAAGAAATGTACCACAAAATTCAAAACATGGTTGGGACATACAAATTTTGCATGTGGGAAAAAGTCAAGCATGAGCTCTACCCCTTATCCATGGTCATAACCCTAGTTCCTATGGACCCTAGATGAGCCCCCTCCATCATTAAGGAACCCATGATTGTCCCAACCCCTGGTGGGAGATGAACTGCCCCACCTTAAGTGGGTATCCACTGCTACATATTACACATCATGCTCTCATCCCCTGGAGCACCGATCAATTATAAAGAAAAATCAATCAAATTCAAAAGGCATATGAAGAAGGGTGGATAAAAATAGGCCGGGGTAACTCATCTGCCATGATTTTCTCCCTCCTACAATAATATACCCAGGTGTGGGCTTCCCTTATTATAGCTACCCTTGTATCATGACATGTGGTATGGATGATTCCCCTGATCCCCACTCCAATCCATTAATATATCATTATCCACTTACCATTTGAGGGATGTACCATGGACATTGATGAGGCCCATCATTAGGTATATTTTAAGGGGTTAAAATGACATCCTTTAGCATATTAAGTTACCTCTCTCTCACATTTATTTACATTTTTATCATATTATTCTTAGTGAGAAGGGTGAAAGATATTTGTCATGTCTTGTTGCCTAATATGATTTAATGCAGGAAACGAAGTCATTTTTGAGACATTTTCCACCTAAGGGCTCAGAGTAGACATCAATGAGAGATTGTAGGAGGGTTTTACACCTCCTTAACTTCCTTAATCAACAAAGATCACACCAATATCTCTCCTAGCATCTCGAAGGGAAAGGAAGCCAAGCAAGTGGAAGTTATGAGGAGCCAAGATCCACTCTTCTCGAGATCAAGGAGACCATATTCCTACTTTTTAGGGAATTGTTGGTAGCTTCCCATTTGTATAAATAAGCATGTACAAGATATCATTTGGATTCAAAATTTGTATTTATTTAGGTAGTTGTTGAGCTCTGATTTAATGTTATTTTTTACTGTCATATGATGTATTAGACCTTTTGATGCAATGATAATGAGAAGTTGTTTGATCCATCACTGATTTAGTCTCAAAGGGTTGATGATTTTGGGTTAGTTCCCAATCCATTGGTTAAGTCCCTCTTGTGTATTTATATTCTCTTTTTGTGTTTTAACACTTTGTTTGGTTTCCTTGCATTCTAGTAGCAACAAAAATCTATCAAAATTGTGCTTGTAGCCTCTCTTTCTCAGCTCTCTCATGGGATCACGAGGAGAAGGATATACAACCACAACCCAAAAATAGTTTTTTTATGATTTCTTGGAAAGTTAAATAGTGTGATTATAATGTTCATCATATGCATATTGTATGTTAGAATTTTGATTTGTGCTTAGATCATATTTTAGCATAGGTTAAGCAGGGTTTTCTATTCAACTCATCTTTTCCAGTTACAAACATGTTAGTTTGTGAATGATTAATGCATGGATGTGTGTACTGGTTGCATGAATATCTACACATATAGGAAAATGACCCCTTTCATCATTATAATCTTGTAATTAATCCTTCTTCTCTCCAACCTACAATTCTGCCACCAAAACCCTATTTTGTGAAATCATCTTCATCACCACCCTGAGCAGCCCTTCATGTGCAAAACATGCCTTCCAAGGGTTCTGATATTGGATGGGTGTATTTTTCACCCCTCACTCACTTAATTCCACTATATCCCACCATTTAACACCTTCCATCCATCCTTTTCACCCTTATATCCTTCTTGACCTGCTTCCTGTAGCACTTCAAGACTTTTTGTAGTAGTACAAAGATCCTGTAGAAACTTCCTGAAGCAACGTTGTAGGTCACGATTTCCACTCCAATTTTGCTCCTTATTGCCATTTTAACCTAGGATATGATGAATTTGATCCCCAACTCTGAAATCATGACCAGAAGAGACACCTAGGCCACTCCAAAGCTTCTTCCTTCCTTGTTGCAAAAACAGAGTAGGTATTAGTGTTTTATTTCATTTCAGAATTAGATTGAATAGGAAAAAAATTTACATGCAAGTTGAAGTTGAGTGAAGTAGTAGATAGAAGCTATTGTATGGTTTGATGAAGTGTGTGATGATAGAATAGTTTCTTTACTACAAATGAATGGATAGTTAGATGAATGATTGACCATACTCTATTTTCATTTTTTTCAATTAGGTTAAATGTTTAAGATTTTCTTTCACTGTAAATTGCAAGTAGAAGTTTGATCAGCACTCTCTTTGTCTTAGATTAGAGGTAATTCTCTAAATTACATTAGCTAATTTCACTTTAATCCAGTAGGAGGAATGGCCTAGAAGTACTATTGATCAGAAGAACTAGTTGAGGTTGGCATGAGTAGAATCCATCTTCTGTGCATATAGCACTGTCACCTCTAAGTTTGTACGAACCCCAAGTTGATAAGTAAATTTGAGTATCCCTTGGTATTTGCAGCACTCTTGGTGCAATACTAGGGCTCACCACTTTTTTGTGTCGTTGTCGGGGAGGTGTCTAAGTAGATGCTTGTTTCTGCTTAAGCATTGTTTTCTGTTTTTTTTTGCATATAGTTTGAAAAATTGAAAAAAAAAAAAATTGTCTTTCATGCCTCGTAGGAGTAGGGACAACCAAGGAAAATTTCTACCAAAAACCCCCACATGGGCCCATGTAGTCAACCTTCACACTTCTTCAGTGAATGTGAGTTAGAATACCCTCTAGATGAGCACCCTAAAGTATTTGTAGAACCTATTGGGGAAGAAGAAGAACCTACTTCACCTGTCCAAGCTATGGCTGAGAACATAAACCAACAGGTCTTTCCCATCAGAGAAACCAATGGAGAGAATAAGATGAAAAACATTGGACCTTCAACCCTTCCACACTTCTATGGCTTAACTTCTGAGGACCCTCACACTTTCATGTTTGATTTTGTTGTTGTAAGTGATGAGCTCCATCATTAGACATATTTGGAGGGGTTAATGGTCACCTTTTTGCCTTCTTAAATCTCTTTTTCTTGCATTTTTATTGTTATTTGGTTTTATGATGCTAGTATAGGTGGTGATTAAGGCTAACATACTCTGAGTGCCTAATATGAGGTTGAGTGTAGAAAATCATGAGTAATTGGCATTATTTTTAAAGATTTTATCATAAATAATTGAAGGAGGCAACAAGGAGAAATTATAGGAGGATTTTCCACCCTCCTTAACTCTCGAAGGCAACCAAAGGATCCCCTAGGATTCTCTCCAACAATTTGAATTCCAAAGGCAGCCAAGAAACTCAAAGACCAAAGTGCACTCAATATATGTTTACATGGAGTCAAGTGGACTTAATCACTATTGTCAAGGGAAATGTTGGTAGCTGCCCTGTAGAATAAATAGAGCAGAGCTAGAGCTAGGAAGGGGTCGATTCCATTCAGAACTTTTGTAGCAAGCTATTAAGTTTTTTGTTATTGCACTCAGTGATTAAAATCTCAGAAATGTAACGAGGCTATTCTCTTCATGAAATGAACAGACATACTCCATTTTACTGATTTAGTTCCAGAGAGCTGGGCTCATGGGTTAGGGCCCAACCCATGTGCCTCAACTTCTCTGCTGTTTTAATTCTTTTCTTTCTTTCATTTAGCTAGTTTTATTTCTGATATTTTCATTGTTGTTATATTTTGCTGTTGTAGATTTAATCTGCTTAGTTGTGCTGTAGAATAGTTGATGAACTCCATAAAACTGTGAGGCAGCCTTCCCCTCTCATCTCTGTCGATAGAGATCAAGGAGGGTAGACCTTCGCACAGACCAAAATTTCTTTCTGTTTATGATTCACTTCTTCTCATATTAGAGTAGAGTGCAATAACAGTTTCAGTATTTCTTTCACTGTGTTATCACACATTTTGTCTATTTTTTCGTGCATGATTCTGCAGGTTTGATTGTAGGAACTAGTGTTAAAGCCCCAGAGTAGCTCTGTGGTGCTTTCCTGCTTTATTTTCCATCTTTGTCTTCACAACCTAAGCCCTACTGTTATGCCCTTCATTCCCTCCTTTTCCTCTTATTTGCAGCCGCCACCCTTCTCATTCCAAAAAACACTTACAAATTAATTAGAATTTGGCCTCCGCCCTTGCTCCTCGACACTCCCGCTACCATGCTTTTCTCTATCGCAAATCGCAAATCCTTGTTCCACTTGGTCTTTGTTAACACTTACTACTCCCAACCGTCAATTACGACATTACTGTAGCAATCCGCCACGTCATCCCTATAGCAAATTACATTTCACAGTTTCTATCTCCATCGCGTATCGCATTTCACAGTTTCTATCCCCATCGCATATCACATTTCGCTCCCTCTCCCGAACATCACTTCCGCTACTCCTCTAGCTTTGCGATATTGTGAATTGCGATATCGCATATCACATATGTCACTTCCATCCTCCATTTCAATTACACCATCACACTTTTCAAAGCCTCCCTCTCCAAATCATTTTTGCGATATCATAAGGTTTAATGAAGTCTAAACCCCTCTTTCCACCTCTAAGCCTTGTCACATGTGTTAAGCCTTCCAGTAAAATCTTTAGCCCTTTTTCCTCCAAACTGCAAGCAACACTTTTTCAAGTTTAATTAGGTCATGAATAATTGAATAGATAGGAGAATGATAGATAGAGCAGGGTGTGTTTAGCCGATTGGCCAAGTTAAGTACAATTTAAATTTGTTTCCCTTCTACCATTTCCTTTCTGCAAATTAAATTAGGTTCATTTCTGCTATTTCCTTTCTGAAAATTAAACTAGTTTCATTTCTTCCATTTCCTTTCTGCAAATTAAATTAGGTTCATTTCTATCATTTCCCTTCTACAAATTAAATTTGTTTCATTTCTACCATTTCCTTTTTTCAATTTAAGTTAGTTCCCTTTCTTTCATTTCATTCCAGCAATTTACTCTCCATTTCTTATCGTAGTTTAAGAAATAACACCCTTTCGTAAAGCATAAGAGGATGACATGAGAAAAATGCATTTGCTGTGTATTTAGCACTGTCACCTCCAAGTTTTTACGAGCCCCGAGTCGATAAAGTAAAGTAAGGTAGCTCTTGGGAGTTGCAGCACTCTTGGTGCAATAGCAGGGCTCACCACTTTTTGGTGCCGTTTCCAAGAAGGTGCCTAGTAGATGCTTTGGTTATGTTTTAGCATTCTTTTCTGCTTTCCTTTCCTTTCATGTTATTTCAGAAATATTGAAAAAATACAAAAAAATCTAATTCTCATGCCTCTTAGGAGTAAGAATACTCAAAGACAAATCTTACCTAAAACCCCCACATCACCTCCTAGCCACCCTTCACTCTTTTTCAGTGGTAGTGATATTGAAATTACTATAGGAGAGCCTTCCGAATACTCTGAGGAACCTACCGGGGAAGAATAAGAAGACCTTGGTCCAACTGAGGAACCCGCTTCACCTATCTTAACCATGGTTGGGATCTAGAGAGCCTTTCAGATAAGAGAGGAAGATGGGGAAAATACGATGAAAAACATTAGCCCCTCAGTTCTTCCACACTTCTATGGACTTACCTGTGAGAATCCTGACATATTCATGTTTGAATTTTTTGTTTTCTATAAGACTTATTACTACACCTCTGGTGATCAAAAGTTTAAGCTATTCCCATTCACCCTTAAGGATGCATCCTTACGCTGGTTCATGGGTCTGCCTAGGGACAACATCACCACCTGGGCACAAATGAAATAGGCCTTCAACAACAAGTACAAAGACTACTTTAGGTCCAAGGAAAATAAGGATGAGATATTTAGGATGACTCTAGGGCCTGATGAATCCCTAGAGGATTATGGAGGTTTCAATTAAACTATAAGATAGCCAACTATACTCTTGATCCTGCATCACTTAAACTTGTACTTCTTCGAGGGATCAAAGAAGAGATGATAGAAACCTTGAATATTCTATCAGGAGGAGATATCTACCAACTGACTTATAAAACAATCAAAACTGTCTTCCAGAACCATTCTAGGGCATGTAGGAAGATGAGAAGAGCTGGCCAAAACACATCCAATACCCCTTCCTCTTCCACCTCCATAAAACATGAGATTGGAAACATGCTAGAGGACTTCGAGAGTGACATGCTGCACACCCTTGCTTTGCAAATGGACATAATTCGGGTCAAAAGGAAGCAAGAGAAAGCAGAGAGAGCCCTGGACATATTTTGTTCTAGATGTATCGGGAAGCACCCAATAAATGAATTTCCACTAAATTTCATGGAGGTTTTCTTAGTCTGTGAGATGAATCATGCCACATACAAGTGTCTCTCCTTACCTAGACTTAAGGCTGTATATCAAGGTGGGGAATCAATGCCAAAGAAACTATGTTTCATCAATTAGAGAAGGCCTCAAGGCCCTCGATCATATCAACAAGGTATGCAAGGTGAACCTTACTCTTAATATCACAACAATCAGAGTGCACACATGAAACCTTGGTACTCCCCCACTCCTCCATCCTAGTCTACACCTCCTATTTGGCCTTACAACCCTCCATATCATCCTCAACTATGGAATCAGCCATTTCAGTAGTATGTTCCACAACAACTTCATTGGAACAATCCATCCCAAGGGTGGAGGCCTCAACACAATCAACCAACTGCTTTAATGCCTCCACCCCAACCTCAACCTCATCTTACTCATGCTGCTCCACCTAGGCTACCTCAAATACCTGCATAGACCAATCTGAACCCGAACAACACACAGGCACAACAGGCTCCCAATGGAGAAACATCCTATCCGGCTTATGCTGTGGAGATACAAGAGGTTAATCTTAGGCCGGGAAGAGTACTCCCAGAAAACCATCCTCCATCTCCACCTGTAGAGGTTGAGGAGGAAAAGGAAGAAGGTAACACTCAGATCCAACAACCTCCTTTTCCCGAGCGCTTGATCCACCCTAGTCAGCACACCCCAGAGGAGACTGAACTTCTGGGAGAATTGGAAAATTTGTGTGTAAAGATATCACTTCTCTAGGAAATTAAGGATGTACCTATCTACAATAGGCTCATCAAAGAAAAGTGCTTCAAGAGACATGGGAGAAAGAATATAGATACCCCTACCATCAATGTGGTATGACGAATGTCCGACCTAATGTTGGGAAGGGTGATATTTCCAAAGTACCTAGACTCTGGTAGTCCAGTTGTTGATGTGCACATCGATTGTGTCATAGTCCCCAACACTCTGATTGATCTAGGGGCTTCCATCAATGTCATGAGCAAGGAAAATATGTTGAAACTTAATCTCCAAGGGACTTTGAAGAAAACTACAATAATTCTGTAACTTGCAGATCGATCCATAGTAACTCCGGAAGGAATTTTTGAGGATGTTATGGTTAGCATTGACTCTTGGGAGTATCCTGCGGATTTTGTAATATTACAAAATGGGAAAAGCAGGAATATAGTGCAAAATGTTGGAATAGTAGTGTTAAACATCATATAAAAGTAAGAGGCAAATATGGAGACCTTCTAATCATTATAAAAACAACAAAATATGCATAATAAATGGGCCATAAAATTTACAACAAGATAGAACAAGCCTCCAATGGGAAAAACCCTCAAAAGAGGTGCTGCTACTATATATCAAAGAGCTATAAGATTGCTACAACGCTGTTTAAAAGACACTGCTATAGAAAATGAATATAAAAAATAGCATGGGATGATATATGCCACAAAATATACACTAGATTTAGATCTAGGCACTATACAACCTCCAATGAAGAACCCCACAAGGGTTTTCATAAATACACCATGTACAAGATTTGAATCAAAGCCCTAGGGTTGAAGATTCACTGCAACATATAGATCTGGAAAGTGTGGCTGATCTGATATAACAAATAGTGAAACCTCCTCCAACAGATCTCCTAGATGAAAGGTGTTGGAACAGGGTCTCTTGCAAGCTGCGAATCTGGTCCATTTTCTATATTTTTGAATATATTTAGTCTAGCGCAGGGGTTTTGGGGCAGGTCAAAGCCCCTAATACAGTGTAAGCGGGCCAAGGGTAGACCAAGGGTCCGCAAACCATGGTTTGTGAACCATTGGATGCGTAGGCTAAAGTACTATAAATAGGTGAACCTTTTTTGAGTCAAGAGGTAGGAATGAATAGAGATTGAGGCTAAGTGTGAACTATTAGATCTGTGATTGGGTTATTGGGTTAGGACTCCTGTTGGATGTGTGCGCGGAGATCCTTTGTATGGATGTGTGCAGACCCTGTTGGCTGTGTGCGCAGGTGGGTTTTGGGGTATGTAAGAGACTTTTTGATAAGTAATATATGCAAAGTATTGTGGATATTTGATGTTGTTTGATCTATTTGGTTTTGGTTATTGGGGACTCGAATTACATGTGATTCTGTTACAAACTGCGAATGATATGTGTTTATGTGTTGCGAATTATCTGTGTTATGATCACTGTATCTATAATCTGATTAAGTCTGCTGCGAATATATTGTTTTATGCTTATACTTGGATGTCCACATGTGGATGTGAGCCTGTTATATAAATATGGTAAAACTGTTCTCTAGTTGATCATTGAAAGTCCTGCGAACGAGCTCTGGCTGCGTAGATCTGATAGAGCCGAATGGTTCAACTTACCTGCTCTCTCTGTTAGGGTGCAGAAAAATGGTTCCAACACCCACCCATACTGCTTCGACTGAGACTTTGGTCTGCGCAAGCAGGTCACTGCCGAAAGGGCCAGTAGTATAGGGGTTTGTTGGAAAACCTTAACCTCCGAACTCGGGTCAGGACCCCTCAAGCCAACAAATGGTTCCGTTGCCGGGACCAGGAGAATTTTGAGAGAGGGATTGGGTAATGCCAAGGCCGTACTAGAAACCTGAAAGAAAATAAATTGATGAATGGTTCGAATGGCAAGTTCAGGAATTCACAGTGAAATAAAATCGCAGTAAGAGGTTGACCACCGAAAGGTGGAAAAATAGGTATATTTCCTGGAGTGGCTCGCAAGGTTGGTCAAATTTCAGAAGTGTTGGAAGGACGAGCAGGTCACACAGTGGACCCCAGAATTGATCCATCAGTTACAGAAGGCTAATAACACTATCACTCGCACCGTAGATCACTAGGTGGACAACATGCTAGGAGGATTCGTGACGGAATTTTCCATCGATCAATTTGTCTCCTACTCCGAAGCAGAGCAGAGATTCTTCAAAGGATTTAGGGGTAAGTTTCTGAAGAATTTACCATTGCTGATTAAGATATTACTGTGCGGAAGAAGTATTTTGTGTAGCCACACCGAGTGAATGACCGTTGATCCAGACAGAAGTATGACGCAAAGCGGCAAATACTATTGGACAAACCTAGAAGGAGGTAGATCCGTCTACAGCCCGGTAAGAGAAGCAACTGCACAGAGTTCTCCAGCCACACCAATTTCAAACCAGTGTAGGGTAAGAAATCACCTACACCTCCACCACCAGAAGATGACATGGTTGCGCACATGAAATTTCCTACCTTTAAGGGTGTGGGAGATGAGGACATGGAGCAGTTCTGGTTTTTTACAGAATCAGTATGGACTGTGAAGAGCGTAGCTAGTGACGCGGTGAAGAGGGCACAACTATCCCTTGCCTTCGAAGGAATAGATTTGGATTGGTACATGGGATACACCAGACAGCATGAAAATTCAACCATCGACGAGATCAAGGATGCCTTAAAGCAACAGTTCAAGAAGCCTAAGTCCTATTCTCAAATAGTGGTCGATCTAAATGATTTCAAGCAAGGGCCTTCTGAATCAGTATGGGAGGCCAATCAATGGCTGAAGAAGGTGATAAGGGAAGGAGGATTTCAGTACGACGATAGACAGCACACGGAGTGGTTCATTGCTATGTTGCTGCCTCACCTGCACGTACCTATGGGTCACCAAACTTTCGAATCACTGGAAAAAGCCTTGGAGGTCGCTATGAAGTTAGAAGTTGCGCCCATAGACGATACCCATCTAGGCGTCCAGCAGATCCAAGGACAACTGGAGGCGATGCACATGGAGATCCAGAACCTATGAAAGGAGCAAGGCGTAGAGGCTAGCCCAGAAAGATGGTGCATACGTTGAAGGACGAATGGTCACACCAAGGATAACTGCCCGCTGTTAACAGAATATATGCAGGCTGGGGGACCTAATCCACTGCACCCTAGGGAAGTGACATGACCAATTGGGCCGGCACTATGGTGCGATGATTTCCGTGTAGCAGGGCTGCACGACACGAACCACTATCCCCGGCTTGCTGCGTACGTCCCAGAATTAAAATAGCAATGGTGCAGGTTCTGCATGTCAGTAGGACATGATGAAAAAAACTATCGGACGTACGATTTGATGATTGATCGAGGGAATCTCAATAGGGTGCAATCGGACCCATCCTCACCCAGATCGCTCTCGAGCGTAGGGGGCTCCCCGGCAAGGGGTAGGGGAGGCGGAAGAGGTGGAAGCACAGGTCAAGGACGAGGGAAAATCATCTGTTATAACTGTGGAGAAGTAGGGCATTTTGCCAGGGACTATCCAAACTCCATAAAATAGACCTGCTGGTATTGCAGGCAGCTAGACCATGCGATTGAAGATTGCCCAGTCTTGATAGCGAAGATGCAGGAAAAGAAGCCAACACCTACACAAAATGTGCAGAGGGTTAAGGCGGAACTATGAGATAAAGATCCGAGCATGAATGTCATAACACATAGTGGGATGGCCACTGGGGGGCCTGAGGAAAAGACTGCAACCGAGCCTATGATCCGGCCAGCAGTTAGAAAACATGAAGGGTTTGATCTAAAAAAGGAGAAAGAAACATTTATCGCAGCTCGCAAGGACTTTTCTGAGGCAGAGGCATCAAATTCGCAGCCACCTGAGGACCTCAAGGCAGATGAGGAGGTCAAACCCTTTTTACAAGCATGTATGAAGCTACTGCGCAACCCGAGGGTTGTGGAAAATCTGCAGGCATTGATCAATAGTTGTGCAGCACGACCTATCCTCCCTCCAGAAGTCAAGGAGGTACATAAACTCTATAGGTATAAGAAATGCACCGGCAGGGAGATGCGGTTGACTGTGTAGATCGGTGATTACGAGATGGACTAGGTTATTTTGGACCTAGGGTCGGATGCGAATGTATTACCTAAACAAACTTGGCAATGCATGGGGGAACCTAAGTTGGAATGTTCCACCATCCAGCTATGTATAGCCAATCAATAGAAGATAATTCCATTGGGAAGACTACCGAATATTGTGGTGGATATCGCAGGGGTTAAGGTCCGGGCTGAATTTGAAGTAATTCAGATTGTCAAAGATGCGGACCACTACCCTGCACTCCTAGGCTTGGATTGGACCATCGATATGGGAGGCATCATTAACCTAAAGAAGAGAAGCATGGTATTCGAGAGTAACAGTACAAGGGTAATAGTACCATTAGATTCGGCGGAGGGTGAACGATACACAAAACCAATGCGTAACGAAGAGGATGTAGATCACATCTATAAGTTGACTGCGCGAGATGAAGACTAGATAAACCCCACGGAGGAGGGGGTACTTTGCTGGGAAAAGGAAAACGAATGTTTCTCCGACTATGATGGGGAGATGGAGAATTGGAAAAACCGGTTACATGATGTCTCTGTGCTGAGATGTCTTTGGGTCATGAAAAAATTCTACTGTATCTCCTCCGAGGTAAGAGATATACCTTATTTCAATGGTTCTGGTAATGTTAGGGACTTCCTGTAGGCATTTTAAGCCGATGTTCCCAGGGAATGAAGGTTATGGGCCCTTAACCTAGTAATGCATGCAACCCCTGCACAATGGTGGGAGATGCATAAGGAAGCGTTCCCGGCATGGGAGGATTCTTGGGGCAGGATGCTCTTGCGATTTGAGACCCCCGCGGAGGTACGGGTCAAGCTGTTCCTTGGCCCAAGGGATCCACATGAACACGTGGTTGAATGGATGGAGGCGTGGGATGACCAAACTACAGGGGAGTGGGTTCACTTATTCATTCACGCGTTGGGTCCAATCGCCACTGCCTAGTACCTGGATGCAGAGCTACATCAACGCACCCGCCACTGGGAAACTTTGAAGAAGGACTTTATAGGAACATTTGGATTGATAGGGGGTTCCGAGGCACTTGAGGAAGCTCTGCAGGACATAGATACGTTCGTGTTTGGCAAGACCAGCTCTTATGCAATATTCAGAACGTTGACATGGGAAACAAAAATGCAGGATATTTTCAATTGCCACAGCTTGGCAAGTGAGGAAGGTGAAGATGATCCGTGGTCTGTTTCGATCCCGGAGTCGGAAGGGGAGCGTTCCATTGAAGGAACTCCACTAAGGGAAGTGGATGTCACTAAGCCTCTCAAACTACGCGAAGTAAACATTGGGACGAAAAAGCACCCTAAATTAGCTAAGATCGGGGACTACTGGGATGAGAATACAATAGGTAAAGTGGCAGAATTATTTACAGAATATCAGGACTTGTTCCCTACAAAATTTTTTGAGCTAAAGGGGATCACGGGGAACTTAGGGGTCATGCATATCACTCTCAAACCCGATGCGTGACACATAAAGCAACGAAGTTATAAGTTGAACCCCAAATATAAGTAGAAGGTCAAGGAGGAGCTCGATAAAAAGCTTGCTGCAGGGATCATCGAACCTATTGAACAATCAGATTGGGTCAGTCCAATGGTGGTTTAGGAGAAAAAACTAAGGGAGAGATTCGGATCTGTGTGGACCTACGCAAGTTAAATGATTCCTGCATTCATGATACATTCCCAACACCATTCTTAGACAAAATCTTAGACATCGTGGGAGGAAAGGAAGCATACTCTTTCATGCACGGGTTCTCAGGATACCATCAAATTAGAATCACGCCCGAGGACCGCAACAAAACCACGTTTGCTACTGAGTGGGGATATTTTCAGTACACTGTCATGCCGTTTGGACTAAAAAACGCCCCTGCGATCTTCTCCTGGGTCGTTGTTGCAGTGTTCAAAGAATTCATTCACATGTTCCTCAAGGTATATTTCGATGATTGGACTGTCTTTGGCCTGGTTAACGCACATGTCTCAAACTTGCGCATGATGGTAGATGCCTGCCAAAAACATCAGATTTCCCTAAATATCAAGAAGTGTATCTTCTGCGTACCCTTCGGAATCTTGCTCGGCCACATAGTTTGTCGGAAAGGACTAATGGTAGATCCTGCCAAAATTGCAGTTATCATAAATTTTCCAGTACCAACCACGGAGAAACAACTGCACTCGATCCTTGGACACACGGGCTACTACAGGAAATTCATTCAAGGCTATGCGCTGATTACTGTCCCTATGGAAAAATTTCTCAAGAAGGATGTTTCATTTTTTTGGAATGACGAATGCCAAAAGAGCTTCAAACTACTAAAGGAAAAGATGATCTCAACACCTATTCTCATCTTTCCAGATTGAGAGAAGGTATTCCATGTTCATGTCAATGCGTTAGGAATTTCTCTCAGGGCTGTCCTTACGCAGCCAGGGGAAGGAGATATTGACCATCCGGTTGCAAGTAGGAAGCTCTTTGGAGCGGAACACCACTATTCCACCACTGAGCGGGAGGGATTGGCCATGGTTTACATGTTGCAGAGATATCGGCATTACTTGCTAGGGGGTCACTTCAAAATGTTAAAATACCATTCAAATTTAAAATACCTGGTCAATAAGCCTGTATTGGGGGGGGGGGGGAAATATGCCGGTGGCTACTGATATTTCAGGAGAATGAATTTGAAATCATAGTCAAGCTGAGCAAATTGAATGCTGGGCCGGACCACTTGTCCCGAATAGAGAGTGGTGAGGAGCCAACCGACCTGGAATCCGGATTTCCTGATGCGTAGCTATTTGCTATCAGGATAGTCGATGCACACTTTGCTGATATCATTCAGTTCTTGACCACCGAGATGACACCTCTAGAGTACTTTGTACAGAAGAAAAAAGAGTTAGTCACCCGGGCAGCAGACTTTACCATCATCGTAGGACACTTATATAAGATGGGGGTAGATGAAGTATTGCGGAAATATGTATTGGAGCACGAAAGGCATGCTGTCTTGATCGATGCTCATGATGGAGTAGCAGGAGGTCACTACGCAGGGAAAGCAATGGTGCAAAATATCTTGAGGGCTGGGTTATGGTGGCCAACCCTGCATACTGATGCCCATGACTATTGTAAAGCCTGCGATATGTGCCAACGAACAGGGAGGCCATCCCGTAGAGATGAAGTGCCCCTTCAACCACAAATGTCCCTACAAGCATTTGATAAGTGGGCTATCTACTTCATCGGGCCTATCAACTCCCCAGGAAAAAAAACGGTTGCGTGCTACATTATTACGACCACCGACTATGTAACTAGGTGGGCAGAAGCACAAGCAGTAAAGGATTGTACTGCGGATACCACTGTGCATTTTATCTTTAAATAAATCCTGACCAGGTTTGGATGCCCAAAGATTCTCATGAGCGATAGAGGTACACACTTTGTTAATGAAACAATCCAAGCTTTGACTAAGGAATTCCAGATCCATCATGCGAAGAGCATGCCATATCGCCCCCAGGCCAATGGCGCAGTTGAAGCTTTTAATAAAATCTTGGAGCACGCGCTGACCAAGGTATGAAATGATGATTGCATTGATTGGGACGTGCACATCCCGTTGGTCCTCTGGGCCTATCGAACAACATGCTAGAAGTTAACAGGAAAGACCTCATTCAAGATGGTTATGGTAAAGAAGCCATTATGCCCATTGAGTATATTGTTCCTAGTCTGCGTATCGCAACATTTAAAAACATGGCAGAACCAGACATCATGGAAGAGTGATTAGCGCAACTTATGGCTTTGGAGGAAGATTGGTTTATTGTGAATTTCCATCAGCAAGTCCAGAAGGCCTGTGATAAAGCCTGGCATGACTGACACATTCGCCAAAATAATTTCGCAGAAGGCCAATTGATCCTCTTGTATGATAGCCAGTTCGAAAAGCATCCTGGGAAGTTCCGGTAGCATTGGCTTGGTCCCTACACAGTTAAGGAGATCACGGATGGCGGAGTAGTTATGCTTTCTACCCTACGCGGAGATATGATCCTAGGCTAAAGCAATGGTAGCCGACTCAAACTGTATCAGATCAGATGACTCTATGGCCGGAGTAGCCATACAGGCGCAGGTGGAGACCCCACTGCCACAAGTGACTCAGGACGAGTCACAAGATTGTGTTGGGGGACTGTTGGATAGAGTCCCTTGCAAGCTACGAATCTGGTCCATTTTGATTATATTTAGTCTAGCGCAGGGGTTTTGGGGTGGGACAAAGCCCCTAATACATTGTAAGTGGGCCAAGGGTAGACTAAGAGTCCGCAAACCGGGGTTTGCGGACCATTGGATGCGTAGGCTAAAGTACTATAAATAGTTGAACCTTTTTTGAGTCAAGAGGTAGGAATGAATAGAGGTTGAGGATAAGTGCGACCTATTAGATCTAGGATTGGGTTATTGGGTTAGGACTCCTGTTAGATGTGTGCGCGGAGATCCTTTGTTAGGCTGTGTGCGGACCCTGCTGGCTATATGCAGAGGTGGGTTTTGGGGTATGTAAGAGACTTTTTGATAAGTAATATATGCGAAGTATTGTGGATATCTGATGCTATTTGATCTATCTAGTTGTGGTTATTGGGGACTCGAATTACATGTGATTATGTTACAAATTGCGAATGGTATGTGTTTATGAGTTGCGAATTATTTGTGTTATGATAACTGTATCTGTAATCTGATTAAGTCTGATGCGAATATATTTTTTTATGCTTATACTTGGCTGTTGGCACATGGATGCGAGCCTGTTATATAAATCTGGTAAAACTATGTTTTGGTTGATCATTGAAAGTCCTGCGAACAATCTTTGGCTGTGTAGATCCGGTAGAGCCGAACGGTTCGACTTACTTGCTCTCTCTCTTAGGGTGCGGAAAACTGGTTCTAGCACCCACCCATACTGCTTCAGGTGAGACTTTGGCCTGTGCAAGTAGGTGACTACCGAAAGGGCCAGTAGTACATGGGTTTGTTGGAAAACCTTAACCTCCGAACCTGGGTCAGGACCCCTCAAGACAACAAAAGGATGATCCCTTCTCTAGAAAACGTCCTCTCCAAAGGGTGTATTGAAACCACCCTGCAAATCCTCCCTAAAAATAACGCAGATCTGGAATGAAACTATGCTGTAGGGGAAAATAAATATGTGGCCTGATGCCAAGATCTAAAAATATGCTCAAGGGCATTCCTTACTGTCCTCCCAATGGAAAGGAACCCTTCTCCACTGAAAATAAGTACTAAAGTGACCCAAATGTGGTCTCCACTACTAGAACATGCAAAACAACTCAACCCTCAGCAGGATCTGTGTTGAAGATGTAATATGAAGCTTGGCCTTAAACCTGAAAGTGGAAGTGAAGTAAAATACTCTTCCAAGAGCTATTCAATGAAAGAGGTGGGATTCTCGATCAGGAACACCCAGTGCTAAAAAACACTTGCAATATTAGCTAAACAACCAAAGAAAGCTATATGTCTAAATAGACCATATATTCAAAAATATCATATACATCAACATGCCGAATATGATGCCATCCTCTTATATAATTTGTGAGCTTCCAAACCCTAAGCCCCATCCAATAATGGCACTACTTCCATGCAAAGCATCTCCATCTAAAACTGCACTATCCCTCATTGAATGCCACTCCTCCATGACAACATTGTTGATTTGGTCAAAGTTGACCTAGTCAAGATGTTCCAGCCCCTTTTCACACCTAAGGGTGCTCAATTAAGTTGCCAAGATGTTTCCTTTTCACATTGGCCTTGATTTTATTCATTATTAAGGAGACTTATGGACCTCCATTGTCCTCTTATTCATAAAAAAAGACAAAAAGACAAAAATTAATATTCCAATTAGCTCATGGCTAAATGGGAATATTATAGATTTCCTGGTCTTGCAACCAAAAACCAAGTTTAATGGTTATCCTCTCATCTTAGGGAGACCTTGGTTAGCCACTACAAATGCTTATATTAGTTGTCGTGTCGGAAACATGACTATAAAAAATCGGCATTTGTCCAAAAAACTAGTGCTATACCCTCCAGCTCATCCTTCCATTGATCATGATATACCTATATGGTTGGAGGATGAAGAATATGAGTTATATAACATTACCCTTATGTGTACCAGAGATGCTATTCTTAGAAGGGGCCAACTTGATGAAGATGAACTCATCGACCATGCCATTCAAAACCAGTCCTCCATTAACATTCCTCTCGAAACCTTAGTCAAAGAGTCTGAAAGCCAACCTTGGATGGAAGCGCACTTAATTGAGTCAAACTCTGAAACCACCAAGGCTATTGAGTTTGGCCTCTCCATATCTCCGAAAATCAACCCAAACCTCTCAAATGCGGAAGATAAGCAACTATGCCAGCTTTTGAAAGTGAATCTAGATGCATTTTATTGGGATTACAAAGACGTGAAAGTGGTGCATCCTTCAATATGAAAATATCATATTTAAATCAAAGAAGGATGCAAGCCTGTGAGACAACCCAAAATAAGGCTGAACCCGGTTCTGAAGGGCATAGTGAAAGAGGAGCTGCAGAAACTATTGGATGCAGGGTTCATATATCCTATATCCGACAGTGAGTGGGTATCTCCTCTTGTATCAGTCCCAAAGAATAATGGGACATGGCGAATTTGTGTTGATTATTGAAAACTTAACAAAGCCACCAAGAAATACCATTTCCCTTTGACCTTTATCAACCAAGTGATAGATGGCCTTGTAGGGAAGAAGTTATTTTCCTTCTTATATGGGTTCAGTAGGTACAATCAGATTCAAATCAACCCTGAAGACTAGGATAACACTACTTTCACCTGCCCTTGGGGTACCTTTTGTTATCGAGTCCTAACCTTTGGGTTTTGCAATGCCCCAACCACCTTCCAAAGAGCTGTCATTCAATAAGCTGCTCGCTCAGAAAAAATGAAAGTAGTGAAGAAAAAAACATCTAAAAAGCTTGTATCGTCAACCCAGCTACTGAAAACACCTTGAAAAGAACATGTAAGCTCATTTATATTCTTTTACCTCTCACTGTGCATTCATAATAGCCAGAAATAATTAAATGCAAATATTTGAAATTTAGAAGGCAGAAAAGTGGCCTGCTAGCTTGGCCACCATCGTGAAGTATACCTGGGGAGAAATGCAAGTTCACGCTATCTGGGCATACAAAAAATAAAAAATAAAAAGTAATAAATATAATATAATTAAATCAATTGGATTAGAGGAGAACGAGAAGAGGAAACACACAGTCCATCATGAATTAACAGAGAGAAGGAAACAATGGTCTCTAACAAAAATTGGAGCTAAGCCCGAGCTACATAAGCGGTCCAAAATTAGCTGCACAATCTAATAAAAAGAGATCCCGTCTCATCCAAACCAGTGAATTGAGAATTTTTGAGTGAAATAGATTGAATGGAGCCCACAACACAGTAGTACCGAGTTTTGGCTGCGTATTTGAACAACATGCAGCAGCATCACCATAACAACATCACCAGCAGTAGGGTTAGCTTCCGAAGTATACTGCATATCTGACACAGTAGCAAGGGACCAAGGGTAGATTTCATAGCAACCCAAACAAGGCATAATTCTACTCTTAGCCTTAGAGAAGAGGGATGAGAAAAGCCAGAAGAAGAACCAGAAGAAGAAGAACCAAAAGAGGAATAAGAAGAAGAAGAGGAAGAGACAAAGGGCTAAGGAGAAACAAACGAAATGGAAATGGAGATAGAAGTCATAAAGGTAGCAGCAAGTGAGCAAGAAGAAGACTCACAAAACCACCCAACATCCCCTCAAAAGGAAGAGTTTCCACCTTAGCTTCTATGAGAACAAAGAGAAAAAGACAGACTTCTATGTATTTCAGAACTAAAAAGAGTCAGAGGGTAAGTCAGAAAGAGCCATAAAATCCTCCCAAGAGCCCCATGATCATTGAATAATGACCAATGGAGGAGGAAATAATCAGAGAGATAGTTCTGAAGGAGTAGCTACAGATGGCATAGGTACAGAATATAGAACTAAAGGAGAAATTGCAGAAAAAAGGGTAACAAGTAGCCACCATGGTAGACTTGTGCATAGAATACCTTTAACACAAATTCCCTGCTGACTCATATGTTGTGTACCTCAAGGAGAAATGACTCCTATTTCAAATAAAAAATCTAGCCTCCCATGTATCCCTACCTTTCCAATATTGTAGGCAATTCATGTATTTATACAAGTAATCTAACATGGACGATCAGGAAAAAATGGCAGAGTTTTATATGCATAACCTTGTGCTGACAAATCTAGATACTTGGGACCCCAATTCTATCAGGGGGGATATGCAGTTGATGGCTCTAGTATCTTGGATGATGAATTAGAACACTAGAGAAAAATTGATATGGAGGGTCATGAGAAGAATAAATAGAGAACCCTTACATAACAAACCAGAATTGTTCAACCCAAGAGGAGTCATCCTTAACCGCCGAGAGATTGAAAAGGACCCTGCACTAGTTGGAAGCTACCTCCAAACTCAAACATAGGTAATAGGCCACTTTGATGATAATTCTAGGAAGATAGAAGATGAGTGCATTATGGCCAACCATAGGAGATGGAACAACCTCCCTCATAGCCTAAAGAATAAGGAGTACCATACTCCAGAAAGACTAAGGGGTACCTTGGAAAGAGTACCATTATACAATGCAGGCCAAGCAGATCCAATGGCTTGGTCTCAAGCTCAGACCACCTTTGCTGCTATGGCTGAATGATGAAAGGGACACAAATGCCTCCAAGTTTGTAAAGTAAAGTAGGGTAGCCCCTGGGAGTTGTAGCTCTCTTGGTGCAATACCAGGGCTCACCAGTATGTAGGAATTATGACTATGCCTCAGATGGAAAAAAGTTGAAATTGTTCCCCTCTACCCTTAAGATGCATCCTTTTGCTGGTTCAAGGGTCTTCTTAGGGACAACATCACTAGTTGGGACCAAATGCAAGACTCCTTGAATAAAAAGTATAGATACTATTATAGGTCCAAAGAAACCAAGGAAGAAATCTTTAGGATGACCCTAGGGCCTTATGAATCTTTGAAAGACTATGTGGAAAGGTTTCAGCTTAACTACAAGAGGGCCAACTGCACCGTTGATATTGGATCACTCAAGTTAGTTATTCTTTTAGGGATCAGGGAGGAAGTGTTGGAAACCCTCAACATTCTATGTTGAGGGTATATCTATTAGTTGGCCTATGATGACATCAAAATTGTGTTCATAAACCATTCTAGGGCAGCCATAAAAATGGGTAGAAGTAACCAAGGCTTGACTAGTACCTCTTCCTCCACCTCATCCATCAAAAGTGAGATAGGGAACATGTTAGAGGATTTCAATAGTGAAATGTTGCATACGTTTTCCTTGTAAATGGATAGCATGCAGATAAAAAAGAAACAAGAGGAGGCAAAGAAAACCCTAGTTATCTTTTGTCCTAGATGCACTAGAAGACACCCTAGAAATGAATTCCCAATGAATGTCATAGAATTTTTCTTAGTTCGTGAAGAAAACCATGGAAAAAAAAATTCCCTTCCTTACCTAGCCAAAAAGTTGTATACCAAGGGGTGGAAGGTGGATCAGATCAACTATGCTTTATAAATCAAAGGAGGCCTCAAGGACCTCAGCCATACTAACAAGGAATACAAGGTGTTCCTTACTCTTACTACAAATCAATCAAAATGCACCCTTGCACCATTAATATTCCTCTACTCATCCATCACAGCCCACACATCCTTCTTGGCCTTATGCTCCTCCATATCATCCTCAACCTATCAATAAACCATTTCAGCCATGTGCTCCCTAACCTCCTCAATGGAGTAATCCATCACAAGGGTGGAGGCCTCAACTCAGCCAACCTCCTTCTTTATTTCCTCCACCTCAACCTCAACCACAAATCACTCATCTTGGTCCACCTAAGCAACCTCATATGCTTTCTCAACCTAATCTGAACCTGAATAACAAACATGCACAACATGTCTACAATGGAGAGACATCTTACCATGCTATGCTGTGGAAATCCATGAGATTAACCTTAAGTCTGTGAGAGTGATCCCATATAAACATCAGCCATCTCCACCTGAATATATTGAAGATGAAAAGGAAGAAATTACCCCTCAATTAAATCCACCTCCTTTTCCCTGAGAGATTGATCCATCCTAGCCAGCACACCCCAGAAGAGACTAAAACTTTGGGAGAATTGAAGAATTTGTGTGTGAATATACCCCTTCTTCGAGATATTAAGGATGTTCCCATCTATAATAAGCTTATCAAGGTGAAATTCTTCAAAAATTCCAGGAAAAAGAAGAAATACACCCATGCCGTCAATGTTGTTGTTCAATTATCTGATTTAATGTTAGGGAGAGTGATTTTCTAAAAATACCTAGACCTTGGAATTCCAGTAGTGGATGTGCACATTAATGGTATCATTTTCCCTCAAATATTGATTTATATTGGGGTTTCCATCAATGTAATGACTAAAGAAACCATGTTGAAGCTCAACCTCCAAGGAGCTTTGGGAAAGACCACTACAGTGCTGCAACTTGAAGATAGATCTAGAGTAGCTCCTAAGGGAGTTGTTGAGGATGTTATGGTCTCCATTGAATCTTGGGAGAATCCCATTGAATTCCTAGTACTTCAATCCAAAACCAAGTTTAATGGTTATCCTCTTATCTTAGGAAAACCTTGGTTAGCCACTGCTGATATCGATATCAGTTGTAGGGATAAAAACATGACCATTAAGAATAGGCCATTATCAAAACAACTGATATTATATCCTCCTGCCCAACCTTCTATTGAACATGATATACCTTTTTGGCTGGAGGATGAGGAAGAAGATGAAGTGTACCATGCAACACCATACCCAATCTGTACCTTAGATGTTGTTATTAAAGGGGGGGGCGGGACCTGATGAGGATGACCTCATTGACCATATCCTTCAGAACCAACCCCCCACTACTATTCCACTTGATGAAATTGTGAGAGAATATGGAAGAAGTCATTGGACTGAGGTATGCTCAATTGGCTCAAGCCCTCAACCTACCAAGACTGTAGAATTTGGCCCATCTAGAACCTTAAATATCAATCCCTCTCTCTCATCAAAAGAAGAATAACAATTGTGCAAGATGTTGAGAGAGAACTTAGATGATTTTTCTTGGGATTATAAAGAAATGAAAGGAGTGCATCCCTTAGCCTACACTCACCATAATTACATCAAAGAGGGATGCAATCGCGTGCACCAACCCCAAAGGAG
Organism: Pinus albicaulis; assembly: GCA_034641835.2. Classification (NCBI taxonomy): domain Eukaryota; kingdom Viridiplantae; phylum Streptophyta; class Pinopsida; order Pinales; family Pinaceae; genus Pinus; species Pinus albicaulis. The sequence continues at coordinate 491,930,214 of CM076579.1, read as the reverse complement.
AATGGAACCAACCTTGAAGGACATAGTAAAGGATGAATTACAAAAGTTGTTGGATTCAAGGTTCATATACCCCATCTCAGATAGTGAATGGATGTCACCTCTAGTATTAGTCCCAAATAATAATGGGAAGTGGAGGATCTGTGTTGATTATAGAGAGTTGAACAAGGCTACAGAGAAAGACCATTTCCCTTTGCCTTTCATTGACCAAGTTTTATATGGTATTGTAGGAAATAAGTTCTTCTCTTTCTTGGATGGATTTAGTGGTTACAATCAAATCTAGACCAACTCTTAAGACCAAGAAAATACTACATTTACATGTACTTGGGAAACCTTTGCTTATAAAGTTCTCCCATTTTTCCTATGCAAAGGCCCTGCCACTTTTCAAAGAGAAGTTATGAGAATAATTTTTAATTTTTTGCATGACTCTGTGGAAATATACATGGATGATTTCACTCCCCAGGGGTATGATTTCCAAGAGGCCCTCTCTAATCTGGGTAAAGTCCCGAGGAGATGCTTTGAAATGCATGTATCCTTGAGTCCTGAGAAGTGTGAATTCTTGAGGAAGGCAAGGATTGTCCTTGTGCACTCCATATCTCAGGTAGGAATACAAGTAGACCCAAACAAGATTGTTATCATAAAAAGGGTTCCAACTCCTCAGAAGCAGAGAGATGTTAGGAGTTTCTTTTGCTTGGATGGTTATTATAGGAGATTCATCAAGGATTTTAGCAAGGTGGCTTCACCATTGTTTGGATTATTGGCCTAGGACTCAAAATTTTGTTGTTTAAGTAGTTGTTAAGAGGCCTTTGAAATATGAAATAAAAGTTGACCACTGCTCCTATACTCTGAGGTCCCAACTGGGCTCTTCCTTTCCATATCCATACTGATGCATCAGATAAAGTTGTGGGGGTAGCTCTGGGTCAAATGGATGATAAGTTACCCTATTCCATTTACTTCATAAGTAAAAAAAATTCTGAGGCTTAATTGAAATACACTGCCACTAAGAAATAAATTTTAGATGTTGTCCATTCCTTGAACAAGTCGAGACATTATATCACTGGGTACCAAAATTTTGTGCACACTAACCACGTAGCAATTAAATAATTGATGAAAAAACTTGATGTGAATGCTAGATTTATTAGGTGGTTAGTATTGTTACAGCAATTTTATTTGACTATCATTAGTAAGCCAGGGAAAGAAAATGTAGCTACATATTTTTTTTCTAGAACCACTTTTCCTGCAGATGATGAAAGGATGATTAATGATCAACTTCTAGATGAGAAATTATTTTTTATCTTAGTACTATCTACTTAGTTTGCTAACATATCCAACTACCTGGTTGCTGGGAGATTTCCTCCAAATATGTCATCCAGGGAGAAGAGAATAATTGTGAGAAAGAGCGCCCCTTTCACTTGGATTGGTGGCCATATTTTCAAACTAGGACCATATCAGATTCTAAGGAGATGTGTTAAGGAAGAGGAATTCTTTGAAATCCTCTCAACATGTCATGATGGGCCATGTGGGGGTCATTTTGATGCTAAGAGGAAAAATTTCAAGGCCATACAAGCTGTCTACTATTGGCCTAATCTTCATTAGGATGCAAGAAGGTATGCCAAAAAATGTGACCAGTGTCAAAGGATGGGAAAATCCACACCCAAGGATGAAATTCCTTTACAACCTTAGGTGGCCTTAGAGCCATTTGACAAGTGGGGCATGGATTTCATTGGGCCAATTAATCCACCATCTAGAAAAAATAAATACATCATAGTATGCACTAATTATTTAACAAAGTGGGTTGAGACAAAGGTTGTCAAGGCAACAACATAAGAAAAAGTGGTCGAGTTATTAAGGGAAAATGTTTTCTACAAATTTGGGTATCCAAGGGAGATAGTCACTGATCAAGGAGCTTAGTTCACATCACATTTGATTGAGAATCTCCTAAGACAACATAATATCGAGCACAAAACATCTACTTCATATCACCCTCAAGAAAATGGGAAAGAAGAGGTTACCAATAGAGCATTGGAAAGCATCCTCACTAAGATGGTGCACAACGGCAGGAAATATTAGGTAGAAAGATTAGTGGAGGCAACTTGGGCCTCTAATACCACTTGGAAGACAACTACTGGTTTAATTCCATATGATTTGGTTTATGGGAATAAATCTTTGCTTTCTATTGATTTTGAATATAACACTCTCAGAATGGCAGCCCAATTGGATTTAAATGTCACAAGAGCACATAAAGAAAGGCTTTTTCAACTGAATGGATTAGATGAATTTAGAATGAAAACCCTCCTCCACACTGAAGTTATACAATTGTAGAGGAAGGTTTGGCATTATAGGCACATTAAGGAGAAAATATTCCAGGAAGGGGTTTGGGATTTTCTATATGACTCCAAGTTCAAGGACTTTAAAGGAAATTTGATGAAAATCTGGTTAGGCCCACACCTAATAGAGAAATTCCATGACAATGGGGATGTTCAGATCAAAACCATTGATGAGGATGTGATCCCTCTGCTTGTCAATGGTTATAGGCTAAAAGTATACAAGAAGCCCCTTTCTAAGGCATAGTTCATCAATACAATTAGTAGGGGAGTAAATGTAATTTGGAGCCTCATAGATTCCAGTCAACATCCCTCCTAAAGAAAAAGAAAAAATAAAAAAGAAATAAATAAAGAGGCCTGGGTGAAAACCTCCATGAGGCATCCAAGGAAAACTCCAGGATTGAAAACCTCTTCGAGGCAGTCCTGGAAAAAAAAAGTAAAAGAAAAATAAAAGATCCCTGAGTGAAACCTCTTTGAGCCACCCAGAGAAGGGTGGTGGGTTGAAAACCTCTCTTGAGGCAGCCCACTGGTCTTGAAATAAAACAAAAAAACAACAATAAAAAAAAACAAAAGAAAAAAAACAAATACAAGAAGGTGATATGACACCATGACTGCTAACCTTTTTTTTTTCCTGTCTTGCAGGGTTATGAACAGTGGCATGTCATGCTCACAAAGCAAGGGAATTATCCCATTTATCTTCACTCCTCCATCCATTTAATCCCTATCCAACATCATCACTCACCTATTCATCCCTATCCACCATCCTATGAGCTCAAAAATAAAATTTCACACCCTCTTTGTGGTGCTATAGGAAGGCGGCTTGTATTGCTACAGGAAGTTCCTATGGTGCTACAGGAAGGTACAAGAGTCTACAGGAGGGATGATCGAAGAAAAGGGTAGTCTCCAAGGGTCTTGTGGTATCAAAAATTCCATGAATAGAATCTTCCCACCATTACCTAACATCCTCTCATCATCCTCCATATCAGCAACAAATATTTTTCACTCAAACCCTTCACTATGTCACATTTATAAATAATTTTTCTGTAAAAACATAGAGTTCATTGACTTCATTCCTCCAAGGCCACACCAATTTCTCATCATCCTATAACTATCCTAAGGCCTTTCCACACTCTCCCTCATCACCCATGCAGATTTAGAATCCAAAACATGCAAATAATAAGCTGCTACAGGAAGAAGCATCTTCCTGTAGCAAAATTGTGTGAGCACCAGAAAAGCTCTATAATTGTTTTTTGATCATCCAAGGAGTCAGGGAAGACTTGTGAGGTGAATCTAAAGGAAAAAATAACACTCCAAGAAGGATTTTACACTAGGAACATATAATTAAAGCCTCAACAAGATACTTGCACACACAACAAGAAAACACAGTTGATCACCTAAAAAATATTGGAGATGCACAACAGAAAATCTGGAAGTAATACAAACTCTGTTGATGCCACTCCAATGGTCTAGATCCAGCATTCAACACCCTACAACAATTATACAATGAGGTAATGCAATGTGTAACTATGACATTAGTTGAAGTAAGATCACTAGGAGTTGGTGTTGATTATGAGGAAGAAGAGAATGATAACTTTAAGTGGGAACAACGGTCCAAATTAGGAAACATCGTTTGAGGGACAGATCAACACAACGCTCCAATCCAACTAAAAATAGAATATAACGTACTTGAGCACTCTTCCCTTCACATATTTTCTCATTCTAAGAATAGTTAGAGAGATGAAAAAATTTGCAAGCCACCGAGGAGCTTCAAACCTTGACCTACTGCTGCTACAAGATAGTGTTACATGGAGCACTGTAATTACTACAGGAAGGGCTGAGGATTGCTACAGGAAGGAAAAGGAGGTATATGCAAGTAACAAAAGGTCCAATTTGTTTAGAAAATTTGCATTTTTTATCTCAAATTTGTAGAAATTATATACAAGATGCATGCATATATCCAGATTCTCCTGATCTAACAATATTTAACTTCTTTCTAAATACATAATCCTTCCACTGTTAATCTTTTACGGAAATTAAAATCAATTTCAAACACATGAAGCAATAAAAACAATCACACATAACACAGTTGTTTAACGGGAAAGCCTGAAGCTGAAAACCCCAACTATCATATATTATGTATCATGGAGATCATGTAACAATATCATACAAAGCTTAGTACATCAAGCTCTCAGTACAATCAATCATCACACACTAATAAGAAGAAATCTGCAAATCCATGCATCGATTTCTTGCCACCTGCTAGCCTGCCTCCACTGCGCAATCCCTACTGAAGAATAGCTTTGAATGAATTTGAATTACCCTTGCCTTGACTGTGCAATTCTCATCGGCAACTCCAATGTGTGTGTGGTGCAATCAATGAATCACTATAGTCACAACAGATAGTCCATCTTGGCCTTTCACCTATCTCTCCACTAGGTCTCCACTGGAACAACCATGCACTGTAGTTAACTTCCGTATTGTTCAGTTGATTAATGAGTTATTATTTGTGAATTAATTAACTAATTAATTCACTCCACTCTCACTAGTGTATCATTCAGTTAGACTAGATACTACTAGCTCAACTGAGTTTAAATCCAATAATTGAGTTAAATTGAATAACAACTCCATGAACTACTCTACCAACTCTGTAATAAATTTTCCACTTCAGTTCTAACTGAGTCCTCCATGCATGAACCACCAGTAAACCCTAGGAATTGCGTAATTCCTTCAGCCCACTGATTTTCCAAATCTGTGCACTGAAATTAAGTGCTCCAAGAGAATAATTTGCTGTTTATTTTCGGATTATTATTAAGAGCTAATAATAATTGACACTTCTATTTTTAGATCAACGATCTATAAATAGACTTCGTCCAATATTTTAAAAATATAATTTCATCTATTTTTCCAACTTGACCAACCATCCACAAACATCATCCTACAACTTCTGAAATATGATCACCATGTCTAAAAATAGACATAGTCTAAAAATAGACTTGCGCAAAAAATAGCTTGCGGGCCCACTTAGTGAAGGCGACTCTTTTCACTAGCTCGTCATCTTGTTGAATCTCAACACTCCCTCTCAACAAGATAGGGATTATCCTTCACCTTGATCCTGCCTCTATGGTATTCGAATTTGCTCCTGGTGAGCGCCTTCGTCAGAATATCTGCATCCTGATCTTCCGTAGGAATGTACTGAAGCAACATGATCTTCCGCTGCACACAATATATGATATGATGATACCGGATATAAATATATTTAGAGCTATCATGAAACACAGGATTAATTGAGAGTTTAATGCAACTCTGATTATCACAATTTATCACTGTAGGATCTAAATGTGAACGGAACAAACCGACCAGGATCTTTCTCATCCAGATAGCCTCACATGCACCTTGAATTTCTGCCATGTATTCTGCTTCCGCTGAACTAAGTGCCATGGATATTTATTTCCTGCTGTACCAAGAAACTGCCATAGATCTGATACTAAAAATCCCTCTCGATGTGCTCTTTTTGTCTGTTAGGCTGCCTGCCCAATCTGCATCCGTGAAGCCATGCAACTTCACTTCATCCTTCTATCTGTACCATAAGCCATACTCAAATGTGCCTCTGAGATACCTCAGGATATGCTTTCCTGCCTTCCAAATGAGCTTGGTAGGCTTAACCATCGCTTGTGAAAGCTGGTTCACTGCATAGCATATGTCCAGTCTTGTATTAAATAAATACATGAGATAACCCACCAACTGTCGATAAAAAGTGGCATCCACTACCTCTGCCGATGTAGCATCCTCTTTCCTCCAATTTCCTGGAAGAGGAGTGTCGATAGGCTTGCAGCCTTGCATGTGAAACATCTCCAGTATCTCCTGGGCATACTTGCCTTGAGACACAAACAATTCACCTTCAATTTGCCATATTTCCAATCCAAGGAAATAATGAAGGAGGCCCAAATCCTTCATCTCAAACTCCTTTGCAAGATCTGCCTTGCATGAGTGTATCAACTGCTTATCACCCGATAGTATTAAATCATCAACACAAAGAACAATGATTAAAAGCTTACCCTAGACCAAAATTTGTTACAAGTTTTCATCCGCCTCACTCTTAGTGAAGCCAAGTCCAGTGAAATAGCTGTCGATCCGTGTGTACCAAGCACGTGGTGCTTGCTTCAGCCCATACAATGCTCTTTTGAGCCTACACACATGTGACTCGTTGCTGTAGATCTCAAATCCTTCAGGCTGCTAAATGTACACCTCTTCCTTAATGATCCCATTAAGGAACACAATCTTCACATCCATCTGATGAATGTGCCAACCCATTTGCACTGAGAGAGCAAGGATGGTCCTTATGGAAGAATACCGTGCGACAGGTGCAAATTTTTCTTCATAATCAATCCCCTCGATTTGTGAGAAGCCTCGGGCAACAAATCTTGCCTTATACTTCTCGACGCTCCCATCAGCAACTTTCTTTACCTTGTAGATACATCTTGATCCTACAACTGATTTTCCCACCGGCCTTGGAACAATCTCCCAAGCACTATTTCTAACAATGGGGTCATACTCCTCCACCATGGAATCTATCCATGTGGGCTCCTGCACTGCTTCTTCAAAAGAAGATTGCTTTGTCATGATACACTTGCTCATAAGAGCCATGTATCCAGTAAATCGGTCAGGTGACTGTCTCTGTTTGCGCTATGATGTAGGGACTCCTACATTCTGTGCCACATCAAGCTTCAGTCTCTCAGCTTCTGTGGTACGATTTATACCTTGTCTGATGTTTGGTTCTGCATGAGTGGACTCCTCGACTTCATGAATCTCCTCTTGTGGCTGATCCACATCCGAAGGCTCATTTTTCAGAACAAGAAGTTCCTTCACTGCATGCAAGTCTAGCTCCCTCTCAAGCATAGCTTGTGCAACACCCACGATTTTTTTGTTCTTCCTCTCTATGACCCCATTCTGCTGTGGGTTATGAGGCACTATGATTTCTCTTCGAATTCCTTCTTTTCCACAGAATTCTTTGAATTCGCCCGAGATGTATTCACCACCATTATTGCTCCACAGAGCTTTCACTTGCTTCCCAGAATCCTTCTCCACCGATGCTTTAAACTGAAAGAACTTTGAGAATGTTTCGCTCTTCTTCTGCATGAAGAAGATCCAACATCTATGAGAATATTCATCAAAAAATATAACATAATACCTGTGTTTTGCTGTTGAAGCAACCGAGAAAGGTCCACACACGTCTGTGTGAATTCTATCCAGGATCACCGAAGCACAGTTCTCCTTCTCATGAAAGGTGGTCTTCACAAACTTACCCATAGTACATCCCTTGCACTGATATGATTGCACAAGAGTACCCTTGGGAAGTCCAGTAGAAATCTGCTGCAAAATTTTTGAAAGCGCCATGGTGAAGATGTCCCAATATCCTGTGCCATAATTCACCCTCATCCCAGCTCACCACTTCTTCTGCTTTGCCCACCATTGCAGTGCAACCATCTACCTCCAGCTTGTATATATTATTAACTCGAATACCTATCTTCTTGGTTTGACCCGGTTTTTTATGTCAAAGGAAAGCTTTTCCCTCACTGAAAACAACATCATAACCTTTGTCTTCCAACATTGCGATCGAGACCAAGTTCTTCTTAGGAACTGGAACATGCATAACATATTTCAACAAGAAGGATTACCGAATTCCCTCTCAAAGGTAATGGTCCCAATGTCATTCGCACTATATTGATCATCGTCGCCCATCTCTATATGCATTTGGAGGTCCTTCTCCTCCAAGTCAATAAACAACTCCTTGTCTCCCGTCATATGGAAAGACGCACCACTATGAAGATACCACATCGATCCCATATAGCTTGAAACCAAGCATGCGATCAAAGAGAAATCAAGTTCAAATTGCCAGGCTAAGGCCTCTCCAGCTGCAAATCCAACAACCTTCTTGTTCTTCTTCTTCTGTGGGCAGTTAGTGGCGAAATGCCCATGTTTGTAACAGTGAAAACACTTCACCTTGGACAAATCCTGCTTCTGGCCTTTAGCTTCGGATTTTGAAGGAAATTTCTTCCACTTCCCTTTCCTTGCTTTGGCAGCCAAAGTGAAATTCTCTTCATCATCATTCTTTGATGAAGAGCCATCCTTGGTACCTCGCCTTATCTCCTCTTGCACAAGATTCGACCAAAGTCGCTCCCATCCCGACAGTTTCTCCCATCCATTGAGAAAGTCTTCATAGCTTTGCCAACTCTTTGGAAGCACAAGGAGAGCCAAGCTCACCAAGTCTTCATCATAAACAATAATCCCCACACTTCCCAGTTCATCCCTACAGTGGACAAAATTCTTGAGATATTTTTGAATACTGTCGCCCTTCTCCATTTTTATTTTTCTGAGCTTATCTTTTAGCGCCAACTTCCTCTGGTCGCTTCTGCTTTGGAACAAATCTGTCAAAGCCTTCCACATTAAAAATGGAGTGGCTTTCCCATGAAGGCTGGACACAATATGGTTCTTCACACCTTCCAACATAATTATTTTTGTCTTTGCTATCTTCTTTTGCCATGCGTCAAGTAATGCAGCATCGCTAGATCCCGGCTTAGGAACATCACTATCGATGAACTCCTTCAGTTCATTATCCTCTAGCACCGCCTCCATCATATCCTTACAGGATATGTAATTTGATCTCTCATCAAGGGCATACTCCAATCACAACCCATTGAAAGACATTTGAATGTATACTCAACTTCTGCACCAAGAATTTTAGGAAGAAAATTCGAATTGTCCACCGGCAAAAACTCAACAATTCTTCACAATTGCAATCTTCAAGAATTAACACTGGTCCGATACCATGTAGAAATTATATAAAATATGAATGCATATATCCAGATTCTCCTGGTCTAACAATATTTAACTTCTTGCTAAATACAAAATCTTTCCACTGTTAATATTTTACAGAAATTAAAATCAATTGCAAACACATGAAGCAATAAAAACAATCGCACATAACACAGTTGTTTAAAGGGAAAGCCTGAAGATGAAAACCAAAACTATCATATATTATGTATCATGGAGATCATGTAACAATCTCATACAAAGCTTAATACATCAAGCTCTCAGTAAAATCAATCGTCACACACTAATCAGAAGAAATCTGCAAATCCATGCACCAATTTCTTGCCACTTGCTAGCCTGCCTCCACTGCAAAATCCCTACTGAAGAATACCTTTGAATGAATTCGAATTACCCTTGCCTTGACTGCACAATCCTCATTGGCAACTCCAATGTGTGTGTGGTGAAATCAATGCATCATTATAGCCTTCCGGATTATCCATAGTATTGAGGAACATGTGTCGACATTTCGAACCCCAATTGGGATCCATCATTCTAAATTTTCCTGATGATGGATCTCAGTTGGGATTTGAAACGTCGAAAAATTTTCCAGAATACTGTGGATAATCCGGAAAACATCTTAAAAAATGATCACCACAGAAGTTTAAAAACCAAAAATCAATATAGTCACAACAGATAGTCCATCTTGCGCTTTCACCTATCTCTCCACTGGGTCTCCACTGGAACTGCCATGTACTATAGTTAACTGTTGTATTGTTCAGTTGATTAATGAGTTATTATTTGTGAATTAATTGACTAATTAATTCACTCCACTCTCACTAGTGTATCATTCAGTTAGACTAGATACAACTAGCTCAAATGAGTTTAACTCCAATAATTGAGTTAAACTGAATAACAACTCCATGAACTACTCTTCCAACTTTGTCATAACTTTGCCACTTTAGTTATAACTAAGTCCTCCATGCATGAACCACCAGTAAACCCTAGGAATTGCGTAATTCCTTCAGCCCACTGATTTTCCAAATCTGTGCACTGAAATTAAGTGCTCCAAGAGAATAAGTTGCTGTTTATTGTCAGATTATTATTAAGAGCTAATAATAATCGACACTTCTATTTTTGAATCGGCAGTCTATAAATAGACTTCACCCAATATTCTAAAAGTATAATTTCATCTATTTTTCCAACTTGACCAACCATCCACAAATAGAATCCTGCAACTTCTGAAATATGATCACCATGTCTAAAAATAGACATAGTCTAAAAATATACTTGCACCAAAAATAGCCTATGGGCCCACTTAGTGAAGGCGACTCTTTTCACTAAGCTCATCATCTTGTTGAATATCAACAAAAGTATCAATATAAGAATTAAGTTTCCACCATATTCATATCCATCATAATTTCACACAATTTCTCCTAAAATTTTTGCAATCACTAGTCATCAAATTGTGAAATTGAAAGGTTATGTGCGAAGAAAGTAGGGGTCAGTACATAGAATTGGAGTGATAATAAGCTTTGTGATCCTCTGATACCACTGAATTTAACACTAAGGCCATAAAATAAATACCTTTTCTACACCTATTCAAGAGCAGTAAGAAGAGATGTGGGGTGGGTTTAACAAGAGATAACATTCATACACCAAAAGTATTTATTTGAACCCTCCTATAGTAGATATCTTCAGGAGGCATAAATGGATATGATTCTTTGAATTGCTAAAGGGATATGATTATGACTTTGCTTTTGAGTTTGCAATGTCCTTAAGTTCACAATCAGATGTCAGTGCCACCACTATGGTAAGGGGGTTAGCCATAACAATAAGTTATGCAGTGATCAGTAGAGTAATCACACTTCCTCTAGGAATCAAATGGAATAGGGAAGATAGGGCCACTAGTGCCACTACAAAGAATAATTTCTTTAGGGCCAAGGAAATACCTATGGAATATAAGAATGGGGTTAAGAGGGAAATCTTGTTTTATCCATGGGATGAGGTAGCTTATCACATTTTGAGATACATCTCCTGTGTGGGAAAAATGAATGTAGTGTATGGGTACCAATTTATAATCTGCTTATTTGTGCTGTAGAATAGTTGATGAACTCCATAAAACTGTGAGGCAGCCTTCCCCTGTCATCTCTGTCGATAGAGATCAAGGAGGGTATACCTTCCCACAGACCAAAATTTCTTTCTGTTTATGATTCACTGCTTCTCATATTAGAGTAGAGTGCAATAAAAGTTTCAGTATTTCTTTCACTGTGTTATCACACATTTTGTCTATTTTTTCGTGCATGATTCTGCAGGTTTGATTGTAGGAATTAGTGTTAAAGCCCCAGAGTAGCTCTGTGGTTCCTTCCTACTTTATTTTCCATCTTTGTCTTCACAACCTAAGCCCTACTGTTATGCCCTCCATTCCCTCCTTTTCTTCTTATTTTCAGCCGCCGCCCTTCTCATTCCAAAAAACACTTACAAATTAATTAGAATTTGGCCTCCGCCCTTGCTCCTCGAAGCTCCCGCTACCGTGCTTTTCTCTATCGCAAATCACAAATCCTTGTTCCACTTGGTCTTTGTTAACACTTACTACTCCCAACCGTCAATTACGACATTACTGTAGCAATCCGCCATGTCATCCCTATAGAAAATCACATTTCACAGTTTCTATCCCCATCGCGTATCGCATTTCGCAGTTTCTATCCCCATCGCATATCGCATTTCGCTCCCTCTCCCGAACATCAGTTCCGCTACTCCTCTAGCTTTGTGATATTGTGAATTGCGATATCGCATATCACATATGTCACTTCCATCCTCCATTTCAATTACACCATCACACTTTTCAAAGCCTCCCTCTCCAAATCATTTTTGCGATATCATAAGGTTTAATGAAGTCTAAACCCCTCTTTCCACCTCTAAGCCTTGTCACATGTGTTAAGCCTTCCAGTAACATCTTTAGCCCTTTTTCCTCCAAACTGCAAGCAACACTTTTTCAAGTTTAATTAGGTCATGAATAATTGAATAGATAGGAGAATGATAGATAGAGCAGGGTGTGTTTAGCCGATTGGCCAAGTTAAGTACAATTTAAATTTGTTTCCCTTCTGCCATTTCCTTTATGCAAATCAAATTAGGTTCATTTCTGCTATTTCCTTTCTGAATATTAAATTAGTTTCATTTCTTCCATTTCCTTTCTGCAAATTAAATTAGGTTTATTTCTGTCATTTCCCTTCTACAAATTAAATTTGTTTCATTTCTACCATTTCCTTTTTTCAATTTAAGTTAGTTCCCTTTCTTTCATTTCATTCCAGCAATTTACTCTCCATTTCTTATCGTAGTTTAAGAAATAACACCCTTTCGTAAAGCATAAGAGGATGACATGAGAAAAATGCATTTGCTGTGTATTTAGCACTGTCACCTCCAAGTTTTTACGAGCCCCGAGTCGATAAAGTAAAGTAGGGCAGCTCTTGGGAGTTGCAGCACTCTTGGTGCAATAGCAGGGCTCACCACTTTTTGGCGCCGTTTCCAAGGAGGTGCCTAGTAGATGCTTTGGTTCTGTTTTAGCATTATTTTCTGATTTCCTTTCCTTTCATGTTATTTCAGAAATATTGAAAAAATACAAAAAAATATAATTTTCATGCCTCTTAGGAGTAAGAATACTCAAAGACAAATCTTACCTAAAACCCCCACATCACCTCCTAGCCACCCTTCACTCTTTTTCAGTGGTAGTGATATTGAAATTCCTATAGGACAACCTTTTGAATACTCTGAGGAACCTATCATGGAAGAATAATAAGACCTTGGTCCAACTTAGGAACCCGCTTCACCTATCTTAACCATGGTTGGGATCCAGAGAGCCTTTCAGATTAGAGAGGAAGATGGGGAAACTAAGATGAAAAAAATTAGCCCCTCAGTTCTTCCACACTTCTATGGACTTACCTGTGAGAATCCTGACATATTCATGTTTGAATTTTTTGTTTTCTATAAGACTTATTACTACACCTCTGGTGATCAAAATTTTAAGCTATTCCCATCCACCCTTAAGGATGCATCCTTACGCTGGTTCATAGGTCTGCCTGGGGACAACATCACCACCTGGGCACAAATGCAAGAGACCTTCAACAAGAAGTACAAAGACTACTGTAGGTCCAAGGAAAATAAGGATGAGATATTTAGGATGACTCTAGGGCTTGATGAATCCTTAGAGGATTATGGAGGTTTCAATTAAACTATAAGATAGCCAACTATACTCTTGATCCTACATCACTTAAACTTGTACTTCTTCGAGGGATCAAAGAAGAGATGAAAAAAACCTTGAATATGCTATCAGGAGGAGATATATACCAACTGACTTATGAAACAATCAAAAATGTCTTCCGGAACCATTCTAGGGCATGTAGGAAGATGAGAAGAGTTGGCCAAAACACATCCAATACCCCTTCCTCTTCCACCTCCATAAAACGTGAGATTGGAAACATGCTAGAGGACTTCGAGAGTGACATGCTGCACACCCTTTCTTTGCAAATGGACATAATTCGGGTCAAAAGGAAGCAAGAGAAAGCAGAGAGAGCCCTGGCCATATTTTGTTCTAGATGTATCAGGAAGCACCCAAGAAATGAATTTCCACTAAATGTCATAGAGGTTTTCTTAGTCTGTGAGGAGAATCATGCCACATACAAGTGTCTCTCCTTACCTAGACTTAAGGCTGTATATCAAGGTGGGGAATCAATGCCAAAGAAACTATGTTTCATCAATTAGAGAAGGCCTCAAGGCCCTCGACCATATCAACAAGGTATGCAAGGTGAACCTTACTCTTAATATCACAACAATCAGAGTGCACACATGAAACCTTGGTACTCCCCCACTCCTCCATCCTAGTCTACACCTCCTATTTGGCCTTACAACCCTCCATATCATCCTCAACTAGGGAATCAACCATTTCAGGAGTATGTTCCACAACAACTTCATTGGAACAATCCATCCCAAGGGTGGAGGCCTTAGCACAATCAACCAACTGCTTTAATGCCTCCACCCCAACCTCAACCTCATCTTACTCATGCTGCTCCACCTAGGCTACCTCAAATACCTGCATAGACCAATCCGAACCCGAACAAAAAACAAGCACAACAGGCTCCCAATGGAGAAACATCCTATCCGGCTTATGCTGTGGAGATACAAGAGGTTAATCTTAGGTCGAGAAGAGTACTCCCAGACAACCATCCTCCATCTCCACCTGTAGAGGTTGAGGAGGAAAAGGAAGAAGGTAACACTCAGATCCAACAACCTCCTTTTCCCGAGCGCTTGATCCACCCTAGTCAGCACACCCCAGAGGAGACTGAACTTCTGGGAGAATTGGAAAATTTGTGTGTAAAGATATCACTTCTCCAGGAAATTAAGGATGTACCTATCTACAATAGGCTCATCAAAGAAAAGTGCTTCAAGAGACATGGGAGAAAGAATAGAGATACCCCTACCATCAATGTGGTATGACGAATGTCCGACCTAATGTTGGGAAGGGTGATATTTCCAAAGTACCTGGACTCTGGTAGTCCAGTTGTTGATGTGCACATCGATTGTGTCATAGTCCCCAACACTCTGATTGATCTAGGGGCTTCCATCAATGTCATGAGCAAGGAAAATATGTTGAAACTTAATCTCCAAGGGACTTTGAAGAAAAATACAATAGTTCTGTAACTTGCAGATCGATCCATAGTAACTCCGGAAGGAATTTTTGAGGATGTTATGGTTAGCATTGACTCTTGGGAGTATCCTGCGGATTTTGTAATATTCCAAAATGGGAAAATCAGGAATATAGTGCAAAATGTTGGAATAGTAGTGTTAAACATCATATAAAAGTAAGAGGCAAATATGGAGACCTTCTAATCATTATAAAAACAACAAAATATGCATAATAAATGGGCCATAAAATGTACAACAAGATAGAACAAGCCTCCAATGGGAAAAACCCTCAAAATATTTGCTTCTACTATATATCAAAGAGCTATAAGATTTCTACAACGCTTTTTAAAAGGCACTGCTATAGAAAATGAATATAAAAAATAGCATGGGATGATATATGCCAGAAAAGATACACTAGATTTAGATCTAGGCACTATACAACCTCCAATGAAGAACCCCACAAGGGTTTTCATAAATACACCATGTACAAGATTTGAATCAAAGCCCTAGGGTTGAAGATTCACTGCAACATATAGATCTGGAAAGTGTGGCTGATCTGATATAACAAATAGTGAAACCTCCTCCAACAGATCTCCTAGATGAAAGATGTTGGAACAGGGTCTCTTGCAAGCTCCGAATCTGGTCCATTTTGTATATTTTTTATTATATTTAGTCTAGCGTAGGGGTTTTGGGGTGGGTCAAAGCCCCTAATACAGTGTAAGTGGGCCAAGGGTAGACCAAGGGTCTGCAAACCGTGGTTTGCGAACCATTGGATGCGTAGGCTAAAGTACTATAAATAGGTGAACCTTTTTTGAGTCAAGAGGTAGGAATGAATAGAGATTGAGGCTAAGTGCGAACTATTAGATCTGTGATTGGGTTATTGTGTTAGGACTCCTGCTGGATGTGTGCACAAAGATTTTTTGTCTGGCTGTGTGCAGACCCTGCTGGCTGTGTGTGCAGGTGGGTTTTGGGGTATGTAAGAGACTTTTTGATAAGTAATATATGCGAAGTATTGTGGATATTTGATGTTGTTTGATCTATTTGGTTTTGGTTATTGGGGACTCGAATTACATGTGATTTTGTTACAAACTGCGAATGATATGTGTTTATGAGTTGCGAATTATCTGTGTTATGATCATTGTATCTATAATCTGATTAAGTCTGATGTGAATATATTGTTTTATGCTTATACTTGGATTTCCGCACGTGGATGTGAGCCTGTTGTATAAATATGGTAAAACTGTTCTCTGGTTGATCATTGAAAGTCCTGCGAACGAGCTCTAGCTGCATAGATCTGATAGAGCCGAACGGTTCAACTTACCTGCTCTCTCTATTAGGGTGCAAAAAAATGGTTCCAACACCCACCCATACTGCTTCGGGTGAGACTTTGGTCTACGTAAGCAGGTCACTACCGAAAGGGCTAGTAGTATAGGGGTTTGTTGGCAAACCTTAACCTCCGAACTCGGGTCAGGACCCCTCAAGTCAACAAATGGTTCCGTTGTCGGGACAAGGAGCATTTTGAGAGAGGGATCGGGTAATGCCAAGGCCATACTGGAAACCTGAAATAAAATAAATTGATGAATGGTTCGAACGACAAGTTCAGGAATTCGCAGTGAAATAAAACCGCAGTAAGTGGTTGACCACCGAAGAGTGGAAAAATAGGTATATTTCCTGGAGTGGCTCGCAAGGTTGGTCGAATTTCAGAAGTGTTGGAAGGACGAGCAGGTCACACAGTGGACTCCAGAATTGATCCATCAGTTACAGAAGGCTAATAACACCATCACTCGCACCGTAGATCACTAGGTGGAAAACATGCTAGGAGGATTCGTGACAGAATTTTCCATCGATCAATTTGTCTCCTACTCCGAAGCAGAGCAGAGATTCTTCAAAGGATTTAGGGGTAATTTTTCGAAGACTTTACCATTGCTGATTAAGATATTACTGTGCGAAAGAAGTATTTTGTGTAGCCACATCGAGTGAATGACCGTTGATCCAGACGGAAGTACGACGTAAAGTGGCAAATACTATTGGACAAACCTAGAAGGAGGTAGATCCGTCTACAGCCTGGTAAGAGAAGCAACTGCACATAGTTCTCCAGCCACACCAATTTCAAACCAGTGTAGGGTAAGAAATCACCTACACCTCCACCACCAGAATATGACATGGCTGCGCACATGAAATTTCCTACCTTTAAGGGTGTGGGAGATGAGGACATGGAGCAGTTCTGGTCCAATCCCCACTGCCTGGTATGTGGATGCGGAGCTACATCAACACACCCGCCACTGGGAAACTTTGAAGAAGGACTTAATAAAAACATTTGGATTGATAGGGGGTTCCGAGGCACTTGAGGAAGCTTTGCAGGACATAGATACGTTCGTGTTTAGCAAGACAAGCTCTTATGCAGTATTCAGAACGCTGACATGGGAAAATCAAATGCATGATATTTTCAATTGCCACAACTTGGCAAGTGAGGAAGGTGAAGATGATCCGCAGTCTATTTCGATCCCGGAGTCGGAAGGGGAGCGTGTCGTTGAAGGAACTCCACTAAGGAAAGTGGATGTCACTAAGCCTCTCAAACTAGGTGAAGTAAACATTGGGACGAAGGAGCACCCTAAATTAGCTAAGATCGAGGAATACTGGGATGAGAATACAGTAGGTAAAGTGGCAAAATTATTTACAGAATATCAGGACTTTTTCCCTACAAAATTTTCCGAGCTAAAGGGGATCATGGGGGACTTAGGGGTCATGCATATCACTCTCAAACCCGATGCGCGACACATAAAGCAATGAAATTATAAGTTGAACCCCAAATATAAGTAGAAGGTCAAGGAGGAGCTCGATAAAAAGCTTGCTGCAGGGATCATCGAACCTATTGAACAATCAGATTGGGTCAGTCCAATGGTGGTTTAGGAGAAAAAACTAAGGGAGAGATTTGGATCTATGTGGACCTACGCAAGTTAAATGATTCCTGCATTCATGATCCATTCCCAACACCATTCTTAGACGAAATCTTAGACATCGTGGGAGGAAAGGAAGCATACTCTTTCACGCACAGGTTCTCAGGATACCATCAAATTAGAATCACGCCCGAGGACCACAACAAAATGACGTTTGCCACTGAGTGGGGATATTTTCAGTATACTGTCATGCCGTTTGGACTCAAAAACGCCCCTGCGATCTTCTCTTGGGTCGTTGTTGCATTGTTCAAAGAATTCATTCACAAGTTCCTCAAGGTATATTTCGATGATTGGACTGTCTTTGGCCTGGTTAAGGCACATGTCTCAAACTTGCGCATGATGCTATATGCCTGCCAAAAACACCAGATTTCCCTAAATATCAAGAAGTGTATCTTCTGCGTACCCTTCGGAATCTTTCTCGGCCACATAGTTTGTTGGAAAGGACTAATGGTAGATCCTACCAAAATTGCAGTTATCATAAATTTTCCAGTACCAACCACAGAGAAAAAACTGCGCTTGATCCTTGGACACACGGGCTACTACAGGAAATTCATTCAAGGCTATGCGCTGATTACTTTCCCTATGGAAAAATTTCTCAAGAAGGATGTTTTATTTTTTTGGAATGATGAATGCCAAAAGTGCTTCGAACTACTAAAGGAAATGATGATCTCAAGACCTATTCTCATCTTTCCAGATTGAGAGAAGGTATTCCATGTTCATGTCGATGCATCAGGCATTGCTCTCAGGGGTGTCCTTACGCAGCCAGGGGAAGGATATATTGACCATCCGGTTGCAAGTAGGAAGCTCTCTGGAGCGGAACACCACTATTACACCACTTAGCGGGAGGGATTGGCCATGGTTTACGTGTTGCAGAAATATCGGCATTACTTGCTAGGGGGTCACTTCAAAATGTTAAAATACCATTCAACTTTAAAATACCTGGTCAATAAGCCTGTATTGGGGGGGGAAAATATGCCGGTGGCTACTGATATTTCAGGAGAATGACTTTGAAATCATAGTCAAGCCAGGCAAGTTGAATGCTGGGCTGGACCACTTGTCCCGAATAGAGAGTGGTGAGGAGCCAACCGACCTGGAAGCCGGATTTCCTGATGCGTAGCTATTTTCTATCAGGATAGTCGATGCACACTTTGCTGATATCATTCAGTTCTTGACCACCGAGATGACACCTCTAGAGTACTTTGTACAGAAGAAAAAAGAGTTAGTCACCTAGGCAGCAGACTTTACCATCATCGTAGGACACTTATATAAGATGGGCGTAGATGAAGTATTGCGGCGATATGTTTTGGAGCACGAAAGGCATGCTATCTTGATCGATGCTCATGATGGAGTAGCAGGAGGTCACTACGCAGGGAAAGAAGTGGCGCAAAATATCTTGAGGGCTAGGTTATGGTGGACAACCCTGCATACTGATGCCCATGACTATTGTAAAGCCTACGATATGTGCCAACGAACAGGGAGGCCATCCCGTAGAGATGAAGTGCCCCTTCAACCACAAATGTCCCTACAAGCATTTGATAAGTGGGCTATCTACTTCATCAGGCCTATCAACTCCCCAAGAAAAAAGACGGTTGCGTGCTACATTATTATGACCACCGACTATGTAACTAGGTGGGCAGAAGCACAAGCTGTAAAAGAATTGTATTGCAGATACCGCTGCGCATTTCATCTTTGAATAAATCCTGACCAGGTTTGGATGCCCAAAGATTCTCATGAGCGACAGAGGTACACACTTTGTTAATGAAACAATCCAAGCTTTGACTGAGGAATTCCAGATCCATCATGCGAAGAGCACGCCATATCGCCCCCAGGACAATGGCGCAGTTGAAGCTTTTAATAAAATATTGGAGCACGCGCTGACCAAGGTATGAAATGCTGATTGCATAGATTGGGACGTGCACATCCCGTTGGTCCTCTGGGCCTATCGAACAACCTGCTAGAAGTTAACAGGAAAGACCTCATTCAGTATGGTTATGGTAAAGAAGCCATTATGCCCATGGAGTATATTGTTCCTAGTCTACGTATCGCAGCATTTAAAAACATGGTAGAACCAGACATCATGGAAGAGCGATTAGCGCAGCTTATGGCTTTGGAGGAAGATCAATTTATTGTGAATTTCCATCAGCAAGTCCAGAAGGCCTGTGATAAAGCCTGGCGTGACTGACACATTCTCCAAAAGACTTTCGCAGAAGGCCAATTGATCCTCTTGTACGATAGCCAGTTCGCAAAGCATCCTGGGAAGTTCCGGTAGCATTGGCTTGGTCCCTACACAGTTAAGGAGATCACAGATGGCGTAGCAGTTATGCTTGCTACCCTATGCAGAGATATGCTCCCAGGATAAATGAATGGTAGCCGACTCAAACTGTATCAGATCAAATGACTCTATGGCCGGAGTAGCCATATAGGCGCAGGTGGAGACCCCACTGCCACAAGTGACTCGGGACGAGTCACAAGATTGTGTTGGGGGACTGTTGGAACAGAGTCCCTTGCAAGCTATGAATCTGGTCCATTTTGATTATATTTAGTCTAGCGCAGGGGTTTTGGAGCGGGTCAAAGCCCCTAATACATTGTAAGTGGGCCAAGGGTAGACTAAGAGTCCGCAAACCGTGGTTTGCGGACCATTGGATGCGTAGGCTAAAGTACTATAAATAGTTGAACATTTTTTGAGTCAAGAGGTAGGAATGAATAGAGGTTGAGGATAAGTGTGAACTATTAGATCTAGGATTGGGTTATTGGGTTAGGACTCTTGTTAGCTGTGTGCACGGAGATCCTTTGTCCGGCTGTGTACGGACCTTGCTGGCTATATGCGGAGGTGGGTTCTGGGGTATGTAAGAGACTTTTTGATAAGTAATATATGCGAAGTATTGTGGATATCTAATGCTATTTGATCTATCTAGTTGTGGTTATTGGGGACTCGAATTACATGTGATTATGTTACAAACTGCGAATGGTATGTGTTTATGAGTTGCGAATTATCTGTGTTATGATAACTGTATCTGTAATCTGATTAAGTCTGCTGCAAATATATTGTTTTATGCTTATACTTGGCTGTTCGCACATGGATGCGAGCCTGTTATATAAATATGGTAAAAATATGCTCTGGTTGATCATTGAAAGTCCTACAAACAAGCTCTGGCTGCGTAGATCTGGTAGAGCCGAACGATTCGACTTACTTGATGTCTCTCTTAGGGTGCGAAAAAATGGTTCTAGCACCCACCCATACTGCTTCAGGTGAAACTTTGGCCTGTGCAAGTAGGTGTCTGCTGAAAGGGACAGTAGTGTAGGGGTTTGTTGGCAAACCTTAACCTCCGAACCTAGGTCAAGACCCCTCAAGACAACAAAATGCTGATCCCTTCTCTAGAAAACCTCCTCTCCAAAGGGTGTATTGAAACCACCCTGCAACTCCTCCCTAAAAATAACGCAGATCTGGAATGAAACTGTGCTGTAGGGGAAAATAAATATGTGGCCTGATGCCAAGATCTAAAAATATGCTCAAGGGCCTTCCTTACTGTCCTCCCAATGGAAAGGAACCCTTCTCCACTGAAAATAGGTACTAAAGTGACCCAAATGTGGTCTCCACTACTCCAACCTGCAAAACAACTCAACCCTCAGCAGGATCTGTGTTGAAGATGTAATATGAAGCTTGGCCTTAAGCCTGAAAGTGGAAGTGAAGTAAAATACTCTTCCAAGAGCTTCTCAATGAAAGAGGTGGGATTCTCGATCAGGAAAACCCAGTGCTAAAAAACACTTGCAATATTAGCTAAACAACCAAAGAAAGCTATATGTCTAAACAGACCATATATTCAAAAATATCATATACATCAACATGCCGAATATGATGCCATCATCTTATATAATTTGTGAGCTTCCAAACCCTAAGCCCCATCCAATAATGGCACTACTTCCATGCAAAGCATCTCCATCTAAAACTGCACTATCCCTCATTGAATTCCACTCCTCTATGACAACGTTGTTGATTTGGTCAAAGTTGACCCAGTCAAGATGTTCTAGCCCCTTTTCAAACCTAAGGGTGCTCAATTAAGTTGCCAAGATGTTTCCTTTTCACATTGGCCTTGATTTTATTCATTATTAAGGAGACTTATGGACCTCCATTGTCCTCTTATTCATCAAAAAAGACAAAAAGACAAAAATTAATATTCCAACTAGCTCATGGCTAAATGGGAATATTATAGATTTCCTGGTCTTGCAACCAAAAACCAAGTTTAATGGTTATCCTCTCATCTTAGGGAGACCTTGGTTAGCCACTAAAAATGCTTATATTAGTTGTCGTGTCGAAAACATGACTATAAAAAATGGGCATTTGTCTAAAAAACTAGTGTTATACCCTCCATCTCATCCTTCCATTGATCATGATATACCTATATGGTTGGAGGATGAAGAATATGAGTTATATAACATTACCCTTATGTGTACCAGAGATGTTATTCTTAGAAGGGGCCAACTTGATGAAGATGAACTCATCGACCATGCCATTCAAAACCAGTACTCCATTAACATTCCTCTTGAAACCTTATTCAAAGATTCTGAAAGCCAACCTTGGATGGAAGCGCACTTAATTGAGTCAAACTCTGAAACCACCAAGGCTATTGAGTTTGTACCCTCCAGATCTCTGAAAATCAACCCAAACCTCTCAAATGCGGAAGATAAGCAACTATGCCAGCTTTTGAAAGTGAATCTAGATGCATTTTATTGGGATTACAAAGACGTGAAAGTGGTGGATCCTTCAATATGCAAACATCATATTTAAATCAAAGAAGGATGAAAGCCTGTGAGACAACCCAAAATAAGGCTGAACCCGGTTCTGAAGGGCATAGTGAAAGAGGAGCTGCAGAAACTATTGGATGCAGGGTTCATATATCATATATCCGACAATGAGTGGGTATCTCCTCTTGTACCAGTCCCAAAGAATAATGGGACGTGGCGAATTTGTGTTAATTATTGAAAACTTAACAAAGCCACCAAGAAATACCATTTCCCTTTGACCTTTATCAACCAAGTGATAGATGGCCTTGTAGGGAAGAAGTTATTTTCCTTCTTATATGGGTTCAGTAGGTACAATCAGATTCAAATCAACCCTGAAGACCAGGATAACACTACTTTCACCTGCCCTTGGGGTACCTTTTATTATCGAGTCCTAACCTTTGGGTTTTGAAATGCCCCAACCACCTTCCAAAGAGCTACCCTGAGCATTTTTTCTGAGTTAGTCCACAACTCTATTGAAATATACATGGATTATTTCACACTATATGGGGATTACTTCCAGGGAGCTCTCTCCAATTTGGGTAAATTACTAAGAAGGTGCATTGAGATGCATCTCTCCCTGAGCCCAGAAAGTATGAATTCCTGAAGAAAGCAAGAGTTGTGTTAGGGCACTCCATCTCCCAAACAAGAATACAAGTAGATCCAAACAAAATCACTATCATCAAAAGGGTACATGCTCCTCAAAAGCAGAAAGATTCCAGGAGTTTCTTAGGCTTAGCTGTTTATTATAGAAGGTTCATCAAAGATTTCAGCAAGATGGCTTCACCATTATTTGGGTTATTGACCAAAGATTCTAAGTCTGTTTGGTCTGGTCCTTGTCAAGAGGCTTTTGAGCTCATTAAGAAAAAGTTGACTACTGTCCCCATTCTCCGAGATCCAATTTGGACTTTTCCTTTCCACATCCACACTTATGCATCCAAAAAAGCTGTAGGGGTGACATTAGGACAATTATAGGAAAAAATCCCTTATGCCATCTATTTCATTAGCAAGAACTTGTCTAAGGCCGAGCTGAATTATACTGTTACTGAGAAGGAGATGTTAGCCATTATCGATGCTTTGATCAAATTCAAACATTATGTAACTATATATCAGACCTTTTTTCACATTGACAATGCAACCATCAAGTATTTAATGAACAAACCAGATGTTAATGCTAGTATAATTAGATGGTTGTTACTTTTATAGAAATTTGATTTGACTATTGTTGATAAACCTAGAAAGGAGAATGTTGTTGTAGATTTTTTGTCCTGGTTATCTCTCCCTGCAGGTGAAGAAGGAATGGTGGATGACCAACTTCTAGATAAGCATCTCTTTTCTATATCAAAACTCTCACCATGGTTTGTTGATATATCCAACTACTTGGTTGCTGGGAAACTCCCTCCTAATATTTCATTCAGGGAGAAGAGCATAATCATCAGAAAAAGCGCCCCTTTCACATGGATCGGGGGAAATATTTTCAAGCTAGGCCCTGATAAAATCCTCAGGAGATGTGTGAGGGAGGAAGAAGTTTTTGATATCCTCTCTGCATGTCATGATAGCCCATGTGGAGGCCACTTTACTGCAAAGAGAACTGCTTACAAAGTTTTGCAGACATGATAATATTGGCATACCCTTCACCTAAATTCCAGAAGATAAACCAGCAGGTGTGACTAGTGCCAAAGGATGGGGAAACCCACACAAAGGGATGAGATTCCGTTGCACCCTCAAGTGGCTCTTGAGCCATTTGAAAAGTGGGGCATGGACTTTGTTGGACCAATCGATCCACCATCCAGACAAAAGAAGTATAATAATTATGGACTGATTACCTAACAAAGTGGGCCGAAACAAAAGCAGTGAAGGTAACAACTAATGAGAAAGTAGCATAATTTCTGAGGGAGAATGTGTTTTACAAGTTTGGGTACCCCAGAGAAATAGTCATTGATAATGGAGCACAATTCAGTTCTCACCTCATTGAAAATATTTTGAGGAGGCACAAGATTAAGCATATAACTTATACTACCTATCGCCCTCGGGCGAATGGCCAAGTAGAGGTAACTAATAGAGCTTTAGAGAGCATCCTCACCAAGGTTGTCAGAAGAAGAAAAAAAGATTGGGCAGAAAAATTGGTAGAAGCTACTTGGGCCTACAACACTACTTGGAAGACAACAACATGATTCACTCCCTATGAACTAGTCTATGGTAAGAAAGCTCTGCTTTCAGTTGAGTTTGAATTCAATACTTTAAGAATGGTAGCTGGATTAAATCTAGATCTATCAAATTCCAAAAAAGAGAGGTTGCTGAAACTAAATGGATTGGATGAGTTCATAATGCAACCACTTCTTCACACAGAGGTAGTTCAACTGCAAAGGAAGGTATGACATGACAAGAAAATTAAGGGGAAGGAATTCCAAGAAGGATATTGGGTGTTGTTGTATGATTCAAGGTTTAAATACTTTAAGGGAAAATTGATGACAAGATGGTTGGGACCATACACAGTGGAAAAATGTTTTGACAATGACACATTTCAAATAAGGACCATAGATGAGGAATGAATCCGCTTGCTTGTCAATGGTCACAAACTTAAAATTTAAAAAAGCCCTTATCTAGGGCAGAGTTCATAAATTCAATAAGCACGGAGGTGTATGTAATGGGAAACTCCATAGTTTCCAACACCTCTTAATAATATAACAAAAAAAAGAATACATATCCATGGGTGAAAACCTCTCTGAGGCGCTCAAGGCAAGCTTGTGGGTTGAAAACCTCGATGGAGGCAGCCCACTTGCTTTCAAAAAAGAAAATAAAAGAGAGAAATACATCTGCATCTCTGTGTTTTATTTGTTTGTTGTTTTGCAGGTTATTAATGGTTTCTGGAAACACAAGGAAGAAATCAACTTCTTCTCTCTCCTTCTATTTTACCATCCATCCCATAATTCACTCCATTCATTTCCATAACTCCTTCCATCACCTCCATACACCATATTCCTCCATTCTTGAGCAAAATGTAGGAAAATAAAGCAAGCCACAAACTGCTACAAACATCAGGAAGTTCCTTCAAAAGCAAAGTTGTTCATGGACTGCAAATATAAACAAGAAGGAAAACTGAATAATTGACTCCAGGAGAACAAGAATGCCACCCATGGCATCTCAAGCACCCCACGCAACATCTACAATAGAAAGAAACAACAAGAAAATATTAACAACTCACTCAGAGAGCTACTCATTCAACAAGCTGCTTGCTCAGAAAAAATGAAAGTAGTGAAGAAAAAAACATCTAAAAAGCTTGTATCGTCAACCCAGCTACTGAAAACACCTTGAAAAGAACATGTAAGCTCATTTGTATTCTTTTACCTCTCACTGTGCATTCATAATAGCCAGAAATAATTAAATGAAAATATTTGAAATTTAGAAGGCAGAAAAGTGGCCAACTAGCTTGGCCACCATGGTGAAGTATGCCTGGGGAGAAATGCAAGTTCACGCTATCTGGGCATACAAAAAATAAAAAATAAAAAGAAATAAATATAAAATAATTAAATCAATTGGAGTAGAGGAGAACGAGAAGAGGAAACACACAGTCCATCATGAATTAAAAGAGAGAAGGAAACAATGGTCTGTAACAGAAATTGGAGCTGAGCCCGAGCTACATAAGCGGTGCAAAATTAGTTGCACAATCTAATAAAAAGAGATCCTGTCTCATCCAAACCAGTGAATTGAGAATTTTTGAGAGAAATAGACTGAATGGAGCCCGCAACACAGCAGTACCGAGTTTTGGCTGCGTATTTGAACAACATGCAGCAGCATCACCAGAACAACATCACCAGCATTAGGGTTAGCTTCCGAAGTATACTGCATATCTGACACAGTAGCAAGGGACCAAGGGTAGATTTCATAGCAACCCAAACAAGGCATAATTCTACTCTTAGCCTTAGAGAAGAGGGATGAGAAGAGCCAAAAGAAGAACCAGAAGAAGAAGAAACAAAAGAGGAATAAGAAGAAGAAGAGGAAGAGACAAAGGGCTAAGGAGAAACAAAAGAAATGGAAATGGAGATAGAAGTCATAAAGGTAGCAGCAAGTGAGCAAGAAGCAGACTCACAAAACCACCCAACGTCCCCTCAAAACCAAGAGGAAGTTTCCACCTTAGCTTTTATCAGAACAAAGAGAAAAAGACGGACTTCTATGTATTTCAGAACTAAAAAGAGTCAGAGGGTAAGTCAAAAAGAGCCATAAAATCCTCCCAAGAGCCCCATGATCATTGAATAATGACCAATGGAGGAGGAAAGAATCAGAGAGACAGTTCTGAAGGAGTAGCTACAGATGGCATAGGTAGAGAATATAGAACTAAAGGAGAAATTGCAGAAAAAAGGGTAACAAGTAGCCACCATGGTAGACTTGTGCATAGAAGACCTTTAACAAAGATTCCCTGCTGACTCATATGTTGTGTACCTCAAGGAGAAATGACTCCTATTTCAAATCAAAACTCTAGCCTCCCATGTATCCCTACCTTTCCAATATTGTAGGCAATTCATGTATTTATATAAGTAATCTAACATGGACGATCAGGAAAAGATGGCAGAGTTTTATATGCATAACCTTGTGCTGACAAATCTAGATACTTGGGACCCCAATTCTACAAGGGGGGATATGCAGTTGATGGCTCTAGTATCTTGGATAATGAATTAGAACACTAGAGAAAAATTGATATGGAGGGTCATGAGAAGAATAAATAGAGAACCCTTACATAACAAACCAGAATTGTTCAACCCAAGAGGAGTCATCCTTAACCGCCGAGAGATTGAAAAGGACCCTGCACTAGTTGGAAGCTACCTCCAGACTCAAACACAGGTAATAGGCCACTTTGATGATAATTCTAGGAAGATAGAAGATGAGTGCATTATGGCCAACCAGAGGAGATGGAACAACCTCCCTCATAGCCTAAAGAATAAGGAGTACCATAATCCAGAAAGACTGAGGGGTGCCTTGGAAAGAGTACCATTATACAATGCAGGCCAAGCAGATCCAATGGCTAGGTCTCAAGCTCAAACCACCTTTGCTGCTAGGGCTGAATGATGAAAGGGACATAAATGAAAAATATATAGAATGGGAGAATGCAAAAAAGAGTAATGGGTTTTACCCCCCTGAGGGGGCTCCCACACTTCTTCCTCAGGAAGTCAGGGGAGATTTCAAAGCCTTGAAAAATCCAGGAGGAGGATTAGTTTCTCAGAGGATAAGAAACCATTCAGTAGGGGGGTGATGATGAGCTCCATCATTAGACATATTTGGAGGGGTTAATGGTCACCTTTTTTCCTTCTTAAATCTCTTTTTCTTGCATTTTTCTTGTTATTTGGTTTTATGATGCTAATATAGGTGGTGATTAAGGCTAACATACTATGAGTGCCTAATATGAGGTTGAGTGAAGAAAATCATGAGTATTTTGCATTATTTTTGAAAATTTTATCATAAATGATTGAAGGAGACAACAAGAAGAAATTATAGGAGGATTGTCCACCCTCCTTAACTATTGAAGGTAGCCAAAGGACCCCCAAGGATTCTCTCCAACAATTCGAATTCCAAAGGCAACCAAGAAACTCAAAGACCAAAGTGCACTCAATCTATTTTTACATGGATTCAAGTGGACTCAATCAATATTTTCAAGGGAGCTGTTGGTAGCTGCCCTGTAGAATAAATAGAGCAGAGCTAGAGCTAGGAAGGGGTCGATTCCATTCAGAACTTTTGCTACAATCTATTAAGATTTTTATTATTATACTGAGTGAATAAAATTTCAGAAATGTAGCGAGGCTATTCTCTTTATGAAATGTGCAGGAAAACTCCCTTTTACTGATTTAGTTCCAGAGAGCTGGGCTCGTGGGTTAGGGCCCAACCCATGTGCCTCAACTTCTCTGTTGTTTTCATTCTTTTATTTCTGTCATTTAGCTAGTTCTATTTCTGATATTTTCATTGTTGTTATAGTTTGGTGCTGTAGATTTGATATCCTTATATGCGTTGTAGAATAGTTGATGAACTCCATAAAAATGTGAGGCAACCTTCCCCTCTCATCTCTGTCGATAGAGTTCAAGGAGGGTAGACCTTCCCGTAGACCAAAAATTATTTCTGTTTATGATTCGTTGCTTCTCATATGAGAGTAGAGTGAAATAAAAGTTTCAGTCTTTCTTCCACTATGTTATCACACATTTTGTCTATTTTTCCATGCATGAATCCACAGTTTTGATCGCAAGAATTAGTGTTAAAGCCCCAGAGCAGCTTCGTCGTGGCTTCCTGCTTCATTTTCCATCTTTGTCTTCACAACATGAGCACTACTGATATGCCCTCCATTGCCTCCTTTTTTTCTTCTTTGAAACCACCACCCTTCTCATTCCCAAAAAGACACAAATTCATTAGAATTCGACCTCCTCCCTTGCTCCTCGAAACTCCCACTACCGTACTTCGCTCTATCGCAAATCAAAAATCCTTGTTCCACTTGGTCTTTGTTAACATTTACCACTCCCAACCACCTATTGCAACATTACTGTAGCACTCCACCACGTCATCCCTATCGCAAATCGCATTTCACAGTTTCTATCCACATCACATATCACATTTCGTAGTTTCTATCCCCATCACATATTGCATTTCGCTCCAGCTCCCAAACAACACTTCCGCTACTCCTGCAGCTTTGCGATATCACAATTCCATCCTCCCATTGCAATTCTGCCATCACACTTTTCAAAGCCTCCCTCTCCAAAGAATTTTTGCGATATCATAAGGTTTAATGAATTGTAAAACCCTCTTTCCACCTCTAAGCCTTGTCACATGTGTTAAGCCTTCCAGTAGAATATTTAGCCCTTTTTCCCCCAAACTGCAAGCAACAAATTTTCAAGTTTAATTAGGTCATGAATAGCTGCATAGATAGGAGCATGATAGATAGAGCATGGTGTGTTTAGCTAATTGGCCAAGTTAAGTACAATTTAAATTAGTTTCCCTTCTACCATTTCCTTCCTGAAAATTAAATTAGTTTCATTTCTTCCATTTCCTTTCTGCAAATTAAATTAGTTTCATTTCTGCCATTTCCTTTCTGCAAATTAAATTAGTTTCATTTATGTCATTTCCTTTCTGCAAATTAAATTAGTTTCATTTCCGTCATTTTATTTCTGCAATTTAAGTTATTTTCCTTTCTTTCATTTCCTTCCAGCAATTTACTCTCCAGTTCTTATCATATTTTAAGAAATAACACCCTTTCATAATTCAGAAGAGGATGACATGAGAAAAATTAATCTGCTGTGTATATAGCACTGTCACCTCCAAGTTTGTACGAACCCCGGATTGATAAAGTAAAGTAGGGTAGCCCCTGGGAGTTGTAGCTCTCTTGGTGCAATACCAGGGCTCACCAGTATGTAGGAATTATGACTATGCCTCAGATGGAAAAAAGGTGAAATTTTTCCCCTCTACCCTTAAGATGCATCCTTTTGCTGGTTCAAGGGTCTTCCTAGGGACAACATCACTAGTTGGGACCAAATGCAAGACTCCTTGAATAAAAAGTATAGATACTATTATAGGTCCAAAGAAACCAAGGAAGAAATCTTTAGGATGACCCTAGGGCCTTATGAATCTTTGAAAGACTATGTGGAAAGGTTTCAGCTTAACTACAAGAGGGGCAACTGCACCCTTGATATTGGATCATTCAAGTTAGTTATTCTTTCAGGGATCAGGGAGGAAGTGTTGGAAACCCTCAACATTCTATGTTGAGGGTATATCTATTAGTTGGCCTATGATGACATCAAAATTGTGTTCATAAACCATTCTAGGGCAGCCATAAAAAAGGGTAGAAGTAACCAAGGCTTGACCAATACCTCTTCCTCCACCTCATCCATCAAAAGTGAGATAGGGAACATGTTAGAGGATTTCAAGAGTGAAATGTTTCATACCTTTTCCTTGTAAATGGATAGCATGCAGATAAAAAAGAAAAAAGAGGAGGCAAAGAAAACCCTAGTTATCTTTTGTCGTAGATGCACTAGAAGACACCCTAGAAATGAATTCCCAATGAATGTCATAGAAGTTTTCTTAGTTCGTGAAGAAAACCATGGAAAAAAAAAATTCCCTTCCTTACCTAGCCAAAAATTTGTATACCAAGGGGTGGAAGGTGGATCAGATCAACAACTATGCTTTATAAATCAAAGGAGGCCTCAAGGACCTCGACCATACTAACAAGGAATGCAAGGTGTTTTTTACTCTTACTACAAATCAATCAAAATGCACCCTTGCAGCATTGATATTCCTCTACTCATCCATCACAACCCACACATCCTTATTGGCCTTATGCTCCTCCATATCATCCTCAACCTATCAATAAACCATTTCAGCCATGTGCTCCCCAACCTCCTCAATGGATTAATCCATCACAAGGGTGGAGGCCTCAACTCAGCCAACCTCTTGCTTTATTTCCTCCACCTCAAACTCAACCACAAATCACTCATCTTGGTCCACCTAAGCAACCTCATATGCTTTCTCAACCTAATCTGAACCTGAATAACAAACATGCACAACAGGTCTACAATGGAGAGACATCTTACCATGCTATGCTGTGGACATCCATGAGATTAACCTTAAGTCTGCGAGAGTGATCCCCATCTCCACCTGAAGATATTGAAGAGGAAAAGGAAGAAATTACCCCTCAATTAAATCCACCTCCTTTTTCCTGAGAGATTGATCCATCCTAGCCAACACACCCCAGAAGAGACTAAAAATTTGGGAGAATTGAAGAATTTGTGTGTGAATATACCCCTTCTTCAGGATATTAAGGATGTTCCCATATATAATAAGCTTATCAAGGAGAAATTCTTCAAAAATTACAGGAAAAAGAAGAGATACACCCCTGCCATCAATGTTGTTGTTCAATTATCTGATTTAATGTGAGGGAGAGTGATTTTCTAAAAATACCTAGACCTTGGAATTCCAGTAGTGGATGTGCACATTAATGGTATCATTTTCCCTCAAATATTGATTTATATTGGGGTTTCCATCAATGTAATGACTAAAGAAACCATGTTGAAGCTCAACCTCCAAGGAGCTTTGGGAAAGACCACTACAGTGCTGCAACTTGAAGATAGATCTAGAGTAGCTCCTAAGGGAGTTGTTGAGGATGTTATGGTCTCCATTGAATCTTGGGAGAATCCCATTGAATTCCTGGTACTTCAATAAAAAACCAAGTTTAATGGTTATCCTCTTATCTTAGCAATACCTTGGTTAGCCACTGCTGATATCGATATCAGTTGTAGGGATAAAAACATGACCATTAAGAATAGGCCATTATCAAAACAACTGATATTATATCCTCCTACCCAACCTTCTATTGAACATGATATACCTTTTTGGCTGGAGGATGAGGAAGAAGATGAAGTGTACCATGCAACACCATACCCAATCTGTACCTTAGATGTTGTTATTAAAGGGGGGGCGGGACCTGATGAGGATGACCTCATTGACCATATCCTTCAGAACCAACCCCCCACTACTATTCCACTTGGTGAAATTGTGAGAGAATATGGAAGCAGTCATTGGACTGAGGTATGCTCAATTGGCTCAAGCCCTCAACCTACCAAGACTGTAGAATTTGGCCCATCTAGAACCTTAAATATCAATCCCTCTCTCTCATCAAAAGAAGAATAACAATTGTGCAAGATGTTGAGAGAGAACTTAGATGATTTTTCTTGGGATTATAAAGAAATGAAAGGAGTTCATCCCTTAGCCTACACTCACCATAATTACATCAAAGAGGGATGCAATCGCGTGCACCAACCCCAAAGGAGAATGGAACCAACCTTGAAGGACATAGTAAAGGATGAATTACAAAAGTTGATGGATTCAGGGTTCATATACCCCATCTCAGATAGTGAATGGATGTCACCTCTAGTATTAGTCCCAAATAATAATGGGAAGTGAAGGATCTGTGTTGATTATAGAGAGTTGAACAAGGCTACAGAGAAAGACCATTTCCCTTTGCCTTTCATTGACCAAGTCTTATATGGTATTGTAGGAAATAAGTTCTTCTCTTTCTTGGATGGATTTAGTGGTTACAATCAGATCTAGACCAGCCCTTAAGACCGAGAAAATACTACATTTACATGTACTTGGGAAACCTTTGCTTATAAAGTTCTCCCATTTTTCCTATGCAAAGGCCCTGCCACTTTTCAAAGAGAAGTTATGAGAATATTTTTCTTAATTGTTTGCATGACTCTGTGGAAATATACATGGATGATTTCACTCCCCAGGGGTATGATTTCCAAGAGGCCCTCTCTAATCTGGGTAAAGTCCTGAGGAGATGCTTTGAAATGTATGTATCCTTGAGTCCTGAGAAGTGTGAATTCTCGAGGAAGGCAAGGATTGTCCTTGTGCACTCCATATCTCAAGTAGGAATACAAGTAGACCCAAACAAGATTGTTATCATAAAAAGGGTTCCAACTCCTCAGAAGCAGAGAGATGTTAGGAGTTTCTTTGGCTTGGATGGTTATTATAGGAGATTCATCAAGGATTTTAGCAAGGTGGCTTCACCATTGTTTGGATTATTGGCCTAGGACTCAAAATTTTGTTGTTTAAGTAGTTGTTAAGAGGCCTTTGAAATATGAAATAAAAGTTGACCACTGCTCGTATACTCTGACGTCCCAACTGGGCTCTGCCTTTCCATATCCATACTGATGCATCATATAAAGTTGTGGGGGTAGCTTTGGGTCAAATGGATGATAAGTTACCCTATTCCATTTACTTCATAAGTAAAAAAATTCTAAGGCTTAATTGAAATACACTGTCACTAGAAATAAATTTTAGATGTTGTCCATTCCTTGAACAAGTCGAGACATTATATCACTGGGTACCAAAATTTTGTGCGTACTAACCACGTAGCAATTAAATAATTGATGTGAATGCTAGATTTATTAGGTGGTTATTATTGTTACAACAATTTTATTTGACTATCATTAGTAAGCCAGGGAAAGAAAATGTAGCTACATATTTTTTTTCTAGAACCACTTTTCCTGCAGATGATGAAAGGATGATTAATGATCAACTTCTAGATGAGAACTTATTTTTTTTTATCGTAGTACTATCTACCTAGTTTGCTAACATATCCAACTACCTGGTTGCTGGGAGATTTCCTCCAAATATGTCATCCAGGGAGAAGAGAATAATTGTGAGAAAGAGCGCCCCTTTCACTTGGATTGGTGGCCATATTTTCAAACTAGGACCATATCAGATTCTAAGGAGATGTGTTAAGGAAGAGGAATTCTTTGAAATCCTCTCAACATGTCGTGATGGGCCCTGTGGGGGTCATTTTGATACTAAGAGGACAAATTTCAAGGCCATACAAGCTGTCTACTATTGGCCTAACCTTCATTAGGATGTAAGAAGGTATGCCAAAAAATGTGACCAGTGTCAAAGGATGGGAAAATCCACACCCAGGGATGAAATTCCTTTACAACCTTAGGTGGCCTTAGAGCCATTTGACAAGTGGGGCATGGATTTCATTGGGCCAATTGATCCACCATCTAGAAAAAATAAATACATCATAGTATGCACTAATTATTTAACAAAGTGGGTTGAGACAAAGGTTTTCAAGGAATTGCGTAATTCCTTCAGCCCACTGATTTTCCAAATCTGTGCACTGAAATTAAGTGCTCCAAGAGAATAAGTTGTTGTTTATTGTCAGATTATTATTAAGAGCTAATAATAATCGACACTTCTATTTTTAGATCGACGATCTATAAATAGACTTCACCCAATATTCTAAAAGTAGAATTTCATCTATTTTTCCAACTTGACCAACCATCCACAAATAGAATCCTGCAACTTCTGAAATATGATCACCATGTCTAAAAATAGACTTGCGCCAAAAATAGCCTATGGGCCCACTTAGTGAAGGCGACTCTTTTCACTAAGCTCACCATCTTGTTGAATATCAACAAAAGCATCAATATAAGAATTAATTTTCCACCATCTTCATATCCATCATAATTTCACACAATTTCTCCTAAAAAGTTTGCAATCACTAGTCATCAAATTATGAAATTGAAAGGTTATGTGCGAAGAAAGTAAGGGTCAGTACATAGAATTGGAGTGATAATAAGATTTGTGACCCTCTGATACCACTGAATTTAACACTAAGGCCATAAAATAAATACCTTTCCTACACCTATTCAAGAGCAGTAAGAAGAGATGTGGGGTGGGTTTAACAAGAGATAACATTCATACACCAAAAGTATTTATTTGAACCCTCCTATAGTAGATATCTTCAGGAGGCATAAATGGATATGATTCTTTGAATTGATAAAGGGATATGATTATGAATTTGCTTTTGAGTTTGCAATGTCCTTAAGTTCACAATCAGATGTCAGTGCCACCACTGTGGTAAGGGGGTGTTGAAGCCTAGAAAATCTCTGCTTCAAACATCGGGGAAAACCACCCGGTCGGGACCTTAAGGCAGCTCCTTTTCCGTTTGGTATGGTGGCTCCGACTGGATTTAAAGGACCAGTTTCCTTGTAACTAAATGGATTGGATTGGATGGGTGGAAATGGGACTAAACTAACTGAAATAAAACTATCTAATCTAAGCTAAATACTGATAAAGAAATTCTAATACTAACCCGGGTGTCTATATGTGAATACAACTTAAGATTGTTCCAATTCAACAATAACCATGAAAATGTATTATTAATTAAATTGAAATGTGCAGAAACAAATAAAGATAACTCTGTTTAAGAAATTAAACAGAGTTATATTAACATATTGCATTCATCATCATATACCATTTACATGTAACTATGAAAAATAACGTTTCAATTATACTCAGAAATGATATATATAAGGAAGCATTGTTAAAGCAAATATGCATATAAATGATAGCAATTTTAAAACGAATATCATAAAACAAAAGAGATCAACAGTAAACAGATAGAAATACCTTGCTCATCTTGATGACTTCAAATGCAATCTGATACTCTATCGAGTAACTATAATGCAAAACCAAATTCCAAGGTACAGAAATGCAACACTTCAAAGATAATTTCGCATGAAAATCACCAGATGTGATCCTTTTTCAAAAAATATATAAGACAATGGAGTACAGAAATGCAATCTCCAAGTCTAAAAATATTAAGATCCAGGACCCCTCTCTAAATGCATGAGAGGGGTTTAAATACTACTTAACTAACTCTAAAAATAGTTTATTACAAAAATTAAGGATTCAGTTCAATGACCGTCCTTTTCCTAGCTAAAATACAAAGAAATTAAACAAATTGATCTAACTGCAACTTTGATCTTTAGATCCGTGCATCTAGCATACTTTTGAGAAGATGCGGTTGACCGACTTTTGAATTCAACTGTCCTGAGAAGACAGAGTCGGCAAGCGTAGGAGCAATCTTCTCTGTAGCATTGATAATACAATTGAGTGCACTGTGCTGACTGTGTGGCTTTATCAAGTACATCCAGTATGAGTCCCAATTTAATCTTGTCAGCCCTTGGATGGATTTTGCTCTTTCTTCTGCCTTTTGCCTCCATTCTGCTTGCAATTGATTTGCTTGTGGGAGATAACCTGGAACAGTTTCAGAAATCAAGTTAGCTTTGTGTAAATTGTCATTTACACAATCAGTGAGAGTGTTTGCCGCTGTAGATGCCTCCTCTACTGCCCTTTCTGCACTTCTGATTTGTGCATCCCAATTACTGAACAATATTTCTTTGTGGTTTTCATTAATGATGGGTGCACCAGCTTTTCTGCCTTCTTCTGTCTTTTGCCATGCTAAATAATCATTAATATTTTCATTAATCAAATCATAATCATTTCGTAGATCTACGACATGACTTGTGATTTTATCGCTTTCTTGGCACAAAGAATTCCATTGCAATATTTTTTGGCAGAAAACTTTCTCTTGTTGCAATAGTTGATTGTTCAAAGAGATGGTTTCTGAAATGAATTCTGGAAGCTTAGGATCATCCTTATGCTGTTCTTGGATTTCTTGAAGTTGTTGTTGTAACTCTTCAAGTTTTAATCGTGCTTCCTGATTGGCCTGTACCTGTTGCAATTGCTGTTGCAGAGCCTTTATCTGTTCTTCTTTTTCATCCAACAAAAGTTGTATCTCAACTGCTTTATCAATTGTTGCAGAAGCATAAGCTCCTGTTATTTGAGATAAATTAGTGAGATTATGAGTAGGTTCTGTGGCAGGATCTTTCCACAAAACATCTACTTGTTCTGGTTCAGTAGCAATTGCACTTTCTATTTTTCTCTTTTTTCTTTGTCTCTTTACTACTGCCTTGTATTTTGGGCTATAAAATACATCTAGAGGAGGAATGTCCTCTACATTAAGTACAATTTCAGAGGAGGGTGTGATTGGAATGTGCTCTTTTACTGCGGCTGTGCTGCTTGTTCCTGCATTCAAAACTTTGGTTGTTTGGACAGGGGTCTGTACATTCTGTCCCTCTACATTAATCAATTGATTAAAGGTTTCCCATTCTTTATCTAACTCCATGGTGACTGGCTGTTGCTGTACATTGGGTGAAGGAGGATTTATTTGTTGAGAAATCAAAATTTGCTGTTGAGCGAGCTCTTTAGATTGTGCAGAATATTTGATGGATTCTTCCATTTTATCTTCCATTTGTTTGGATGTATTGGAGTGTTCAGAATCTCTGTCAGATTTTGATTTGGATTTACCTGTGCTTGAACTGCTGTTAAGACTAACACTAGGAGTTTTCTCCTTTGCAGGCTCTATGCGTAGATTATCCAAAGGAATAGGAATTAGTCTCCTTTCTCTGTACAACTTGAATTCTTGAAAATCCCCTGGAGATAGCTGCTCTCTAGCTAAATTCAAAACCTCTTTAAATGAATTTCTTGCCTGGAACATATCATCAAAAAGATCTTGTTCTGCGACAAATTCTTTTACTTTGATTGCATTGGTAAAATTCTTAACAATATCATTTTGGTCAAATAACCTTCTTGAGAATTTGAACAGCTGTAGGCATGTAACGTTGCCTATCTCATGAAATGCATGACCAATATCCAACAGTGAAAATGTTCCACATTTTATGGGAAATTGTGGCCAAATGCCCTTTTTCTTGTCTTTTAAATCTTTTGTCATACCTCCCTAGCCACAGGTCTGATAAGCAATTTCCCGGGCTACAAGTCTATCTGGAACATATAAGGGTAAAACATGGGGGGAAGCATAACTTCCAAAAACCCTAATATAGGTGAACAATTCCTCCCCAAACCATCTTGCAACGGGGAGAATATCAACCTCTGTTTCTGAAGATAACCTCGGGGGATCCTTATTATACAATGTTTTGTACAATGGCAGCATGATTCCATGACAGATTTGGTAAAAATGGGGAACAAATTTAGATTCCCACAGTTCTTTATGGTACACATGAATGGGCAAAGGGTCTTGGATAGTCCATTTCCAGCCCATTACAGGGAATTTAGAGACATAGTAGATGGCGTCCATGACATAAGCAGATAAATAAAAAGGCGGATAAACCTGCTGGGAAACATTTCGTTTCGTCCGGTATTGAAAAATAGGAGTGGTCATAGTATCAGATAGGATTTTGGCCCAGTCTACAATTGTAGAATTAATGGCCGCATTCAACAAAGGAAGCCATTCGGGTAAAATCATATTTATGTCAGGCTTTCCAAAAAGCCTGCATAACATGGCAGCAGTAAAACAATAAGGAGAGGTAAGCAAACCCGTGCTGTACATACCTTGGTTGTTTTTCTTCAATGGTTCACTTCTTTTAGTCCACTCCTTTGTGGATTCTGCCAAATTCGCGTGTTCTCTGGCAAAATCTTCCATGAATTTTTTGTTGTAAGTCGCCTGTGGTTCTGGCAGCTTATACATTAATCTCACATCTTCTATGGTAAATGACCCAATTAGCTCTTCAGATGGAGTCTTGAATTGCCTATCTGAAATATCAGCGCTGTCCAGGACCCATCTCACCATGTCTGTGTATGGGAGAATCGTTGGCCTTGCTGCTATTCTATGCAGAAATGAGCAAGCCAAGTCTCTAAGATTTGCTTCAGACGAATCTTTGGAACCTGCTGTAGCTACAACTTTTATCACCACAGGGTTTTCATCTTCTAACAGATTGTACATTCCTTCCCAAGTGGATATGCCGACATCCTTGTTACAGGCGGTGTCTGCGTATAGCGAAGCCATTTCTTTGTTCTCATAATTTGAGCTCTTCTCCTTCTTACCCATAGTGTATATCAGAAGCTTTGTATAGTAATCCGCTCCTTCGTGCCTGCGTTTTACGAATAAATGAGAGTAATGATATTAGAAAGGTGATGAGACTGTTTTGAATATGAACGCGGATGAAATATAATATTTTAATTGTGAAACGACTTTCACTCTAAACACAATCTCATTTCACATTAATAATCAATCCAATCATTTAATATAATCATTAAAGCGCATAACAGATTTGTCATATGGAAAGATTGCCTTGGGATAGCGCGCCTACATGAATCTGCGACATTGCGATCTGCGATTTGCTGCGCAATATCGCAATATCGCAAAATGAAATTATCGTCATAAAAATAGCGCAAAAACGGGAATTGCGCAATAGTGCAAAGCGCATATCGCAAAAAATCACAAAAGCGCAAAATCGCAAAAGCGCATGATCGCATATTTGAAAAGGGCGCATGGCGCATAATCGCAAAAGCGCATATTTGAAAAGAGCGCAAAAGATATTCATTAACCAATTCTGTTTTCTGCGCTATGCGATCTACGACCAATGCGTTTTATCAAAGGTATATATTATTTATGGATGCGCTATCTTGTTCAAAGAGCAGTTTTATTAAAATCTATCATAGACTTAAGATTTTCGCAATATTCTTTCAAAGGGATTTTAATAGGTTTATGATAGAAAGTTTTATTTTCTAAGGCAAACAAATCCTAATTGTTTTTTAGATTTTTTAACTAAGGGTCCCCATTTTATTTAGTATTATTACTAAAATAAAAAGGGGGGTTGTTGCTAGCTACAACAGGGGGTTAGCCATAACAATAAGTCATGCAGTGATTAGTAGAGTAATCACACTTCCTCTAGGAATCAAATGGAATAGGGAATATAGGGCCACTAGTGCCACTACAAAGAATAATTTCTTTAGGGCCAAGGAAATACCTATGGAATATAAGAACGGGGTTAAGAGGTAAATCTTGGCTTATACATGGGATGAGGTACCTTATCACATTTTGAGATACATCTCCTGTGTGGGAAAAATGAATGTAGTGTATGGATACCAATTTATAATGTTGCATGAAATCAAATAAAAATAAAATTTGTCTCTTGAATAGATATTAAATGTAACATACTTCCTCCTCCATTCCATTAGGTACATGAGCCAAAAATTCAGAAAAGTAATGCATCAACACTTAGCCCATCATGGCCTTATTAAGCTGATAGTGTAGGATGCCCTAAAGAACTTAAGAATTCTTGTCCCATGGTCCAAGTTCATAGACATGAACAGGGAGACACTGGTAGAAACCCATATAATTAATCCTAGGGAAACCCTTGTATCTAGCATTTGGGATAGAGACACCAGAACATAGGAAGAAGAGACAGAGAGGACAACAAAAGAATTAGAGATGGAAACAGAGGAATAAAAAGCAGAGGACGTAGAGGAATAAGGAGGAGATGATGAGGAATAAAAGGAAAGAAAACTTAGAAGAGGAGGCCTTGAGTCCTCAATGGACCACTGAACCAAAGGAAATTGAGATATTCCCTCAACAAACTAGTTTGTCACCAGAGGACACTGAGGATGAGGTAGTTGCCACTTTAGCTACCTTGGGTACTCCTGTGAAATATAAGAAGAAAATACCAAGACAAACCCCTCTTTACATTAAGACAAGGAAGAGCACTAGAGTGAAACGAGGAAGAACCCAGACTCCCAAAAAAGTCCCAATTACCATTGAGGGGTCCCCGAGTAAGAAAGATGAGGTAGGGCTAGATGAGAGAAAAATTTAGGAGATCACCTGTCCAAATCCAAAACCTAAGACTCCCATAACCTATGTAAGGAGGCCCACCACTAGATCATCACCCTTCAAGCAACTAGAAGCACCTACAAGAATCCAAAAAGAAGAGAAGGTAGTGCTACAAGAAAAACAGAGCATGCTACAAGAAGGACAACAAATGCTGCAGGAAGATAAGAATACATAGAAAGAGGAATAGAAGTTGAACAACAACAAGAGGGGGTACAAGCTAAACAATAACAATTACCAAAGACAAAAACCTCCACAAATACCTTTGAAAAAAAATCATAGAGTTTAAATAATCTACCCCATAACCTAATTTGAGATCTTATTACAAGTTCATTGAGGGAGGGAGATTGATCCCTAAAAAATTCACAATCCCCCTCCTACATGATCTGGAGATAGACAGAGGGTGCACCCACAGATAGATGCATATCTCCAAATAAAATAATGTTGAATATGTGTTATTGATGGAGGAAAGTACCATTGAAATGGGGAAAGAGCTAGTTGATGTAAGGCTCAGAGAATTGATGGTGAAAGAGAAATTGCAAGTAGTGCAAACAAAGAACATGAGGCTGCAGGGGTAACTACAGGAAAAAGATAACCAACTTTCCACTATGGCCAACCTTTGCATGGAGGCCATGCAGTACAAAAAACCTTCAAAGTCTTATGCAGTTGATATTATAGAGCAATGGTTACAATTCCAAATCAGGAACTT
Source organism: Pinus albicaulis (assembly GCA_034641835.2). Classification (NCBI taxonomy): domain Eukaryota; kingdom Viridiplantae; phylum Streptophyta; class Pinopsida; order Pinales; family Pinaceae; genus Pinus; species Pinus albicaulis. The sequence goes on along the minus strand of CM076579.1, from coordinate 491,888,964 downwards.
AGTTCAACATGGCTCCCTACCCTTTCAAAACTATAGACAATTCATTAATTTTTGCAAAAAAATCTAGTGTAGGAGAGAAGGCTATAATGACTGAATTTTATATGCATAACCTAATATTAATTGATATGAACAATTGGGACCCTAATTATAGGTTGGATGATATGAAATTAATGGCCTTGGCATCCTGGCTAACACATGAGGAAACAAGAGCAACATAGGTTAAAAGAGTAATGGAAAGAGAAGAGAGAGAACCTCTACAGATCAGAGCATAACTAATAAGCCCCAGGGGGATCATTAGTAACCATCCGTTGATATCAAATGATGATGTAATGGCACCTAAATACATTTAGACACAAGGTCAAGCCATTTCAAACTTTGATGATACATACAGTTTGTTAGGAGAAGAGATTTTCTAGGTATGCTAGAGGAGATGACATGCCTTAACACTTATCCTAGAGGAGAGGGAATATCAGTCTCTTGAGAGAATGAATAATTCATTGGAGAGATCACCCTTCTACAAAAGAGTTATGCAAAGAGTGAAGATACAATAGATAGGATTGAAGCTCAACCCACCTTTGACGTTGGGGTTGCATGAAGGGAGAGATCAGACATAGGAACAAACAGAGTGAGTTGAGGTAGAAAATAATGCAGGATTCCATCCACTAGAAGGCACTCCCTCTAATCTACCTTGGGATTTCAGGGAGGCCATTAGGGCTTTAAAAGAGATCAACAAGGAGAATTGAGTTTCTTAGTGGATGAGAAACCATATTAGTAGGGGGGTGATGATGATTCCCATCATTAGGTATATTTTAAGGGGTTAAAATTCCATCCTTCAGCCTATTAAGATACTTCTCTCTCACATTTATTTAATTTTTTTCCATATTATGCTTAGTGATAAGGGTAAAAGATGTTTTTCATTTCTTGTTGCCTAATCTGATTTAATTGATGGAAGCCATTTTTGAGACATTTTCCACCTAAGGGCTCAGAGTAGACAACAAGGAGATATTGTAGGAGGGTTTTCCACCTCCTTAACTCCCTCAATAAGCCAATATCATGCCAATATATCCCCCAAAAACTCAAAGGTAAAGGCAACCAATCAAGTGGGAGTTATGAGGATCAAAGCTCCACTCTTCTCGAGATTAAGGGGACCATATTACTACTTTTTAGGGAGTTTTTGGTAGCTACCCATTAATAAATAACCATGTACAAGAGCTCATTAGGATTCAAACTTTTTATTCAAATAGTTAGCTCTTGAGCTCTGATTTAGTGTTATTTTTTATTGTCATATTATGTATTAGACCTTTTGATGCAATGATAATGAGAAGTTGTTTGATCCATCACTGATTTAGTCTCAAAGGGCTTATGTTTTTGGGTTAGACCCCAATCCATTGGCTAAGTCCCTCTTGTGTATTTATATTATCTTTTTATGTTCTAGCACTTTGTTTCGTTTCCTTTCTTTCTAGTAGCAACAAATATCTATCAAAATTGTGCTTGTAGACTCTCTTTATAACCTCTCTCATGGGAGCATGAGGAGAAGGATCTCCAACCACAGTCCAAAAATAGTTTGTTTATGATTTCTTGGAAAGTCAAATAGTTTGATTATCATGTTCATCATATGCTTACTATAAGTTATAATTTGAATTTGTGCTTAGATCATATTTCAACATAGGTTAAGTAGGGTTTTCTATTCAACTCATCTTTTCCACTTTTAAACATGTTAGTTTGTCAATGATCAATGCATGGATGTGTGTAGTGGTTGCAACAATGTCTAAAGTTGCAGAAAAAATGACCCCTTTCATCACTATCATCGTGGAATTCATCCTTCTTCTCTCCAACCTCCAATTATTCCACCAAAACCCTATTTTGTGAAATAATCTTCATCACCACCATGATAAGCCCTCCAATTGAAAAAAAAACATTCCAAGGGTTCTGAGCTTGGATGGAGGTGTTGGTAACCCCTCACTCACTTACTTCCACCATCTCCTACCTTTTCACACCTTCCTTTCATCCTTTTCACATTTAGATCCTTCTCGACCTGCTTCCTGTAGCACTTCAGGACTTCCTGTAGCAACACAACAATCCAATTTTGATCCTTATTTCCATTTGAACCTAGGATAGGATGAATTTGACCCCCAGCTATGAACTCATGACCATAAGAGACCCCTAGGCCACTCCAAAGCTTATTCCTTCCTTGTTGCAAAAACATAGTAGGAATTAGTGTTTTATTTCATTTTAGAATTAACTTGAATAGAACAATAGTTTACATGCATGTACAAGTTGAGTGAAGCAGTAGATAGAATTTAGTTTATGGTTTTATGAAGTGTGTGATGATAGAATAGTTTATTTACTAGAAATGAATGGATAGTTAGATGAATGATTTCCCATAGCCTAATTTCCTTTTTTTGCGATTAGGTTAATTGTTTACGATTTTATTTCATTGTCAATTGTAAGTAGAATTTTGATAGACACTCTCTTTTTCTTAGATTAGAAGTAATTCTCTGCATTACGTTAGCTAATGTCATTTTAATCCAGTAGGAGGAATGGCCTAGAAGTACTATTTATTATAAGACATAGTTGAGGGTGGCATGAGTAGAATCCATATGTTGGGCATATAGAACTGTCACCTCTAAGTTTGTACGAACCCCGGGTTGATAAGTAAATTTGAGTAGCCCTTGGGAGTTTCAGCACTCTTTGTGCAATACCAGGGCTCACCATACATGTCACCCCATTTAAAGGTCGAAACCACCTAATAGGGTCCTTGATTAACCCCCTATTGAGATTTGATAAGTTCCCCATTGGTTCCATCACTTGTAATCTATTTCACTTGATTATTTTGATGATTTTTTGTATTGGAGGGCTAGTGGATGCATTAAATCTTATGCAAGATTGCAGGCAGGTCTCCATTTTGGGCTTGGTCTCCTTATACGGGGTCTTAGCCCTCTAGAGGGCCACACTGGAAATTTTAGGGTGAGTGTTGAGAGCCATGGGCCTCCACCATAACAGAGATTACTTCATGGATCCTCAATACCACTGGTTTATTTCTCATGTTCCTCCTTTTGGATGAGGTTGATTCACCTAGTTCACCATGCCCAACTGACTCCACACATGCACCATACACTTGGAAGATGTTCTAGGGTCCAGATGATGTATCCAACTATAGAGGGAGGGATTATGTCATCATCGTAGCCCTTACATATGGTATATAGGAATTTTCGATCCACTTTGAGACCCATGAGGATGTCCTTGTGCCCCCACACCCACTTGGGAGCACCATGGGTTCTTACTTGGAAAACAAGGGGCAAACCCCTTGTCCACTATGTTTGGAGTCCAATTCTACATCATGGAACCCCTTAGATTTCATTAGGCTTCCTCAAAGGCCCAATGACTCACTATATTGATCATTATTCCCTCTTGAGAGGCTTATTCTTGTTTTATTGAGCTATTTTGGTGGGCTTGTCACCAAAAATATGGTTATTATGCACATTATTTTACTTTAGGGGAATTGTTAGTCCAAATTAGGTCATTTGAATCCCTTAGAGGATTGTATGAATAGAAGTGAGATGATTCATTTTCATCATCATCACTTGGATTGGGTTATTAGCTCTTGTGATATTTTCTCTATCCTTTTGGAGGTCGAGTTTGGATGATATAGATGAATTTCAATGTTTGGATCTCTCTCTCTTGTATTGGAGCTTCATTATTGGCATAATTTGATGATTGGATATAATATTTTGTAAATGTAAGTTCTCCTTTCATTCTTATTATTGTTATTTACATTTGTCACATGGTTGTTGTTGGGATTTTCACTATAAAATTTACTGATTTTTTGTACGAATTAGTGGAAATTATGATTTGTTATAGTGTTACATTGTGTCATGGGCCATGTATGAATGGGTGAATGTTCCTAGAGGTAATTTGTGCTAAATGCATCTCAATAAGTCATCAATTATTGCAAATCGAAGTATAAATACCTTGAAGAAGTTGCTCTCATGCCCTAATGTTATGCGAAGTTGTTTAAAGGCCTCCTTAATTAGGTGAATTATTTTTGAACAATAAATTCTCCTTGACTTCATCTCTCCCAAAGGACAAGGCACTGATCCTCCATAGGTGATCATTTTTAAAGCTTATTTCTCTCACCTCTCATTCTATTGCTAGGCCTAGCCTCCATAGGTCACATAGGGCACCATTTATCTCACGTTCTAGCCATAAAAATACTTTTAACTATTGTCATCTACTGTGCTGGGGTTTTCTCTAGAATATCTCCAAATTTCACAAAATTCTGACGGTGGGATCTCGAGATATTGTAAGCCCTGGCCTACGGATCATTGCTTGTCCTAGGTTTCCTTGGCTAGTGACCTCATTCGAATCATTTCATTCTATTATAATAATATTTTTCCATTGATCCTCTTCCCTTCCATAATTAGGTCAAGCCCCTCCTTGGTTGATAAATTACATACCCTTGACCTAGTTTTGGGCATGCTTGGCATCGTGTGGTCCCATAAGCTATTAACATCAATTTCACAAAATCACATAAAATTTGAGTCTCCATAAAGATCTCTAGGTCTAGAAACCATCTTGACAAGGCATACTCTCAAACTCTAGCCCTAAGGGTCCTCTTGGCCCTTCCTAGAGAGCCTATCACCTTGATATTAAAACAAGAAAATGATTTAATTGAGTCTCTCTTGTGAATAAGCTAGGAGTCACTTGCTTATCTTACCGTTGACTTTATATTCTGGTGATTCCTTATCTATTGGGACTCCTCCCATTGGTGAAAGTTCGTAAAGAGTAAGGAGCCTTAGCTGAGGTGATAATGGGTTATTGCTCCATTGTTTCCCTCGACCTAGTAGTTACTCTATAGGAACCCCTCCCAGGACCCCTGCTAGTTTGAGTGGTAACAGTTCCCATCCTCTTCTCCAAATAATCAATATGGGAGAAAGGCTTATGTATCTAATGCAAAATCTATGAACTCCATTTTAAGTGGCTTTTTAAATTTATAAATTGTTAAAGTTATGTAGTGTGAATCAACTAAAGAGATGTGGAACAAGCTTGTATGAAGCTATGAAGGAGGTAAAGTAAAGAAGGAAAAGCTTTAGAATTTCCGAAGGAAATTTGAAAGCCAGAAAATGAATGATGAAGAAGATGTTGCTACTTATTTTCTCTTAGTAGATGAAGTGGCTAATTCTCTCAAAGGATTTGGTGAAAAAGTTAAGGAAACAACAATTGTTCAAAAATTTTGAGGTCTCTTCCTTTGTGTTTTGATGCCAAGGTCTTTGCCATAGAAGAATTAAGAGATTTGGAGAATCTAAAAATATATGAGCTTCACAAAATTCCCACTGCATATGAAATGAGGACAAGAAACTCATCACACAAGGAAGTAGTATTTAATGCATCTAAGAAGTCAAGAAAATGTAAGTCTAGTGATTGTTCCAATGATGAATCTGATATAAAAATGGATCAACTAATAAAAAAAATATAAGAGAAAATCCAAATTAGAAGGTATATTACCTCTCATATGTTTTAACTATGGTAATATATGACATTTTTTTACTAAGTGTCCTTACAAGGAAGATAATGATGATGAAGAAGAACCTAGAAAAAGGGCATTTAGAGGAAAATAATCGAAAAATAAAATTCTCTATTCCAAAGAGGATAATGATTTTTCTAAAGAAGAAGAATATGGTTTTGATAATGATATAAGATAGATCATATTTTTAGCCAAAATGGAGGAATCCAACATATACAAATTAGAGGAGAAAAAATAAAAGGCAGAAGGAGAAAGTGTTGAAGGCATAGTGGATCGTGTAACAAAAATTATCAATGCATTATAAGAAATTTATAACCTTGGGAAGAAGAAGAAGAGACCATCCAAGGAAATAATCTTCACAAATATTGAAATAGAGGAAGAAAAAAGAGTGGAATAAGTGTTGAACAATAAACTAAAGAAAGTGAAGAAAATTGTGAAAAGCTTGAAGCAAAAATTGTCTCATTAAGGAAAGAGCTACATAAGCTCAACAAAAACATGAAAATATTTCCAACCTTAGACGTTATTCTCAGTGGTCAAAGATAACCATATGAAAATCCCAAAATTAGTTATATGGGTGAGACCTCATACAAAGAAGATGAAAAAAACAAGTTACCAGGTAAGGAAGTTGAAGAAAAACCTGAAAGCTCCAATCTCAGCAAGAGCAAAGACATGAGACAAGAGGATTCTAGAAACACTGCTACACAAAAAAAACTATGTTGATGCTCTCAAGGAGTCCATTCAAAATGTATTTGGAGATATGATAAGGGACAAGGACCAACAAATATTTGGATCATATCCAAAGAAAATCAAATTTAGAAGAACTAGTCCATCAAAGAAACCAAACTCAACAATGTATGAAACTATTTTTTTGGATTACTGTTTTATTTTGGTCATCAAGCAATATATTGTAACACTTATGTGAAAAATTATTATGAAATAGGTATTCATATAACCTCTAAATAAAGCTCGTATACATCATAAAAAAGATATTTATGATAGCATAAATCATAATTCATTTGCACCATTATCCAAGTATATTACAAAGTGTTATAGATGAAAATTTTTTGGACATGTGGCATGAGACTGTGCTATAATATAAAGAGAATGATTTTGGAAGAGAAAACAACAATAACCACCAATCAAAAAATGTTGACTAGTTATGTATGTTCAAAACAATCAAAGTTAGTGGTTTGTTGATAATAGTTTCTCTAGACATGTGACCAAATATCCAAAGAAATTTATTATTGTAAAAGAAGAAAAATGAGGAAATGTGTCTTTTGGAGACAATGGATCTACAAGATTGCTGGAAGAGGTATCACAATCCTTAAAAATTGTATCACTAAAGAACAAAATGTTTCGTACATTGAAGGACTCAAACACAATCTTTTAAGTGTCAACTAGATGTGCGGTCAAGGTTATGATCTCACTTTTCGTGCTAAAGATTGTGAAATAAGGAAGACTAATTCAGGATTATTAGTGGGAAGAGCGATAAGGACTCCAAGAAATGTATGTATTCTTGATGAAATCAATGGAGAAAAATTCTACATTGGACATAAAAATGAGAGTTGGTTTTGGAATAAAAGGTTAGGACACTTGAGCTTTGAAAATTTGGTAAAAATTATCTAAACACAAGCAATGAGAGTTATGCCCAAAATATCAAAACCAACAAGCACCATCTGCAAATCTTCCCAACATGGGAAACAAACAAGACTGAGCTTCAATTCAAAGGAGTGCTCGACATCAAGACAACTACAAGTTTTTCACATAGATCTATGGGGGCCAATAAGAACACCAACCCTACAAGGTGAAATGTAATTTATGTTCTTTATTGATGATTATACTAGAATGTTTTGTGTTTCATTTCTTAAAGAAAAATCAGAAGCACTAGATACTTTAAATCATTCAAAGCCTTAGTTGAAAATGGAAGTGATATAAGAATCAAATTCCTAAGATCAGATAGAGGAGGTGGATTTACCTCAAATTATTTTAATGAAGTGTGTAAGAAGAATGGAATCAAGAGGCAAATTTTAGTTGCAACAACTCCACAAAAAAATGGAGTCGTAGAAAAGAATAACTGATCAATACAAGAAAAAAAAAGAAAAATATTGTTAGAAGCCAAATTACCACATAAGTTTTGGAAAAAATTAGAAATAATAAGTTTCTACAACAATTTAAAGCATGAACAAAACACAACTCCGAGTTAACATTGACAAGACACCATATGAGCTATGGAAAGGCAAGCCAAGTTCACTTAAGCGTTTAGAATTTTTGGAAGAAAATGTTACATGAATATAAATGATGATAAATTTGGAACAAATGATTCTAGAGTAGAAAAGAGAATGTTCCTTGGATATCAAAATAAGAAAAGATTACAAATGTTACAATAAAATACTATGGAAAATTGTGGAATGTATTGATGTAAGAATATATGAAGCTTGGCTAGAAAAAGAAGAAGAAAAAACAAATGGGAATTCAAAAGATACCATATCCATGGACTAGGAAGATATTATTACAAAGGAAGAACAAGAAAAGGAAGAATAGTCTCCATCCAATACAATTTTTAAATTTGTGCAAAAACATCACCTAGAGAACCAAATTATTGGAGATGTTGAGGCAAGAATAAAAACCCAGAGAAGAATGAACAATTTTCTAGGAAAATAAAATCTTGCTTTACTATCCAAAGTAGAGCCAAATGATTGTGCACAAGCCAGTAAGGACTAGCATTAGGTAAATTTTATGGAAGAATAATTGAATCAAATTTAGAAAAATGAAACATGGGAACTTATGCCACAATTGAAAGATAAAAACATAATTGGGACTATGTGGGTATTCAAAATCAAGATGAATTAAGAGGGACAAATTATCGTAAGAAAGGAAAAAATTGTTTGTAAGGGCTATGTACAAATTGAAGGAATCGAATTCGAAGACACTTTTGCTCCAATTGAAAAATTAGAAGTAATAAAAATGTTCTTTGTATTTGAATGTTCAAAAGGATTCAAAGTTTATCAAATTAATGTTGACCCAACCTTTCTAAATGGAGGCTTAAAGGAGGAAGTATAAATTGAATAATCAAAATTTTTTGACTCGTTCGAAAATAAAGGCCATGTTTGCAAATTTAAGAAATCTCTTTATGGGTTAAAGAAAGCTCCAATAGATTTGTATTCTAGGCTAGACCATTATCTTCAACAACAAGGTTTCAAAAGAGGGGCTGTTGTCACTAATATATACATCAAGATGGAAAAGGAAAAATTATTGATTAGAATTTTGTATTTGGATTATCTCATATTTGGAAGCAATAACGATGATATGAGTATCGAATTTTCCCATAAAATGTCAAAGGAATTTGAAATGTAAATGATTGGAGAATTATCCTTCTTCCTTGGACTACATTTTTCTCAAACTAGCGAAGGAATATTCATTGCCCCAAAAAAATACCTCAAGGAGATGCTCAAGAATTTTAGAATGGAAGAATGTGCATCAATTAATACCCCTATGATTATTGGATGAAAGTTAAGAAAGGAGCATTAATTTCATGGAGTCAATTCAACACTTTATAGATCTATGATAGGGAGTCTACTATACTTGACAACTTTGAGACTAAACATTATGCATATTGTTGTAAAGGTTGAAAGATTTCAATCAACACCAAAGGAATCAAATATGCAACTGGTAAAAAGGATATTTAGATACTTAAAGGGAACACTTGATTTTGGGCTTTGGTATCCCAAGAGTACAAATTTCACATTAATTGAATACACAACTTCAATTACGTAGGTAGAATTAATGATAGAAAAAGCATTAGTTAAAGTGCATTTTTCTTAGGAGATTTTTGTACCTTGTTTAGGTAAAAACAAATCATCAATTTCTCTATCTACAACTGAAGTTGATTACATAGTAGTGGAAGACTATTGTACCCAATTTCTATAGATGAAACAAGCTCTATAGGACATCAAAGTGGAATATGATCAACCAATTGTAATTTTCTACAGCAACAATAGGGCGGTCAATGTCTCAACAAATCCTATCATGCACTCTAAAATAAAGCACATTCCAATCAAGTATCATTTCCTTACAGAAAAAGTCGTGGAGAAATAATTAAAGATGGAATATATTGGCACAAAAAAAGAAGTTGTTGACATCTTTACCAAACCCCTACCTAGAGATACTTCTGAATATATCATGTATAAGTTGGGAGTGATCTCTCCATCTCAGTAAAGGAAGCAAAAAATCGGGGGTATCACACTTTTCTATTGATATAAAAGGGGGAGGGAATTTAGAAAGGGGGAGAAATTGACAAGAACTATGGAGAGATTACAAGAAGGGGGAGTAGTTATTGGAAGAAGCGAATATTAAAGTCTTTCCATAAATAACAAAGGGGGAGATTTTTGACAATGGTTTTTATTAATGTCGCAGAAATTATAAATGAAAGATAAATTTACATAGTCAAATATAATTTTTCAAGACCTTTCCAACGGTTTATGACACTCCCTCTAATTTCATAGGAATGAGGATATATGAAATAATATTTTTAGGATGACCCAACCAAAGTAAAAGTAGGCCCCATTTGGATATCCTATATTTGAAGGAATTTTTGCTCCAATTACCTTGCTCAAATGGGAGAATAAGATATGTGGTTGAAATATTATTCCGAGACCTTTCTAATGATATATGGAACACCTTATAACTCCTCACGGTTGAGTAGAAGCACATTTTGGAATATTCATTATACATTCTGTCAATTGTTGAAATATAACTAGGTTCGCTCTTCAAAATGACATATGTAATCATGATTTTATGTATTTGATGTAAATAATAAACATATTTATCACTATTATTCTTGAGGCATGGGTTTAATGCTCAATGTTATTTGATTTATAGGTCAAGCACCCATTGAATGCTTCTAGGGCCCTTATTTTAGTCAACAAGTCATAAGAGTCATTGTCATGTATGGATGATCCTTTTCGGAATGTTACATATTGTAAAGAAAAATTATTTGAGTCAAAATTATAGTCAAAGACTCTCCAAGACCTTGTCAATGAGCAAGCAAAAAGTTGGCCTACATGGAATATCAAGTCAGCCTCATGGAGGCATTTCGTACCCCTAGAAAACCTATATATAAGAAGGAACTCAACATCATTTGGAAACACAAAAATCAAGTTCGATATCCTCAAGAAAGAAGTTGGAAAAAGACGAAAATCAAGGATAAAAAGAAGAAGAGCAATGTCAAATATTTGGACCTATGTCTATCTCTCTTGTGTCACGATTTCTACAGTTACTAGGCAAGATCAAATTTTGAATTTGCATCGAAGTTGTGAAGTTACATCTAGGTCAAGTTTGTGAATTTGCATCAAAGTTTTGAATTTGCATCAAAGTTGTGAAGTTGCATCTAGGTCGAAGTTGTGAAGTTGCATCAAAGCTATGAAGTTGGATCAAAGCTGGGAAGTTGCATTAATATCGAAGTAGTAAAGGTCAGAGATGTGAAGTTGCATCAAGGTAGAAGTTGTGAAGCTGCATCAATATCGAAGTTGTGGAAGCTGTTAGGTCGAAGTTACATAAATTTTTGTTGGGGATCGAAGTTGCTGGAAGACAGAATTTTAATGCTAGAAGTTGTGATCATCAAGTATAAAGGTTGACTTGGTCTTGGAGGGGTCTTGGTCAAGGTTCATATGTCCTAGAATTCATCATTTGAAGTTCTATAAGAAGAGAAGAATTCATGTGGGTTTTCCTCTCAAAAGGAGAGGTTTTGGCCCTAGCTTATAGCCTACATTTTGTGTCCTCTTGTCTCATTGTTCTTCATTTTTTGGTAGTTGTTTCATGACAAGAACACAATAATAATCAAGTTTAATAAGAAGCTAGTAAAGATAGGTAAAAATATATCACAAGCTCTTATCAATAAGAGAAATCACTTAATCTAGCCTCCCCTAGATTTCTCAACATGGTATTAGAGCTAAGGGACAAGACACTTAAAGACAACTTGTAGAAGGACCACCAAAAGGAATATCAAGAAAGTTCAAGGCATTTAATAGGACATAAAACCATCAAGAAGGGATACATTAGGATCGAGAAAACTAAGGAGCATCAAGGAGAACCATTCATCACATCACAAGGATCACATCAACACAACTCAAAGAGAAGAAGACCTCAAAGACTCTAATTTCAAGAAGGACCCTACCTCCAAAAGGGACTGTTATCACCTAATCTGGACCTCAGGCTGAAAAAGGGAAATCAGGGTAACACTTAAACCACGCTCAACCTTGTAGCTAGCCCTACAAGGTCAGGAGAAGGCTCTCTCTGCGAAAGGATTTTCAACAAAGTACAGTTATAAACTGATTTTAGGCTAGGTATAATAATGAGAAATGTTTTAATGAATGAATGATTTTTTTTCATGGATGTGTGGGACAAATGGGATAGTTTGAATCAGGGAATTAAATCATGGATATAGGTTATCTCATGGGGCAAGGTAGGCAGGAAATTTTAGCAATTAAGTTTTAAAAAAATGATGGAATGGTAAGACTGGTGAGAAGCTGAAAGGGGCATGGGAGATGGATCCTTTTCAAATAGAAGAAAAACACAGAGTACGAATGATTTCCCAAGGTAGAGCATAAAAAATGGATTCTACCTTTCTATCTTGAAAGCATTCAAACATAGATGTTTATGGATGAATGGTACACATAACAATTTACATATGAACACAAAGGAGAGAACAAATGCTAAATTTCATACCACATGGATCCCACAAATCAGAGTTGCATCTCTTTATTAATTCCCTATCCAAAACTGTTACAGTGGAGCACATAGCGTTCTCCTTGTTTTCCACACTATTCCCCTACTTGCTGATTTACATACTTCTTTACAAGTGATTTACAATTACATTAAATAGACTGAAATGTGGGAACATAGATCCACAGAAAAAGGGAGCTGTTTTAACAGCTCAAGAACTGAAATCCAAATATGGGAAAGAAACCAACAGACTGCCCCTGAAAAGAAGGAACATTAAGACATTTTGACCATCTTGAAATTCGCTGATACACGCAACAAATGAGAAGAAGAAACCTGTAGCATAAATCCGTTTTAAATCATTGCTGAAGATGTGACTGTTTCAAAATTAGTTCTCAACCTCTGACTGTTTCTCACTGTTTTTATCCTTTGAAGAAAACCGTCTTTGAATAAAATGCCTTTGAAGTTATTAAAAATGAAATTATGCCTTTAGTGAAGGAAAGACTCATTTTGAGCGAAAGGAAAGGAGGTGGGGTTTCAAACCGCAATCACAATCGGAATCGATGGGGGAGAGGGAATACAAAATATAGTGGAACAATACGTTGCGATGGTGTAATCATAATCGGGGGATCAGGGGTTTAGATATATGTGAAACAAAGCCCAAAAGCTTCCGATGCAATTGGAAAGGCCCGATAGAGTAATACAATAATAGAGCGGAGAAATCCGTTTGAAAAAGAACGAAAAATGGTTTTTCGCTTTATATAAAGGGAAAAATGATTTTTCATTTGAAAGGGTGGAGGGCTTTTAAGGTGGGACCGGGTAATCGATTGGAATCAGAATCAGAAGTGAAGGGGGTGTTAAGGCGCAATGGGATTTTCGCCGATGCGATGGGGTGATATAAACGAAATAAAACAAAAAATTGATTTTTACAAAGGGAAAGGCCCTTTTATTATGAATGGGCGAAGAATTATATGGTGGGACCCAAGGTCAATCGGAATCGGGAGGTGAAAGGGAAGCGGGAGCAAAGCATATGTGAAAACATCAATGCCGATGGAGCGACGGGTTGTGGGCCGTCGGATTGTTAGGCAGATCGACAGCAGCAGTGTAATCGGAGGGAGTCAATCAGAGGGGAACGATCGAAAGCGTTGATCGGGATGGAGCGATGAAATTTGGGTCGTCCAATCGGATGAGCAGATCGACGGTCGGGATTTAATCGGGCAGATTTTGATCGGGGGTATTCAATCGGGTGAATGGAATCGCATCGGAGTTTTTTATAGTTACAAGGGTCAATCAGAGCGCACATAAATATGGTGCGATTGCGATGGAAAGGGAAGGGAATTGGATTAGCGGGTGTTTTTATAATATAAAACCTTAACTTTATTATAAATTTAAAAGGTATGGAGGGGAAGTGGTTTTGTTTTATCGGGATTCAAGTAAATGGGACTTTATAATAACAAACTTTGAAACGTTATTATAAAGTTTAAAGGAGTATGGAGGGGAAGTGTTTATTAAATCGCATATATGTTTAAAGTATTTTAATAATGTGATTTTCCATTGGATGGGGAAAAAGGGGTTTTATAAAGAAAACATAAAACTTTAATAAAATAAAATTTTAGGGAAAGGTGGGAAAAAAGGGGAAGGGTTAGGGTATAGAGGACTTTATTTCACTTAGGCATAAATTTCAATCCAGGAGTCAGTTTTGAGAGTGTAATATACCGTTGGAAAGCTCTTTCCGAGCTCTTTATGTTGAACATACTTAGAACCTAATTTGACACTGAAAATGCTATGGAAAACCTCTCTGAAGGGTAGGGAGGTAACTTTGTGGAGATAACAGCTTCTGAAGTGTGACTTATTACATATGATGACATAAAATTACATAAAGGTAATAATTAAAAGTAAAGTATCATGTTTTCACCTCAAAACATGGTTTTGAGGTAAAAATTACATCAAACTGAATAAAACATTTCTTTGATCTTCCCAGATGCTGTGACTTTGAGTTTATTGACTTCCTCATGACCTTGCTGATATTTATTGACATTTGACTTATTACTTTAACCAGGGTGAGATCCTAGAACCTAATGAGACCCATCCTATGACCTATTAACATGACTCACAAAGTGAAAGTAACTCATGACCAAAGACCATAGAGAGGAAAATCAGCAAGTTTCACATGAGGGAAAACTGATGAAAAATCACTACCATCAATGAATCCATGACCTAGCGGAAAGGTGAAATTTATTAGTATGGGACTCCTAATATGCAAATTCAAAAGAGAAATTTTGATCACTAATGGCAGTATGACTAGACTGACACTAACATTGGCTCCAATGGGGATGGTAGCTCCTTGGAGGTGACAAGAACACCGTAGACCAAGTAGCCTTATCCATTGGGCATGGAGTCAAAAATACTGAAAAATGACACTATGCAGACTGACTCTGACTCAAGACTAAGACTGAAAACTGAAATAAAACCAAAACATACACATATCATTTAAGTTTTATAGCCTTCACCTCGGGCCCCAAACTTCAATGACTGTGTACTTGAACTGTGACAAAAAAAAACATGGTATATACAATGATGGTGACATAGTTTCTGATCCATTATCTTCAACAATGGTAGTGCTTAAAAATCCTACCATTCACTGCTCCTCCAGGGAAATCTTTGCCATCTGAAAGCAAGAAAGCATTATTTCCCCTGTATGTTGAAATCCTGTATGGTCCTTTCCACAAGTTGTCGAACTTACCCTGCTTCCCTTTGTCCTCATTTCTTTCATCCCATCTCAACACCACATCATCTAACTGAAATTTTTCTGCTTTGGTATTTCGGTCATAGATCTTCTTTATCTTCTCCTGCAACTGAATCACATTCTGTGACACTTCCTCTCTTGTTTATTGAAGGTGGATCATTTTATTGATCCTTCGTTGATTGTCATCGTCTTCACTACGAACTTCTTGCAATAATATCATGACTGGAACTGTAAGTGATGTAGGAAAGACAACATCAGTACCATAAACCAATTCAAAAGGTGACATACCTATGTACTTCTTGCTGCTAACTCTGTCTGCCCACAATGCGTTGATGAGCTTTCGATGCCAATTTATTTTGTTTTCCTCCAGCATTTTCTTGATTATATTTATCATAGATTTATTCGATGATTCTACTAGGCCGTTGCCTTGTGGGTAGTACGCTGTTGAATGGCCCAGGAAAATATTGTATTTGTCGCAGAAATCCACCATCTTCTTAGACTTGAACACTGCTGCGTTGTCTGTTATAATTTTGTGAGGGCAGCCAAAACGAGATAAAATATTTGATTCTAAGAATTGAATAATTACTGTATCTATAGCTTGCCTTGCTGGGATGACTTCGATCCATTTAGTAGAGTAATATGTACTTGTCAAGATCCATCGATGCTATGCGGATGATGCGGGATGGATTTCTCCTATGAAATCGAGTCTCCACTGCTGAAAGGGAGCATTTACTGAAAATGGTTTCAAAGGAAGAGGAAGCAATTTCTTCTTCCCTTGGAAAATTTGACATTCATGACAACTCATCACTGTTCTATATAAATCTGAAAATAAATTGGGCCAATAATATCCTGCTCTCAACACTTTGTTAGCTGTAGTTTTCCAAAACAAATGATCACCACAATCACCTTTGTGAAAATCATGCATTACCTTCTGAGCCTCTTATTCAACCAAACAATTGAGCAGAATACCTCCAGGATATTTCCAATAAAGAGCACTGTTTAAAATGAAATATTTAGCAGATTTAAGTTTCAATGATCTACCTTTACTCTTAGACATTCCTGGAGGAGGTGAAATATGCTGAAGGACATAAACAATATCTGAATACCATGGGGATTGTAGGAAAATATCTGAAATTGGAACAAGAAAACCTTCATTTTCATCCTCTGACATTGCTGTTATGAGGTTTATATCCAGGGCACGCAGATTTTATTGGGCCATTAATTTTTCCAAGCCTTGGCCTTTAATCAACTTGGTGGGTTTGATCTCCAAATCGTACTCCAACATAGCTGTTATCCATTTACCTCTTCGACCTTCTGAATCAGTTTGCATCAGGACATCCTTTACTGCTGCATTAGGAACATATGCTATAGTATGTGAATGGAGAATATAGACCCTAAAATCCTTCAATGCCATTATAAGAGACAATGCTTGTTTTTCAATAATATTATACCTCAAAGCAGCATCTCTAATAGTCCTACTGAAAAAAAACATTTGTATTTTCAATCTGATCTCTCTTTTGCATCAAAACAACAGCCATAGTATGCTCCGATGTAAATGAAAATATGATAAATTCTTGAGTATAATCATGACTAATCAAGACTGGGGCATTGGACAAAGAAAAATTTACCAAATTAAATGACTTGATATCCTCCTCACTCCACTTGACAGTGCTATCTTTCTTCAACATGTTAGTCATTTCTCTTAGATGTTCAGCCAAATTAGGTATAAATCTGCGCAAGAAATTCATCTTACCATTGAATGCTTGAATCTCCTTTTTGTTCCATGGAAGGTCTATGTGCTGAATTTCCTCCACTCTAGATGGATCAATGCAGATGCCATCCTTAGAGATGATATGCCCCAGCAACTTGCCTTCATCCATGGAAAAGAGACTCTTTTTTTGATTAAGAGAAATCCCAAACTTTCTGCATCGCTGAAACACAACCCTCAAATGGTGCAAATGCTCATCATCAGAACCAGAAAATACTGTCAAATCATCCAAATAAACAACCAGAAAAACATCTTTTTCATTGGCAAAAGCAATGTCCATCGCTCGCTGGAAAGTGGCTCCAGCGTTCTTCAGTCCAAATGGCATTTTGGCATATTGGAAAGTTCCCCAGGGTGTTGTGAAGGCAGTTTTTTCTTGGTCTTTCTCATGCACCAAGATCTAATTATAGCTTGAGTAGCCATCAAGTAATGACATCCTAGATGCTCCAACTATTCTTTGCATAATATGGTCCATCTTCGGAAGTGGATAATTATCCTTTAAGGATGCTTTATTCAGATTCTGAAAATCTATGCACAATCTTATCTCTCCTATGTTTTTACATACCGAGACCAAATTTGAAATCCGGTCGGAAAATCTAATAGGAACAATGATATCAACTTTATACAATCTATTTACCTCTTTTTCAATGGATGGAAACAACTTTGGATTGATTCTTCTCATCTTCTGTCTAAATGGCTTCTGATCCGGCTTGATAGGAATAGTATGCTGGATTATGTTCTTATCATACACTTTCAAATCTGAATAATCCCATGCAAACACATCAGAAAATTCAGAAAGAAATTTAACATACTGTTCCTTTACCTCAGGGGACAATGCCTTTGACAACTTCACAAACTTGGGCTTGTCAGCTGTTCCAAGATTCACATCTTCGACTCCTTTCTCAGTAGGCACCAAACTTGGCTTCTTTGCAACATCATCCTGATCAAAAAGCTCCTCTAAAGGTATGAGACCTCTAGGAATTACATTATCCTTTAGCTACAAGATGTCCATCTGATTTGCTTCAATCTCTTGATCATCAACCTCATAGTCACCTTCTATTGGAGTATCTTTGAATTTTCCATCACTCTGAAAGAAAGAATTGTTCTCATTGTCATCCCAAAACACTTGCTAATACCTTACATTGTCCAGAACAACAGGCCTATGTTTGACATAAATTTCAAACTTGTTGCTGGAGTTCATCGGAATCTTCAAGTTGCTTGTTGTAGTGGCTAGAGAATCAACAATAATGTTCTGCATTCTGGGTACTGCTGTCAAAGTGTACTCATGAAATGTCTTTAAGATATCCAAGACTGCATTTCTGTATGCCCTCAATCTCGGATGCTTTGCTTGGTACTCTCCTTTAACTTGTTTGATTATCAGCTCTGAATCTCCATAAACAAAAATCCTCTTTGCATTTAGCCTCTTCAAAATCTTCAGACCTACAATCAAAGCTTCATACTCTGCTTCGTTGTTAGAGTAGTCAAAAGCCAACTTATAAGCACATACTCTAACATTACTCAGAACCTTTTTAGGCTGGAAAACAGGGCTCCGAACCCATATTCCTATACCAGCTCTGTCCTTACCATCATCTCCATCAAATTCCATGCTCCAAAGGCCTTCTTCTTCCTGTAGATGCTGTAATTTTGCTTCTTTCTCCACTTTATCTTGACTGATTTATGCATCTTTATGTTGTTCACTATCTTTTTGCTGCTGGAAAGCAGGAGGCTCAGAAGTGCTTGCTGATTTATCTTTTTCATATTTGAGGACTTCCCTAAAATTCTCTAAAATCTCAGGCATGTCATCTACTTGTACCAACTGAACATTTTCATCATTTAAACCACCATCTGAATATAAGACAAAGGATTCTAAATCTGTGTGGACAACATTAATGGGATGATTTACTGGCTTCTCCTTGCTAGTGATCATATATTTCATTTTCTTCTCCCTATATAGTTTTCTCAACTGGCCAAACACGGGAATGGTGGCATAAGAGAAGTAAAGCTGCATGGTTCCTTTAAGTTTTGCACCCCAAGACCTAGATAGAAGCATTCCAAACCATGGTGGGACATCGGCAACAAATACATCCATCAAAACATTCTTGGCTGGGATTTGATCTAAAGACACCACCAAGTCTTTGATAAGACCAATACAATGGACCCTACCTGAGTCAAAATAATACAAATCATGGTATTTTAGAGTAATATCAAGGCCTAACTTCTCCATGATGGCTTTGGGCATCAAATTATGTGAGGCTCCGGAGTCCAACATAGCATTATGCAAGATGAACTCACGTAATCTAAGACTCAGGTAAAAGGGAGGGACTTCACTTTCTTCTGATTGATCTTCTGTGGCTGGACCAAAGGTGAGTTCTGGATAATCATCCTCAACATTAACCATATCAGAAACAGAGTCTATTTGAAAAATTCTAAACACCTGACTTTTATAAGTGCTATTTTTCACCAACTCAGTCAAGGGCATAGACACTTTCAGCTTAGAAATTTTGTTTTCTAAATTAAAAGAAGGAGCTTTTTCTACCTCTTTAACTGGAGGATCTTTCTTCTCTACTTTCTCCTTTGTTATGCTCTGCTGGTTCTTCTCATTTTGGCTGTTAATCACTGAAGGTTTTTTTCTAGAGGAAGGGTCAGCCGGCTCTTTCCCTTTCTTCTGAGAATCGTTTTTCATTTGGAGATTTTTTCTCTTTTGAATGGGACTGATCGCAACATCTCTGTTCCTCAAAGAATACTGCTTTTGTTGAGTGATAAGGCTTTCATGTACCCTCTCTGGTAATCATCGGATTCTTCTTCTAATACTGCATCATTGGCCAAAATGAAATTTTCGTCCTTTTGAATGTCTGCAGTCGTTGTATATTCCTAATCTTCTGTGAGAAAGATGGGTGCACCATCAACTGTGAAAAAGTGATTGGCTTCAATCAGAGGATCATCATCCTCATCTGTGTCTGTTCCTTGAACATAATTCTGCTGTAATGGAGTTCTGATTTGTTGCTGTGGTGGCGCTTGGTCCTGCACTCTCTGTTCCCTTTGTTTAATTCTAAATTGTGGCTGCTGTCCTCTGAAATTCGAATTCCTGATTTGTGGTTCAGGCCTATCTGAAATGGTTAATCGATCAACCATCTTTTCCACTGTGCGGATCAAAGTGTCCATTTTTCTGTCTGAAGGGGACACTTCTTCTTTCACAGTGACTCTTTTTTTAGCTCTGGTTCAAGATCTTTTGGCTAGCATATTTGCTTCCACACTTACAACTATATTCTGCATGTCTTCCAGCGTAGTGGGATCTCTCTCTCGCAGCTGATATGCCATATCAGCATTGAAACCATATGGAAATTTATGCAAGGCTAATCCCACAAGAGGTTTCAGGTTAGCCGAAATAGCATTATATACAACATTTAATCTTAAACAATAATCCTGTACAGTTTCACCCACATTTCTTTTAATATTTTCATACTCAGACAAAATTTGGGGTGGGTTTTTCTTTACCTCCCACCGGTCTAAAAAATGTGTGTGTAAATCCTGTAAAGTGCGAATAGAACCTGTTGGTAAGGCTCTGAACCACTTTCTAACTTCACCTCCAAAGCTTTGGACAAACAACCTTGTAGTTACATTCTCTGCCTCTACCTCATTTATATCAAAAAAGTCATTCATCTTGTCAACATGCTGCTGGGTTGTGATGCTTTGAGTGGCATCAAAGATAGGAATTTTACTTTGATAATCAGCAGGCATATCATTCAGAACCTAAGGTAAAACCAGGGGTGCATACCGAGCAGCCATGACTCTAGGTGGATTTATAACAGTGTTTGTAGTATAAGGATTCAAGGGAGGTGTTGATGGGGGAGATGAAAGCTGAGATTTGAATGATGGGAATGCTGATGAATTAGGAGGAGGAAATGCTGTTCCTGATGACTCTAAAGGCTCGGGGATATTAGTTATAGTGATAGATGACTGAGGGGAATTCAAAATGTAGTCATCAATTGAGGAATTTTCACTTTGAACTTCAATATCTACAAGGAATTCTGGATCTAAAATTGTGTCATCAAGTGTAGTTTTAGACTTATTTCTAAACAAAGAAAGCTCAAAACTATCATCAAAAGAAAGATCTTCTACAAAGAACCACTCACTGGGCCAAATATGGGATCTGAAGATAGGTCTTGGACTTAGTGATCCTTCTTGTCTTCTAACAATTCTTGGAATCAGATTAGGATTCTCAAACACAGGGGGAGGATTTGGATCAGGATTGGCCCTTATGTATCTTCTTGAAGCTAGTGTGGTTAAATTTCTACTATACAATATTTATTCTGCTTGGCAGACTCTGAACATTATCTTCCAGAATCCGGGAATTCACAGGGAAAGTATTACTGGGGTGATCTGTCTTTATACTCTGATACCAGAAATATATT
The DNA here is from genome assembly GCA_034641835.2 of Pinus albicaulis. Lineage (NCBI taxonomy): Eukaryota > Viridiplantae > Streptophyta > Pinopsida > Pinales > Pinaceae > Pinus > Pinus albicaulis. The sequence continues at coordinate 491,867,800 of CM076579.1, read as the reverse complement.
ATGACTGTGGATCTCTTGGAATAAGTGCTTGTAATTGTATTCCCTTCCAAAGCGCTTTAACAATGTTCGCCTTGCAATAATATTCAAAGCTCTCCAGCAAATATTTAAAGTTTTAATTTGATATAGGGGAACACATTAAAAATACTTGAGCAAAACTTACTCCGGTCGTAATATCAAATTATAACAATGGCACGATTCTTTTAAAAAACACCAACGTTCGAACTTATATCATAAAACCCATTTATTATAACAATGCGACACAAATTTCCTTCAACGGGGCCCCACACATCCATATTTCGCCTTTTTATGAATTAAATGAACATTAAATAACATAAAACCGCCAGACCATACCTCGATTTATTGCTCATGCACTTCACTGTGTGATTTTCGTCAGATCTAACGCTCTCCAGATTGGACGATCCTCGTCAATTTCACGTTTTTTCAAAGGACAAGGTTTAACATATGAAAGTTGCATGATACAAATGGTATTTGGGAGATGACGTGCCCAAATATTACTGGATCGCATTTTTTTGGCGTGGTTTTGCTCCGGGCCAAAAGCAGCGCGACAAAGGCGGTTTTTGTTTCCGAAACCCTCTTCTGGTAAAAAAACTGCGCTTTAACTCAGGTTTCTCACTGTGGTTTGGTGCTTAACTCTCCACGTTAACTCACTGGCTGGGTACCACTAATATTACTCTGCCGACAATAGAATAAAGTTTTTTACTTCAACCACAGAGATTTCAAAAGGTTCGTCGCGTTTAATATAACCTGGGTTTAACCTTAGACAAAGGTTTCAATATTATTTATTCACACAGGGCCTGACTATGACTTTCTTTGAAAACATAATAAACACGTTCAGTTCAAGTGCTGAGAATATGTGCTCGAAGACAGTGAGATCGCTTCCCCAGTATGGTCGCCAGAAATTTTATCACCTGATCTAGACCTCAGGCTGAAAAAGGGAAATCAGGCTAACATCTAAACCATGCTCAGCCTTGTAGCTAGCCCTACAAGGTCAGAAGAGGGCTCTCTCCGTGAAAGGATTTTCAAAAAAGTATAATGATAAGCTGATTTTAGGCTAGGTATAATAATGAGAAATGTTTTAATGAATGAATGAATTTTTTTTAGGGATGTGTGGGACAAATGGGACAGTTTGAATCGGGGAATTAAATCATGGATATAGGTTATCTCATGGGGCAAGGTAGGCAGGAAATTTAGCAATTAAGTTTAAAAAAATGATGGAATGGTAATAATGGTGAGGATCTGAAAGGGGCATGGGAGATGGATCCTTTTCAAACAAAAGAAAAACACAGAGTACGAATGATTTCCCAAGGCAGAGCATAAAAAATGGACTCTACCTTTCTATCTTGAAAGCATTCAAACAGAGATGTTTATGGATGAATGGTACACATAACAATTTACATATGAACAAAAAAGGAGAGAACAAATGCTAAATTTCATACCACATGGATCCCACAAATCAGAGCTGCATCTCTTTATTAATTCCCTGTCCAAAACTGTTACAATGGAGTGCAGAGTGTTCTCCTTGATTTCCACACTATTCCCCTACTTGCTGATTTACAGACTGCTTTACAAGTGATTTACAATTACATTAAATAGACTGAAATGTGGGAACATAGATCCACAGAAAAAGGGAGACGTTTTAACAACTCAAGCACTGAAATCCGAATATGGGAAAGAAACCAACATAATGCCCCTAAAAAGAAGGAACAATAAGACATTTTGACCATCTTGAAATTCACTGATACACCCAACAAATGAGAAGAAGAAACTTGTAGCATAAATCCCTTTTAAATCGTTGCTGAAGATGTGACTGTTTCAAAATTAGTTCTCGGCCTTTGACTGTTTCTCACTGTTTTTATCCTTTGAAGAAAACCATCTTTGAAGAAAATGCCTTTGAAGTTACTAAAAATGAAATTATGCCTTTAGTGAAGGAAAGACTCATTTTGACCGAAATCACAATCGGAATCGATGGGGGAGAGGGAATACAAAATATAATGGAACAATACGTTGCGATGGTGTAATCACAATCGGGGGATCCAAGGTTTAGATATATGTGAAACAAAGCCCAAAATCTTCCGATGCGATTGGAAAGGCCTGATAGAGTAATACAATAATAGAGTGGAGAAATCCCTTTGAAAACGAACGAAAAAATGGTTTTTCGCTTTATATAAAGGGAAGAATGATTTTTCATTTGAAAGGGAAGAGGGCTTTTAAGGTGGGACCGGGTAATCAATCGGAATCAGAATCGAAAGTGAAGGGGGTGTTAAGACGTAATGGGATTTTCGCCGATGCGATGGGGTGAGTTCTTTGTATAAACGAAATAAAAAAATAAAAAAATTGATTTTTACAAAGGGAAATGCCCTTTTATTATGAATGGGTGGAGAATTATATGGCAGAACCCAAGGTCAATCGGAATCGGGAGGTGAAAGGGAAGTGGGAGCAAAGCATATGTGAAAACGTCGATGTCGATGGAGCGACGGGCTGTGGGCCGTCGGATCGTTAGGCAGATAGACATCGGCGGTGTAATCAGAGGGAGTCAATTAGAGGAGAATGATCGAAAGCGTCGATCAGGATGGAGCGATGAAATTTGGGTCGTCCGATCGGATGAGCAGATCGACGGTCGAGATTTAATCGGACAGATTTCGATCAGGGGTATTCAATTGGGTGAATGGAATCGCATTGGAGTTTTTTATAGTTACAAGGGTCAATCGGACCACACATAAATATGGTGCGATTGCGATGGAAAGGGAAGGGAATTGGATCAGCGGGGGTTTTTATAATATAAAACCTTAACTTTATTATAAAGTTAAAAGGTATGGAGGGGAAGTGGTTTTGTTTTATCGGGATTTAAGGAAATGGGACTTTATAATAACAAAATTTGAAACGTTATTATAAAGTTTAAAGGAGTATGGAGGGGAAGTTTTTATTAAATCACATATATGTTTAAAGTATTTTAATAATGCAATTTTCCATCGGATGGGGAAAAAGGGGTTTTATAAAGAAAACATAAAACTTTAATAAAATAAAATTTTAGGGAAAGGTGGGAAAAAAGGGGAAGGGTTAGGGTATAGAGGACTTTATTTCACTTAGGCATAAATTTCAATCCAGGAGTCAGTTTTGAGAGTGTAATATACCGTTGGAAAGCTCTTTCCGGGCTCTTTTTGATGAACATACTTAGAACCTGATTTTACACTAAAAATGCTGTGGAAAACCTCTCTGAAGGGCAGGGCGGTAAATTTGTGGAGATAGCAGCTTCTGAAGTGTGACTTATTACATATGATGACATAAAATTACATAAAGGTGATAATTAAAAGTAAAGTATCATGTTTTCACCTCAAAACATGGTTTTGAGGTAAAAATTACATAAAAATGAATAAAACATTTCTTTGATCTTCCTAGATGCTGTGACTTTGAGTTTATTGACTTCCTCATGACCTTGCTAATATTAATTGACACTTGACTTATTAATTTGGCCAGGGTGAGATCCTAGAACCTAATGAGACCCATCCTATGACCTATTAACATGACTCACAAAGTGAAAGTAACTCATGACCAAATACCATAGAGAGGAAAATCAACAAGTTTCACATGAGGGAAAACTGATGAAAAATCACTACCATCAATGAGTCCATGACCTAGCGGAATGGTGAAATTTATTAGTATGGGACTCCTAATATGCAAATGCAAAAGAGAAATTTTGATCACTGATGGCAGTATGACTAGACTGACACTAATAGGGACTACACATTAGAAGCATAATGAAGTCTCCACATTCTAAGGAAGAAATAAGAAGTGTTGCCATAATCATCAAATACATCAACGCGATCTCCCTCTCATTAAAGAAAGGATCACATCTTAATCATATTTGAAGAAAGACATCTCTAGAAGAATAAGTATCATAAAATGTCATCAAAATCAAGAAAATAATCAAGTTGAAGATATCATCATCAAAGAAGCATCTTCACTTGACAAGTAAGTACCTTTATATATATGTATGAATCTACTATCAAAATGAATTCATTCTGAAAGGAAAGAAATAAATTGGTTGGGTCATAAAATTTCCTTGCATGGAAGAAGAGCACAGTTTTGATCCTCATAGAGAATTATGAAGTTATTGGACATGTTAAGGGTTCAATCGTCAAATCACCAAAATAAGAAGCTCAAGCTCTAGGAAAATAAATTAAAATGGAAATAAGGGCTAAAATAATCCTTACATAATCAATCAAGGATTCCCTCATCCCTTATGTAGAAATGTTGGAAGATTCAAAATAAATATATGATAATCTGGTAGAATGGTTCTTTGTAAGAATTGTAGGAGAAGTTATATCTTTGAGAACCGAGCTATAAAAGATGAAGGTATCAAAGGAATAATGGATATCCCCATATCTTATGAGGGTGTCACAAATAAGAGACCAACTACAAGATTTAGGGGAAATAATGTCTGACAAATAAATGTCCATTGTTGTGCTCAACACACTACATGATGAATGGGGCAACTTTGTGTCAAGAATCTATGGAAAGAAGAAAGCCACCTCATTTAGTGAACTCTGGTCATTATTTAAGATTGAAAAAAATCAATTTGAATGCAAAAAGTGATGTGGGATCAAATGAACAAGTTCAAGCATTTTCTTCCATGGCTAGGAGAAAAGGAAAATTTAGGAAGTTTGGTCCTTGGAAAAAGAAAAAGATTGATATGCCAAAGATCCAATTCTATGGTTGTCAAGAATATGGTCATTTCAAGAGAGATTCTCCTAAAATCAAGAAGGACAACAAGAAAATGAAAGAAAGGAATGAAGCCTATGTCACTGAAGAAGTAGAAGAACCTAAGAAGAAGAAATTAAAGGAGGAAGTGAAATATATCCACTATGACTAAGATAATATCCTTCACTTAGTTCTTTTCATTTTTGTAAAAAATAGCTATCATGGTAGGAATCATTGTAAGTATCATAAGATGCATCATATTAGAATATGGCATCATATTAGAAGCATACGATTGAAGCAAGAGATCATGACATCATTATAAAATCTTGAAAGGATAGTTGAAGTAGAAGTCCACATGGTTGTAGCATTCATGGTTGTTGGCATTGATTTCAACAAGGTCTTGGTGTTGTTCATCTACCTAATGGCGACTAGGGATGAGTGTTTGGCATTAGAGGAAATTTCAACCTAAAAGTGGCCTCCTAAGGAAAAATGATAAAATAATAGTTAAAATAGTAAAATAAGAGTTATGAATTTTGGAGGGAAAATAAGAAAACTACTTTTTTAAATTGTATTTTTGGCTTATATCCTTATATGTTTATTCAAATTTCAAGTACTGTAGACACTTATTGGATGTAGAATTAAATTTCGCATCCAAAGAGTACCCATTATGCATACTTTTGAGAAGACCCACATTGATAAAAAGTGAAGATACATTAAAAAAGTGTGTTGAACAAGTCTTTTTAATGTATATTCAATTTTTACCAATGTGGGTCTTCTCAAAAGTATGTATAATGGGTACTCATTGGATGCAAAATACAATTCCGCATCCAACGAGTGTCTACACTTGAAATTTGAGTAAACCTATAAGGAAATCAACTAAAAACACAATTAAAAAAATATTTTTTATTCTCTTCCCTCCAAAATATTTACATGTACCTATTTTTAAATTTAAATCATTTTGATTGGTTTACATATTATGACATGGAAATTATTTGAAAATTTCGTCGGCACTTTTAGGCTAAAATTTCCTCTAATGCTTGTTGGTCTTGTTGGTGGCATTGATGTCAACTTGGTTGTGGCATGGCTTAGTTCAGGATTTGGAGGCTGAGTAGAGATGGATGCAGGGCATGGTATGATGGCTTGTCATAGGTTAATGATGTTGCTACAAATATTGGAGCTACATATGTTCCTCCATATGTTGGAGGTGGTTGGATAACTTGATGTTGTTGATGCATGTGTTGGAATTTCCACTACATGTGTTGGATATGCTTCTACATGTGTTGGAAGCACTGGAGTTGTTGCTACATGTGTTCATAGGTTGTTGCATGTGTCGAAGACGTTGATACAAGTGTTTTAGATTATTTTATGGCTTGATTTGTTGTTGTAGGTGTTGGATATGTTGCTACAGGTGTTGGAGGTGTTTGTACATGTTTTTATTACTGCTTGAGGAGATAGAGGTGTTGGTATTGATGAGGTGTTTGGAACACTAGGGCCTTCATGTCACTGAATTGTCATAAAGGTTTGTGACCTATGTCATCAGTTGACAAGGTGTCAAAGTGTGTGTGAAGGTGTGTCATGATGTCCCCAGTTTACTCCTGGATATCAGCTCCAAGTGGTGGTTTAAACAGTTGTAAAAATTGAGTTTTAAGGGATATACACAATTTTCCTTCACATGAGTCATGTATACACAGGAATATATGCAGGTTTCCTTCACAAGAGTCACGTATACATACTGGAAGTGTTTTTCTCTGCATTCTTCTCACATATCAGGTTAATTTATAGTTTTCCCATCTTCTCTTGTTCATAACTTTTCATGTAAAGGTTAGAAAAGTTAAAAGAGCTTATAGAAAGTTATTAACATTAAAAATATATTTGATGAAGTGGAGTAAGTGGCTTGATCAAGTCAATGATTTTAATCTTGATCAAATCAAGCATATGAACAAAGATTGTGGAGCTTAGTAGTTCTTGGTAATTATTGAGTTGAGCACCTCAGTTCATCTATTTAGTGAAGAAAGACCAATAATAGTTGGGTTGATTCCTTTGATGTGTTGAGTGAGTGTGAGTTTCCAGAAGAATATGCAGGATGTGTGAGTTGTGTGATGCACAATTTTTGAAGCAGTTTACATGTGTTGCAGTAGATAGTAGAGTATGTTTTCAGCAAGAATTTTGTGTAGAGAGAGAGGAGAAGAAATAGTGTTTGATTTCAGTGTGTGGAGAGATTGTGTTGCAACTTGTGGTGTGGATTTGGTATTTGATTTTTTTCTTTGAAGATATGTTGATGTGGTGTTCATGTTGAGCAGTTATCGGTTCCAGTCTGAAATATTTTGAAATGAGAACCACATAGAGGAGAGGATTTGGAAGACTCTGGTGAAATAAATATAAGTGATTGTTTTTCTCAATCCAATGGTGGTTGGATAGTTCGGAAGAAACTGGGTGAGGCTCATTGGTCATGGTTCCTTCCAGCAGATAGGATTTTTTAGAGTCGATTGTTAGTTTAGGATTATCTGAGCAAGGATCGTTGATCGTGGTGGCCTTCAGCGGATGGTAGTTTGTACATATGCATGAGAAATAGTCTCCAATTTGATAGTAGCTATTTGAATATCATATATATTTGGCCGGTAACGGGTAGTTTTTCCCTGGAGAGGGGTTTCCACAAGAAATATTTATGTCCATTGTGTTGATTTATTTCATGGTTTTATATTTGATGCTCTTATCTATGCTTTTGTGTTTCATTTTATGCACGATTAAAGAATAATCATTTGGAGAAAATTTTATAAGTGTCTTCATTACTAATTTATCCCCCCCCCCCCCCCCCCCCCCCCTTCATAGTGATCTAGTGTCCAAGAATTGATATTAGAGCAAGGCTCTCCATTGCAGCTTGATCATTAGAGAGTGGATCTTGCTGTTTTTGGCAGATTTTTGCAAATTTTTCAAAATGGATCAAAAAGGAATTACAATGCTTCAAGTAGGTAAATTTGTAACTTGGAAGATGAAATTGGAGTCATAATTTTTATATCTTGATGAAAATATTTTGCTATCAGTTGAATATGGAGTTAAAGATGAATCTAATGATTTGGATAAAAATATTAGTTTTCATAGTATTTCAAAATATGATAGCATTTATGTGAGACTACAAAAGAGATGTTGGATAGGTTGCAAAGTTTGTATCTTGGAGGAATATTAGAGATTTCAAATATGGAAAAAAATGAAAAGGATTTTACTCTTATTGCAGTGAAAAATAAAGCTTCCTCACAAGAAGAAGATGAAGGCACTAGTGATAGTAGTGATAGATCGATCATCAATCTTGAGGAACAAAAATAAGAGATCAATAGCAAGGATGATGAGAAAAATTAAGATAATGGCACTAGAAGAAGAGATTCAAAGGCTCATGGTTGAAAATAAAGATCAACAAATGTTGCGGAAAATGTTTGAAGAAAAAGAGTGTACTTACAAAGAAGAAATTTCAGACTTGAAAACTCAGCTGGAAGAAGGAATGAAGAGTGAAATTGGAACGAGGATGCAATACAATGAGTTGGAGGATGAGGTCCAAAAATTGAAGGCTAAAGTAATTTCTACAAGAAAATAATTAGAGCAGTTCAAATATAGTGCTCAAGCATCAACAAGAAAATCTGAAAATGTTGGAGAAGCTAGTGGTAGAAAGAAAAATAAAAATCAAGATCCATGCATGAAGCAAAAATAACAAGCACAGAAGGCTAAGGATGAAGAGTAAAATTGGTAGATGTTGTAACTGTGGATTTTGTGGACATATACAAGAAATTTACAATAATGGAGAGATCAAACTCTCTCATCAATTGGAGCAACCAAAGGAGAAGCTACATCAATCATGCATGCAAATAATATATCCATCTATTAGGTATAACAGTCCATTTTATGGTTATTGTTTCTTATGCACTGATTTTTACCATAGGGATATTGACTGGAGGGAACATGCAAGGAATATAAATCATATCAATAGAGACATAAAACTATTCCTCTATTCCTTAGTCACATATTAAGAGATTCAATTAGAAATAGGAAAATATTCAAGGCCAATCGCATAAGAAGAAGAAGGATCAACATATGAATGTTTGGAGGAGAAAATATCAACAAGGAAATCCCACCAAAAAATTAGGTATGCATGGTCTCAGGGGGAGCATATGGTTGAATCATGAGTTGCATGTAGATTCTTGGATGTGCAGCCACATCGAAGAGTGTGAATGAAGGAAAATCTGCATATTGTAGGAGATGCATGTGTTCATGAAGTTTGAAGAAATTTTTTATTTCTGATCTATTTCTTTCCATTTTTATTATAATTGGATCATCTATATTGTTACTGATGGTTTTTGGAGCAGCTGCATGTTGAAGTGTTTATGATGTGTTTGGAGTTATGGAAGCTACATATTTTCCTTATGTGGATGTTCAAGGTGTTATGGAGGATCACACATTCAGGGGAGAATTGTTGCTTCTTGATGGAGTTGCAGGTTGTTGGCATTGTGTTCATATGTAGGAGCATGTAGTGCATATATTTGACATTGATGCAGGAAAGGATGATTGATGTTTCTATCACATATAGCAGGATGGTGTGCTTGTATGACATAGTTAGTACATTGATAATGCTCATATTTTGCTATATATTACTTCCATGTAGATCTGATGATGTGATGGAGATAGTTCATCTAGAGTATGCATTTTATTACTCATGTTTTCTATTCTTGATGTATGATGTTGTTTCTCATGTTTTTGGATGGATGAGACATGAGAAGGATGATTTTTGCGGCTCATGATATTTTGATGCATGTTGATTATGAGATAATATGCATTTATGGAGAGGATAAAATTATGTCTTGCTCACAACACTTTATTATTGTATATTATGTTGTTGTTGATGTATATTGATGTTTTTGTCTCACTGATTTACTACTTGTGCCTTATTGGTAATAGGTTCCTCACCTATTATGAGGAGATAATGAGTTTAGTGCTACAAATAGCGTTATAGTGCGAGATCTTATGTTTTTTTTTTTTTATACCTATTGATGTATTGCTCGTGATTTGAGTTGATGCTTTGTATATTGTTGGCTGATGAAACTCATGATGATATGGATGTATTTGTTGTTGCTTCTATGACATATTTCTATGATGATGCTATCAATTTATTTTTTTGTTGATTCACATGTGGAGCATGGTGGTGGTTGCTAGTGGTTTTCACGATCTTGTTGCATGATCTTCATTGTTGGGATGGTGATGGACAAGGTGTTGAGTGGCCATACACTAACATATCATATTTCTAGTTTTTATATTGTTGTTGCTATACATTGAGAGAGTATATCATTGCTCATGGGGTCCTTTTACTTGATTCATATGCTATATGGATCATATTGTTTCTCATTGTTGCCATGTACTCATGTTATATCATTATTTTGGGGATGCATATAGGTGAGAAATTTTGGGTGCAATCGTAGAATACATGTACCTTTATTGTTTTATCTTGTTGAAATATTTCTTATGGAGAGACCCATGGTGTCTAGTATGTCTTGTCATTAGCTATGTGTGTGTCAATGGAAGTCCAAGTCATGTATTATTTTGTATATCATTGATGTAGCCTCACTACATTGGGTGCATGACGTAAACTTGGGTCCATAGAAGTCTTAGTTGATGATAGGTGTAGAGGAGTCATATGTTCTTCCTATGTTCTTGTCGTAGCCATGTATTTTCTCTATGAAGCATTGTATGTAGTGTAATTCATTGTATATCAACGCTCAAAGTCAGTTAGAGTCATGGTTCATGAGGAATAATCTATTTCTCTTGGAAAGGAGGCTTATTGCAGTGAAGAGGATGTTTTTCTTCAACAAAAAAGAGTGTGTGATTGTAGCCCTATTACATGCTCAGGGGGGGAATGTTCAGTTTCAAATATTGCATGGCAATGGCTAGAGACATGTTGGTAGTTGTGCTTCTTGTTGCATATGTAAATTCTTGGTCTACATCAGTCCTATATCAACATGGTGTTGTGTATGACAGGGGGATAACCTCTCTCATCCGACACATTATTGGCATTATCTTCAATTGATTCGGGTAAATCTCTGCTACCCCTTTAACCAATACCTTTTACTTCGGCTGATGTTAGAATTGCATTTAATCAAAGCGTTAATGAACCAAAATGAACATCTACATGCTGTAAAGAAGAGGAACATAACAAGCATTAGAAACATAAGAGATTGATAACAGAGTTTGTCCAGGAGGGACTACGTTTCCGAGCCTCAGTGTCAAGATGGTGTAGGCCGCTGCATTAAGTGCTGGAAGAGTGATGATGTACATGGATGTTATTTTCTCTGTCATATAAGCAAAATTCCCTCACGCAGGAGTGTCTGGACCTCTCCACTGAGATGTTCCGCTACATAACTCTCATTCACAAAAAAAACTCCTATCAGTATGACAATAACTCACACATAATGACTATGATTATCCCGCCATAATGGAAACAAAGGGATCTCAATCAAACATACATGTGACAATGAGTATCCCGCAAACATGGCAGCAAAAGGATATCAAACAACATAAAACAATCCATGATAGAAATTAAATCTCACATCAAGAACAAAACAAGACCCACATCAAGCATAAACAAGGATCTATACAACACAATTCATCTCATAGCAAAGAGACAAAGAAGTACATGATCACACTACATATACCTCACATGCTAGAGCTATCTGAAGATAAAAATGATAAACTGTTAGATCTGGCTGTACCATCAATCTTGTGACGTTGAATATCCTAAAAACAATTGCTCACACATTAAATGCTGACACCTGCAACTTCACTTTGAAAGTGGTAAAAAAACATAAGCCTTCGATGGAATATCTGACTGAACCGTTGAACTTGTGTCGCCGAAAGGTGTAGGATCAACTGTCAATTTGCTGAATTCTAACAAAGTGAAAATCTGGGCCTTAGGGAATCTTTTAGATTCCCCCTAGATTCCTCAAAGATGTTGCTCCATAGGGAATATGGAATTATGCAACTCAAAACAAGAATCTGATCTCACCATTGAGATCCTTGCGAAATTTCGAGAAGAATGAGTATAAATTTGACCTCATGCTAACACCGGCGAATTTCAGCCTCTAAGGAATCTGAAAGATTCCCTCAAGATACTTGAAGATTCTCCTCCACAAGGAATCTGCAAAACCACTGCTCAAAAGGAAAATATGGGTGCACCATCGCGCTCCCTGCAAAATTCCAGTTAAAATGCATATAAATTTTAATACATTCTAAAAAATTTACCTCCTTGGATCAAAATATCCCCTTGCCATCAAACAGGAATCTGTCTCGAAATCTGTGCCTGCACTACCTCGAAATCTGTGCTCCAACCTCTACTGCCTTGGCAGTGGCACACTGGTGAAAATTCAGGTTTAAATAAAATATGTTGGTAGAGTTAACAAAGCCACTGTTGTGGCGTAGTGGTAAATTTCCGAATTGGTTGGGAGAAGGTCGGGCGGTCAAACCCCGCCCTCTCTCGGAATAGTGTCATACGGTTTTAAAAATGATGCGTTTAGATTTTTGAGGAGGGTTGGGTCCACATTGGGCGGCCCGCCCAACCAACCCCGCACGGTGGCATGTTTGTTTAAATGCGGTGGTTATATAACATATATATAACATATATGTTGTTATATGTTATAATCATATATGTGGTACGGTGTGAGGGGGCCGGTAGGGGTCATGGACCGCCAACCTTTAATTAATTTTTTGTTATAAAAAATGAAATGCGTGGATGGGGTGGCAGGGGTGGTGGCCCGCCACCCCCTTTTTTAAATTATTTTTTGATTTTATATAATAAAATTATTCATTTTGAAAATTCTCGAATATGACCATAGGAGTCAAATTAATGGGGCCACAAATTTTCTCGAAGTCCGGTTGGAATCTGGTGGCCGAAAAAATACGAAATTTCTGCCTCTTTAAGCCTGCCACATGGGTCGATCAACCCTATAACTTTGACCAGCTCTAACTTTCGCATACGAACTCGGTTTGACGAAGCGTTCACACCGTTGCGATCAGGACGATGGGATCTTCAACTTGAAGCTGGTCTGAGAGCAATCCAAACACTTTGATTTTTTAGATTTCATAAGCCCTCTTTGTCCTATGTGTGTCTCTAGAGCCACCTAGATCATCATCATTGTTATGGCCTTTTCCCATTGATGTAACAGGGGAAAATAATTTAGATGGATATAGATCAACTTCAAAGTTACAGCTTCAGAATTGGAGAGTGTATGGAGAGAAACCTCAGATGTTGGAGATCAGATTGATGTTGACATCAATACCAAAGGGGGAGCTTGTTGGGATTGATGTCAACAAGGTCTTGGTGTTGTTCATAATATGCCTTATGTCTACCTGATGATGACTAGGGATGAGTGTTTGAATTGTTGGTCTTGTTGGTTGGCATTGATGTCAACTTGGTTGTGGCATGACTTAGTGCAAGATTTGGAGGCTGAGTAGAGATGGTTGTAGGGCATGGTATGATGGCTTGTCGTAGGTTGATTATGTTGCTACATATATTGGAGCTACATATGTTCCCATATATATTGGAGGTATTTGGATGACTTGATGCTACCGTTGTAAGTGTCGTAATTGTTGTTATAGGTGTTGGATATGCTTCTACATGTGTTGGAAGAGTTGGAGTTGTTGCTACATGTGTTCATATGTTGTTTCATGTGTCTAATATGTTGCTACAAGTTTTAGATATTGTTCTATTACTTGATGTTCCAACTACAGATGTTGGAGATGTTGCTACAGGTGCTAGATATGTTTCTACATGTGCTGGAGGTGTTTGGATATGTTGTTATTATTTCTCTAGGAGTTGGAGGTGTTGGTCTTGATGAGGAGTTTTGCATACTAGGGCCTGCATGTCATTGAATTGTTACAAAGGTTCTTGACCTATGTCATCAATTTCAAAGGTGTCAAAGTGTGTGTGGAGGTGTGTCATGGTGTCCCCACTTTACTCCTAGATATCAACTCTAATGGTGGCTTAAACATATGTAAAACTTGATTTTTAAGGGATATACGTTGGTTTCCTTCACGTGAGTCGTGTATACCCAGGAATATACATAGATTTCATTCACAAGAGTTGTGTACACATCTTGGAAGTTTTTTTCTCCACATTCCTCACACATATCAGGTTAATTTATGGTTTTTCTAGCTTGTCTTGTTCAGAAATTTTCATGTAAAGGTTAGAAAAGGTCAAGGAGATTCTCGAAAGTGATTAAGATTGAAAATATATTTTATGAAGTGGAGTAAGTGGCTTGATGAAGTCAATGAGTTGAATCTAGATTAAATCTAGCATATGAACATAGATTGTGGAGCTCAGTAGTTCTTGGTAATTATTGAGTTGAGAACCTCAGTTAATCTATTTAGTGAATAAATATCATGATATTTGGATTGATTCCTTTAATGTTTTGAGTGAGTGTGAGTGTGGAGAATAGTATGCAAGTTGTGTGATGCAAAATTTTTTAAGCAGTTTGCATGTGTTGCAGCATATAGTAGAGTATGTTTCATCAAACATCTTGTATAGAGAGCAAGGAGAGGAAATAGTGTTTGGTTGCAGTGTGCAGAGATATTTTGTTGCAGTTTGAGGTGTGGATTTGGTATTTGATTGTGTGCTTTGAAGATATGTTGTTGTGGTATTCAAGTTGAGCAGTTATTTGTTCTAGTCTAAAATATTTTGAAACAAGAACCACATATAAAAGAGGAGTTGGAGGACTTCGGTGAAATCAATATAAATGATCTGCTTTCTAAATCCAATGTTGGTTGGATAGTTTTGAAGAAAATGTGCAAGTCTCATTGGTCTTGGTGGCTTCCAACAGATAAGAGTCTGTAGAGTTGAAAGTTCACGAGTATCCGGGCAAGGATCGTTGATTATGGTGGCCTTAAGCGGATGGTAGTATGTAGATACACATGATAAAGAGTCTCAATTTGATAGTAGTCATTTGAATATCCATGTAAGGAATTTTTTGACATAATAAAATATTTGAGTAGTGCAGTAGCAACGGGTAGTTTTTTTTCCCTGGAGAGGGTTTTCCACCAGAAATATCTATGTCCATTGTGTTGATTTCTTTGATGGTATTATGTTTATATTTGATGCTTTGATCTATGATTTTGTGTTTCAATTTATGCATGATTAAAGAATAATCATTTAGGGAAAAATTTATAAGTGCCTTCACAATTGATTCACCCCCCCTCTCAATAGCGATCTAGTTTCCAACAATGGTAACCTCATTGAAATCATAAGTAGTATATATGGTTGGAAGAAAGTCATCTAGCATGATAGAAGATAGAAAAAAACCATCATACATCATCTTCATTAGGAAGGAGCATTTGCAGGATGAGGATAATCAATATCCTCCGTTGGAATCTTCATTAGAAGGTTCACCTCTACTTGGAAAAAGCAAGCGTCTCGTTGATAGTCTATGTTATCACTCCACCGGATCTTCGAAGGCTGAGAAGGAGACCGAAAAAGGTAACCATAAAATCCTTTGGCCTAGTAGCTAGCCCTGCTAGGAAGGAGAGGGCTCTCTCCAATAGATCACAACCAAATTGACTGGATAATGAGGATTTTAGGCTAGGTATAATATCACTTGGGTTTGATTAATTGATTTTGGGTGTTCGATGGTGAATTAGGTCAGGGAAGAACTAGGTCAGGGAAATGAGGATCAGAATTGCAGAGATCTGATGGGGAAAGGTATGCACACACTTGGCACTTTAGGTATCAAGATGATTATTGCTAGGGTTTTCAAAAAGAGCATGGAAATCATGAATTCTTTTCAATCAGAAGAAAATGAAACACAACTATGATAATTCCTCCAAAACTGAGCATGAAAAAATGAATTTTCTTATTTAACTTAGGAATCAATCACATTGATATATTTCATGAATATAGAAAGCATAATAAATTCAAACATATGTAAACATAATAGGAAACACTACTAAAACACATTACCACAGGAATCCCACCAAAATAACAACAACTTTGTCTATTAGTTCCTGCCAAAAATGATTGATTACACTAGTGTTCAAAGATCAATTACACAGAATCCAACCCTTGCAATGACAAAGGAAATGAAATATATAGAAAAAAATAAAATTCTCCCACTCTCAGGGGTCAAATCCATGACTTGTGGAGTTGGTCCCCAAAGTCCACAACTGGAATCCTAATGACTAGGGAGGTCAACAAACTCATCCCTATCTTTGATGAAATTGGTTCACTTGACCCAAAATTACATATTTACTTGATATATCTACCTCTAGTAACTACAAACGATATAATTTCATTTAATTTTTACATTTACATCAGTAAATCTCCTTGAAATCCATCAATCAACTAAGAAAAAGTGAAAATTCTAAAGAAATCAACATATTGTAAAAAGTGTAGCGTGGGCCTTCAAATCAACTTTTGAGTGCCTTCATGAAGTCCAAATTGAGCCCAAGATGGCTCATTTGAAAGATCTTATAGCTTGGTTGTCAAAAATGTCCTCAAGCTCTTATAATTATGGAGGGAAGCTCCTAAAAAATGAAATATTCAAAGACTGGTAAAAAAGCGCAACGTGAGGCTAAAAAAGGTCGCAGAAAGGTGTTTTTAGGAGGTTTTCTGGATTTTCCACTTGTCAAAAGCTCAATTTTGGAGTGCCAGTGGTCAAAAATTTATCTAGAGACCATATTCTATCCATCCATGCAGATTTTTTAGCATTTTGGGGCCTCCAGAAAAAGCGCAGCATGGCTCATGTTTAATAAAACCAAAAAATTGCCCAAAAACATTCAAAATTGCTGGATTAAGTGCTGATGAATTATGTCAAGCTACCAAGGAGGCATCAGCAAGTAAGTCAAGTTTACCCTTCTCCTTTTGGCTGATTAGGTTTTCCTTGAGCTTATCCTTCAATTGCTTTACCTTGATATTGCAAATCTTGTTTCTAGTATTGTAGCGATCAACCATGTGCCTCAACATCTGATTGTGCTTGTTGACTCTATGAAGGAGCTTCTCCAGGTGTATGTTCACTCTCTCAAGCTAAAATTCTTTGTCATCATTGATTTCTCTTGCAATTATTTCCTCAAATATGAGTTCTTCTGCCTCATGTTTTTCTTGCTCTAGTGCTCTTTTAAGGCCCCTTGTTTTTGGTCTCTTCTTGGTGATTTAAGCCTCATCAGAATCAGAATCATCATGTGCCATCATTGTTTTGCCTTTGAAATCTTGCCTCTTTGCCTTCAACAAGTAAATTTACAAGAGTACTTGTTTGTCACTCAACTATTTATTTTCTTGTTCAAGGAAGGAGATGACAAATTATGCCCTTGCCAAATTATCTTGTAGCTCTCTAATTTTGACAGCTTTCCCTTTGATGACCAGGTTTAAGGCTTCATGATTATCTTGGAAATCCAAGTCCACCAGGTCAAACACCTTTTCTTCCTCATGGTGAAAAACTTCTTTTTCTTGGACAACTGCCTCCTGCTTCTTTTGATATCCATGTTTTGCTGATGTAGAAGGCAAGGCCCCTTCCACAATATGTGGATAAAACACTTGCCCATGTCCTCTCTGATAGGTTTTTACCTCTTTGTCATTTTTAGTTTTCTTCACTGTAGCCTTGCTAGATAACCTAGTTTTATTGTGAGAAACTGATTCTGATGGTGGAATAGGTCTTGCAGCGTGATTTGGTGGTGTAGTGAAGACCTCTGTGTCAATGGAAGTCTCCCATGCAATGTTCAACTACTTGAGGTGATGGAGGACAATGATTTCAATGAATGAAAGATGAAAGGGATTGTTCATTTTAAGCTCATATTCTTTTTTCTGCACTATGTAGGCCATCTTATCAATGCTCTTGTACAAATAGTAGGGAAGGTTGAGAAATTTCACCCTAGTGAAATGCATGAGTAACCTGATGTGATAGCTGTGCAACGTGGAGCATTAGAGACACAGGGATAAATGGATGGGTATATTGATGGTATAAATTATTAGGACTAGAGATTTTAACCATGGGGGATGATTCACCATTTTTGGGGTAAAAAGGTAAAAATATTAAAAAATAATAAAATAATAAAACTACTTTTTGAACTTGTATTTTAAACTTATCTCCCTAAGCTTTTACTCAAATTTTGAGCGGGAGTACTCGCTGGATGCAAAATTTAATTCCACATCCAAAGTGTACCCATGTTTCATACTTTTGATGGACCTTGCTACACGAAAAATGAGAAATACATGAAAAAACAAGATTGCAATCACGTTTTTCATGTATTTCTAATTTTTCATCTAGCACGGTCCATCAAAAGTATGCAACATGGGTAATCCTTGGATCAAGAATCAAACTATGCATCCAACGAGTGTTCCCACTCGAAATTTGAGTAAACCCAGAGGGAGATAAGTTGAAAATACGAGTTCAAAAAGTAGTTTCTTATTTTTTTCCTCTAAATTTTGATGATGTAATAAAATCTAAATTTGTTATTTCCACTATTATTTTATAATTTCATTAGGAGGCCCATTTAAGACCTTAAAATTCCCCTAATGAATATACCCTCACAAGTGAAATATTTCATGATGATCTTCATCATGGGAGCAAACCTATTAAGCAACTAAACAAAAGGAAAGATTTTCTTGATGTTCTCTTTGTATGGTGCTTCGAGGTGAGGTTCATACAGCTGGGCATCCAAAACCACTTTTCACCTACATTGGGTATCCATGTTTTTGTTGCAACTATATCTATATAAATGGTGAATGTCACCCTTGCAATGGTCATTTGGTCTTTTTGTAGGTTGGTGATGAAAACCCTGGTCAAATTAGGATGGCTCTGCACTGTTTGGACCATCTCACAAAACTCAAAACAACCTACATGCTGGAAAAATTTCACTACTAAGGGTGATGAAATCAATTCCCTAGTGTCTGATGGCTCTAGCCTCAATATTCTCCCTCCTTTATTGTAGTTTTTCTTCTCTTCTTTTGTGGTGTTTCTCTCCTCCCCCATGATTTTTCTTTCATCCTCCATTATGTTCAGTTTTTTCTAGAAACCCTAGGGGAGAAGGGGAAGGAAAAGGGAGTAGGATTATAGGGTTAGGGAGTTGGGATAAGTGAGGGAAAATTTAGGGAAGTGTGTAAGGGAGTTAGGAAGCTTAGGGAAGTGATGGGGAGTTGAAATGATAAGGGAGATAGGGTAGGGAATTCAAATACAGGGAGGTAGTCTAGCTACCTAGAAAAGTGAAACATAGGGATAGGGTTTTAGGGAATATATTTTAGGAATGGGAAATGAGGGGATGTGAGGGTAGTGGGGAATGAATTAGAGTGTGATGGATGTAGATGGGTCTAGGGAAAATAAAATTAACCTCACAAAGATGAAAACTAGGGTTTAATTACTAGAACATGACATGGATAGTAAAGGAGAGGTTTCCACCATAAACTTATTACCATGAGCTGAAAGGAGGAGCTATGAGGATGTAACTTACTTGCAAATGGGTGAAGAAAACTTTGTTTATTGTTTAGAACTCTTGGAGACAAGTTTTTATGCAGTGGCACCTTCAGTGCAAAAAGCGCAACGAGCTTGAGAAAGGCGCAGTGAACATTGAGAAAATCGCAGCGTGCCCTTTGAAAAAAGCGCAGCACCTATGGAAAAAGCGCAATGATGGATCTTGAAACTCTGTTTTTTGGTGGAAAAAATGGTTTTTGACTTGAATAAATTGAAAGATCGATGCTGGAGAATGCAAATGAATGACTTTTGTTCTTTGAGGGCCTTTTATACTTGGAGAAATATCTTTAAATAGACATGGACCCACATTTCCTTTTCTCAAAATCAACTTTACATTGCTTTTTTACCTTTAACCTTTGAAATTTATCTTTTGATGGCTTAGGAGCACTGAATGGATTTTTGGAACCTTGATCATTTGCTGATGGATATTTTAGTTTTTGCAGCTACTTGGAACTTTGAAGTACTTATTACAAATTAGGAACATAAAATTGCATTTTGCTTTGAAATCAAATTTACTAATGAAATTTATTTATTGCCACTCCTTCACTTACTAGAATTTATGCATGAAATGATGATTTGATGACTTTGGAACCCTAAGACCTAATGGATACTATGACTGAATGCAATCATGATTTATATGAATGTAATGATTATGACAACTCATGAATGATGGTACACTCAGTTGAGAGGTAAAATGAGCCAACAAGTAGTAAAATTTTGGAAGGAGTAAAATCAGGCCTAGATCTACATCTAGTAACCAAATTTTTGCATGATGACCTCATGGAATGACAAAAATATGAAAATGGAACCCTAAAAAGACATGATAAGATTCTATTTGATCACTGGTGGCAAGATGCAAAAACTGACACTAACATTGGCTCCAGCTGGGGATGGAAGCTCCTTGGAGGTGTCAAGAACACCATAGAACAAGTAGCCTAACCATTGGGCATGGATTCAAAAGCTAAAACCAAACTTAAATATGAAAAATTGATATAATACACTGACTCAAAAGTGACTGACTTGAATTTGAGTAAACTTTGAAAACAACATAAAACCAATGAAAATTTATGGCCTTCACCTTGGGTTCCAAGCTCCAATGATTCTCCGCTTCACACTTTGCTAAAAAGTTAAACTAATATATACAATGGAATTGGGAAATATGAAATCTACATAAGAAAAGATAATGCTTAAGGAGCCTACCATTGACTGGTCCTCCTAAACACTCTTCCCCATTCATCTCCTTCAATATGAAAGCATGTTGTACGCGAAAGATTGAGATATTGTATGGCCCTTTCCACGGGTTATCAAATTTTCTGTGCTTCCCTTTTTCCTCATTCCTTGCATCCCATCGGAGGACCACATCTTCAATATTAAAATCATCTACCTTTGTCTTGCGGTCATATACCTTCTTTATCTTTTCATGAAGCTTTGAGGTGTTCTGAAAGACCTCATCTCTTGTTTGCTAAAGATGGATCATCTGATTGATCCAACATTGTACATCATTCTCTTCACTTCCTACTTCTTGTAACAATTTCATGACTGAGACTGCAAGTGATGTAGGAAAAACAATATCTACAACATAAACCAACTAAAAATGGTACATTCCTATTGATTTCTTACTACTCACCCCGTCCTCCCACAAAGCATTAACAAGATTTTTGTGCCAGTTCCTCTTGTTTTCCTCCATCATCTTCTTTATGATATTAATCAAATATTTATTAGAATATTATGCTAAGACATTACCTTGTGGATAATACGTGGTTGAGTGCCCCAATTTGATGTTGTACTCGTCACAAAACTCAACCATTCTCTTCGACTTGAATGCAACCGCATTATCAGTAATGATATTATAAGGAAAACCAAAATGAGACAAAATGTTAGTCTCCAAAAACTGAATAATTACTAAATATGTTGCTTGCCTTGTTGGGATCGCTTCAATCCATTTGGTGAAGTAGGCGGTGGTCGTTAAGATTCATTTATGTTTTGCAGATAATGTAGGGTGAATCTATCCAATGAAGTCAAGGCCCCACTGCTAAAAAGGTGCATGTACTGAAATATGTTGCAAAGGTAATGGAAGAATTTTTATTTTACCTTGAAACACCTGACACTCATGGAAAATCATCATTTTTTTATACAAATCTGTAAAAAGAGTTGGCCAATAATATCCCACCCTCAACGCTTTGTTAACCGTGGTTTTCCAAAACAGGTGGCCTCCACAATCTCCCCTATGGAAATCATTCATTACTTCTTTGGCTTCATTTTCAATTAAAGAGTTCAGCAAAATACCTCCTGGGTCTTTCCAATAAAGAGTGTTGCCCAAAATGTAGTATTTGGAAGCCTTCAACTTTAATGACCTACCCTTACTCTTAGACATGTCTGGGGGAGGATTTAAATGCTAAAGAACATATATAATGTCTAAATACCAAGGAGACGAAAGAAAAATATCATATACCTGTATGAGAGTGACATCCTCTTCTTCATCGAAAAAATCTGAAATGAGGTTGATGCCTAGAGCATGTAAATTTGACTCAGCCATGAGCTTTTTTAGTCCTTGACATTTGATCAGCTTTGTGGGCTTGATATCGAGGTCGTATTCTAACATTGCTGCTATCAACTTCCCTCTTATACCTTCCGGATAAGTCTGCATAAGAACATCTTTTACTGCTGCATTGGGGACATAAGCTAGAATATGTAAATGTAAAATGTATTCACGGAAATCCTTCAATGCCTTTACCAAATCCAAGGCTTGCTTCTCAATGATATTGTACCGAAGGGCTGCATCCCTGATGGTACGATTGAAGAATGTAATGGGTTGCTTGGTCTTATCCTTCTTTTGCATCAAAACCGCAACCAAGGTATGCTCGGAGGAAAATGAGAATATAATAAAATCAATAGAGTAATTAGGGATGATTAAAACATGGGTTGTAGTTAAGGCAAACTTCACTAAGTTAAAATAATTTTTGGCATCCTCAAACCACTTTACCTCATTGTCCTTCTTTAACATGTTGGTCATTTCTCGAAGGTGCTCAACCAGATTTGGAATAGATATTTGTAATAATTTCATCTTACCATTGAAAGATTGGATTTCTTTCTTACTACACAGAAAGTCAATTTGTTGAATAGCCTCAACCCGAGAAGGATCAATCCGGATACCATCCTTGGAGATGATGTGACTGAGAAGTTTTCCCTCCTCCATGGAAAAAAGGCTATTTTTTGGATTAAGAGAAATTATGAATTTCCTGCATTTCTAAAATACAATTCTTAAGTGATACAAGTGTTCATCATCAGAATGAGAGAAAACTGTCAAATCATCAAGATATACAACTAAGAAAACATCTTTCTCATCTGCAAAGGATATTTCCATCGCCCACTGAAAGGTGGCCCTTGAGTATGTATGGCATATTATCATACTTAAATGTGCCCCAAGGTGTCGTGAAGGCATTTTTGTCTTGGTCCTTCTCATGCACTAAAATCTGATTGTATCCCGAATATCCATCAAGAAGCGACATTCGGGAAGCTCCAACCACTCTCTGTAGGATGTGATCCATTTTGGTAAGGGGATAATTATCCTTAAGAGACACCTTGTTTAAGCTTCTGAAATCAATGCAAAGCCTTATTTCTCCAATTTTCTTCCTTACTAGAACTAGATTTGATATCCAGTTAGAAAATATGATAGGAACAATGATGTCGGAATTATAAAGTTTGTTCACTTCCTCTTCTATCAATGGCAACAACTTCAGGTTTGATTCTTCTTAGCTTTTGTCTGAAGGGCTTTTGGTCGGGATTATTTGGAATGGCATGTTGGATGATATTATTATCATAAAATTTCAAGTCTGCATAACCCAAGCAAAGACATCCGAAAATTCAGACAATAAATCAATGTATTTTTCTTTTACCTCAAGAGATAAAGACTTGGACAGAGTGACCATCTTAGGCTTGTTCGTTGTTCTGGTGTTCACATCCTCCACACCTTTCTCTGTAGGAACCAATGTAGGCTTCTTAGAAACATCATCCTGATCAAAAAATTATTCCAAAGGTATGAGACCTCTTGGAATATTGTTATCCTTCAGCTGTAATATATCAACCTGAGTGGCTTCGATGACTTGATCATCCTTGTCATTAACTTCTTCAATAAAATAATTCTCAAATTCACCTTCATTTTTAAGAAAATTATTTACCTATTTTTCATCCCAAAACACTTACCAATACTGCAAGTTGTTAGAGAAAGTCGGCCGATGTTTAACATGGATTTCAAACTTCTCATTGGAAAATATGGGGATATTGAAATTAATTGTTGTTGTAGCAAGCAAATCTGCCATAAGATTCTGACTTCTCGACACTAATGACAATGTATATTTGGGAAACATATTTAGGATATGAAGTACATCATTCTTGTATGCTCTCATTCATGGATGCTTGGCCTGGTATTCCCATTTTACCTATTTTATCACAATTTTGGAGTCACCATAAAATAAAATTCTTCTTGTGCCCAACTTTTTTAGGATTTTGAGGCCGGTGATCAATGCCTCATATTCTGCCTCATTGTTAGAAAAATCAAAAGCCAACTTATATGAACATAATATTACATTTTTTTGAACTTTACCTTGTTGATGAAGAGGAATGTGGATCCAAATTCCAATGTATATCCCGTCTTTCCCCAAGGCACCATCAAAATCCATGGTTCCAAGACCATTTTCATCATCTAGATGTTGGAATTATAATTTCTATTATGTTTCATCTTTCCGAGCCACTTCCTCATTCTGTTCTGAACTTTTCTGTACCTTATCTGATGACTTCTCTGAAGAACTAGGCAGATTGCCTTTTCCCTCATCTAAAAACTGCTCTGACACAATTGGAAATTTGCGAAATATCTTCTACTTCTACAATATGACTATCTACATCATTCAAACCTCTATCATTGAAAAAAATAAATGATTCAAGATTTGTATGTACAACATTAATTGGATGAATGTTAGGCTTCTCTTTGCCAGTAATAATTTATTTCATCTTCGTTTCCCAGTACAAATTTCTTAATTGTCTAAAAATTGGGATGGTAACATAAGAGATATCTAGTTGCAAAGTGCCTCTCAACTTCACTCCCGAAGATATTGAAAACAACATACCAAACCATGGCGGTATATAATCTACCACCACATCCATCAAGACACTATTTGTTGGAATTTGTTCAAGGGAAACTACCAAATATTTATGAAACCAAGATAACGAACTCTACCCGAATCAAAGGAATACAGGTCATGGTAAGGACGAGTTATATCTAGGCCTAATTTATACATAATGGCTTTAGGCATAAAATTATGGGAAGCTCCAGAGTCGAGCATGGCATTGTGAAGGATACATTGATGAATTCTCATACTCAAATAGAATGGGGGAACTCACTATCCTCTAACTGACAATCTATGGCTGGACCAAAAATGAGTTCAGGTTGGTCATCTTTGACATTTACCATATCAGATAAAGGATATACTTTCAACATTATGGCTACGTGAGACTTATACTGATTTTTTTTTTACAAGTTCAGTTAAAGGGACAAAGACTTTTAATTTAGATATTTCAGTTTCTAAGCTAAAAGGAATAGATTTTTCTACCTCTTTAATGATGATGTCTCTCTTGTCGGGCTGATCCTTTGGTGTAGGTTCCTTCTTCTGACTGTATTTTTCTTTGCTTAGTGTGCTTTTAGATGGATGATTAACCTTGCTCTAATTTTCAACTGCAAGTTTTTTTCCTTTGTTCTAATTACCTTGAGGATTTTGCTTTTGTTAAGTATCTTTTTGTGGGATGCCCGCTTCTGAATAGGATTGACTGGGACATCTCTACTCCTCAATGAGTATTGCCTCTATTGTGAGCTGAGTTCATTCAAATAACCCCGATGATAATCATCAGACTCAACCTCCAACTCATGATCATTGGCTAGTATGTAATCTTCATCCTTAGGCACATCTGTCTTCTCAACATATTCTTCATTTTCTGTAAAAAATATGGGTTGGCCATTAGCTGTAAAAAGTGATTCTCTTCAAAAATTGGATCTTCTTATTCTTTCTCAACTCCTTGAGCATAATTTTGCTGCAAGGTTGTTTGAATATGTTGTTGCTGTGCTGGTTGCTCAGGAGCCCTTTGTTCTCTTTGTTTGATCCTAAATTGAGGCTGTTGTTGCTGTCCTTTGAACTTAGGATTTCTAACAAGTGATTCCAGCTGTATTTCTGTGACGGGCATTCTGTCAACCATTCTCTCAACTGTCCTTATCAAAGTGTCCAATTTTACCTCAAAGGATGAGGATGATTCTTCTTTGATGGTTACTTTTCTCTCACCCTTCATCTTTGAATTTTTAATCGATAAGTTTGCTTCCACATTGACTGCATTCCTCTGCATATATTTTAATGTTGCAAGATTCCTCTCTTGCAATTGGTATGCCATGTCCCAATCAAAGCCATCCGATAATGTAAGATATGCAAACTTGGAGGAGGTTTGATCTCATTTGGAATTGAATTGTATACTCGGTTGAAACGAGCGGTGAAATCCTAAACTGTTTCATTTGGGTTCCTTTTCATATTATCATATTGAGAAAGAATCTGCAAGGGGTTATTCTTCACCGCCCATCGGGCTATGAAGGCATCTATCAAATGATCTGGAGTGGCTATCAAATTTGCAGTCAAATATCTAAACCAGGTTTTAACATCTCCTGAAAAGCTCTGAACTATGATTCTCATCTTGGCATCATCAGCATCTATTTCTTCAAGGTCGATAAAGTCGGTGACTTTGACTATCTGTTGTTTTGCACTGATTTGAGAACTCTCATCAAAGAGAGGGATTCTTTGGCCATAGCCTTGTGGTAAGGCATTGAGTTGAGCTGGTAGAATCAAGGGTGAAAATCTGGCCATGAATGCTGCTGAGTGAAGTACATGAGTGACAATGGAAGGATTTGACTAAATGGGTAATGAAGTAGAAGGTGTAGATGAAGAAGCAACAACTGACTGGGATTGTGTCGGAATATGTAATGAATCTTTCTGGTATTGGATAATGGCATTTTCGGATGTGTATTGAAATTTATTAGCTAACTTTTCAAACCTATAGAATTTACTCCATAATTTTGTGTCAAAGTCTGATCCAGATTTAGTGTCTTCAGAAAGTAAATTATATTCGAGTTTTAAGGAATCAAAATCTACCTCAGAGAATGAATTTACTTCAGATAGTCTTAATGGATCAAATACTATATCAGACAGTGAGGTTTCAGAATTTGATCAAAATAAAGACAACTCAAATTTCAAATCAAAATGTATGTCTTCGAGAGATAAAAATTTTGCAGGTAACGAGGAAGATCTTACCAATGGAGAAGGATTTAACTAAAATTTTGTGTGTTGAGATCTCTACTTCTTAACAAGTCTCTCTGGATCTTCAACTAGATCA
This sequence comes from Pinus albicaulis, assembly GCA_034641835.2. Classification (NCBI taxonomy): domain Eukaryota; kingdom Viridiplantae; phylum Streptophyta; class Pinopsida; order Pinales; family Pinaceae; genus Pinus; species Pinus albicaulis. The sequence continues at coordinate 491,841,179 of CM076579.1, read as the reverse complement.
GCTGGATGAGGATCTGGATTTGATCTGGTGTATCTTCTCAAAGGCAGAATGTTCACTATTTCTGCAACTTGATTCTTTGCAAATTTCATATCAGCCTTCACGAAGACTTAGACCAATCACCCATAGGCCTAGAATTCGATGAAATTATGGTAAAATTAGGGAGGATCTGTCACTTTCTTCCTAAGTATGGTCGCCAAGATGTTAACACTCTACCAGACCTCCTAAGGCTGAGAAGGAGACCAGAAAAGGTAACCATTGACTGCTTTGGCCTAGTAGCTAGCCCTACTAGGAAGGAGAGGACTCTCTCCAAGGGATAACATCCAAATTGATGGGATAATGAGGATTTTAGGCTAGGTAGAGTAGCACTAGGGTTTGATTGATTGATTTTGGGTGCTAGATGGTGAATTAGGTCAGGGAAGAACTATGTTAGGGAAATGAGGATCAAAATTGCAGAGATCTTATGGGGCAACATAGGCACACACTTTAGCACTTTAGGTATCAAGATGAGTATGAGAGACTGCTAGGGTTTTCAAAAAGAGCATGGAAATCATGAATTCTTTTCAATAAGAAGAAAATGAAACATAACTATGATAATTCCTCCAAAACAGAGCATCAAATAATGAATTATGCTTATCTAACTTAGATCTCAATCACATTGAGAGATGGCATGAATATGGAAAGCATAATAAATTCAGACATATGTAAACATAATAGGAAACACTGATAAAACACATTACCATAGGAATCCCACCAAAATAGCTGCAACTTTGTCTATTAGTTCCTACCAAAAATGATTGATTACACTAGTGTTCAAAGATCAATTACACAACATCCAACCCTTGCAATGACAAAGGAAATGAAAGATATAGACTAAAAAAAACTTATCCCAGTCTCAGGGGTCGAGTCCATGACTTGTGGAGCTATTCCCCAAAGTCCTCAACTGAAATCCTAATGACTAGGGAGGTCAACAAACTAATCCCTATATTTGATGAAATTGATTCACTTGACCCAAAATTACATATTTACTTGATGTATCTACCTATAGTAACTATAGAAGACATAATTACATTTAATTTTTACATTTACATCAGTAAATCACCTTGGAATCCATAAATAAACTAAGAAAAAGTGAAACTTCTGAAGAAATCATCAGACTATAAAAAGCGCAGCGTCCTTGTAAAAAACACAACGTGCTTGGAAAAAAGCGTAGTGTGGGACTTCAAATGAACTTTTGAGTGCCTTCCTGAAGTCCAAATTGAGCCCAAGATGGCTCATTGGAAAGATATTCTAGTCTAGTTGTCAAAAATATCTTCAAGATTTGAAAATGATGTAGTGAAGCTCCTCAAAAATGAAATCTCTTGATACTGGTCAAAAAGCGCAACGTGAGGCTGAAAAAGGTGGCAGAAAGGTGTTTTAGGAGGTTTTCGGGTTTTTCCACCTATCAAAAGCTCATTTTTTAGAGTGTCAGTAGTCAAAAATTGATGTAGAGACCATTATCTATCCATCCATGCAAATTTTTAGCATTTAGAGCCCTCCAGGAAAAGCGCAGCGTGGCCCATGTTGCGCTTTTTGCAAGCTAATCGTGCAAAAAGCTTGAAAAAATTGACCAAAATGCTCAAAAAAACAAAAAATTGCCCAAAAAACATTCAAATTTTTTGGATTAAGTGTTGATGAAGTATGTCAAGCTACCAAGGAGACATCAACAAGTAAGTCAAGTTTACCCTTCTCCTTTTGGCTGATTAGGATTTCCTTGAGCTTATCCTTCAATTGCTTTACCTTGATATTGCAAATATTGTTTTTGGTATTGTAGCGGCCAACCATGTGCCTCAACATCTGATTGTCCTTTTTGGCCTTATGAAGGAGATTATCCATGTGTATGTTCACTCTGTCAAGCCAAACTTCTCTGTCATCATTGATTTCTCTTTCAATTCTTTCCTCAAAGGTGAGTTCTTTTGCGTCATGTTTTTCTTGCTCTAATGCTCTTTTTAAGGCCCCTTGTTTTTGGTCTCTTATTGTTGATCTAAGCCTCATCCTCACCAGACTCATCATGTACTATCACTTCTTTGCCTTTGACATCTTTCCTCTTGCCCTTCAACAAGTCCATTTCCAAGAGTACTTGTTTGTCACTCAATTGTTTGTTTTCTTGTTCAAGGAAGGAGATGACAAATTGTGCCCTTGCCAGATTATCTTGAAGCTCTATGATTTTGGTATATTTCTCTTTGATGACCAAGTTTAAGGCTTCATGATCATCTTGGAAATTCAAGTCCACCAGTTCAAACTCCTTTTCTTCCTCATGGTGAAGAGATTCTTTTTATTGGACAACCGCCTGCTGCTGCTTTTGATATCCCTATTTCGCTGATGCAGAAGGAAAGGCCCCTTCCACAATCTATGGAGAAAACACTTGCATATGTCCTCTCTGATAGGTTTTTACCTCTTTATCCTTTTTAGTTTTCTTCACTGTAGCCCTGCTAGATAACCTATTTTTCTTGTGAGAAACTGATGTTGATGGTGGAATAGGTCTAGCAACCTGATTTGGTGGTGTAGTGAAGACCTCTACGTCAATGAAAGTCTCCCATGCGATGTTCAACTACTTGAGGTGATGAAGGAAAATTATTTTAATGAGTGAATGATGAAATATACTATTCATTTGAAGCTCATGTTTTCTGTTCTGCACTATATAGGCCATCTTATCAATGCTCCTGTACAAATAGTAGGGGAGATTGAGCAATTTCACCCTTTTGAAATGCATGAGTAACCTGATGTGATACCTGTACAACGTGGATAATCTTCTCTCACAAGTGAAATATTTCATGATGGTATTCATCAATGGAGCAAACCAATTAAGAAATTGACCAAAAGAAAATAATTTCTTGATGTTGTCTTTTTATGGTGCTTTGAGGTAAGGTTCCTACAGCCGAGCATCCAAATATTTAGTTTTGAACCAATTTTCACCTACATTGGGTATCCATGTTGCTGTTGGAATGATGTATGTAGAAATGGTGAATTTCACCCCTGTAATGGTCACTTGGTCTTTTTGTAGGTTGGTGATGAAAACTCTAGTCAAATTAGGATGGATATGCACTCTTTGGACCATCTCACAAAACTCAAAACAACCTACATGCAGAAACATTTAACTGCTAAGGGTGATGACATCAATTCCCTAATTTTTTATGGCTCTAGCCTCAAGATTCTCCCTCCTTTATTGTAGGTTTTCTTCTCTTCTTCTGTGATGTTTCTTTCCTCCTCCATGATGTTTCTCTCCTCCTCCATTATGTTCAGTTTTGTCTAGAAACCCTAGGAGATAAGGGGAAGGAAAATGGAGTAGGATTATAGGGTTAGGGAGTTGGGATAAGTGAGGGAAAATTTGGGGAAGTGTGTAAGGGAGTTAGGAAGCTTAGGGAAGTGATTTGGAGTTGAAATGATAAGGGACATAAGTTAGGGAATTTAAATACAGGGAGGTAGTCTAGCTGCCTAGAAAAGCGCAGCATAGGGGTAGGGTTTTAGGGAATATAGTTTAGGAATGGGAAATGAGGGTATGTGAGGGTAGTGGGGAGTGAATTATAGTGTGAGGGAGGTAGATGGGTTTATGGAAAAAAAAATTAACCTCACAAAGATGAAAACTAGGGTTTAATTACTATAACATGACATGGATAGTAAAGGAGAGGTTTCCACCATAAAATTATGACAATGAATCAAAGGAGGAGCTATGAGGATGTAACTTACGTTCAAATGAGTGAAGTGTTGGCCAGTGACTGCACACAAGGTGGAGAAGTGGGCCCCTTCTTAAATTCCTGATTGAATATCACAAAACTCCATACGTTTACCATTGCACTCCTTCGCAAAACCCCTGATGTGATTAAACCTTAGCCCTTTTCACCTTTCTGCATGAACCTTTATAATCAATAATTCACTCCTTTCTACTCTAAACCTTTATCGACACCCATATACCTTTTCGCATCGCGCATCACATTTCGCACATCAAAACCATTTACCCTCCGCTGCTCATATGTTAAACCTTGTGATTTGCGATATGCGAGCAACCCCACCTTCGTCTTAACACGTCAGCTCTTCACCATCGCAATCGCAGATCGCATATCATACCATTTACCCTCTGCCTTCCCTTAACAAATCTCTGATTGTGATTTCCGATATGAGTTCAGGCCCCACTTTCTTCATACCACGTCATCTCCCACTCACCGCACATCGCTCATCGTAGGGTATAACCCTTACCCTCCGCTTCTTATCACAAAACACTTCCTATTGCGATTTGCGGGCGGGCTTCACCTCCTCACCACGTGATCAAAGCCCTTCCATGGCCTTTGTCCCACTCTTTTCAGTGTTAATCATCATGCTAAATCCACCATTACTTCTGCCATCTCCCCTTCATCTCCGCTCTCTATCATATATGTGACGGATCATGATCTGTTTTGGCCCCCATATCACCTTCTGAAGGATAACACCGATGGGGTCCAAAATGGCCGATTTTGGAAACCGCCTCTGCTACTACATGTCAGCCCACAGTGAGTTTGCAACCTCCCCATCCAATACCATAAATTGGACATCCCCCCCTCCAAAATCCGGTCTCCATTTTCGCAAGTCCTACACAACATGGGTTTTTGGGTGGAACAAGTGCAGTTAGGGTTTATTAAATCACCCAAGAACTACCTGTCAAAGAGTGAGGCACGCGCAATGTGACTGGCCGTTCCATAACGGTTAGTGGAAATCATGAGAACAAGGGAGTGGAGGCTTTCAATAGTAGGTGGAATCAAGTGATGGAAGTCAGACTGCCTACCTGTTCATGGCCATTTCTCGCTACCCCATTTTTAAGATTCCGAAATTTGGCCTCCGTGGCCAACTATGCAGTTTCTTTTTACTGTTTGATTGTGATGTTCTGCTGGTGAAATATCGATTTCACCCGATTCTATTTTGATTTTATTATTATAGGAGTGATTGCTTGATGCACCAGGCCTCACACTAGATCTGTATCCACCATCTACCCCCACCTCTAAATCATATGGTTGTACCGGGTTTCCTTTTGAACAAGTATGCCCCCTTGGCCCTCCCTCAGCCTCTAAATGATATGCCGCAAGACTATCTAGAGCGGTTGCCTCAGTTCACCAGGGAAGATAATTCTTCTGCGCAGAGACATATTGAAACCTTTTGCACCTTCGTTGAGAATGTGAATGTAGAGCACTTAGATGTTGTATTAAGGCTTTTTGTCCAATCATTAAAGGGAGAATCCCATAAATGGTTCAAGGCTCTAGCCAACAACGCAGTCCATGCTTGGGAAGAAATGGAAAATTTCTTCACATTAAAATGGGGAGAAAAGAGGGACCATGGATACATTCTCACTGAGTTCAATTCTCTAAAGAAGAGACACAATGAGGATGTAACATAATTCATAGAGATTTTCAATAAGCTCTATAATAATCTTCTAGCTGAAATAAGGCCTCCCCAAGTAGCTGCTGAGGTGGTCTTTGCAGGATCTTTCGAACTAGAGTTTGGGTTCATCCTAAGAGAAATAAAATCCACATCTCTAGATCAGATCCAGACTAATGCATTGGAGGTAGAAGAAAACTTTGTTTCTACTGGTAGATTCAAGGGGAAGACATAATATGAAGCCAAAAGAAATAACAGGGAGGAGGCTTCTACTTCTAATCAAGAGAGGGAATCACAAGAGTATAATATTGAAGAGATGAATAACCTAATCAAGAACCTCTCAAACAAGTTGGTTAAGCTTGAATTGGAGGCACAAGATTCCCCTCCTTGTCCCAAACAAATGATTCCTAACCTAGGGTTTAATCCTCAATATCAGAAACCCCCTCTGTAGTTGTTGCAGTGGGAGAGGAAAGAACAAAAAGATCACATCCAAACCCCTCTATACTTGGAGGGAGAAGTGGAGGGACAGGCCGAGTAAGTCATAGATAGCCAAGAATATCAATTCCTCGCTTACTCTGATGATGAGGAGGGTAAAATCATCCTACAAGGGGAGCAAGAAGAGAAGGAAATCCCTCCAGAAGACCAATATATTGACAATTATTGTAGATAGTTCCTGGATTTCATGCAAGCTCAACTCCATAAGAAGTATGAACTCAAGTCCTTCAGAAAGAGAACCTGAGGGAAAGAACAAGTCAATATCAAAAGAACAAACCCCTCCTAGTCCTGCTAGTAAAGGGAAGAAGCCATTAGAGAAGTCAACCCCTCATAAGGCCATTGCATCCACTTTCATAAAGCAAGAAGCTGATCCTCCCAAAAATGATAAGTCCACATCTATACCCTTGAAACTACCCAACCCTCCTAAAGAGAAGTTCAAAGAATCCATTACACAAAAAGGGCCCACACCCTTTAATATCCAATAAGAATGAACCATGAAGGTTTTCGGATTGCATGTAGAAAGCCAATTCCTAGCCTGCTCTGAAGATGAGGGAGGTGAGCTTACCCTCCATGAAGAAGGGGAAGAGCTGGAGTGTTTCCCATAAGACATCACTAAAAATCAACAACAGTATGGTGATCCGAAAATAGATGCAACATAGCTTAATTGTCTAGATCCACAAGAGCATTCTCAGCAAGCAACATTTCCTTAAGAGATTAAAGACCAGTCATATTTTCATGATGAATACCATCTCTCAAATTCTCCTTCATTAGTACAATAGATTTTTACAAATCATGTTCCTTCACCCGAAATTAACAAGAGTTTGCAGCTCCCTTGCAAGCTTCTGTGTGACAAATAAAAAGATAAAAAATACTCAGATCACTTGACTACTGTGGATAGTGAGGAAATAAAATTGGTTCCCTTGCTGTTTGAAGAGAGCCACTTTCAACACATAGGCAAAGCAGAAGTTTGGAATGAGGTTTTTTTCCTATTACAAATCTTCTAGAAGATCTTATGTTGCATATTTACCATGGCCCTTTGGTCAATGTATTCCAGTCATCAGTAAAGGAAGAAGATGATGTATGTATCAAGATGTTTGTCCTACCATGGCAAGGTAAAGTAAAAAATTGTTTTTAAAATCTTCCAGCTGATAGCATGAGAAATTTTCATCAATTCATGCAAGTTTTCCTAGGTCAATGGGTAATCATTAGAAATTTATTTCTTATCATAGAAGAATATGGACATGTAAAAAGGCAGCCTGGGGAGACAATACATTATTTTTCAGCCAGGTTCAATAAGGTGTATCATTCAATACCTATTGTTAGATGGCCACCCCCAGGAGTAGCTCTCTGGCACTACGCAAATTATTTTAATCCAAAGATGGCATTCCAATTAAGAGAAAGAGACACTACAACCTTTGAAGAAATGAAAAATGTTGCATTTGAGGTGGATGTAAAATTGTTGAACAAAGATGAAAAGTTTAAAACAAAGGAAGAATTGATCTCGTTTGATGCTTTACCTTTATGCCTTAACTCATCAGATATAATGAAAACATGTTTTGAGTTGTTTGAAGACATGGAGAACACATGTGCAGTACCAAGTTGTGAATTCAGATAGACTGGGTCAGAATATTTAGAAATAGGTCAAGTGTATCTTGATCGAGTGGCTATCTATATTGAGAAATTATTCATCACAAGGCCACCATACCTTTCCAACATTTTTGTTGTTGTTCACATTTACCAAGCTCCTTGCAAGGAATATCAGGCTTGGAATTCCTATCAAATACCATTAACAGGTTTGTTCCTAAGTTTGGTGAAAATTAGTGAAATAACAAAGTTATTAGAGAAGTTGCTTGCTTGGTTACATTAACATTATTGTATCATTTAGAATAGAAGTAATTCCATTAAGCTCAGTGCTATGATCATCTTTCAAGTTTAGTTTCATATTGCTTTGTAGTTTTCAATTCAAGTGTGTTTCAGTTTCCAGTTTCAGCATAATTTGGAGTTCATCATTCAATATTTTCAGGGTGCGGCAGTGATTTCCGTTTTGATAGTTGCAGTGCACAACTAAGATGCAGTTTCAACTCAGATTTATAATATGCATTTGCGACTCCATGCATCCAATAAAGCACAAGCATTCAGGTCTGCAGGTTCTCAACGCACTTAGAACAACATGTTGTCCCCAGATGGAGCCAATGTTTTCTTGTGACTGCACACAAGGTGGAGAAGTGGGCCCCTTATTTAATCAATTATCCCATATCGTAAAACTCCATATGTTTACCATTGCACTCCTTTGCGAAACCCTCGACGCGATTAAACCTTAGCCCTTTTCACCTTTCCGCATGAACCTTTATCACAATAATTCACTCCTCTCCACTCTAAACCTTTATCGGCACCCATATACCTTTTCGCATCGTGCATCGCATTTCGCTGATCACAATCATTTACCCTCCGTCACTCATATGTTAAACCTTGTGATTTGCAATGTGCAGGCGGCCCCACCTTTGTCTTGAAACGTCAACTCTCTGCCATTGCAATCACAGATCGCAGATCTCATATCATACCATTTACCCTCTGCCTTCCCTTAACATATCTACGATTGCGATTTGCAATATGAGATCGGGCCCCACTTCCATCATACCACATCATCTCCCACTCACCGCACATCACTCATCAGAGGGTATAATCCTTACCCTCCGCTTCTTATTGCAAAACACCTCTGATTGTGATTTTCAGGCAAGCCCCACCTCCTTGCCACATCATCAAAGCCCTTCCATAGCCTTTGTCCCACTTTTTTTAGTGTTAATCATCACGCTAACTCCACCATTACTTCTGCCATCTCCCCTTCATCTCCACTTACTATCATACATGCGACAGCTCATGATCTGTTTTGGCCCCCCTCTCACCTTCCGAAGGATAACACTGAGGGGGTCTAAAATGGCCGGTTTTGGAAACTGCCTCCAGTGCTACATGTCAGCCCACAGTGAGTTCGTACCCTGCTCCCCCATCCAATACCATAAATTGGACATGCCACCCTCAGAAATCCGGTCTCCATTTTCTCAATTCCTACACAACATGGGTTGTTGGGTGGAACAAGCGCACTTATGGTTTATTCAATCGCCCAAGAAATCCCTGTCAAAGAGTGAGGTACGCGCAACATGATTGGCCGTTCTGTAACAATTAGTGGAAATCATGAGGACAAGGGACTGGAGGCTTTCAACAGTATGTGGAAACAAGTGATGGAAGTCAGACTGCCCACCTGTTCATGGCCATTCCTCGCTGCCCCATTTTGAAGATTCCAGAATTTGGCCTCCGTGGCCAACTCTGCAGTTTATTTTTACTATTTGATTGTGATGTTCTTCTGGTGAAATCTCGATTTCACCCGATTATGTTTTCATTTTCTGATTACACGAGTGATTTCTCGATGCACACTCTATAAGTTAGTTAGAATATTTTGATTTTACACGTGTGGGTCGATCATGGGAATTTTATTCAATCGTAAACCCTCAGAGGAACTCTATATCTAGGGGGTTAAGAGATGAAACAAAGGTTCTGAATTTTGGAGAAGTTTTGCTATAGTTCTGCGCGACTGTGATCTTTATGCTCTAAGATACATATTTGGGAGAGTTGTTTTGAATATAATACGATATACAATGATGTTTATTTGGATTCCAGATGGAGCAATGAGTAGTATGTATTTGTATTCTTTTGTTTATCAGTAATCTCATGTTTATGTGTAATCATATTTCAATTCTGCTACTTTGATGATTCATGTAATGTAGATGCTAGTGGTATGCATTTTTATCCATGAATTCGTGTATGTATAATGATCATGTGTTAAATTTTCTTCACTCCCTTAATTCGCGCTCCATGAATCTTTGTTGTTAGTCATATTCCACTTGCATCCGCTTCTTCTAAGTTCATGGGAGACAAATTCTTAAGACTTTTAAGTATGTTTGTCTTGGGTTCCTCCTCCTCCGCTCCTTCTCAACACCTCTGCATATTTTGAAAGCCTCTGCTCATTGTTTTATACTTGTCCCATATGATAGCCATCCAACCATACAGCTTCCTGAGCCCTCTCACAGTATAGGGTAATTCACAAGAATTAGACTCCAAGGTCTTCATCATTCCTGAACCACCAAAAACATTATTCTCTTTATCCATATTCTGTCAGAGGCACACTGGAAATTGTCTACATTTAACCTCTGATTTTAAGATGTCCTAGGCACTGGTATTTTGAAACTCAAGGTTGTCTCTAGGAGCTACAACATCATTTTGGCGTTGTTGCTGGGGATACAAATGAAGAAATATTTTCCCTAGGAGACGACATAAATTCCACCCTTTAGACAAGTGAGTAGGAAGGGTTGGGAGTTGTGTATTCCTCACCTTGGCTATTCCACTGTAAAATAGTCTTAATCAGAAGTAATCATGGATTTAACCAGGCCTCACACCAAATCCAGATCCACCATATACCCCCACCTCAAAATCATATGATTGTGTCGGGTTTCCTTTTGAAAAATTATGCCCCCTTGGCCCTCCCTTAGCCTCTAAATGATATGTCGTAAGACTATCTAGAGCGGTTGCCTCGGTTCATCGGGGAAGATAATACTTCTGCGCAGAGACATATTGAAACCTTTTGCGCCTTTGTTTAGAATGTGAATGTAGAGCACTTAGATGTGGTATTAAGGATTTTTCATCCAATCCTTAAAGGGAGAAACCCAGAAATGGTTCAAGTCTCTAGCCAACAACACAGTCCATACTTGGGAAGAAATGGAAAATTTCTTCACATTAAAATGGGGAGAAAAGAGGGACCATGGATACGTTCTCACTGAGTTCAATGCTCTAAAGAAGAGACACAATGAGGATGTGACATAATTCATAAAGAGGTTAAATAAGCTCTATAATAATCTTCTAGCTGAAATAAAGCCTCCCCAAGCAGCTTCTGAGGTGTTCTTTGCAGGATCTTTCGAACTAGAGTTTGGGTTCATCCTAAGAGAAAGAAAATACACATCTCTAGATCAGATTTAGACTAACACATTGGAGGTAGAAGAAAACTTTACTTCTACTGGTAAATTCAAGGGGAATACATATATGAAGCCAAAAGAAAGAACAGGGAGGAGGCTTCTACTTCTAATCAAGAGAGGGAATCACAAGAGTATAATATTGAAGAGATGAATAAGCTAATCGAGAACCTCTCAAATAAGATGGTTAAGCTTGAATTGGAGGCCCAGGATTCCCCTCCTTGTCCCAACCAAATGATTCCTAACCAAGGGTTTAATCCTCAATATCAGAAACACCCTTTGTAGTCATTGCAGTGGGAGAGGAAAGAACAACAAGATCACATTCAACCCCCTCTATACTTGGAGGGAGAAGTGGAGGGATAGGCCGAGTAAGTCATAGATAGCCAAGAATATCAATTCCTTGCTTACTTTGATGATGAGGATGGTGAACTCATCCTGCAAGGGGAGAAAGAATAGAAGGAAATCCATTCAGAAGACCAAGATATTGACAATTACTGTAGACAGTTCTTGGATTTCATGCAGGCTCAAATCCACAAGAAGTATGAACTCAAGTCCTTCAGAAATAGAACCTGAGGGCAAGAACAAAATGAAGGGTCAATATCAAAATAACAAACCCCTCCTAGTCCTGCTAGTAAAGGGAAGAAGCCATTAGAAGAGTCAACCCCTCATAAGGCCATTGCATCCAATTTCATAAAGCAAGAAGCCGATCCTCCCAAAAATGAGAAGTCCACATATATACCCTTGAAACTTCCCAACCCTCCTAAAGAGAAGTTCAAAGAAGCCATTACAGAAAAAGGGCCCACACCCTTTAATCTCCAATAAGAACAACCCATGGAGGTTTTCGGACTGCATGTAGAAATCCAGTTCCTAGCCTGCTCTAAAGATGAGGGAGGCGAGCTTACCCTCCATGAAGAAGGGGAAGAGCTGGAGTGTTTCCCATAAGACATCACTAAAAATCAACATCAATCTGGTGATCCGAAAACAAAGGCAACAGAGCTTAATTGTCTAGATCCACAAGAGCATTCTCAGCGAGCAACATTTCCTTCAGAGATTAAAGACTAGTCATATTTGCATGATGAAGACCATCTCTCAAATTATCCTTCAGTAGTACAACAGATTGTTACAAATCATGTTCCTTCAACCGAAATTAACAAGAGTTTTCAGCTCCCTTGCAAGCTTCTGTTTGACAAAGAAAACGATAAAAAACACTCAGATCACTTGACTACTGTGGATATTGAGGAAAGACAATTGGTTCCCTTGTTGTTTGAAGAGAACCACTTTCAACACACAAGCAAAGCAGTAGTTTGGAATGAGGTTTTTTTTCCTGTTACAAATATTCTAGAAGATCTTACATTTCATATTTACCATGGCCCTTTGGTCAATTTATTCCAGTCATCAGTAAAGGAAGAAGATGATGTATGTATCAAGATGTTTATCCTACCATGGAAAGGTAAAGTACAAAATTGTTTTTAAAATCTTCCAGCTAATTTTTTTAATAGATGTTCATCAATTCATGCAAGTTTTCCTGGGTCAGTGGGTAATCATCGGAAATTTATTTCTTATCATAGAAGAATATGGACATTTAAAAAGGCAACCTGGGGAGATAGTACATTATTTTTTAGCCAGGTTCAATAATGTGTATCATTCAATACCTACTATTATAAGGCCACCCCCAAGAGTATATCTTTGGCACTACGCAAATTCTTTTAATCCAGAGATGGCATTCCAAATAAGAGAAAGAGACACTACAACCCTTGAAGAAATGAAAAATGTTGCATTTGAGGTGGAAGTAAACTTGTTGAACAGAGATGCAAAGTTTAAAACAAAGGAAGAATTGATCTCATTTGATGCTTTACCTTTATGCCTTAACTCATCATATATAATGAAAACATGTTCTGATTTGTTTGAAGACATGGAGAAAACATGTGCAGTACCAAGTTGTGAAGTCAGATCGACTGGGTCAGAATATTTAAAAATAGGTCAAGTGTATCTTGATCGAGTGGCTATATATATTGAGAAATTATTCATCACAAGGCCACCATACCTTTCAAGCATTTTTGTTGTTGTTCACGTTTACCAAGCTCCTTGCAAGGAATATCAGGCTGGGAATTCCTATCAAATACCATTAACAGGTTTGTTCCTGAGTTTGGTGAAAAACAGTGAAATAACGGAGTTATTAGAGGAGTTGCTTGCCTGGTTACACTGACATTATTTTATCATTTAGAATAGCAGTAATTCCAGCAGATTAGGGTAGGTAGGTGTGCAAATAAGCTTAGCGCTATGATCATATTTCAATTTTAGTTTCATATTGCTTTGCAGTTTTCAATTCAAGTGTGTTTCAGTTTCTAGTTTCAGCATAGTTCAGAGTTCAGAATTCAAGATTTTCATGGTGCAGCAGTGATTTCCGTTTTGATAGTTGGTAATGCACAACTCAGTTGCAGTTTCAACTCAGATCTAGAGTATGCATTTTTTAATCCATGCACCCAATAAAGCACGGTAATTCAGGTCTGCAGGTTCTCAACGCATTTAGAAAAACACGTTGTCCCCAGATGGAGACAATGTTTTCTTGTGACTGCACACAAGGTGGGGAAGTGGGGTCCTTATTTAATCGATTATCACATATCGCAAAACTCCATATGTTTACCATTGCACTCCTTTGTGAAACCCTCAATGCAATTAAACCTTGGCCCTTTTCACCTTTCCGCATGAACCTTTATCATCAATAATTCACTCCTCTCCACTCTAAACCTTTATCGGCACCCATATACCTTTTTGCATCGTGCATCGCGTTTCTCAGATCACAACCATTTACCCTCCGTCGCTCATATGTTAAACCTTGTGATTTGCGATGTGCGAGCAGCCCCACCTTCGTATTGACATGTCAGCTCTCCGCCATCGCAATCGCAGATCGCATATCATACCATTTACCCTATGCCTTCCCTTAACAAAGCTACAATTGTGATTTTCAATATGAGCTCGGGCCCCACTTCCATCATACCACGTCATCTCCCACTCACTGCACATTTCTCACCAAAGTATAATCCTTACCCTCCGCTTCTTATCATAAAACACCTCCGATTGAGATTTGTGGGCGGGCCCCACCTCCTTTCCACGCCATCAAAGCCCTTCCATGGCCTTTGTCCTACTTTTTTTAGTGTTAATCATCATGCTAACTCCACCATTACTTCTACCATCTCCCCTTCATCTCCGCTCCCTATCATACATGCGACGGATCATGATCTGTTTCAGCCCCCCTCTCACCTTCTGAAGGATAACACCAGGGGGGTCTAAAATAGATGGTTTTGGAAACCACCTCCAGTGCTACATGTCAACCCACAGTGAGTTCGCACCCCCCCCCCATCTAATACCATAAACTGGACAGGCCACCCTCTGAAATCCGATCTCCATTTTCGCAAGTCCTACACAACATGGGTTGTTGGGTGGAACAAGCACACTTATGGTTTATTCAATCACCCAAGAACTCCCTGTCAAAGAGTGAGGCACGCGCAACGTGATTGGTCATTCTGTAACGATAAGTTGAAATCATGAGAACAAGGGAGTGGAGGCTTTCAACAGTAGGTGGAAACAAGTGATGGAAGTCAAACTGCCCACATGTTCATGGCCATTCCTCGCTGCCCCATTTTGAAGATTCTGGAATTTTGCCTCCATGGCCAGCTATGCAGTTTCTTTTTATTGTTTGATTGTGATTTTCTTCTGGTGAAATCTCGATTTCACCCGATTATGTTTTGATTTTCTGATTACAGGAGTGATTTCTTGATGCACGCTATGTAAGTTAGTTAGAATATTTTGGTTTTACACGTGTGGGTCGATCATGGGAATTTGATTTGATCGTAAACCCTCAGAGGAACTCTGTATGTAGAGGGTTCAGAGATGAAACAAAGGTTCTGAATTTTGGAGAATTTTTTCTATAGTTCTGTGCGACTGTGCTCTTTATGCTCTCAGATGCATATTTGGGAGAGCTGCTTTGAATATAATCTGATATACAACGATGTTTATTTGGATTCCAAATGGAGCAATTATTAGTATGTATCTGTATTCTTTTATTTATCAGTAATCTCCTGTTTATGTGTAATCATCTTTCAAGTTCTTCTACTTTGATGATTCATGTAATGTAGCTGCTGGTGGTATGCATTTTTATCCATGAATTCGTGTACGTATAATGCTCATGTGTTAAATTTTCTTTGCTCCCTTAATTCGCACTCCATGAATCTTTGTTGTTAGTCATATTCCACTTGAATCTACTTCTTCTGAGTTCATGGGAGACAAATTCTTAAGAATTTTAAGTATGTCTCTCGCGGGTTCCTCCTCCTCCATTCCTTCTCAACACCTCTGCATATTTTGAAAGCCTCTTCTCATTGTTTCATACTTGGCCCATTTGATAGCCATCCAACCATACAGCTTCCTGAGCCCTCTCACAGTATAGGGTAATTCACATGAATCAGACTCCAAGGTTTTCATCATTCCTGAACCACCAAAACCATTATTCTCTTTATCCATATTCTGTCAGAGGCACGCTGGAAATTGTCTACATTTAACCTCTGATTTTAATATTTCCTAGGCACTAGTCTTTTGAAACTCAAGGTTGTCTCTAGGAGCTACAAAATCTTTTCGGTGTTGTTGCTGGGGATACGAATGAAGAAATATTTTCCCTGGGAGACGACATAAATTCCACCCTTCAGACAGGTGAGTAGGAAGGGTTTGGAGTTTCGTATTACTCACCTTGACGATTCCACTGTAAAATTTTCCTAATCAGAAGTAATCCTGGATTTCACCAGGCCTCACACTAGATCCATATCCACCATCTACCCCCACCTCTAAATCAAATGGTTGTGTCAGTTTTCCTTTTCAACAAGTATCCCCCCTTGGCCCTCCCTCAACCTCTAAATGATATGCCGCAAGACTATCTAGATTGGTTGCCTCGGTTCACCGGGGAAGATAATACTTATGCGCAAAGACGTATTGAAACCTTATGCGCCTTCATTGAGAATGTTAATGTAGAGCACTTAGATGTGGTATTAAGGCTTTTCGTCCAATCCTTAAAGGGAGAAGCCCAGAAATGGTTTAAGTCTCTAGCCAATAACATAGTCCATACTTGGGAAGAAATGGAAAATTTTTTCACATTAAAATGGGTAGAAAAGAGGGACCTTGGATACATTCTCACCAAGTTCAATGCTCTAAATAAGAGACACAATGAGGATTTAACATAATTCATAAAGAGGTTCAATAAGATCTATAATAATCTTCCGGCTGAAATAAAGCCTCCCCAAGCAGTTGCTAAGGTGGTATTTGCAGGATCTTTCGAACCGGAGTTTTGGTTCATCCTAAGAGAAATAAAATCCACATCTCTAGATCAGATCTAGATTGATGCATTGGAGGTAGAAGAAAACTTTACTTCTACTGGTAAATTTAAGGGGAAGACATAATATGAAGCCAAAATACATAACAGGGAGGAGGTTTCTACTTCTAATCAAGAGATGGAATCACAAGAGTATATAATTGAAGAGATGTATAAGCTAATCGAGAACCTCTCAAATAAGTTGGTTAAGCTTGAATTGGAGGCCCAAGATTCCCCTCCTCGTACCAACCAAATGATTCCTAACCGAGGGTTTAATCCTCAATATTAGAAGCCCCCTTTGCAGTTGTTGCAGTGGGAGAGGAAGGAACAACAAGATCACATCCAACCCCCTCTATACTTGGAGGGATAAGTGGAGGGGCAGGCCAAGGAAGTCACAGATAACCAAGAAGATCAATTCCTCGCTTGCTCTGATGATGATGAGGGTGAAATCATCCTACAAGGGGAGCAAGAAGAGAAGGAAATTCCTCTAGAACACCAAGATATTGAAATTCTCACAGTGCAGATCATGTAGATAACTCACACAGCTGATAAGTGAAAGACCCAGGGCAAGAACAAAATGAAGGGCCAATATCAAAATAACAAACCCCTTCTAGTCCTGCTAGTAAAGGGAATAAGCCATTAGAAGAGTCAACCTCTCATAAGGCCACTGCATCCACTTTCATTAAGCAAGAAGCTGATCCTCCCAAAAATGAGAAGTCCACGTCTATACCGTTGAAACTACCCAATGCTCCTAAAGAGTAGTTCAAAGAAGCCATTACAGAAAAAGGGCCCACGCCCTTTAATCTCCAATAAGAATGACCCATGAAGGTTTTCAGACCGCATGTAGAAAACTAGTTCCTAGCCTATTATGAAGAGGAGGGAGGCGAGCTTACCCTCCAAGAAGAAGGGGAAGAGCTGGAGTGTTTCCCAGAGGACAACACTAAAAATCAACAGCAGTCCAGTGATCTGAAAATATAGGCAACAAAGCATAATTGTCTAGATCTACAAGAGAATTCTCAGTGAGCAGTGTTTCCTTCAGATATTAAAGACCAGTCATATTTGCATGATGAAGACCATCTCTCAAATTCTCCTTCAGTAGTACAAAATATTGTTACAAATCATGTTCCTTCACCCGAAATTAACGAGAGTTTGCATCTCCCTTGCAAGCTTCTGTGTGACAAAGAAAAAGATAAAAAACACTCAGATCACTTGACTACCGTGGATAGTGAGGAAAGACAATTAGTTCCCTTGCTATTTGAAGAGAGCCACTTTCAACAAACAAGCAAAACAGTAGTTTGGAATTAGGTTTGTTTTCTTGTTACAAATATTCTAAAAGATCTTATGTTGCATATTTACCATGGCCCTTTGGTCAATGTATTGCAGTCATCAGTAAAGGAAGAATATGATGTATGTATCAGGATGTTTGTCCTACCATGGTAAGGTAAAGTAAAAAATTGTTTTGAAAATCTTCCAGCGGATAGCATGAGAAATTTTCATCAATTCATGCAATTTTTCCTGGGTCGATGGGTAATCATGGGAAAATTCTTTCTTATCATAGAAGAATATGGACATTTAAAAAGGCAGCCTGGGGAGACAGTACAATATTTTTCAACCAGGTTCAATAAGGTGTATCATTCAATACCTACTGTTATAAGGCCACCCCCAGGAGTAGCTCTCTGGCACTACCCAAATGATTTTAATCCAGAGATAGAATTCCAAATAAGAGAAAGAGACACTGCAACCCTTGAACAAATGAATTTTTTTTCATTTGAGGTGGAAGTAAACATGTTGAATAGAGAGGCAAAGTTTAAAAAAAAGGAATAATCAATCCCGTTTAATTCTTTACCTTTATGCCTTAACTCATCAGATATAATGAAAACATGTTCCGAGTTGTTTGAAGACATGGAGAACACATGTGCAGTACCAAGTTGTGAAGTCAGATTGATTGGGTCAGAATATTCAGAAATAGGTCAAGTGTATCTTGATCCAATGGCTATCTATATTGAGAAATTATTCATCACAAGGCCACCATACCTTTCCAGCATTTTTGTTGTTGTTCACGTTTATCAAGCTCCCTACAAGGAATATCAGGATGGGAATTCCTATCAAAAACCATTAATAGATTTGTTCCTGAGTTTGGTGAAAAACAGTGAAAGAACAAAGTTATTAGAGGAGTTGCTTGCCTGGTTACACTGACATTATTGTATCATTTAGAATAGCAGTAATTCCAGCAGATAAGGGTAGGTAGGTGTGAAAATAAGCTCAGCGCTATGATAATCTTTCCAGTTTAGTTTTAGATTTCTTTGCAGTTTTCAATTCAAGTGTGTTTCAGTTTCCAGTTTCAGCATAGTTCAGAGTTCATCATTCAATATTTTTAGGGTGCGACAGTGATTTCCATTTTGATAGTTGGAAGTGCAAAACTCAGTTGCAGTTTCAGCTCAGACTTAGAGTATGCATTTGCGACTCCATGCACCCAATAAAGCACAGGCATTCAGGTCTGCAGGTTCTCAATGCACTTATAACAACACGTTGTCCCCAGATGGACCCAATGTTTTCATGTGACTGCACACAAGGTGGAGAAGTGGGCCCCTTCTTTAATCATTGATCACATATCACAAAACTCCATACATTTACCATTGCACTCCTTCGGAAAACCCCTGATGTGATTAAACCTTAGCTCTTTTCACCTTTCCACATGAACCTTTATCATCCATAATTCACTCCTCTCCGCTCTAAACCTTTATCAGCACCCATATACCTTTTCTCATTACGCATCACATTTCGTAGATCACAACCACTTACCCTCCACCGCTCACATGTTAAACCTTGCGATTTGCGATGTGCGGGCGACCCCACCTTCGTCTTGACACGTCACCTCTCTGCCATCGCAATTGCAGATCGCATATCATACCATTTACCCTCCGTCTTCCCATAACAAAACTCTAATTGTGATTTGCAATATGAGCTCGGGCCCCACTTCCATCATACCACGTCATCTCCCACTCACCGCACATCGCTCATCGCGGGGTATAACCATTACCCTCCGCTTCTTATCACAAAAAAATTCTGATTGTGATTTTCAAGCGGGCCCCACCTCCTCGCCACGTCATCAAAGCCCTTCCACGACCTTTGTCCCGCTCTTTTCAGTGTTAGTAATCCTTCTAACTCCACCATTACTTTTGCCATCTCCCCTTCATCTCCGCTCCCTATCATACATCCGATGGCTCATGATCTGTTTCAGCCCCCCTCTCACCTTCTGAAGGATAACACTGGGGTGGGTGGGTGGTCCGAAATGGCCGATTTTGGAAACTTCCTCTGGTGCTACGTGTCAGCCCACAGTGACTTCGCACCCCCCCCATCCAATACCATATACCGAGCAGACCCTCCTCCGAAATCCAGTCTCCATTTTCGCAAGTGCTACACCGCATGGGTTTTTCAATGGAACAAGTGAAGTTATAGTTTATTTAATCGCCCAAGAACTCCCTGTCAAAGAGTGAGGCACGCGCAGCGTGACTACCCATTCTGTAATATCTATTGGAAATCATGAGAACAAGGGAGTGGAGGCTTTCAATAGCATGTGGAATCAAGTCATGGAAGTCAAACTGCCCACCTTTTCATGGCCATTCCTCGTTGCCCCATTTTGAAGATTCTAGAATTAGGCCTCTGTGGCTAGCTATGCAGTTTCTTTTTATTGTTTGATTGTGATGTTTTGATGGTGAAATCTCGATTTTACCCAATTCTATTTTGATTTTATAATTACAAGAGTGATTTCTTGATGCGTGCTCTGTAAGTTAGCTAGGATATTTTGATTTTACATGTCTGGGTCGATCATAGGAATTTGATTCGATCATAAACCCTCAGAGGAATTCTATATGTAGAGGGTTCAAAGATGAAACAAACGTTCTGAATTGTGGAGAAGTTTTGTATTAGTTCTGTTTGACTATGCTCTTTATGCTCTGAAATACATATTTGGGAGAGCTATTTTGAATATAATTTGATATACAATGTTTTTTATTTGGATTCCAGATGGAGCAATGAGTAGTATGTATCTATATTCTTTTGTTTATCAGTAATATCATGTTTATGTGTAATCATCTTTCAATGTTCTACTTCTTTGATGATTCATGTAATGTAGCTGCTTATGGTATGCATTTTTATCCATGAATTCGTGTACGTATAACACTCATGTATTAAATTTTCTTCACTCCCTTAATTCACACTCCACGAATCTCTGTTGTTGGTCATATTCCACTTGCATCTGCTTCTTCTGAGTTCATGGGAGACATATTCTTATGACTTTTAAGTTTGCCTCTCGTGGGTTCCTCCTCCTCCATTCCTTCTCAAAACCTTTGCATATTTTGAAAGCCTCTGCTCATTGTTTCATACTTGGCCCATTTGATATCCATCCAGCCATACAACTTCCTGAGCCCTCTTGCAGTATAATTTAATTCACATGAATCAGACTCCAAGGTCTTCATCATTCCTGAATCACCAAAACCATTATTCTCTTTATCCATATTTTGTCAGAGGCACCCTGGAAATTGTCTACATTTAACCTCTGATTTTAATATGTCCTAGGCACTGGTCCTTTGCAACTCAAGGCTCTCTCTAGGAGCTACAACATCCAGAAACCTTTTTTGTAGTTTATAATCCTTGGAGAGAAGTTTTGAGGTCGTGGCACCTTCACTGCAAAAAGTGCAGTGTGCCCACTGCAAAAAGTGCAATGCCTATAGAAAAATCACATCGATGGACCCTGAAACTGTATTTTTTGAGGAAAAAATTGGTTTTTGAAATGAAGAAGCTAAGAGCTCGATGCTAGAGAATGAAAATGAATGACTTTTGGTCTTTGAGGGCCTTTTATACTTGGATAAATATCTTTAAATAGACATGGACCCACATTTCCTTTTCTCAAAATCATCTTTACATTACTTTTTTACCTTTAACCTTTGAACTTTATCTTTTGATGGCTTAGGAAAATTGAATGGATTTTTGGAACCTTGATCATTTGCTGATGGAATTTTGAGTTTTTGTAGCTACTTGGAACTCTGAAGTACTTATTACAAATTAGGAACATAAAATTACATTTTTCTTTGAAATCAAATTTACTGATGAAATTTCTTTATTGTCACTCCTTCACTTGCTAGACTTTATGCATGAAATGATGATTTTATGACTTTGGAACCCTAAGACCTAATGGATACTATGACTTAATGAAACCATGATGAATATGAATGTAATGATTATGAAAACTCATGAATGATGGTACACTTAGCTGAGACATAAAATGAGCCAGCAAGTAGTCAAATTTTGGGAGGAGTAAAATCAGACCTAGATCTACATCCAGTGCCCAAATTTTGTCATGATGACCTAATGGAATGACAAAAATTTGAAAATGGAACCCTAAAACTACATGATAAGAGTCTATTTTATCAGTGGTGGCAGGATGCAAAAACTAACACTAACAATCTACATTCCAACTTGTGTGGGATATATGGTTTAGAAAGATGATGGTATGTTGACAAAGGAGTGCAACATGTCAAGGTGGTTGAAGTACTTTCAAGAAAGGAAATGAAGTTATTGAAGGAAGACTAGATGGTGAAAAGGAGAAAAGAGGGTTGTATAAATTTTATGGATTAAGCCATGTCATCATAGAGTTGCAAATAGCATGCGTAAATTCTCTATCTCGTGAGCATTATCAAAGAAGAATGATCTCTTCCTTTGGAAAGATGCATGAAGACATATGTTTTGAACTAGTTCACATATTGACAAGATGAAATAAAAATAATATGACCTCATATGGAATATGAGGTAGTTGAAAGATGAAGGAAATATGTATAGAAGTTCATGGGAAGCAATATGTGAATAAAGGAAGAATATTTCATGAAAAATGCAACTATAGTCACATAAGTAATCAACATTCGATGACTAGAAGAATTGGCCATGACATCTCCATAGAAAAGGTATGAATACCCTGATAAAGCCTATAAAGGAAGGATACCATTAACATTTAGAGTCTTGAAGATGTGTTTATGAATGTGCAGGGTGTTGATGTTGCAAGTAAATATATGTCATGATGAAAGACCATCATAAAAGGTAACTTTGATTTTATGTTCATTTAATTTTTGAACAACATCTGGTTGGGTTAATACAGGGCTACCAAAAGAGAGTTGTAGATGTCACCTACAACTAGTACTCATGAGGATGGATAGAATATCCTAAAATAAGCATGACTTAGAAGAGGTGGTTTTGTGAAGGAAATCCATATGTGAACTAGAATATCACTTTATGATGAAAAAGAATATTGATATGACTATTTTTTCAACCCTATGGTTCAAATGTGATGGATGGTTGATTCCCTACAGAGAAGATATAAAAAGGTGAAGGCTCCATGATGAATTAATTGATTTCATGACACTAAAAGGAGGAGCCTTACAATCACCTTATAGTATCATGATGTCCATAAAAGAGCAGAAAGATAATGTTGGAAACAAGTCCCTAGTTAAGAGGGAGTTTGGACAAGTCACCGGGTAAGAGGGAGCTTGGGTATATTCCTTTTATATGAATGAGTATATCTTCCCTAGTTGAGAGGGAGAGATAGACATATCATTATTGTCTTCCTATTGTGAAGAAATAATGGAGGATTGGGTAAGCATTTGATATTGATTTTGATACTCTTTGAGGATGTGGTAGGGAATCCAATAGGTAAGAGTAGTCGAAGAGGAAATTCCTTGAGGATGTGATATTCCAAGTTAGGAATTATCCTAAAAGGACATACCCTGTCAAAACCCATGTGCGGTATGTCCCCTGAGAGACAATGATGATGGTGTTTATCAATCATTGGTCTCGCCTACATTGTGCTCTGATATTTTTGAGAGATAGAGCTATTAGTCAAGGCTTTGCTATGTAACAATGTTGGTTGGTATGATGAGATGCTCTGGTATAAGCTAAAAAGAATTATTCGGTTTGAGAATTTCCAAGTACCTTATATGGATTATGAATACCTCCTTAGTTAAGAGGGAGTGTTGATTTGCAACTAGTTTTGGTCTTCATAATGACATATGTAATCATGATTTTATGTATTTAACGTAATATATATATATATATATATATAGATAGATAGATATAATTGTTATTCTTGAGGTATGGATTTCATGCTCAAGGTTATTTTATTTATAGGTCAAGAATTCATTGAGTGCTCTAGGGCTTCTATTTGTGTCAAAAAGTCATAAGAGGCATTGTAATGTATGGAATACCCTTTTGGGAATGTTACATATTGTAAATAAAATTTATTTGAGTCAAAAGTAGAGTGAAATACCCTCCAATACCTTGTAAATGGGCAAGAAACAAGTCAGCTTACATGGAATATCAAGTTAACCTCATGGAGGAAATTTGTACCCCTACTATATATAAGAAGGAACTCGATCTCATTTGGAAACACAACAAGAAAGTTCAATCTCCTCAAGAAAGAAGCTAGAAAAGGACAAAAATCAAGGATAAAAAGAAGAAGCGCAATATCAAATCTTTGGACCTCTCTCTCTCTCTCTCTCCGTCTCTTTGTCTCTTATGTTAGGGTTTCTACAATTACTCGGGAAGACAAAAATCAAGGATAAAAAGAAGCAAAGAAATACCAAATCTTTGTACCTCTCTCTCTCTCACTCTCTCTCTCTCTCTTATGTTAGGGTTTCTAGAGTTATTTGGAAAGACAAAATTATGAAGTTGCATCTAGGTCAAATCTGTGAAGCTACATCGAAGATGTGAAGTTGCTTCTAGGTCGAAGCTATGAAGTTGCATCTAGATCAAAGTTGTCAATTAGCTGCATCGAAGTTGTGAAGTTGCATCGAAGTTGTAAAATTGCATGGAATATGTGAGCTCCATTTAAGCTAAGAAGATGCATCAAGATCGAATTAGTAAAGTTCAAAGCTATGACGGTACATTAAGGTAGAAGTTATGGACGTTGTTAGGTTGAATTTGCAGAAATTGTTGGTGGGTATCGAAATTGCTAGAAGTTGTGATCATCAAGTAGAAAGGTTGACTTGGTATTGGATGGGTCTTGGTCAAGGGTATTAGGTCTTGGAATTTTTCATTTGAAGTTCTATAATAAGAGAAGAATTATTGTGGGTTTTCCTCTCAAAAGGAGAGGTTTTGGCCCTAGCTAATAGTTTACAACTTGTGTCCTCTTGTATGATTGTTATTTATTGTTTGGTAGTTGTTTCATGATAAGAACACAATAATAATCAATTTTAAGAAGAAGTTAATCAAGATAAGTAAAAATATGTCACAATAAGTTATCAATTTAAGAGAAATCACTTAATATAGATACCCCTAGATTTGTCAACACCAATTAAACTAGTTAGCCCAACTAGTGGACAACTCGTCCCTAAACTGGTGTCCAAACACTCTATAAATATGTGTGAGAAGGATCATTTCTAACCACTCAAATCAAGCATTAGTTTTAGGAGAGCTAAGAAACAAGTCTGAATTTCATACCTCCTAAACCAAGAAGAAGTGAATTCAAATTGAAGCATATTTTTGTGGAAGTTTTTTCACACATCTTTGAATGGTTTTTGGTTTGTTTGACGTCTATTTTTTAGGGCCAAGTATAGGTTTCTTTGAAGGCTGAGTGGGATCAGCTCTAGTGAGGATAAGGTCGAACTTCAGGCTTGTATTGAGGGTTTAATTATATCCCTGTAGAGGTTGATTTTTAAGCCTGTCTTAAGGCCAAGTTTCAATTCTGATTTGAGGATTGAGTCTTGTCCACGTGAAGGTTGAGTTTTAGAGCTAAGTATTATTGTTTGAAGGATGAGATTTAGGGGATGATTTTTTTTATTTGAAGGCCACGTTTCAAGGTTGATTTAATTCTATTTGAAGATATATTTTAGGAATAGTTTGAGGGCCAATTCCTCGTGTCTTGAAGGCCAGGTTCATGCTTGATTTGAAGTCCAAATTCTGGTGTATTGAACCCTTTGAGTTCATGTTGGAGCCTGAAATTACTATAAGTTGGTGCTTATAGAGCATTGGTGTCCTCACAAGAGACAGTAATAAATTAAAGATTGTTTTGAAGTATTTCTTCTTCAAATATTGATTTTCACATTAATATTAGTGTTCATATGTTGTGGATGATTGATTATGTGATGTGAATTTAGTTTCAATATTAACATAGTGAAAATTTGTCAAAAGTAACGATTTACTAATTCACCCCTTCCCTCTCAGTATTTCCAACACTATATTTGTAGTTTCAAATTACTTAGATTATGTATTAAAATTTATTCAACTATTCCTTCTTGAGACATAAATTTACTTTAGAAGGTAAACAATGTTGACCATTCCTTTCCTCCCTTTTTTAAAAAAGAACTAAGAATAAAGATTATATTAAAAATAATTGAGCTAAATCTCAGTTTAGATACATGATTTACATAAGCAAGTTGAAACTAGTGGACATGGTTGAAATGGAGTATGTATCAATGACCATCTACAAAATTCTCACCCTGAAGCTTTTTTTAAAAATGCTACAATATCTAGAGTATTCCATGTGTACATTCACCAATATTGACCTAACAAAAAACAAAATTTACAGAGCACGAAAATGTTACAATAAGCCTTGAGGAATTATTCCTTTTATTTGATTATTGAGTCTCTTGATTAACCATTAGTGAAGGGGAAGATGTAATACTCATACTTGACCTAGTTAATGTAAATACATGTACAAATGATATTTAGTTTGGCGTTCCAGATGCATGCGATTAATAGGTTGGTGAGCAAAGGTATATTTTTCGGACTCGCACACCCATGTATATATGTTTATATATTTTTGGGGGAATATTTCCTGGGGATATGCCTTTAGAGGTTGTAAGGCCAAAAAGCTTGGAATTGTAAATATGATTTAAACTTTGTACGTATATTAATAGATTATTTCCAGGTGCTCATTGAGAATAGATTATTGTTTATTTTCCAACCAATATTAAGGGATAATAATAGCCTACATGCATCTATAAATATACATGCAATCTATAAATAGAACTTGCACATACATCTATAAATTTACCTCGTATATAAATAGAATTTTCTCATGCATCTATAAATAGACATCCACCTAAAAATAGCCTGAGACTCCATCCTAATGTAGGTGCATAATTTTCACTAGGATATTCTTGTTGAATCTCAACACTCCCTCTCAACAAGAAAGGGATTATCCTTCACCCCGATCCTATCTCTATGGTATTCGAATTTTCTACTAGTGAGCGCATTCGTCAGAATGTCTACATCTTGATCTTGCATAGGAATGTATTGAAGCAACATGATCGTCCTTTGCACACAACCTCTGAGATGATGGTACCGGATATCTATATGCTTAGATATATCATGAAACACATGATTAATCGAGAGTTTAATGCAACTCTGATTATCACAATGAATCACTGTCAGATCTAAATGAGAACCAAACAAACCAACCAGGATATTTCTCATCTAGATAGCCTCACATGCATCTTGACTTGCTGCCATGTATTTCACTTCCTCTGAACTGAGTGCCACGGATCTCTGCTTCCTGTTGTACCAAGAAACAATTGTAGATCCAATGCTAAAGATTCCCCCTGATGTGCTCTTTCTGTCTGATGGGTTGCCCACCCAATCTTCATCTGTCAAACCATGAAACTTCACCTCATTCGTCTATATGTACCATAAACCATACTCTGATGTGCCCCTCAGGTATCTCAGGCATGCTTTCCTGCCTTCCAAAAGAGCTTGGTAGGCTTAACCACAGTTTGGTATAGGTTTGCATCTGCTTCACTTTTGGTGAAACCCAGTCTGGTGAAATAGTTGTCTATCCAAGTGTACCAAGCACGGGGTGCTTGCTTCAGCCCATACATCGCTCTTTTGAGTCAAAACACATGCAAATCATTGTTGAAGATCTCAAATACTTCAGGATGCTCTATGTAAACCTCTTCCTCAATGATCACATTGAGAAACATAGTATTCACATCCATATGATGAATGCGCCAACCCATCTGCGCTGAGAGAGAAAAGATGGTCCTTATGGAGGAGTACCTTGCAACAGGTGCAAAGTTTTCTTCATAATCTATCCCCTCGATATGTGAGAAGCCCCGGGCCACAAATCTGGCCTTGTATTTCTCAACACTCCCATAAACATCTTGCTTTACCTTGTAGATACATCTCGAACCTACCACTGATTTATCAACTGGCCTTGGAACAGTTTCCCAAGCATTGTTTTTGACAACGGATTCATACTCCTCCACCGTTGCATATACCCATGTGGGCTCCTGCACTGCTTCCTAAAAGGAAGATGGTTCAATCACAATACATTTTCCCATGAGAACCATGTATCTAGTAAATCGGTCAGGAGACTGTCTTTTTCTGCGCTATGAAGTAGGGACTCCTACATTCTGTGCAGCATCAATTCTCAGCCTATCAGCTTCTATGATACGCCTTCTGCCAGTCCTGATGGTTGGCTCTATGTGAGTGGACTCCTCCACTCCATGAACCTCCTCCTGTGGTGTATCCACATCTAGAGACTCATCTTTGGGAACCAACAGTTCCTCCTCCGCATGCAAGTCCAGATCCCTCTCAAGCAATAATGCATGGCCTTCCCCTCATCGAATTTTATATCTCGTTGCACCACAGTCATTCGACTGTTTGGAAAATACACACGATAATTATGGGGTGTTTCTATGTACCCCACAAGTATCGCAACTTCAGCAGTCAACTCCAGCTTCTTCTTGGCATCCTTGGTCACATGCACATGAACAGATGAGCCAAAAATATTAAATTGTGAAACATCTGGTTTCTTACCAGTGAAAGCTTCTTCAGGTGTACTCATGCCAAGTACTCTATGAGGACAACGGGTTTGCACATAAACCACATTTTTGCATGCTTCTGCCCACAAATGCATTAGTAGGCCCTGATCATGCAACATCACTCGTGCCGCACCCATGATCGTTCTATTCTTCCTCTCCACGACCCCATTTTGATGTGGGTTATGAGGTGCTATGAGTTCTCTTGGAATTCCTTATTTGTTGCAGAAGTTCTTGAATTTGTTAGAGATGTATTCTCCACCATTATCACTCCTTAGAGCCTTCACTTGCTTCCCCGACTCTTTCTCCACCAATGCCTTAAAATCGCAGAATTTTGATAATTTTTTATCCTTCTTTTACATAAAGAAGATCCAAAATTTATGAGAAAATTCATCAACAAAAATAACATAGTACTTATGTTTTGCTATTGAAGAAACCGAGAACGGTCCACACACGTCTGTGTGAACTCTCTCAAGGATCCTCGAAGCATGATTCTCCTTCTCATGAAAGGTGGACTTTACATACTTCCCCATGGTGCAAACCTTGCACTGATCTAACTGAGCAAGTGTTCCCTTTGGAAGTCCAGTAGATATTTGTTGCATGACTTTCAAGGCTCCATGATGAAGATGGCCCAATCGCCTGTGCCATAATTCGCCCTCATCCTGGCTCACCACTTTTTCCGCCTTTCTCATCATGGCAGCGCAACCATATACCTCCACCTTGTAGATATTCTTAACTCGAATCCTTGTCCTCTCAGCTTGACCCATTGTTTTATGTTGCGGGAAATATTTTCCATCACTGAAAACAATGTCATAGCCTCTGTCCTCCAACATTATGACTGAGACCAAATTTTTCTTTAGACCTGGAACATGCATAACATATTTAAAATGAGATGGTTTACCTAACTCCCTCTGAAATTTAATGGTACCAATTCCAGTCGCACTGTATCGTCCATCATCGCCCATCTCTATATGAATTTGGAGATCTTTCTCCTCCAAGTCACTGAAAATTTCCTTATCTCCTGTCATGTGAAAGGAAGTGCCACTATCCAAATACCACACTGATCCCAATGCACTTGAAACCATGCATACGATCAAGGAGAAGTCAAGATCAAATTGTAAGGCAAGGGCCTCACCAGCTGCAGCTCCAACAACCTTCTTGTTCTTCTTCTTTTGCGGACAGTTAGTAGCAATATGCCCATGTTTGTGACAATGAAAACACTTCACCTTGGACATATCCAGCTTCTTGCCTTTAGACTCGGATTTGGAACGGAATTTATTCTCATTTCTCTTCTTTACCTTGGTAGCCAAAGCACAATCATCTTCATCATCATGCCTTGATTAAGAGCCATCTCTGGTGCTCCGCCTGAACTCCTCTTGCACCAGATCCGACCACAGTCATTCCCAATCCGGAATTTTTTCTCGTCCATTGACAGATTCTTTGTGCCAACTCTTAGGAAGTCCCGAGAGAGCCAAGCTTACCAAATCATCATCAACAACAGTTATTCCCACACTCCCTAGTTCATCCCGACATTGGAAAAACTTCGTGAGATACTTTGGAATGTTGTCGCCCTTTTCCATCTTGAAATTTTTGAGTTTATCTTTGAGCACCAATTTCCTTATGGTCGTTGCTGCTTTGGAAAAGATCCGTCAAATCCTTACACATAGAATATGGTGTGGCTTTCCCATGGAGGCTTGAGACAATGTGGTCTCGTACTCCCCCCAACAGAATCCTCCTCGCCTTTGCCACTTTCTTTTTCCATGCATCAAGATTTGCAGCATTTGGCTTAGGAACATGTTTTTCAATGAATTCCTTCAAGCCATTTTCTTTTAGTACTGCCTTCATACTATCCTTCCAAGAAATGTAGTTCGAGCTTCCCTCGAGTTCATACTCTAACCTCAAGCCATTGAAATCCATTTCTATATTGAATCAGTTGTAGCGCCAAGAAAGCCTTTCTGCAAATTTGAATTCTTTCCACCAACAAACTTAGCTCATGCTTCAAAATTGAAATTTCAAGTGTTTTGATACCATGTATAAATTTAATACAAAATATGTATTTCCTAGATTCTCCTTATCTAACAATAATATTCTACTTTTAAAATACAGAATCGCTTCTACCAAATATTTGCGGAATTTGAAACACAATCGCCAATCACAATATCATGAAGAATAATAATCACACATAACACAGATGATTTACCTAGGGAAATCTTATAGATAAAAACCCCACTATCTTCTATTACGTATTATATCATGGATCATGAAACAATTACATAAAAATCTCTAATACAAGAGCTCTTAGTACATGAGCTAACTGTCTCACACTGTCATACAAAAAATTGGCAAGTTCCTTAGCCAATTTATTGTCTCCAGACAACCTGCCTCCACTGTGCAATCCCAACTGATATAAATCCATAAATGAATGGAATCCTGCTTGCCTTGGCTGTGCAATCCTCATGGGCACATCCAATGTGTGTGTGGTTGCATGTGTGCAACCGATAATGTAACAACTGGTAGCCAACTGTCCCTTTCACCTACATCTCAACTAGGTCTCCACTGGATCTAACATGCATGCATTTAATAGTAGTAAACCTTCAATTGCATGTGAGGCCACTGATTGTGAAATAATTAATAATTAATTCACTTGATCTCTCACTATTTTATCTTCAGCTACAACTAGCACAGCTAAGTTTAACTCACTTAACTGAGTTAAAATACTTTACAACTTTCATAACTGCACTTCCAACTCTGTTACAACTAATTCCACTTACATGTCCAACCAATCAACCACTCAACTCAAAATTCCTATGGCTAACTAATTTTCCAGTTTAGTTAACTATTTCCAAGTGCTCATTTAGAATAGATTATTGTTTATTGTCCAAATAATATTAAGGGATAATAATAGTCGACATGCATCTATAAATAGACATGCAATCTATAAATAGAACTTTCACATACATCTATAAATAGACATCATCTATAAATAGAATTTTCTCATGCATATATAAATAGACATCCACCTAAAAATAGCCTGAGGCTCCATCCTAGTGTAGGTGCATAATTTTCATTAGGATCTTCTTGTTGAATCTCAACACCCCCTGCTAACGACATGGGGGGGAACACTTGATTTGGATTATTTGTCTACATTGAACGTGTTCGTTGGATCTCATTGGGCTAGTAGGGAAACATTAAATGTCACACTAGTTAAATATCAGTATCAACATAGGTCTTATGATCAAAACAATCTTAGCCTTCTGATCTGATCGAGCGCATAAGACAAAGTTAATTATCGTGCAAGTTAGGGACCGATATCATATCTATTCCATTGATCTTGAGAGATCCTAGTTACTGGATCTCATTTGGGGCACACATTTATTTTAACACCCATGCTAGTTGGGGCCCAAATCCATCCAGGTCTTCTCCTCAATGTAATCACAATTATTGGATTTGGAAGTGTTACACTCAAAACTGTCACCTTGACATTCTGCTGACCGTATGAGCTCATTATTACTCATACTTCCTCCTTTTGCAAGTCTAATATACCAGCTCCTCATATCAAGCTTCAAAATCAGAAGAAAATCCCTAAAATCCCCTAAGAATTGGTATCGCACTTTCTCTATGCATTCCCTGCGGTCCCGCACCTAAATCTCAGCCTGCATGCGGAACCATACCGCACGTTCTTAACACCACCATTTGTTAAAAACAAACACACAAACACTTTGCATGAGTTGGAGAGACCTATTCCACTCCATATTTTTAAAGGGGATAAAAACATGCATGATAGTTTTCCAAGGGTGTTATCACTCTAGTAAAATATTAAGTTGTGGGATTTTAGTTTTTAGTCTAAGAACACTAGAGGTAACCACAAACCTACTTCAAATTCTAAGATATAACCTTCCTAAAATTCAGAGAGGGCTCTCTCTTTAAGATTTATCTTTGTTTTTTATTTATGTTTTTAGGCTAGTTATGATAGAACAATTGGTTTTGTTTTTAAAGTTTTTGGTGGGACAAAAACACTTAGAGGTAAACTAGAGAGAAATCAACTTTTCCATTGGGCTATGGAGTCTAAATATAGCTAGCAGCACTAGAAGTCAAGGCCAAAAAGGTACAAATGTATTAAGGGCAAGATAGATAACCCTTAGAGATTTGGGAAAGTGTTTTTTGGTGAAATGGTATGATTGGGATAAAGGGCAATGAAGGATCCTTTGATCCGGAAAATGGAAGAAGGAGGCAGGGGTCAAATGGGAGTAGGAGAAATCAAGGATTCCTAACACCAAAAATTAGAAGAAAACATTAAAAGGGTAACTAGTTAAAAACAGGGAGCACTAGACTAACCTGTAGTAATATTCCTAGTTGCACATTCAGATAGAACAAACATAAAATGAATTGCATGAAACTCAGAAAAGAAAACAATGACAAGAAGGGAGTACTTCACTCATTAGCTTATCACAGAGATCCTGAATTATGATGCCAGTTTAGCTTTGTCCAGTCTGCTACATTTAAATCAACACACAATAGCCTCCAATGTTCAGCAAAAAATTCTATAATAAAGTCCATCAATTTTATTCCACACTGAATACTTCTATGGTAGAAGTATTTATACAAAATGTAGTTACAAATATCCTAAGAGAAATCTAGTAATATCTTTAGGAAATAGAAAATATCTTTACAAAATAAGAGGGACAACTGCTTAAAAAATCAGCAAGCTGTCCTCTTATCCAAAATAAATAGAACTACTTTATCTAACAAGGAGCTTTTTGAGTGATTAGTTGTCCTGCTTGCTGGCTGATAGAAAATATCTTCATTTGAGTTGCCTTAGCTGATACTCTTTCATCTGATACTCTTTAACACTGCTCCTTAACACTGATACACTTTTGACTGATATTTCCACTGTTTACTGCTGTAAAAATATATCTTTTTGCAATAAAAATCAGCAGACTGTAATTTTATTTCACTGTTTCTTTTTTACTATTTTTCAAGGTAATTTTCTTCACTATTTTATCTCTCATTTTAACATTAAATCTGTAAATGTTTGCCACTATTATTCATTGGGAATTTTGACATTCTTGAGCTTTCTAAAATTCTCATCTGCCTTCGTATATTTAGAAAAAGTGGGTTTGAATACAAAGAGATGTTTAATCTCATCTTGTAGAAAAAACAAATCGTCAAAACGCTGAAGGAGGACTTTTCCTATGGGAGTGCCTTGTGGCAATGGTTTGCTGACTTAATCCTTGGAAAATTACCTGATCTTCTTATCATAATCCTTTTGGGGCATCAGTTTTTCATTAAAGACATGGATGTCTGGCAAGCCCCTCTGTCTTAAGTTTGTGTATTTTACAATAAACTTTGTTATGGAAATGTTCATTGATTCACATTTCTCTTCCAGGTAGTTCATCAATTTTTTCTTGGTTGCCTCCTTATTAATCTATAAAATGGTTTATATTCTGTCCAATACCTGTAATTCTTCCAATTCTGCTCTGTTCTTGCTATTCAGGAATGTGATGAGTTTTAAAGCCTGTGCTGGCTTATCAGTTAACTCATCCTTGGTTCTTTGAATCTCTACCTGAGATGCTAACAATAAGTCTCTCTGCTCATATATAACCTGAATTGAAGGCCATTGAGAGTGAATGGCTTCAATTATGTTTGTCCATAGATGATTTTTTACAAATGAAATTTGCTCAGTGAAAGTCAGCTCCTTTTGTAAGCCCTTGATTTGTTCCCCAAGTCTAATTGCCTTTTGTTCATGGGTTTTAGCATTTATCAAAGCTAACATATTCGTGGCTTCAAGATTATCAATCATTTTCTTTAGACTGTTGATTTCATTAGTTTTCAAGGACATTTCCTCCATAGATTTTACAATCTGACCTACTCCATATGTTTTTTGAACCTGTGTTGTAGAAGAATCTGTGTTTGAAGTAGTAGTTGAACTCACTGGCACTGCAGTTTCCAATGGTTCTTTTGGTGCTAGTTTTTCTCCTAATGTGGAAGCCACTGTTGTGGTAATCACTGGTATAACTGAAGGAATGATAGGAGGGTCAGGTTCTTTCACAGTTTCCTTCTCTTGGACTAGCTGGTCCATTTGGGATTATATTTCTTTGATCTGAGTAGTTAATTTGAGGATGAGATTCATCATCTCTTCTTTTTTACTTTTCTCTTGAAGGATTTCTTTGGTTTGTGGATGCTCACTTTGAGGAAGCTTAAGTTATTTCCTCAAAGCTGAAATATCATCGTTTTTTTCTTTATCAACAATTCTACTGCTTGAACATTTGAGGGATCATATCCCACCTGTAAAATGAAATCCTCTAAGACTTTAATTATTAGGTCCTTTGCATATAAATATCCCTTGTCTAACTTCATTTGATCCTGCATATTAGGAGTAGTATTCTGCAACTTGGTAGCACTCATTGCCTTAGTCACCACAATTGAATACAACATTTTAGAGCTATGTCTATGAAATTCAATTTGGTATAGCTCATGAACATTTTCAGTGTGTACTTCAAACTCCACCTTTTTATAATCTGCCATTGTCTTTGGTGCTAAAGTAGTTGGTTGTAAAAATGAAATAATCATCTTGTTGGTAGAATAATCAAAGGTTGTAAGTAGCCTATTTTGAATCCCAGATTTTTGCTTGAGGAATTGAGAATATATCTCTGATTTAATTTCCTCATTCTTCTGCTTTATTTTCTTATATTTCTCTTTGATATCTAAATCATTTTACTCAACTATTTGTGAGGAAGAGGCCTCCATATTTTGTGGCTTTTCAGTCATTTGAGTATCATTTTTACCTGTTTTTTTCTCTTTTTCAATCTCTGCAAGAGTTTCATTGATTATTACTATAGCTTCATCATTATTTACCTCTGGCTCATTTGTATCTTCAATGTCAATTACCTTTTCTTTCCCAATTGAACTGAATTTAAGACTTTTATTATAAATCAGTTTGAATTTTGTTTCTGAAGTTGTTTCTACTGTGTATGCTCCTTCTTTTCTATTTCTTTTGGCTGAAGTCTTTGGCTGCTTTACAACTTCAAGGGCTTGTGTTGTGACCATTTTTCTTGTTGTCTCTGTATTAGTATCTATATCTATCAGTGTGTTCTCTACCCATTCTTCTTGATTGGAAAACTTCTCAATCTTTGGTTTAAACTCATGTATGAAGGGTGTTAGTTTACATTTTACCCTTAAATTTCTTAGGATCCCTTGAGGATCATACTTCCATGGAAAACGTTCTTGAAATTTAAACTCTACTAGTCTCTTTGAGATTTTTTTTTTGCCTCTCTGTTATTTATGATGAAAGGACCAACCTAATTCTTCAGCTTGAATTGAGTATTTTTCCTTGTAGCTAAGAAGTTGATAGAGTCAGAATTGAGAATCTGTCTTAAATATTCCAATGCAAAAATTATAATGTTCATGTATTTTGGCAACTTATAAGGTAGTAATTTGGATCCAAAAATTATTATCAATATATGCTTTTCATAAATAAACTAGTCTCCCATTTTTTTCTATTCTGATAGTTGCAAGATTCTTTTCATTTCTTCATTGACTCTAGGCTGCTCTGCTTTGTACAAAATTTTCATTGTTGGATGCAGGAAAAGGTCTAAAAAATCTATGTAGGTGAACTCACTACTCTCTTTCCTAAGCAAGGAAGTCCAGAAGACAATGGATAAAGGCTTACCCTCCAAGTCCATATTTTGCAATGCAATTGGAAAATTATCAGCTTGGAAGAATAAAAATAAGTGAAAAAGTAGGAAGAGTATCTGAAAACCCCTTCAGTGGGTAGTTTGGTCAGCTGATGGTGAATACTGTCTACTATGAATCTGGAATAATAAAAAATGATTGCTACAGGTTGGCCTGGAGATAAGGTGGATAGAAAGCCAAGAATGGATTCATCAATGAATCCATCTGTAAAGTATCCCAGTATAAAAGATAGCATTGAAATAGTATGCGTAGACCCTTCAGGAAATTTGGAAGTGGAATAAGGAGGGTTTAACTTAGGAATGTCAACATGGGAAGGAATTTTTTTTTGAAATATCATAAAATTCTTTGGGAAATCCAGGCCTAAGTACAACTGGGTCAAAGCTTCTACGTATAGGGGGACTGATTGAGGATCAAGTTATAATTATAGCATTTGATTTATTGATTTTTATGTGATGGTAAAGAGGATTTCTCTGTCAGCGTTAAAAATGGCCATTTGGTCTGGCTCATAATGTTTTTGACATAATATAACAAGGTCTTGTCCAGGGTGGGTCAATGGAGCTACATATTTGGGCAAATGTGTCTCCCAAATAGGCATTTCATCCTTGTCCAAGTATTTATCATAGCACCAATTATGTATTTCTAAAAGGTTGAATTCTACAACAAGATCAACAATCTTGTAGTCCATATCAGTCAATGGAAGGGTTTCTTCAGTAGCTATAGGTGGCTGGAGCAGATTTAATAATACCGTGGATTTAGCAGTGAGGGCAGGAGTAGATTTAAAAACTTTAGGTGTTACAGATTTAGGAGGTTTGGATCCTCCAGGCTTGGTTGGTTTAGAACCTCCAGGTTTAGCTGTGATATGCTTTTTGGTCATTTTGGAATAACTACTGCAAGCTTAAATTGTTTGCAGGAGTTGATTTTCTTTGTCAGAGGATATAAATTGGGACAAGACAGAAAACAAGGGTTTCCTGAATATATTTGTCTCCAAAAAGGATTTTTTTGAAATATATTTAGGCTTTAAACCCTTTTCTGTCTTTGAAATTAATCTTTGTATGTCACAAATTGAGGAGATTGGCTTAAAAAGTGGTTTTCTCAAACACGGAGTTTGTAATATTCCAAAATTTGCAAACAAGCAAATTGGAATATTAGATTTTGATGCTTCCGTTTAGGAGAGAAATAAATGGGAAAGGAGGCCCATGAACAATAAAGATATGAATAAATTCCACCTTAGTAAGGAAGGAGATCACCTTAGGAGCTGTATTTTACACTTCCAAGTGTGAACAAGGGAAAAATAGATGGGGACATAGTCAAGTTTGACTAAGTCAACATGCATTCTTGTGGAGGAAGAGATCACCCAAATAAACTAGCTCAATGTGAACAAGGATCAGCCTAGACACACCTATGAGAACTAGATTGAAGACCCCTTAGTGTGAAAAGAGGCATTGCAGGTGGATTAGTCTCAGTTGAGCAAGTCAACAGCACTGCTACAAAGAGGAGGGAAGCCAACTAGGACAACGTTGTTTTGGAGGAGGAATCTTCACTAGGAAGCCACCTCAACAATGTGTGGGGTTCAGGGTGAGGAGGATCACCAAAGATAAAAAAGAGGGCATAGAATCAAAGATATTATTCAGTATTCAGCTATATTTGGTTTTTTTTCTACTTGCATGCTTCAGTTTTTTAGTTGTGGTTGGAGCATTGCTTAGTGAAAAGAATTCCCGTGCGGGAATTCCATCCTCTCCTTGGATCAACTTTCTTAAGGGATCAAAAGGGAAGGATATGAGCTTCAATTAATCAATTGGCTTAGGGCCATTCAGTCATATCCAGCTACAGTGCAGTTTACTTTAGGAACTGTTTCATTTATGCAGGTGCAGCAGCAGCATGGTTGCACACTTAGATTTTGTGCTAGTCTTTGAGGAGGAGGTGTCTACTTCCCTCCGGGAGATCTAATAAGAAGGGCCTTTGGCCATTTTATGTATTATTTAGCTTTTACATGTTATATTCAGCCATGCTTAATATAAAGTTGTAGTAGACTATGTTATTTTCTGTAGTAATTCTTTTTGTACATGTATATTTCCGGAAACCCTTATCGGGTGTCTTTTTATTTGTGTAAAAGAGGTTAAACCTCCATTTCTCTGCTACTTGATTAATATAAGCTCCATATCAGTCTTCTCTCATCATTTTATGTAGGAACCCTCATGGGAATTATGCTCTCGCAATCTTCAGGAATTCTGTTATAGAGAAGTCATGGGATCGGGGTGTTTTTAAGCTATCTTGAGTTGGGGAGATCTGTTTAGTGTAGCTAGTTCCATTTTTTTCACCTCCAATTTTGCAAGTGGGTTGTATATTTTCTAAAATAAGGGATCCAAGTCCTAGTATCCACTGTCATTTCTTTATTTTTTGAAGACAATTGTTTGATGCCCTATATTGCTGCATTTCCCCACTTGGGAAGGAGAATATAGGCCATCTACCTGTTGAGTGTTACACTAGTTTTTTGGTCATCTAACTCATTATCATTAGATGAACCCAAGTACACCATGTAAGACCAATTTTACCCTAAGTAAAATTTCTTTCACCACGTAAAATAATATTTGTCTATATTTCCTGGTCATATTTAACCCAAAACAAGGAAATTAATTAAATAAATCATTATTTATTTAATTATTTCCTAGGAATAAGTTATTCAAATCATTATTTAAATAATATTCCTATTTAAATTTGACTAAATCATTTTTAAATAATTAAATAAATCATTATTTATTTAATTATATTCCTACCATCTCCCTAAAATAATAAATAAATCATTTATTTATTTATTGTTTATAAATAAAGGAATTGACCCAAGTCAAAAGACCTTTTCCCTCCAACAAATATAATAAAATATTCCTAAGGGGTGGTTCTAGAATTTGATTAATAATATTTTATTCATGCACTGAGTCCTAGAACACCCCAATATTTTGTTATAAATAGAAGGGTTTTCCCCATTCATTAGTCACCTTCATTGCATTAGATCACACTGGATCTATTCTTGGTCACCATTTTACATTTTTGCTTTGTGAGCTCCCATTGAGTTCTATGTTTGTCAGGGTTTTCTACCACAATAAGAGAGAGGAATTTTAGATCTGAAACACTGAGGACTTTCAAGAACCCATCCCATTGAGGAGAACCGGAAAACACCTTTCTTATTTTCCTCTCAGGTGCCCCATTCTTTAATATAATATAAAACATTATTTTAAACACATTGTTCTTGCCTTGTCTATTGGATGCATGGAGCCATATTATATTTTATCTGCTTAATGTCTTTTATGCTTAGATCTGAATTTTTGTAGCAGACATAAAGATATTTTGCAGCCATAATCGATGTTAGGGCTATTTGTTATGTGTAGATGAAGTGATATTTTACGATGAAAGATTCATACTAACAATTGGCGACTCCACGCAGGTTTTCTTTCGCGATCGCTGTCATTTCATATATTCCTGAATATCCAGCTATTTCAGACCCTAGGGTTTCTCTTCAATTTTCTTTTTTTCCTATTTTTATGGTGCTTTCCACCTCTAAAACCCTCAAACAGTCCAATTTTTAACTTCTGTGTGTTTTTGGCCTTATTGCGCAGGTGACAGACATCAGCCGCAGCTGAGACGACAAATTTTTCTGAAATCTGTCGCCAAGAGAGCCGGATCTGTAGTTCGCACTTATCGGCCCAAAAAATGCGACCTGAGCCTGAGGACGTAATTTTCTACCCCAAACCTGCGACCTCGACTGAAAACAGGTCAGAACCTACGACCTGCACTTTTTCTGCAAATTTTCCAACACTTTTTCTAGGTTTGTCTGAAGCTTCTGTCAGGGTTTTCCAACCTCTGTCTCTGCCCGTTTAGACCTGTTTCTGATCTTTTTCACTCAAATAAGTGGGAATCTTGCCCCTTAGGGCTCTAATACCCTCCACTTTTTGTGGGAGAGTTTTTGCTGTTTCAGAAGTCTGAATTTCCAGAGTTTCAGCCTTATCACTTTCCGATCTGATACCATAGTTTCAAATCCCTTTAGATCAGCTCTTCTCCCTTTCAAATCACCTCATTTAGTTTTGTTTGGGTTCCTTTCTAGGGCCACCTCCTTGTCCCTCCACTTTTTAGCTGATCTCCGCCTTTTTAGCAGCAACCTTGCCTCTGCCTCTTTGTTGTTCTCTGCACTTCTTTTTAGCAGATTTCTCCTTTAGATCCCCGTCCCTCTCGACCTTAGATCTATTGGCCTCTTTTTAGCGTGCTTTGCTTTGTTTTTCCCTCTTATAGACTAGTTTTGAGAGACCCGCCTTCTTGGGTTAGATTGATGCATTGGTAGCTGTTAATTTCTTGTTCTTTTCGTCTTATTTACTGCAGATTTATTTTCAGTTATGTAGCACACTTTTTCTTTTACTCTCAAAACGTCTGGGTTTAAACAATTAAAATTAACGCACGCCACACACTGACCCTAAGTGAAGAAGAGACTGGTTAACACCACCTGGAAAATACTTTAAAATCAATTGTCACTGCACCCCTCCACCCTTGACCTCACTTGATTTTGTCCGTCCCTGCCCTTGTCGGTTTTTCTTCTTTCCGTCATCATTGCGCCCCCAAGGCGCTTCTCCCGGAGACTTATTGGCCTTCACCCTCAGTTTCTGGTCGGTCGACTTCCTCTTTCCCGTCATCCTCGAGTAAGCCCTCCCCCGATTCCGCACTCCGACTCTTCCTCTGATTGTTCGGGTTCTCCCCCTACTTCTGGTTCTCCTTCTCTTACCTTCACCATGTCTAGTTCAGGACCTAGCCCTAACCCCAGTCTGCCGTTGGGTCTGTTTCCATTGGAACCACTATGGGACCTACCTCGACTGCCCATTTCTCCCTTATATGGTCAGCCTCAGTCTCCCTGACTTCAATCAACTTATTAATGACCCTATTCGCCACGATGTTAGTTTGCCTGCTATGCAAACCAAGCTTCCCTCTGACATTCCCAAGTTTGAAGGCCTTTCTAGCGAAGATCCCTCCAACCATATCCGATATTTTCACATGTGGTGTTCCTCCAATTCCATCACCGATGACTCCATCCGTCTTCGTTTGTTCCAACGCACGCTTACCGACGAAGCTTCTAAATGGTATGTTGATCAAGCCACCTCTTCCCATACCACTTTTGCGACCATTGCCCAAGCATTTTTATCCTATTTCCATCTTCCTCTCCGATACGACACTGGCACTGAACTCTTAACCTCTTTCCATCAATCCTCTTCAACCCGTCTTTCCGCTCATGTCCAGGAATGGCGACGACGACGAAGCTTGTGTCGCGCTCCCCCCTTTTAAGATCGGGTTTACATGGACTTGTTCCTTCGCTCTCTCTTACCTCCCATTGGCAAAGATGTCGCATCCCATTTTCCCCAAACCGAAGAAGCCGCCCTCCAAATAGCCTTGAAATATGACCTCATCTATGCCCAATCTGGTTATGTTTATACTGTCCTTCCTGACCTCCCCAAGCCCGATGGCTCTAATGCCTCGGGGGCATCTCACTTTGCCGACGATATCATTGGAACCCTCTCACATACCTCTGCTCAACCTCCTGTAGGCTATGGTTTCCCTCCAGGAGGGGCCAGCCCCTCCGACACGTTCCCCCCTCCAAGTAACATGTATCCAGGATACGGCATGCCTCCTCCTTTTGCCCACCCTCCTGCTTACCTCAATGTTGCCCACCCTACTGCATATCCGTACCTACAACCTGGTGTCCCAACTCCTCCAGCATTTGGACCACACACTCCCTTGCCTTCTCCACCCCCGCATCCGCATTTACTACCCCCTCTAGGCCAAGTATTTGCGCAACAGGGGGTGCCTAATCCTCTTCCTTCTCAAAAAAAGAGGAAAGGTAATCAATCCGCTTCTGGTAATTGTGGATCCAATCCTTCCAGTATTGACCCTACCACTACCAACCAGCCACAGGACTCCCAGCCCAAGCCGAACAGGCCGCTTCGCACCAATAATCCATGTTCATGTTGCGGTGTTTATGGTCACTACACTCACGATTGTCCCTTATTACCACAAATGTGGTATATGTGGGAGTCTCAGGCCACTGTGCGGGGACAACACTCCTCCCCTACTGTCCCTCCCACCCCAGCCACTCCTCAACCCGCCGTGTTTACCGATCCTTTCCCTCAGTAAGGATTCGTGGCCACTCACCCACCTCATGCCCCGGTAACCACCCAACCTTCCCCTTCTGGTTCCTCTGATTACCAGATCCTCATGATGGCCTCTAACCCACCTCTCACCGTCGACCTCAACCTTAAAACTTGGTCCTGTCAGTATTCCACGCCTCCCATTCCATCTGTCTCCGAGTCTCCATCTTCAGGTCCTACAGAGCCTCTTTCGACACCTAATAGTCCCTTGCAAATCCCTCCACCCAAAGCCTAGGTTCATCCCAAGACTCCTAAGGGCCCATTACGCCAAAATGCTGCATATGGTCGGGCTGCCCATTCATACAGTATAGTAGATGATCTGGCACAATATCCTACTACCATTTCAACATTGGAACTCCTCCAGTCGTTTCCTTCTCAAAAGAAGGCTCTACTATTTGTCGTGGGTGCTGTAGATCCTGTTGATGACCAATTGATTTTTTTCGATGCCCGTCAGTCAGACCATCGCCCTCTTCCTCCTTCGGTTGCTTTCCAAATCCCAGTCAAAATCCGAAATGCCAATGTCACTCGGTGTATTATTGATGAGGGGGCATCTACCTATGTCATGTCCGCTTCGGTTTGGAAACAACTCGGATCCTCTGAGCTGGCCCCTTCCACAATCACCCTTCGTACGTGGGATGGCCATGCCTCCCAAC